>WAEK01000023.1:0-600000 GCA_011634665.1 Mortierella sp. BCC40632
ACCTACCGCCGATCCACCTGTCCGACCTGTCATTCGACTTTCAATCGCTGAACTTGATGAACTAAAAAGCAGTTAGACGACCTGTTGAAAAAGGGTTCATTAAGCCTAGCACATCACCCTATGGCGCTCCCGTCCTATTCGTTCGCAAAAAGGAAGGAACCCTCAGAATGTGTGTGGATTACAGAGGTCTCAACCGAATCACCAAAAGAACCGCCACCCTCTGCCTCGAATTGACGAGTTGATTGACAGATTCAGAGGTGCCAAGTATTTCTCGAAACTCGACCTCTTATCAGGATACCATCAACAACGAGTCTACGAACCGCATACCCACAAAACAGCCTTCCGTTGCCGATATGGACATTATGAATTTAATGTTGTTCCTTTTGGTCTGACAAACGCCCCAGCTTCCTTCTCTTCAATGATGCGCACCGTCTTGAACCCTGTCTTGGACGAAATTGTTGTAGCTTACTTAGACGACGTGCTAATCTACTCTAAATCCAAGAAAGAACACCTGGACCATCTACGAACAGTTCTCTCTCTCTTCAGGAAGCACGGCCTCTACGCAAAGCTCAGCAAATGTTCATTTCTACAACAACAAACGGAGTTTTTGGGACACATTCTCACCAAGGATGGCATTCAAACAAACGCTGGACTCGTCAAAGCTATCAGAGAATGGCCTCGACCAACAAAAGCAAAAGGAAGTTCAACAGTTCATCGGCCTCGCTCAGTTCTACCATAACTATGTCAACAACTTTGCTCAGATAGCTCTGCCCCTGACATCTCTCTTAGGAGACGACGTCCCCTTCGAATGGAATGACAGCCATGAGTCAGCCTTTATCGCCCTCAAAAAAGCTGTTAGTGAAGCACCAGTCCTCAGGATATTTGACCCTGAATTGACTACATCCGTGGAGACAGATGCATCTGGATTTGCTGTGGGAGCTGTCCTATTTCAGATAGACAAAAATGGAGAGTCACGACCAGTCGCCTTCACGTCTCGCAAAATGAACTCAGCAGAAAGGAACTATCCAACACATGAGCAGGAACTGTTGGCAGTTGTACATGCCCTGAAAACATGGCGATACTATCTCGATGGAACACATTTCATTGTATACACCGATCATGCTACCCTACGACACTTTTCCTACACAACCGAAGCTCACCCGTCGCCAAGCTCGTTGGATGGAACTCCTTCAGGAGTACGACTTCACCTTCAAGTACAAGAAAGGATCGGAAAACATCGTATCAGACGCTCTCTCCCGCCGACCTGACCACTCCCTACCCCAACCTGTCGATTTTAATTCCATGGAAATAGCTCTGGACCGCGATCTTCGAAAACGACTCATCCTTAGCTACAGAGACGACAGCCGTTTATGGCCTATTTATTACAGCTGCATGAAAGGACAACCACCTCAAGGATATGCTATATTCGATGGCCTACTCCACGTACTACGACGAGGCAAATCAGTAATTTGTATCCCCAGGAATGCTGACATCCGCCACTCACTTATCCATGATGCACACGACTCAGCCATAGCAGGACACTTGGGATTCGATAAAACCTACGACAACTTGAGACGCTTTGCATTCTGGCCACAGATAGTCAATGATATCAGGACGTACGTCAGAACTTGTGAGAGTTGCCAAAAGGAACAAACATAGCAATCGTGCACCAACAGGACTCCTCCATCCACTTCCAATCCCAGATCAGCGATGGGAAACAGTAACAATGGATTTTGTCGTTCAATTACCACGAACAGAGAGAGGATTCGATGCAATCACAGTTTTTGTCGACAAACTATCAAAGCAGGCCCACTTTGCACCAAAGTAGAACAACTGACACAGCTGTTGACGTGGCCCATTGCTTCTTCAAAAATGTCTTCCGACTTCATGGAATGCCAACAACTATTGTGTCAGATCGGGATACAAAGTTTACTAGTCAGTTCTGGCAGGAGTTACATCGACTAATGGACACAAGACTAGCCATGTCAACTGCACACCACCCCCCAAACAGATGGACAATCAGAACGCGCAATCCAAACTCTCACAACGATGCTCCGGTCTGTCATAGATCAACAACAGACAAACTGGGATCTTTCATTACCTTCACTCGAATTTGGATACAACAACTCGGTCAACCCAACAACTGGTTACTCTCCCTTCTTTTTGAACATGGGCTACCATCCCCGTATCCCATCCGCTCTACTCCAACCCCAACCGTCTAAAGCTCCCAAGGTTGAAAGTTTTGTAAGCGACCAGAGCAGGATACTCAAGGAGGCCCAGGATTCTATTCGACTCGCACAGGAAAGGCAGACTTGGAACGCAGACAAACATAGGATCGAGCACAGCTTCAAAGAAGGCGACAAAGTCTTGCTCAACGCGGAACATATCACTATCCCAGCAGACCAAAACAGACCATCAGATAAACTGAAGCCGAGATTCATTGGACCCTACACACTCCTTCAGCAATTGTCCCCTGTCACCTTCAAAGTTGAATTACCTCCGACAATGAAAATACACGACGTGTTCCATGTGGATCGTTTCCGACACTATGAAGAGTCGCCAGAATCACTCGGCCCTCGGACAACAGTACATTCAGAACCAGAGCCTGAAATCATCGATGGAGAAGAAGAGTTTGAAGTAGACAGTATTCTGGACTATCGGTACTATCGACGGCAGCATCAGTTCCTTATTTTATGGAAGGGCTACTCTCGAGACGAGGCAACATGGGAAAAAGTAAAGGATCTTACACATTGCCAGGAAACTGTGGACGAGTACAAGCAGAAACACGACCTAAATTTTTAAAAGGGGAAGGTGCGACAGTGTCCTCTTCAAGCTGCGCCCTTTGCCACTATTTGTGACTGTCCAGTTGCCACCACTGCCGCGCCCCCTTCCATTTGCCACCAAACCACTTGTATAAATAGTTAGCTTTCTCATTACTTTAATCTTTAGCAATAAACTGCCCAAACCAAAGACTCCCTGGCCTCTGACTGTTGCACTCGCAAATGAACAATATCTAGCTACAGGATCGCACCCCCGGGGCGGGCGGACGAGTGGACCTGCTCCAGACGGTAAGTATTCACAAACGGATCGGGAAAATAAAAGGAAGAAAACAAAACTGTCTTTATTGTCTGGTGTCGAGGGACACCATTTATACCCCCAGGCCCAGGGGCCAGAAGATCGCCCAGTCGTATTTACTACACCACACTTGCCCCACGAGTCGTCTCATTTGGACGCTGTGAAGATCCAGCATCCGCAGAAGCCCTTGCACCCGGAATAGATGATTCCTCGTCTCTCTCGGACCCTACATGCCGATCGATGAGAGGCCTCTCTGTTGCAGGCACAACGTCCGTCGCGTCCTCAAGAAAGAGTCTTTTCCTGTCTTGGTCTGCACCTTTGCGGTGCGCGGGAGACTCATCGCCATCCTCGCCGTCCGAATTGGCCACAAACGCATCCGACCACAGTTCGCGCTCCAGTATCTGAGTCGGCTGATCGAATGGAGGAGGTTCTTCGGATGATCCCTCCGCAACCACTGGGGGGGCTAAACAGGATATTAATTTGACCTCCCCTAAGGGTGGCCTTGGGATGTGCTGTCGAAGAGTCCCAGCGCTCGGCGCATCGCCAACACGACCTTGCTGAGTGTTTCCTGAACGTGGGCGGGGGCATGGTGGTTGGGTGATAACGGTGAAAGGGCGTTCCCGGAAGGGTATCAAAGCAGAAGTGGCAGGTCAAAGAGCAGTTCAAAAAAAAAAAAAAAAAAAAAGCGAATGAGCAGACAACGAGTGGACAAGAATGAAGAGGGGATGTCTTCTTGTCGAGCCCATATGTTCGAACTCTTATTTTTTTTTTTTTTTTGGGAAACATCAGATGAGATTGAGTCAATCAGATGATGCATGGTGGACCAATCAGATGTCAAGATCACTTGGTGGTGCTTTGAGCAAGGAGATGTCAAAAAAAAAAAAAAAAAAAAAAAATCTAGCTCAAAGGAGTAGAGCTACTCACTTGGCAGCTGCGATATCCAGTTGGGTATCGAAGAGGCACGGGGATCAGAGAGGTGTGGTGTAGTAAATACGACTGGGCGATCTTCTGGCCCCTGGGCCTGGGGGTATAAATGGTGTCCCTCGACACCAGACAATAAAGACAGTTTTTTTTTCTTCCTTTTATTTTCCCGATCCGTTTGTGAATACTTACCGTCTGGAGCAGGTCCACTCGTCCGCCCGCCCCGGGGGTGCGATCCTGTAGCTAGATATTGTTCATTTGCGAGTCTTTTCTCTTGCCTTGTTCTCTCTCTATAGAACGGTGATACGCGTCGTGATCAGTATGTTTCCCTCTTCTATGCTGGCAATCCCCTTTCCCAATAGGTTTCACACACCTGCCTGCCAAGTAGTGCGAGCTCTTTCCCCCTGTGCTGGTCCTCTACGCCGCAGGAGGAGGTGAAGGAGGAAGAGGAGGAGGAGGAGGTGAAGGAGGAAGAGGAGGCCTTCAAACCCATCCGCATCCTGAGGAAAAAGCAGTTCAAACGACTCATCCAAGAGGTCGGCAGCTTCGGCATCATGACGCTCGACTCAATCACGGAAGACACCCTCGAGCTGAACGTAGTCGATGGAAAAGACGACCTGGCCAAGGTCCCGGAAGACATGAAAGACATGGTCCGAGAATTCGCTGTCGATGTCTTTTCCGAGCTGAACGAGCTGCCCCCACATCGTCATGTCGACCACCGCATCGAGACAGGGAAAGCCCTCCCCATCGCACTGCCAATCCGACGCATGTCCCCACAGGAGCTAGACGCCCTGAAGGAACAGCTAGACGACATGCTGAAAAAAGGGTTCATCCGCCCAAGCATCTCCCCATGGTCCGCCCCTGTCCTATTCACACGGAAGAAGGACGGAGCCCTCAGACTCTGCATCGATTACCGAGAGCTGAACGCGGTGACGGTGAAAAACAAATACCCGCTCCCGCTAGCTGATGAATTTTTCGATCGCCTTTCAGGTGCCAGGGTATTCTCTAAGCTCGATCTCCAAGCAGGCTTTAACCAGATCCGCGTAAAGACGGAAGACATCGAGAAGACCGCCTTCGGCACACGATACGGGCACTACGAGTACCTCGTCATGCCATTCGGCCTCACGAACGCCCCAGCATCATTCCAAGGGCTCATGAACGAAGTACTCCATGGAGGCGTCGACAGATTCTGCCTTGTGTTCATGGACGACATCCTGGTCTACAGCCGCAGCAGGAAGGAACACTACCAGCATGTCCGGTGGGTGCTAGAAAGGCTCAGGGAGTATAAGCTGAAGGCAAAAATGAGCAAATGCGAGTTTGCACAATCGGAACTGCTTTTCCTGGGTCACATCATCAGCGCAGAAGGGATAAGAGTGGACCCTAAGAAGGTCCAAGCTGTTCAGGAGATGGCAGTCCCCACCAACGTCCAAGAAGTCCGACGGTTCCTGGGATCGACTGGTTACTTCAGGAAGTTTATCGAACGATATTCTGCTCGCGCCGCCCCACTCTTCGAGTTGACCAAGGACACAGAGAACGGCCGAGGGAAGAGACGACCTCTACCAAAAAGATGGGGAGAGGAGGAACAAGCTGCGTTCGAGGACTTGAAGAACGCACTACTGACAGCACCGGTGCTCAAGTTACCTGATTTTCTCAGAGGGTTCATCATCGAGTCTGACGCGTCGCTGGAGGCGGCTGCCGCTGTCCTACTTCAGAACTTTGGCACAGAGGAGAAGAAAGAGATCCACCCGATCGCGTACATGTCAAGGAAGCTGGAAGAAGGCCAGAAGAAATGGCCCGCTCACGAACGGGAGATGTACGCTATCTTCCTAGCGTGTAAAGAATGGCGCACTTACTTCCAAGGGAGGAAGGTCACCATTATCACTGACAACCACAGCCTAATCTTCCTCAAGAAACAACGCGACATGAGCAGGAACATGGCGAAGTGGGTGTAGCTACATGGAAGAGCAGGACCATATCATCATCTACCGTCCCGGCCGTGATAACCCGCTCGCCGACGCCCTATCCCGACCCAATGGCGCCCCAGCACCAAGTGAAGAGATGCAACTGTCGTTCACCGAGCTAGCCCTGGGGGTAGTGCTCGCTGACGACGACGGCGAGTGGGATGCCAATGAAACCGCGCTCTACCTGCAGGAAGCCATCCTCAACGCCATCGACGACAATCCAGAGGACCAGACCCTAGAGGACATGGACTGGCCGCTACTGCTCCCCGAATATGGCGACACCGGTACACTCACGGACCCTGGGAAACACCACCTGCTGGAACTCCTAGAAGATGAAAAGAGGAACTTCAAATGGAACGAGGATGGAGTCTACCGGATGATAGACGACGACCCGGTAGAGTACTTACCATTCGCACGACGAACCGACTACCTGGCCAAGCTTCATCATAGCGTAGGCCACCCGGGGACGCAAGGGATGTACGACAGAGTGTGCGGACGCTACTGGTGGCCTAGTGTACGGAAGGACGTCGGCACGCTGTGCAGAGAGTGTAAGGAATGCCAACTGACGAGGGGAGGAGCATCGACGACAGAACCGCTACACGCTTTCACGCCCGCCAAACCGTTCCAGAGATGGGGCATCGACTTTATTGGGAAGTGCCCCAAGACCCAGCAAAGGGAACCAGTGGATCCTCGTGGCCGTCGACCATGCGACGGGTTGGACAATAGCCAAAGCCCCTGCCAGACGCGACCGCTGAGACAGTTGCCGACTTTATCTACCAGGAAATAGTCATCAACTTTGGATGCCCTGCTGAACTGGTGTCAGACCGTGGACCCCAGTTCATATCGGACACGCTACGCGCCTATCTCGAAAAGCTGAAAGTCAAGCATCGCCTCACGTCCGCCTATCACCCCCGCACGAATGGGAAAACCGAGCGCACCAATGGAATCTTAGGCACCGCACTCACCAAGTATGTGGGCAATCGGATGAAGCATAAATGGGATTTATTCCTTGACCAGGCCCTGCTAGCATGCAGAACCCGCAAGCACACCGTCTCCCAGAAGTCGCCTTTCTATCTAGTCTACGGTATTGACCCGACCTTACCTGGAGACACGACTAGACCATACGTGTACGATGCGACGTCGTATGAGGAGGTGACAGCACAACAGGAGGCGAGATTGGAGAGGTTGCGGGAGGAGAGGGAAGGGAATGAGGAGCGGCAGACGGAGGCAGCGAGAGCAATGGAGCAAGTCTACAACGCTCGACACGACATCGACCCAGAAAACCCTCGCCGCACGTACCAGGAGGGGGACTGGGTGCTGGTGAAGAATATCGCCAGGAAGAAGTTCGAGTACCCGTGGTATGGGCCGCTGAAGATTGATGCTATCACTCCCTTTGGTGCGTACAAGTTGGTGTGGCCGGATGGAAAGTCGAAGCTGGATTTGGTGCACAAGGACAGGCTGAAGATGGCGCAGTGGGAGGAGACGGAAGGAGAGCCCACGAAGGCGTGGTATAGGACGAGGAATGGGAGGGATGAGAAGACGGTGGAGATGGAAGAGGTGAGAAGGGACGATGAAGATGGGCCGCAAGATGAACCAGAAGAAATAAGAGGGGCGAGGCAGCCAACGATCGAGCCGACCCCCGAGGAAAATTTTGCTGATGACGTTGCGGCTGAGGTGGAAGAAGAAGATGAGCCACTGCAGAGAAGGACGAGACCCCGAGCCAACCCAAGGATCGATGCCGCAGGTGCGGCATGGATTCAACGTGGGGGGAGATTGTCCCTGAATAGAGGTAATCTATCCAGGCGTCCTATAGAGCAAGCAGCGCTGCTCGGCTCTCCACCAGCTACTGCTCCCGCCAGAGGCGGAGCGGTAGCCATAGACCTTCCCGCCGGACCACGTCACCCATGGGGCAATGGCTGACCAGTATAAATAGTATCGGCCGCTGCCTGAAGAGTTCCTCACCTTTGTGTGAGGAACCCTTTCAGGTAGGACCTTTGACCCCCCCTCCTATATACCCGCTAGACCTACAAGCAATAAACTGACCTTTGTGTGAGGAACCCTTTCAGTTCCTATTTGTTGTGTTTGTGCGCTAGTTTGATACGCATCGCTGGCGCTATAGAAGAGAGGTATAGTTACACTCTTTTCTGTCATGGGATTGATTTCCTGTACTTGTCATTCCTAATTCACAGTAAATACGATTAATTATTCCAACCATAATCCAGCAGAAAAAAAAAATGCCAATGCAGATGCTGACGCCGATGCTGATGCCGATGCCGATCCTGATACCGATGTTGGTACTGTTGCTAACGTTGGCACTGATACTGGTACTGATGCGATGGAGGGTAACTATCGTTGCGTGAGTGGAGGGAGGCCAAAGAGCTACTTGTATTTGTTTATTTAGGTCAATTAGGTGTATAGAAGGATTGACACTTCCTGGCGGCCTTTTGGCTAGTCTTGCACTACCAACATAGCCATAAAAAAAAAAAAAAAAAAGGGCATGGACTGGACACAACGCGTGCATGTTCAAATATATCTCCTTTGTCATCGATATTTGTGTTCAAAAGGAAAGGAACTCACTCCTTTTTTTTTTTTTTTTTTTTTTTATAACAAAGAATTACGAAAGCTATAGATACAGAGTACTCCTAACATGCCTCTTCTTTAGAATTGACTGACAGCAAGAGCAGCCAAGACAGCGACAGCACCCATCGCCTGAGTGAACAAGAGCGAAGGCACGGCATCCTTGTTTCCGAATGACTTTCCATTGCCACTGCTACCTTCGCCGCTCGTTCCATTGTTCTTGCCAGCGTTGGCACCACTGTTGTTGTTACCAGAGTTGGTGCCGTTGTAACCAGAGTTGGTACCATTGTTGCTGCCATTGCCACCAGCACCAGATGTAGGGGAAGGTTCAACCACAGTGGCAGGGGGTGGGGGTGAAAAGGTTGGAGTAGGAGCCTTGCAGTTCAATCCTGCTTGTTGAATCTGGCTAGCAAAAGTAGCCTTGAAGCTAGCAATGTCGGCACCACACTTGGTTTCGTCCTTGCAGTTATCAATCCAGGCACCATCCAGACCTGAGCACAAGCAGACGGCGATTTCGGGAGAGACGGTCTCGGGAACGAGTCCACTGCCGGCAGGGAAGGCAACATTGGTACAGGCGGGCAGGGCCTTGAGGGCGGTTTGAAGGCAAAGGATACAATCGGCCTGAGCTGCAACGAGAGGAGAGGCAGCCAAGAAGGCCAAGGTGGAGACGAAAGCAAACTTCATTGTGTGTACTACTGCAGGCAGAAGGGAAGGAAGGTGGTGAGGGGGAGTGGGTGGGATGGAGTAAAGTGGGGAGATACCTTTGGAGTGGAAGAAGGAATAAAGTAGATGACCAGAAGAGTGTCCTTTTTATGGAGACGCGGAGGATGAGAATGGGTCAAGGCAGTCCAGGTGCTCTCATCTAGAGAGCCTTTGTACACAAGGTAAACGGCCGAGAGAAAAGAGGAGCAAGAAAAACGAAACGAAAGGCTTTAGTTGGTGCAGTGAGTAACTCTACTCGTGCATTTACTCCATTCTTTTTTTTCATTGCCTGACGCAGACATTGGAAGTATTTCTGCCTCGATCACGAGCATACGATGCAAGCCTGTTGGAGAGTGAACACTACCTCGCTTCGGAAATTCAGCTCAATGTTGGACCAAAATTTTGTGTGCCGCCGAGTCATCGTGTGGAGGAAATTTGTTTTCAGGAGGATCGGTCCGTTAGAAGAAGGCTGTGTGCCACAGAATGCTTGCACGCGCATGGGACGGGTGTTTTTTCTCTTTTTTACTCAGGACGGTTCGTTGCCGATTATGAAAGATTCATCCGATGCGCCCACCCGAGGGGATCAGTGCGTCGTTGTTGTTGCAAAAACCAGTTAATTGTTGGATGCACATGTGTGTGTGTGTGTGTGTGTGTGTGTATGTGCGTGTGTTGTTTAGGACAAAGCGCCGTATTTCTCCACGACCCACGCTTTCTACTCCTCTCTCTCTCTCTCTCTCTCTCTCTCTCTCTCTCTCTCTCTCTCTCGAGAAATGTGGAGACGATCCTCCAGTCCCTGCACACAGGGTCACATTCCTCCGCTAAACCACACACGCCGGACCCACCACTACGTAGTCTGACGTGAGAAAAAAAAAATCCTATGTCATGTACATGTAAATTGAGCTTTTTTTATTATTTTTTTTCAGAAGGAGAGAGAGAAAGGGCTGTCTGTTCCCTCCCCTCCCCCCCTTCCTCTTCTCCTATCACTTCTCCTTCATGTCTTTACTTGGGACCCGAGAAGGAAGGCTGAGGACCGCAAGTCAGACCAGCAAGCTCGAGGTTACCGGCATAGGTGTCCTTGAACGACATAATGTCCTCGCCACAGGTGGCTCGACACTTTTCAATCCAGGCACCATCCAAAGACGAGCAAAGACAGGATGCATACTGGGCCGAGCTAGTGGGTGTAAAGTTACCAATCGCAATATCGATACCGGAGCAAGAAGGCAAGGCTTGGAGAGAGGTCTGGAGACAGGTCGTGCAGGCCGTGCCATCGGATTGCGCGGTGGCCATCGACAGAACTGTGGCAAAGATGGCAAGAGTGGAAGCAACCGTGAACTTCATTTTGACAAATGACTCGTGTGAGTGGAGGAAAAAAAGAGAAGATGCGAGTGTGAGTGTGTGAACGCAAGTGAATGGGTTGGTGAAAGGAGATGGAGGGTGATCGAGCAGAGTCAGAGAACTGGTGGAAGAGGTAAGGACAAAAAGGAGGAAAGGTAGCTCTACTTGTCGAGGCTTTTATAGGCACTGGTAGACCGGGATGTTCTATTGCCGTGTCCGTGTTGGAACACAGTGCGTCGATGGGAAAGTGTGTGCCACCCCCTGGCGTTGGCTAACATACCAACTAGCCCATGTTGGTTTTGCTAGGCCCGATCACATCGAGCTAGAGAGGAAAGACAAAGAACAGGCAGACGCCTTGCACATGAAGAGGTACGCAAATAACACAGGGTCCAGACCAGCCAGCCGTGCTACCCCAGGCAACGCGATCAACATGATCGAGTCGTATGTGACAAAGACTCGGCGTGTTGTTGGGATACGACGAGCCATGAGCTCATTGCAGCCAATAGTATCGAGCGAAGTCAGCAATCAGCCATGAACTCAAAGCACTCGGCTCAAACAAGAGGGGCATGGGGTGTTATGGCGACGATGAAAGGAATGTAAGAGTAGAGTGTGTACGAGAGTGGGCGTCTATGTTGTGTGAGAGAGGTATGTGAGTGCGTGGTGTGTGTTGTATACACTCGAACAAAAGAGAGCTTGAATAGCTTCGTGGAACATTGGGTTGTTGAGGCGAATGGAATGTTGTTCCTCTCTTCTCTCTTTCTTCTCTCCACCTTCATCTCACTGTCTTCGCCATTGGCGCTTCACACGGTTTCTCAGCTGTTCTTTAGTCGGCTCTTAATCTGGGAGAGGAAAAAATGCTCTTCACAAATGAACGCTCATACTGCCCCATAATGGCTTCGGTAAGGCTGGTTCTATGGACACTACATAGTCGAAAGGAAAGGCCATGGGTAGGGGTGTTCATACATTGGCTCCAGCGGAGAATGTGCTCTTGCGAAACTAATACTCTATTCTTTCACAGGATGCCAGTCTTGAGAGTAAAGTGGTGGAGTGTTCTGGTTATCGATTTTTATCTTTTTTTTTTTTTTTTTTTTTTTTTTTTTTTTTTTAGCCAACCTTACTGATTCCTATCTAAAAAAAAAAAAAAAAAAAAAAAGATTTTATAACCTCACCAAAAATCATCGTCCCCACTGTCGGAAAAAAAAAGTCCTTTTCCTCTGAGTCGTCTTCTTTGGTAAGAGTAGGCGAAGAATCTTTTACAGGAGTAGGTGAAGAGTTCTCTACAGGAGTAGGCGAAGAATTCTCTACAGGAGCAGGCGTAGGATCCTTAGCAGGGGTCTCGACAGCCTTTTCCTTGACAGGTTCGCCGCAGGAGAGTTGCTTTGAATAGGCATCAAGGGTTCGTTTCTTTTGTTTAAAGACGGCGGCTGAGCAAAAAGAATCGCACTTGTCCATCCAGTTATCATCATCATTCTGGATCTGCAGAGCAGCACCGCAGAGACAGTCAACCGCATCGCTATTGCGCGTCTTGTAAGCTTGGATCACAGTAGGATCTGTCTCCTCTGGGGAAAGGGCAGGGATGTCGCGGGTAAGCTGGTCGCATTTTGGAATCTTTGATAGCTCAGAAGAGAGGCATTTATGGCATTCTACTGAGATGACAGGCGATGAAGCAATAGGCGCTGCTGCTGCTGTACTGATTATAGATATTCCAGTGGCGCTGGTCATTATCGAGAGTAGGAAAGAGATGGCTAGTGGCATGACACAGAGTGCGATGACGCCCTTGTGGAAGCTGAAATGAGGTCGAAGGGCTGAGGAATACATGGCGGACTGAAGGCTGTAGGATTATATAGGGCTTGCTTAGTTTTCTTTTGCTTCCTGTTGGATTCAAAGGAGTGAATTGGGTGAAAGGGGAAAGGAATGAAGTATAGAGAAGCGTGACGGAGTCTCAACCAGGTAAACCTTGTGAGAAATGATGGAGAAGAAGTGGATAGAGAGGGGCTAAGACGAATAGCCTGGGTTCCTGGTTCCAACTCTGGTGTATGGGGGAAGCGGGTCCTTTTTTATATCTCTCCATCTTGCTCCTTGCTCCAATACGCATCTTGAGCTCCAAGAGCTGGGCCCATGCAAGTAAAAATAAACCATTCGGCGACTGGTCTCTCTCGGTATGCAGTAGGCATTGTCAGTGAAAAAAAAAAAAAAAAAAAAAAAAAAAAAAGGACAGCACTGCTCAGGAGTGGAAACGAGACACAATTCGTTCGAGCCGAGAGCCCGCGAGTCCTCGATCAATATCGAGTCAACAACAGGCGGTGGTCTCTACAGCTGCAGAGCAAACAGGAGATACAGGCACAGAGAGCCAAAGCTGAGAGTCGGAACTCTGGAGCCAGGGTCATGGAGGTGAGGGAAGAAGGAGGAGAGAGCGATGGAAAGTACATGTCTCGCACAAGAGCACTTCACAAGCGACTGAGCGCCATTACCTACACAACAAACAGATGTGGGGACAGCAAGGGTGGTAGGAAGCAAAGGAGAGGTCTCTCCCCCCACGTTTTACCGTTGCTCATGATGCGGCGTGCCTTCCTTTGCAGAACTCTGCACCCTGATTGAAATGCAGTCTGTCTCTTCATACTGGATGGTATGTCCTGGACAAGGTCATGCCCCAAGGAAATACACAATAAAAACACGTTCGCACTCGGACTCGTAAGTTTTAATGAAAAATGAAATCGTTGCTTGTGGTATTCTTTTTTGTTGCAAAGGATCGTTAAGGTATGGCATTGTGGTTCAGGAGAACCATTGGGCGTTAGATAAAGTAAAAAAAGAAAAAAGAAAAAAGAAAAAAAGAAAAAGAGAGAGAGAGAGAGGCGGAATAATAGTTGTAGTAATAAGAGATAACGCTCTCTGTTGCGTAGATGGAGGATTTGAGGAAGAGGGAGAACAAATAGACAGAACAAGGTAACCATGCTATGAAAAGAAAGAGGTCAAATTCGATATGGACAACATTGCGATGAAGGGAGGAGGGATGGAGAGAGATATTGAGGCCCTCAATAGCTGAACAAGGCAAAGTGGACAGACCAAAGGGTCGAAGAGTGGAGGGAAAAAAGAAAGAAAAGAAAGAAAGAAAAAAGATCGAATGTTAATACAGGTCTGTTTTCTTCTGTCTCTCTCGTATCTCCTCTTTCTCTCTTTACGACGGCGACAGACGGTGATGACGAGAACTCTTCTTTTAGGCAATGGTGCTTCGTGCAGCTTCATCATATAATGCTTCATACTCTGAGCCACCAGTGTTCTGGGTCTGCAACCGCTGGTAGGGAGAGGGTCCATTCTGGCGTGTGTTGCTGTTGGCACTGTTGTTGCGGGGCACAGGCGATCCACGGGCAGACGACGACGAAGGCCCGTTCATAGGTGCATCATGGGGGAACCGCATACGGATGCTCTCAAACATCTGGACAATTTTTTCCTCGTTGCCGTTAAAGATGTCCTTGACCGTGTAACCATCGGTCGAGATTCCGACTCGATCCATGAACTTGAAGGCCGTCAACAAGTTTTCGAGCATCTGGAGGGTATAGGTGGCATTAGGGATGCGCTTGTCAACTTGCTCGCCTGAAAGTTGCTCAATCAAGCGCACGAGAACAACGCCAGAGCGCAAAGACTGAGTCATGTCATTCACGGGCTCGACAGAGCTGGGGAGGTTGCGGTTTATCCAGTCAATGTACTGCTCCTGGGTCTATAAATTTGAAAGCAAACTCGGTTAGGTATAATATCCAAGTAAAAGACCATTTGGTGCTTATTGCTCAGACAGAAAAGGCTCATAAGTACAAAGGACATACCCAGCGAGGGTGGTGGGTTGGGCTTCCATGGGAAGCAGTCGGTCCATTGTGGTGATGGAAAGAATCCACCTCACTATCAGGGCGAAGATTCTTCATGTGTTGACGTGGAGCTTGTTTGCGGCCATAGCTCTCGTCGTCTTCGTCTCTCCAGGGATCATCATCGTTTCCCCTGGATCCATCAGGCTGCACGAAGCTATGGCGCTGCTGCAACATCTGACCATTTAGAATAGGACTTTCTTGATCGCGACTATGGTTCATCCCATTCATTCCATTCATCCCATTACCAGGGCCATGTGATTTCTTGGAGATGGGGCCTCCGTATTCGTTCTGGAGATACTCCTCGCCGTCTGAATCGTGGTCGTCATAATCCAAGATCTGTTGTTGTTGCTGTTGACGCTGTTGATGCTGCTGTTGATGCTGCTGTTGCTGAAACTTTTGGTCGTATTGCTGCTGGTGTTGTTGTTGCTGAGGGTGCATTGGTTGTCCGTTTGGTCCTGGGCCGCGATTGCGCCTGGAGGGCGAGGGAGGGCGGGGAGCCATCTTCCTGGCAACATGGAGAGGGATCGTGGCAATGTTGCTGGAGGAGATGACGGGTGCCGTAGGATCGCGTCCAATGGTGACCTTCATCAACGCCTTGAGCCATCCCTTCATGTCATGCTCGCTTTCTGTATAGAAAAAAAAGTTGCGCAGGTCCTCATGGACAGCCTTGAAGCAGTACTTGCCTGCATAAATGTTCTCATCCTGGATAATTTTGTATCCAACCAGGTTGATGTAGTCCTTGCTGGCGTTGTCCTTGGGCGAGTTCATGTAGTACAGCGTCACACCCTTGAGCATGAACCAACGGCTCTTCCATGTCCTATACGTGTCACCACGCTTCTTCAGCCAGCCAGCATAGTCGGGCTTACCAATCAGCTCCAGGGGCACGACTTTATCTTCCGGATCAGCTTTTCCGTTCATTGGACGCGAGCCCGTGTCTGGCACAATGTGCTGTGGAGCTCGTGGCTCAACGGGCGCAGCAGGGACGTGCTGATAACTCTCAGATGGGAAAGGCGCCTGGTGAGACATCTCTGGGCTATCAGGTCCACCTCGATCATACTGGCGCGAGTACTGGTCCATGGGTTGATCCATGGGTCGTCCTCCATGCTGATCATCCGAGGGGTTAGAGTTGGGTACGCGATGCTGGGCGACGGGACTGGGCATTTGAGGGGGGCGTGGGGCATTACGCTGGTCCCACTGGCCGCGGTGAGGGTTGGAGGCGGAAGAGTAGGCTGAGGTGATACTCTGGCGTTGATTTCCGCGAGACGTTGCAGGCTCCCCCATGCTGCCTCCACTTGCAGATCCCAATGTGTCAGAGCGCGCCAGTGCCGTGTTTCGAGAGTGCATCTCATATTCCGACTGTTGTTGAGCCTGATGGCGCATGGTAGGCGACTGAATCGAGGATGGAGGCGACATAGGAACTGCGCGTGGGTCATGAAGATTCTGTCGTGGGTCCTGCATAAAATCGCCACGTGGGTCATACGAGGCGCGGGGACTATGTCCTCCGCTGCCGGAAGCAGATGTCATGCGTGGTGGGATGTTGGGACCGCCTCCATTGCTATACATTGATCCACCGGCATAAGGACTCTTGGAACCTGCGTCTGACTTTGTGGTCTGCTTCAAAGTTGTGATGGCATTCATAATGTTGAACCGCTTGCCAAACGAGTTGATCTCTAGCTCCTTCAAGTTGTTCAGATTCAGTTCTAGGAGGATAGCGCCTGAGATCTCGTTTCCTATTAACGTTGATAGAGAAAGTTGAATAAGTCAAGTTTTCTGGGAGGTCGCTGAAGTGAATATGAGCATCACCTTGACAATCGGACGCGGGCGGTTCTGCTTCTTACCTACAAAGCTTGGCACTACACTGCCAAATCCACACCAGCGGAGCCAGTAGGCAACCTGATCGATGGTCCATCCCGAAGGATGTCCAGTTAGCTGCGGATCACTCAAGCTGTCCTCGACGGCCTGAGCAATTGCTTTGCTATTCGAGCTTCCGTTAGGTGTGGATGAACCCGAGCCGCCTGCAAAAGCACTCTTTGTCGATGTCATGGATGGACTCGCGATTTGAGGCTCCTGGTTCAGGCGCATGTCGGTCATGCCATTGACGAGGTGCGACTGATCCTGCAGACGGTCATTGTGGCCGTTCATATGGTGGTTGTTGCCCCCATAGTTACCACCGTTGGGCATGTTGGAGTTGACGTTCGGGTTGTCGTTATGGTACATGGAGAGGTCATCTTCAGGAAGTCCATCGGGGCCTTGTTCAGGTGGATCTATGATCGACCGAGAGAAAGAGAGAGGGGGAGAGAGGGGGAGAGGCGCGTAAGAAGGCGTAGGTCTCTGGTATGGAAAAGACTAATCTAGATCCAGGCTAGCAGCAGTGACAGCAGTGGTAACAAAAGAAGAAAATGAACAGGGAGATGGAGATCCTTGTTCAACAAGAGAGGCTGAAGGGAAGCGGAAGCGCCTTGATGGCGGATTTGATTGACAGACATGTACCCTGGCCATCGAGAGCAAAGTGCTCTCGTACTCGTCCATCTTAATTCATGGTTTAGTACGAGTAATTTAGCCTTTGAGCAGTGGAATCAATTTTGGGGTAGGGGAAGTATAAGGTAACAGGGGGGACAGGGTTGAGAGGAGAGAGAGATATGGGTAAGGTAAAAAAAAAAATAAAAAAAAAAAATAAAGAGGATGGTAGGAACAGGCAGCTCCTGCCTCTCTGCCTCTGCTTCTGCTTCTGCTTCTGGCTCTGGCTCTGGCTCTGGCTCTAGCTCTAGCTCTCACACACTTTCGGCCTCTCGTGCAGCCATCAGTGGTTGGCTACGCGCCATGGGCAAGCCTGATCCAGCTAGCGCTGAACAAGTCGGAGACCACATGTGGATCAGCCACTTACCGTGGGAGGTGTAGTTCATTGGGAAGAGGCCCGTCTCGCCCCGGACATTGGTGCCCTGGACATTAGGGGAAGGGAAGAGAAGTACGGTTAGTGTGTCAGAGAGAGTGTGTGTGTGTTTGTCTCTTGAACAATGCAAAGTCGTTGACTTTCTATCGGCGAACACACAGCCAGGGACAAAGGAAAGGGCGCAAAGTGGATGGGGGAAAGATTCAGGAAAGATTCGGATCGAAACCATTCGGTCTCCACCCCCACTCTCACCATCCCTCTTTCCTTCCCTTTCCTTCCTAGAAGGAGACTCTGCATTCATGCAACTTACCTCCCACCAACCATCTTGGTACAGCTCATCCTTTTGAATGACAATGATGGGCTCGCCAATGTGAAAAGAGATCTCATCCTCGGCCTCGGCCTCGAAATTATGGACGGCCCAGACAGTCTCGGGCATGATGGGCAACGGCGATATTTATCCGATGAGCTGGGTCGAGGCGAGTTGGAACAGGGCCAGGGCAGGAGTAGGGCCGGATAGGGAAAGAGTGAGAGAGAGGGAAAGAGAGAAAAGAGAGAGAGAGAGAGAGAGAGAGAGAGAGAGAGAGAGAGAGAGAGAGCAAGGGAGAATGAAAGAGAGAACAGGGGTTTACTACTAAGGCAAGACAGAGAAGAGGAAAGGAGAAGGGAAGAGTGTTCGAATGATTAGTATCTCAAACACTCGGTACGACAATAAAGAACCGTTGCTTCAACGCACGAGCAAACAGCAAACAGGCGCAAGAGGAGGAAGAGGAGGAGAGGAGAGGGGGCCAGGCCGGGAGTCAATGGCCAGGAGTTCATGCTGGACAGGCTCGGCGTAATAGAAAAGGCGGATGACCCGAAGGCAGCAGATTGTGTGTGAAAGAGAGAGTGTGTTGTGCGTGTGTGTGTGTGTATGTGTGTGGGAAAGGGGAGACCATGGTCTCTCTCCCCCATGCACAGGGTCAGGGTGGCGTGTGGAAGGTGCAGCAGAAGGCATTGCGTTGTGTGCCTGTGGTCTGTGGTCGGATGGGCAGTCAGCATCCGTCTATCCAGCCCTGCGCTAAAATTACAAGGCTGGTATGCGGAACGGATAGACGGGCATGGCCCAGAGCAGGAGGATGTGTGGAGCAGAGCGGGAGAGCAGGACAGGAAAGCATTGGACAGTTGCGTACTTTAAAGAGAGAGTGTGTGTGTTTGTGTGTGTGAGAGAGAGAGAGCGACAGTGGGAGTGAGAGTGAGTGAGCGAGTGAGCGAGCGAGAGAGGAAATGTGTAGACTCAGGATGCAATGTGACAGGAGGATGACACGAAGGATGGGGACATTAGCCAGGGGAGAGGGGCCGAGATAGGCGATCGGGATGGCGAGATGGAACAGGGAGATGCACAGGGGCGGATGAAGGATGACGACAAGAGGAGAAGAGGATGGGAAGGAGAGAAAGAGAGAGAATG
Organism: Mortierella sp. BCC40632; assembly: GCA_011634665.1. Lineage (NCBI taxonomy): Eukaryota > Fungi > Mortierellomycota > Mortierellomycetes > Mortierellales > Mortierellaceae > Mortierella > Mortierella sp. BCC40632. The sequence goes on from WAEK01000023.1 coordinate 18,763, forward strand.
AGAGAATGGAAAGAAGAAAAAAGAAAAAAGAAAAAAAAGAAAAAATGAAGATGATGAAAAGAAAAAGAAGAGGATCGGCAAAGAGAACGAGAGAGAGAGAGCGAGAGTGTGTGTGTGTGTGAGAGAGAAAGAAAAAAAAAAAAAAAAAAAAAAAGCCGTGGCCCCACTCTTTTCTCTCCAAGAACTCTCTCTCTCTCTCTCTCTCTCTCTCTCTCTCTCTCCTGTTGAGAAAGAATTAACGGACGGCCATGCGGTTGTCCTCCTTTCTCTCTCTCTCTCTCTCCTCTCTCTCGCTCCCTCACTCTCTTCGAGTCCCGCTGGGCGCCTTGGCTGAGTCTACCGCCATCGTCATCACTTCACTCATCTTCCCCCTTTTTTCCTCCTCGAGGACACAGGCAACCTGAATAGGACGGGGTCTGACAATGGCTGCTGGTGCTGGGGCGTGCAGGACAGAAAGAGGAGAGAGGATCCTCGGGAGGATGCATCTGGGCATTAATGCATCTGGACACGCGTTGCAGCGTCTATTGTCTGATGTGTCAAGAGCATTCGCCTGAAGTCAAAAGCAAGGCCCCTTCTGGTAAAGAAGAGAGAGAGAGAGAGAGAGAGAGAGAGAGAGAGAGAGAGAGAGAGAGAAAGAGAGCAGAGGTGATGCCTCGACCCCTTTCCTTCCTTCCACATCCTCCCCAAATCCTCAACAACGTCCAGCTGGTGCAGCATCGAAAGGACGTTTTTTTTTTTTTTTTTTTTTGGAAGAAACAGGCAGGTCAGAAAGAAGAGGCGAACACACACTCCTCGCTCTCTCTCTCTCTCTCTCTCTCTCTCTCTCTTTGTGTCACTCTCCGGCGGAGCTCTCTGTTGGCCGGCTCTTTGCTGCCTCGCCTCTCCTGGGCCACGCCTCTCCAGCCTGTACCCCTTTCTATCTATCTCACACACACTCTCTCTCACACTCTTTTTTATTTTTTATTTTTTCCTCTCTCGCCCGCACCCGCGGCCCGTCCCATGAGCCTAGCTGACGGCACTCGGCTCAGCGGCGTGAATGGGCGTCCGAGGGGCCCTTCCCTTCTCCATCTCCTGCTGGACAGGGCCCTCTCCATGTAGCTTTCTGTATGTGCAGCGAAGGAGTAGGATGGGGGGCGAGAGCCCAGGAGGACAGGCTAAGGTTAATAGAACCGCCGACTAAGCTCAATGGCCAATATCCTGTCACCAGCATGTGAAGTCTACGCATTAGGTTGTATGCGTACGGGGTGTGTATCTTTTTCAGGCACGCAGCCACATTGAACAGGTCAGGGCTCCTTCACCCCCTTTCATCATCCGCGTGTGATGGATGGACACTCTATCTTCTCTGCCAGGAACCAGCTGCTGCAGTGCTAAAAAGAACGACTTCCCACAAGGAAGGTTCGATTCGCTATCGCTCTCGTATTCCCGTCTGCCCAATAATGAAAACACCATGGCGACACAGAGCCAATGTCGTACACAACAACACAAGGCACAGACACAGACATAAACACGCACTCATACACATGCAAGTTGTGAAAGAAAATGAATCAGCACTCTCTCATCCCTTTTTCTCCTCACCACGCGAGCCACACACTCCAGTAGGGGTACCATCCAACTTTTTTATTATTATTATTTTACATGAAGGTAGAACTGAAAATTTTGAGCTGAAAATTTACACGGGATTATTGCTTCAATTGTGAATCTTGGTCTTTGGGCTCTTGAGGTTAAAGCTCAGGACCCCATCTCATAGTGCTCTATCAACAGGCACTAACAAGTTGTCTCCAACTCTGCCAAATACTAGCTAAACCATCTCTTTCTCACACACAAAAGGAGATTCTCAATGGTGAAAGTGATAAAAGGGGGCCAAGATTGTCTCATGAAAAAAGGTACCTTCTCGCGTTGTCGTGAATAGAGAGTATGTCTTTGACGCAATGTGGCCCTCTTCAGGCGTCGGCAATCATCTGGCCATACCCGGAAGCTACATGTCTACATATTGGAGCCGCTCTCGCCCCCTCCTGGACCCTTCGGACCCCCAGGCCTAGTTATAGAACTCTGGTTTTGACTTGCCTCGCATGATAGCTCACCAATGTGAGCGCCCTGTCTTGTACTCTCCTCATCTGTATTGTACTTTTACTTCTACCTTAATTGTTTCTAGGTCTTCTTCTCCTTTAATTTGGTCCTCAAAGATTGAGGCATGGGGTTCTTGCCTTCATCTTCAGGTTGGCAATTCCATATCATAAACACCACTCTACAGCTCCTCTTCCCATGGAGATAATCACCTTTCCCAAATGCCCCTGCAGTACACCTTACCAGGGAGAGTCGGTCAATGGGTTGCTTTGTTCACTGGCACGCTCCGGCACTCATTAGTGAACACGTAAAATGTTGATTGCAATCTCCCAGGACCTTTATCCTGGATTCTTAGAGGCAAAAAGGACCATTCCAAAAGGTAGCCCCCGTTCGAGCTCCTACTCATCGATCGACAACACTTCAAGATGGACTTGGGCAAAAAACTATGCGGAAGGAGCAAAAGAACAAGGGCCGAACCGGGAATTGAACCCGGGACCTCTCGCACCCTAAGCGAGAATTATACCACTAAACCATCCGGCCAACATCTGATTTGGAGCCTCAAAAATGACAATTTGAACTTGATTTTTGCCAAGTATAGTTGGCCAACTATTGGAAAATCTCCTTTTTTTTCTCTCTTCCCCCCCCTTTTTGGCGGGTGAGCCTTCCTTAGTTGGTAAAGCTTCCCGCCCCGCTTCCTCGGGGCCCGGGTTCGAGTCCCGGTAGAGGTGAACAGAATTAATTGGACGCAATTAATTTTGGGAGCCATGGAAAAGTGATACGGAAAATTTCTAAGTTTTTTCTACTTGTGCTCGGGGCCAAGGCTAAGATTTAACTCCGCATCTACCCTGGTGGCAGGTGTAGCACCAGGTCCCAAGAGCTGTCCTCTCCAGCTCTTCCAGTCCCCCTTACAAAGCACTCCCCAACCCCGGAGCATGACTAGGACGGTCCTAGAAGTGCAAGTGGGAAATGGTAAATCTTAGGAATTGAAAGTATCACACAGGAGATAGGCTCCCTGGCTTCGGCGAAAAAAAAAATTGGCCTCACATGGCTATGTAGGGAATAGGCACAGCGACCTAATCATGCAAACAGTTTGGTGGTGCCGCTGTCTCCAAGCCTATGGTTTGCAAGTGGGTTGCTGAAAGAACAGCAACCATACTTTGAAAAATGAACTACTTGAGGGCCGCAGACGAAACACGAGATGGGGAAGTCAAGAAATATGTCGGATCGAGACTTTAAGAGACTGAGTCAAATGTACACTGGGAGGCCACACAGGATGCGCCCGCCGAAGCAAGACCAAGGACGACCAAGGAAGGCCTACAGCAAGGGCACGCGAGAATATATCAACACACAACCACCGTAGATTTCCGGGACAAATAGGAAAATCCTAACTCTCAAGAGCAACCCATTTGTAATAAATCATAGACCCCAATATTGTGGTGTCATAGTGAAAAAAAAAAAAAAAAAAAAAAAATCTTCCCCCCCTTTTTTTTGGGAATGGGGGTGACAGGGATCTCTGAAGTGATAAAACGCACTGGGAGACGCAACGGCGCTGATGGACACCAAGGTAGCCGTGGCAAAAAAAAAAAAAAAAACCAAGGTAGCTGTGACATGGGATGGGTTTGCATGCCCTGCTGACGCCTGCCAGTGCGGATCCCTTCTTGTTGATCACCAGGAGCAACGATGCCCAGGAGCACAGAACGACGCAGCGTCGGCTGATACCTCCCTGCTCGATAGTCTAGCAGGACGGCGACATTTGGGGGTGTTGGAAAGGATGGGGAGGATACCTTTCCGGTAACGGTCTTTTTCTCAACTATTTAAACGTCTCGAGAGAGACGGCAATCGTTGCTCGGGGCAACAGCCACGTGAGCTGTTATGGTTGATGGAGGGTTGCCACCGCAAAGCGGTGGCCGGGGCTAGATTAGGTTTTCTTAGTTTAGTTTTGCCTGCACGGCTATTCCAGCGGAAACAGATTGTTATAAAAAAAAAAAAAAAAAAAAAAAAAAAAAAAAAAAAGTAGCTGTGACATGGGAAGCACGACATGGGATCACTCCCTCAATAAAGAAAGGCACCTTTCAAGGAGAAAGAGGGCGATGGAGTGATGGTGACGGTTTCGCATGCCCTGCTGGTGTATGCCGCCGTGGTGCACCCTTGGCTGATCACCTCGAGCAATGCTGCCCTGGTGCTCAGAACGATATGGCATCTGCTGATGCCACCCTGCTGGATAGTCTAGCAGGCAAGCGACATTTGGAGGTGATGGAGAGGATGGGGAGGATTCCTTTCCGGTGACAGTCTGTTTTTTCAACCTTTTAATCGTCTTGAAAAAGACGGCAATCGTTGCGCGGGGCTTCGGCAATGTGAGCTGTTATGGTATTATGGAGGACTGCCACTGCAGAGCGGTGGCTGTGGCTAGTTTAGTTTAGTCTTAGCCTACATAGCTATTTCCAGCAAAAACAGATTGTTAAAAAAAAAAAAAAAACCATAATATCACAATGGAAAGCGAGTGGGCGAAATAGAAAGCGCGGCAAAGGAAGAGAGAAGACTTGCAAATTCTCTTTGACACGCCTTTGTCAACTACGGCGCTGTCTGGGCGCTGGTGGAGTACCCGTGCGTAGATATCCACCCTCTTCCCGGGCGCCCGACTATGGATCTTCTGACGACATCCCACACTAGTGATCAGACAAGGCGATTCTCTCCCGACTTGCAGTCTACACCCGTCCGGTCATCCACAAGCTCCAACCAGGTCAACCGCCACTGAATTGCCCAGTAGATTATTTGCCTTGATTCGCAATCAACACTCTCAAGCTGCGAGCACGGGCGGCATTCACCCTTGCCAATCTCATTGATAATCGAGGTTAGACCCCTCGGATTCCCTGCCTGCCTCCCTGGTAGGATACCCCTGCACCATTTCTTAATTTCTCCTGTCTGCTTTATATTTTTATTCTAGCCTATATCGTTTCAGGGTCCTCCTCCGCTCACTCTTAAGAAGATTTCTTTTCTAAAAGAAGCAGTTACGAGTAAATCCTCTAACGAAGCCAGTTAAAGAAAAGAAAAGAAAAGTTCGGTTTGAGAATAGTGCTCAGTGCCATGTGTTTGTCCATGACCCTTCTTGCTGCTGGAAGGGCAAACACAACTCGACATTGTCCGAGAAGATGAGGAGCAAAGAGGAAGTGGTCATCTGCATGATGTGGCCAACGCCTGGCATTGGCCCTGACTCGACTATGCCTGGAGGTAGTGCGCCTCCTACTCTATCTGAAGAGCTGCTCTCGATTTGTCTCTCCTGATAGTTTTTCTACCTTTAGATTGTATTTCTATCTCCACTTCTAGGCCGAACTCCTTTCTGAAAAAGGGGCAGCAGTGGCCATATCAGCAGGGCATGGACCGACGCACACCGACGAACAAAACCAAGAACGAATCCCTTCTGCGGAATGGCAGTGCATTTTCAAGGTTAGACCTACTACAATGGTGCATAAAGGGTTTTTTCCCATGGGGTACAATTGCATGAGTAAGAGGATGTTGACCAGCTTTGAAAGGAATGCGGCGCAATCTCAAGACTTCAGAGTGAACGATGCAAGTGAACGGGAACAAGAGCAGTCATTTTCAGTATTCAGTGTTCCAGCCGAGACTATTTTGTCTCAAGACGACATTTTCTGACGCGTACTGCTGCTAACATGGGATATTAACTAGCTAGACAAAAGAGGCCAGGCATATGTCAGGGTTACTATAGCGTCATCCCATGCCATCGCACTAAATTTTGCACTGGTGTCTTGTCCATTTTCTTTTGAAAGGGGGCATGGTCATTGGACTATTGTTCTACTTGGCGATTTGGCCGTCTTGGGATGGGGTTATTTTAATTTATTTTAGATGTGATAAGACAAGTCGTTGTTAAACCTGCCCATGTAGGCAATGCAAAAAGAATAGCCAGCAGGTTCATTGCGAATAATGATGGTAGTCTATCCGAGTAGAAAAAGACATTTGCGTTACACCACTTCACCTTTGGGAGAGAGAGAGAGAGAGAGAGAGAGAGAGAGAGTTGCTTGGTAGTTTCTTGCCGCAGCAAGTATGTCCACTGCCACTACCTTTTCAAATCTTCGAGAAACTCCTCCTCTGCGCCTCCGGTTGGGAAAGAAGTCGAAGGAAGAGCCCACTTCTAATTTGAGTCCAATGGTCACTACAGTAGGTCACAGCATATTCGTGCAGGACGCGACAGGGAGGGCTCTGTCTCATCAAACACTGAGGCAGTGCTCGATTCTCAAAAGAGAGAGACAGAGAAAAGAAAAAAGTAAGGGACAAAACCCAGCCCACCCAGGGGCCAGGGGGTTGACAAAAGTCGAATTGGGCTAGATGGTACCTTTACTGAGGGCAAGCTCGGCTAAGCAGTACTCCAGAGGTTCAATAGGACAAAGCTGCTAGCTTTGAGCTCGGCCCTTGATACCTTTGGGATCGAAAGACACGCTTTTTTGAATCCCTGTATCATTGGAGTTCACACACCTCCTCGGGCCATTTTGCCCCTCTTGCAATGCCAGGGAGTAGACTCTTCATACCAAAAAAGTGTTGGTATGTTTAGAAGCTGGGGTTGTCGAAAGTGATAAAAAGTGAGTTGTCTCCTGCCCAGAATCCACATTCCATCGCCAATCCTTTCAATTTTATCACCTTTTGCCGCTCATTGCACACTCGCCTCTTTCCTTCTCCTCAAATCGCTCAAGACTCATAAAGATATCATGCGCTTCCAAGTTTCGGTTATCCCCCTTCTTGCCCTTGCTTTGGCTGCTACGACTCTGCCCTCAGTCCACGGACAGGCAACGACCGAGCCTGAGATCACACCTCAATGCCAGCAATGCATGAAGGAGACAATGAGGCCTCTCCCCAACTGTGGCCCTTTGCTCGATGATGCAACCTTGACAAACAGCACCACGTTCACGCCTGCTCAAGTAAAATGTCTTTGTTCCGTGACCGCCGACTACAAGTGGCTCGAAACCTGTGGAAGCAGTGGCAAATGCTCTGCCGAGGCGGCTGCCTACTTGATTGTTGGGCTAGAGATAATCAAACCTTCGAGCTGTGACAAGAAGAGTGATGCTTCAGGAAGAGTTGTCGGATCTCTGCTTGGTGGGGCAGCTGCTACCATGTTCTCTATTGTGTATGGGTTCTTCTAGGCCATGAATCGACCGTGGTCTTTGCGACTAGACTAGTTCTATAGAAAAAAAAAAAAAATACCAAACAATTTTTCTTCTCTAACGAGGCTCGCTTTGAGGACAAAAGGGCGCTTCGCAATTAAGCTCGTAAGGTGTGCCTAATCTGGTTTGTTCTGATCAACCTGCATGGTCTGTATTCCCTGTAACCGCCATCGCAACAAAAATAGACAGACTTGTTTGACGCCATCGCAGTCTGGTGCCAATTTGAAGAGAGAGAGAGAGAGAGAGAGAGAGAGAGAGAGAGAGAGAGATAGATGGAGAAGAATGTCGGTGCCATTTTTTCCATCACTGACTTTAGTTCGAGAAATTCGGTAAATCAAATTATTAGTCCAGGTTGACTCTACCCCAGGACAGGACAGAAGAGGCACTGCCAAAAAAGAACCCCGTGTTGTCGAAAACAAAAAGAAGCTCAACGGCAATTGCCACCAGAGCCCCGGGCAATATATAAAAAAAAAAAAAAATCGCTCGGCTCGCTGTTGTCAGAGGTTTGTGTGTGTGTGTGCGTGGTGGTGAGCCCTGAAAAAGGGACAGTGAATCTGCATCCAGAGCAGACTCTCCGAAGGTCTTGGAGCAACACTGCCTCACTCACTTCTTTCTGTCAAACTTTTCGAGTATAAAGCGAGTCCCTTTCGCACTTTGTATTTTCTCTTTCTCTTCTTCTTCAGGCATTTCTTTCCTCTCACTCCACACACACACACACACCCTTACCTAGTCTAGAGCAATCGTTGCTTACTACTGCTACCACTCTCACCAAACAACTCGCCCTTCTCCGCACTCTAATCTCACTACCAGCCATGCGTTTCGGATCTGTCGTCGCTATTGCCGCCATGTTCATGGTCGCCACTGTCTCTGCTCAAGATGCTGGTTGCGCGTCCTGCTTGGAGCAGAGTCTCACCTCGAACCCCAACTGCCAGGGTGTCAACCTTATCTCTTCGGGGTCAAGCAGCGGAAAGCCCACCGGGGATCAGCTCCAGTGTGCTTGCAGCATTGTCGCAAGCACCCGCTGGCTCGATGTTTGCAAGGGCAAGTGCTCGGACGATTATATCAACTCTCTCAAGACAGGTCTCTCTATGGGTCAGACTGATGCCTGCAAGAACGTCAGCCTCAAGAGTGCTGCTCCCTCAATTGCACCCAAGGCTGGAGCTGCCTTGGCTATCGCTGGTGCCGCTGTTGTCGCTCTCTTCTAATTTCTTAATGCACTGCTAGATCAGAATAAAAAGTGTACTTTTAGCAAAACATTGTTCTACTGTGGAAGGGTTGGGGGGATAGACTTTTTTTCTCTTTTTGCTGATTGTACTGAAAGCAAGGATGGGGATGGATGAAGTTCAGGGTTCTTGCCATTTGGCCGAGATGAGAGTGTGGACAGATGCAGCTGATGAACAGAGCACAAGATGTAAAAGAAGAGATTAGATTATCTGTTCGAATGGAGAGGACCAAGTTGATGTTCATCTGGCCAGACCAAGGAGAAGAGATGAAGGGGAGGAGGGGGGAGCAATCATCAATCCCTGGTTCAGAGACCTCTGCCTTTGCATATCCGTTCCTGGGGGGTTTTTTTTACAACAGCAGAGGAGTGAATTGAACGAGAGCTTTGCCCGCCAAAAAAAAAAAAAAAAAGTTTTTTTTTTTCCCCTTCTCTTTCGCATTTCGTTCTTGGTTCCCATTCTTTTTTTTTCTCTCTCTCTCTCTCTCTCTCTCTTTTCTTTTTCGCCTCATTCCTCATTTCGTCATTGTCCAGCTCGTTCAGCCTCTTCCTCTTTCTCCTCCTCTTCCTCCTCCTCCTCCTCCTCTGCCATGTCCAGCGACCACTGCTTCTATTGCTTCGATGCCCTCGTTGCCCATTTCGAGAGCAGGCCCGTCTTCCAGCCGGTCTTTGATAACACCTCATTGTTAGTGTCCTGAGTCCTCGGTTTGTTCTTGCTCTTGGCCATTCATGGCCAGGCTGCTTTTCTGACCTCTGGACCAACCGCAATCCCTGTATGTATTTCCCCGACAAGGGGGAGGTGCCATCAAGCATAGGTTAACCTCTGTGAGCGAACCTATCTCCTCCTTCTCCTCCTTCTCCTCCTTCTCTTCCCTGCGTTTCCTCCTCATACTCCTTACTGTCTCCTGTGAACCCTGCCTATGCCCGACGCAGTCCGCTCTTTGTAACATGGTCCACATCCGATAAGCGAGGAACAGACTTGGTCCTTCGAGGATGTATAGGCAACTTTGGTGCGATGCCTCTACATTCTGGGCTGAAGGAATACGCCTTGACCAGGTTTGAATCCTCTGCTGTTGATACTTTATTGCTCTGCAAGTCTTTTTTTTTTTTTCGTGGCAAAAAAAAATGCAATGATAAGCTTTATAGAGCTAACAGAGTCTTCTTAACTTCGAATACTATGTAATGGGATGCATACAGTGCCTTTAAGGATGGTCGGTTTCCTCCGATAGCCAAGAAGGAGATTCCGTCATTAGTCTGTGGGTAAGAAGTGGAAGAAGTAGAAAAAAAAAAAAAAAAAGTGGCCCTTCCTCTGTCTCCCTGTCTCGTTTCGCATGATATCTCTCATGAGTAGAGCCTCGTCATGTGTCCCTGGTCCACTGGAGATGAGTGTCCAATATGATGACGAATGATAGGGTGTGGGGATGACAATTCTTTGATTCCTCCCCTTGTTGCTACGGTCTATCTGTGTCTGTGCATTCGTCTGACACTTTATTCGCGGTACAATAATAGCGTCTCACTCCTAGTCGACTTTGAAAAGGGCGAGGACCATCTCGATTGGGAGGTAAGGAGCACCCATTCTCTTTTCTCACTACAAGCAGAACCTCGTGTTTTGAACCAGCGCTGTATAGTGCGCTGACCTTGTCCGTTGAAAATGTGCAGATTGGCGTGCATGGGATCTGGATCGAGTTCAAGGACACGAACGGACGCACACGTACGGCCACCTATCTGCCTGAAGTCGCGAAAGAACATGGCTGGACAAAGAAAAAGGCACTCGAGTCATTATTACGGAAGGGTGGATACCGTGGGACAATCACAGAAGAGGTCCTCGGCTCCATTGTATTGACCCGCTATCAATCGCGCAAAGCTCAGGTCACCTACCAGGAGTATCTTGACTCGTGCGAATGAAGACACTCCTTTAGGAGTACAGGACAAAGGGTCATAGCCTGCCTTGGTCCAACTCTGTGCATTTCATGCTATAAAAAAATGGAAAAAGGCTGGTGCCGAGAAAGGAAGCGCTATGACAGGCGAGCCAAGAGCAGCAGTAGCAACAATGTCATCGGCACACATTCAATAAAGAGAAGCTATAGCAGGCACGCGATGGCTCCAGCTAGCGGCATTACTACGAGTTCACTTGACCTTGGAGTCTATCATCCTGCCTGTTTAAGTGTTTTCAGAGATTTGGGGAGAGTGAGAAGAACTAGTGAACGGTGCCACAACACACCCCTCCCCAGTGGTGGGTTCACTCTAAGCAGAGCTGCCTCGAATGAGAATAGGTGAGCATCGGAGAGTAGCCGAGGTACTGATCTTTGGTTGATTGGATGAGCGGGTATGAAAATACCCGTGTGTGTAAGTGTGCGTCGTGCCTGTGCAGACTCGGGTGAGATCAGGGGCACAGACTTTTGGCAGAAGAGGCGCAATGTGGCGAAAAGCCCAGCAACCATGGGTCCGAGAGGAATGGAAAGGAGGAAGAGGAGGAGGAGGTGTAGACAAAGAGACAGAGGCAGAGACAGAGACAGAAAGAGAGAGAAAGAGGGAAGAGAAAGAAAGGAAAAAAAGAGAAAAAGGAAAGGTGTGAGTTAGCGTGGACAGGAAAGGAGGCAGTGTGGATAGAGAGAGAGGTCTCTCACTCTTCTCTTTTAATTCTCAGCCCTCGTCTTTCTTTTCTGATCTCTTTTCCTCTTTCTCTCTTTGCCTTCTCCTTCCATTCCTTTACCCCTATTGTGCATCGATTGCACTGCTCGCCACGCTCACTCCCATCGCACCGGTGCATCCTCATTTGCCGCATTCTGCCTCTCGCTCTCTTCATTTTGTTGTCTTCATCTTCTGCATCGTGTTCCAGTTAAAAAGATGATGGCCACCAATCCTCACGCGTCCACAGACACTTCGGACGACTCTCCTGTCCCCTTGGACTCTACTGTAGACCCTGCCACCGCCCCGCCACCTCTTGCCTTCCGTCCACACCACCATCATCTCAAGCCGCAGGCACTCCAACACATGCTTTCGTTTTCATCCATTTCTTCATATAGCTCCGACGACGACGATGACAACGACGACAACGACGAAAGTGGCGCGGAAGGTGCGGCAGTGTCTGTGATGGCAGGCGATGCAGAGACAGATCAAAACCGGTCTTCCCTAGCAGCCGATGCGAATGCGAGAGCCCAGTCCCATCGTGTGCCGTCCAAAAAGCAAAAGCGGCGACAGCGTCCTGGAGACGGGACAACGGTGCGGCCCGCAGGAAAGGCACACGATTGGTATTCGGGCGGGCGGATCACATCGTTCGGTCGCTGGTTCCGCGATAGTCAGAACAGAACGCTACTCCTTCGAGGCGTTAACCTGTGCGGAAACTCCAAGTTACCGACCACGCCTAATGGAAGCTCGCATCTCAATGAAGGCTTCTTCAACCACCGCGACGTTTGCTTCCTTGGACGACCCTTTCAGCGTGATCAGGCACACGAGCACTTTTCGAGACTCCAGCAATGGGGACTGACCTTTGTCCGATTGCTCGTCCCATGGGAAGCGTTGGAGCATTCTGGACCGTACGTATCAACCCTGACAGTTGACAATAGATCAGGCTTGAACCAAAAAAAAAAAAAAAAAAAAAAAAAAAGACCCCGATCCACCTCCTTTCTCTCCTCCTCCGATTCACTACTGAACGCATACACATGCACATCATTTATGCAGAAGACACAAAAAAACATATACACACACGTACACATTCACCAATTCATCTACTTGTCACCCGTTGCCGTCGCAGGGGTTGAAGAAGTCTTTTTTCATTCTTCCTTTCTTTCTGAATTTGTTCAAAAGGAGCCTCGAGTAGTAGCCCTGTGCCACTTTGTGCGCGTGTCCACTTGACACTCTGTTCATTAGCATCCCTCTCCTTTCCTCTGCTCGACCTTGTCACCAGAATCTCAGCTGCAAGGTCATTATCGGACAGGACTAAGCCCAGTGGACTGACACTGACTTGTCTAACATCACTCCTGCTCCCCTCTTCCCCCTTTTTTTTTTTCTTTTCTTTTCTTCTTTTCGGCGATTAGTGGAATCTATGATGAAAAGTTTATCGACTCGCTGATTGAACTTATCAAGCTCATGCCCCAGTATGGCATCAAGTGCTTTATTGATCCCCACCAGGACTGCTGGTCACGGTTCTCGGGCGGATCAGGTGCCCCCGGGTGGACATTCGAGGCTGCTGGACTCGACATTACAAACTTCAAGGCCACGGGTGCAGCCTATGTTCACAACACAAACCAGTATCCCGGAGACAATCCGCCCATGGTCTGGCCCACTAACTACACCAAACTTGCTGCAAGTACCATGTTTACTTTATTTTGGGCTGGTGACACCTTCGCGCCAAACAAGTTTTACCGCGGCAAACCTATCCAGCAGTTCTTACAGAACAGATACATCGAATGTTATCAACATTTGGCTAGACGACTGAGCCATCTTGATGCAATCATCGGATACGAGGTCATGAACGAGCCTCAGTAAGTGTGCAGGCTGACATCTGTCATTATTTAAATTAGTGTGATATCACACCTATGCAGCCATGCTCACCATAAGTGACCATTGGCTCTTCATCTATCTAGCCCAGGGTACATTGGACTCAAAAATCTCAAAAAGTACGACTTTAACACCAACCTCTTCTTTGGCGACTTTCCTTCCGCAATCGAGTCCATGGCTCTTGGCAATGGCATGACAATGCCGATCGAAGTTTGGGTCAAGTCTTGGCCATTTCCTACGCGGAAAGAAAAGACCCGGCTGATCAATACGCAAAAAGAATCCGCATGGCTCGAAGGAGAGTGTCTGTGGAAACAGCATGGTGTCTGGAGTGTTCACCCAAAGACAGGATTACCACAGGTGGATCGACCCAATTATTTTACTACGCACCCCACGACTGGAGAGAAAGTGAATTTCACACAATTCTACTTGGACTTTGTGAATCGGTATTCGGCTGCAATCCAGAGGGTTGTTCCTTCTGCCTTCATCTTTGTCGAGCCCATCCCGAACGAGCCAGCACCAGTGTGGAGGACTGGTGACCATGAAGACAACATCGTATATGCCCCTCATTGGTATGATCTCCACTCGGTCTTTAACAAATCTTTTGATGGTCGTATCACACATGACGTGCAAGGTCTGAGCAAGGTAAGTGAGTGCTCATGGACACACGCCTTTCTTTTTCTTCTGTCCCTTTCACTCTTGATCCGATTACTGAAATATGCGAATGGTGAACTTTGATGTCATTCATTCCAGGGCAAGAACGTGATCTCGGCGACATTCTTTGGCATCAAGGGAGCCAAGAAGAACTATCGGGGACAAATCTCAAATGTGCTCAACCTTGGGTTGAAAAATGTTGGCCAGAAACCTTGTCTGATCGGTGAATGTGGTATCCCGATGGATATTAACCAGCGACAGGCTTTCATGAGTGGTGACTATGGATATCAGTCCAAGTTCCTGGACGCTGTTCTATCTGCAATGGAAGGAAATATGCTCAGTTTCACGTATGTTTAATATCTTCTTTTCTTCGCAAACAGTTGTTCTGTCTTGTTAATGTCGTCTAAGAGAGATTGCACCTGTCACATTTACCAATTAGACTCTGGAACTACAACACTACGAACGATAACACTCATGGCGACCACTGGAATGGTGAAGATTTCTCGATCTTTTCCCTTGACTCACCCATGCATACACAGGGCATAAATGGTACCGAGACTTCTTCTGAATCTAGAGTGCCGTTGCGTGAGCAGGCACCAAACTTTGCGCGGGAACTCGCGAAGCGGGCATGTGCTCAGCGTGGCAGTCTTGACTTAACCGTTATGGCCGCTGAGGATGAGAGCAAGTCCAACAGCAGTGGGAACGAAGAGGACAGAGATACACTTCCAGGACAAGGAGAGCATAGTGACAGTAGCGATGATGAGAATCAGACAATTCTGGAAGATGACGACTCGCCCTTTGATCGATCCTACTTTTGCTTTGACCACGAAGAGACTGTTGGTGGTAGAGAGCATAAGGCACATATTGGAGGGCGTGCACTCGACGCAGTTATCGTAGGTCTATCAGACTTTTGAACAGGTTAAATGCACATTAGTAGGGCAGCAGGTCTTTGTACTAAATAGTAATTTCTTTCTTCATAACTAGCGTCCGTATGCAGCCAAGGTGGCCGGTGAGCCTGTTTCGAGCGAGTTTGACCTTAACACACTCCAGTTTACTTTCAGGTTCAGCAACTATGTGCAAATGCCTGTGCCCGTTGTCCATATCACAACGCCCGAGCAACACGATCGAGAGCTCAATGTGACATCCCCGACAGGTTCAGACTCGAGTGGATCGAACCTAACTGATTCAACACTCATTCAACCCTCGGAAGTCTCTTCGCCTTCTGAACCATCTGCTACTCAGCCCACAGAAACTTCCCAGGACTCTTCACTGGTTGGTCATCCACCAGAGGGTACGATGTTGGCTTTTGAGACAGAGTTCTTTGTCCCTTCATATCACTACGGTGGTGAAATGCCAGAGATCTTGGTCAGCGATGGAGATTGGAGGTTTGTGAAGGAACGACAGACCCTTTATTACCGCCACCGGGACATGGAGCCTGGAGCGATCCACTCTGTGCGAATAATGCCGCGCCGCGAGCCAGCGCCGTCGGCAGTAGAAGAAAGCAGCAAGACCTTTGAGGAGGCGAGGATCCCTGGGTCCTGGAACACTAGACCATACGATAGGAGTCAGCAAGACCAGGAAGTGAGTAGGGGTGAAGCCCAACGCGAGTGTATTTTGATGTAAAAAAAGCGAGAATGCGAGTCTTCCTTCGATTTTTTTTTTTTTTTTTTTTTTTTTTTGACGGCTAGCGCCACTAAAATAAAGCCTTTTGTCAGCGGATTCGCTTTGCATTGTCCTATTTCTCTTTTTTTCTTTTTTCCTTCTCAATCTCAATCCCTACCTCCTTGTCCATCTCCTCCTCCATCTCTTGTCCTCCTCCATCGTACCAACATCACATACAAGTGCCAATCTCTTTGTCATGTCGAGAAGAAGCCGAGGTGCAGGAACAACCTACGTCAACAATGTGCGGGGACCAACCAGTGCTTTGACCAGTTTTCTCAATGAGCGAGGCATTCGTCGAGCCAATCCCGCTCCTGCCCCACCCTCAACACCTCCTCCAGAGAGTAATACTTCTGAGACTCAAGATGGGGACGAGACTAGGGAGGAGACACAACCCAGCTCTCGTACCGCTCGACTGACCCGCGGAAGAGTTGCTACCTTGGCCGCTGCCGCCACCACGACGACAGCTAGCACCCCTAGTACAGCCGAAGGAGAGGACAAGGATGACTCGGACTCAGACTCGAGCTCAGATTCGGACGGTGGTCTGATCCCTATTGCCGTATCTACACGGACAGCCCGAGCTGCAGCTATGGCCGCTGCACGCTCTAGGACTCGAGCCGCCGCTGCATCTCCTACGACCGCCTCGTCCTCACCCTCCGCAGCCGCTGCAGGATCGTCCTCGTCCACCTCCAAGGCCAAGGCGATAGCCAAGGCCAAGGCAGCTGCGGCCGCCAAATTTGCATCTCGAAAGCGTGGTCGCAAAGCCAAGGGGTCGGACGATTCGGACGATGAGGACTATGAAGACGGAAAAGGTCCAGAAAGTGAATTTCAAGATATCACGGGACTCGTCTCTCGATCTCGGTTCAGTCATAAGGAACGGATGCCCATTCGAGGGAACAAGATTGAGTTTTGTTCGCGTTGTCGAGCTCGGTTTACGATCAAGGCTGGGACAGAGAATGGTGGATCTGAGCTGTTGTGTCCAACTTGTGTGGGCGAGGCAACTGAAGGAGGAGCCATGCGAGTGGCCAAAGCAGCTCCCAAGTCTACCGTGAAACGTGCCAAGCGAAAGGCTCAAAAAGCCGAAGTAGAGTGTCAGATCCCTTCACTTCAAGATCTGTGCATCAAGGTATTGTCAGAAATATTATTTTTCTTTCTCCCTCTTTCTTCTTTAATCTCTGACTCGGTGTAATTCGACCGTTGCTAACATATATATCAACTATAGAAAATCGCCAATTGTATTGAAGATGTGGAGGCATTTGGTGATATTAGTGCGATTAGTTTGGACAAGATTTGCAAGATTATTTGTCGCAATCGATCGCTCAACTCGGACACGTTGCAATTGTTCCTCGACCCACGTCAGACGGATCTGACCCTCTACGATTGTACAGACATTAGCGCTGAAGGACTCAAGTCCATTGGCCAGTTCTGTCCCGAATTACAGACCTTACGGCTGACCCTATGTGGACGGATCAACGATAATGTGATCAGCTATTATACACACCACCTGACACAGCTGACGTCCCTGTCCTTGATGGGCCCGATCGGCATTACAGAAGAAGCGTATACAGATTTGTTCCGCACAGTTGGCCCAAGATTTGAACGGTTCGAGTTGAGGAACGCGTCCCGATTTTCGGACAAGGCCGTTCAGGCCTTGTGTGAATCATGTCCGAATCTTCAACATCTTCAACTAGGCGATTGTATGTTGATGAATGATAACTGGCTCGATTCGATTGGTAATCTGACCAAGCTCAAGTCACTGACATTTGCGAACCCAGATGTGGACATGGTGACGACTGAGCCCATGGTCAAACTCCTTCAGACAATCGGTTCAGGGCTTGTGGAGTTGTCGTTAAAAGGTTGTTTGGACCTGGAAGATGCTGTCCTGACAGAAGCCATCCGTCCATCTTGTGTACGGTTGGATCAACTATTGCTCCAAGGATGTGAAAGCTTTACGACTGAGGGAGTAAGAGACTTGTTTCAGGACTGGCAACTAAACCGAGGACTGTCCCAAATCAATTTGGAAAACTGTGTCTCGATCAAGGATGAGGGACTTCAGGCATTGCTGGGACACTCTGGCATCGCTCTGGAAGAGTTGAGTGTTAAGGGAATGGATGAGCTCTCGAAGGAGGCACTTATGGAGTTGGCCAAGTGTGAAAATCTGACTGTGTTGGATGTGAGCTGGTGCCGAGGTGTGGATGATGAGGTGATAGAGAAACTCATCAATGCAACCAACAAGCTGGAGAAGCTTGTTGTCTGGGGTAATAACCGAATCACAGAGTGTTGTCCAACCCGGAAAGGAGTGAAGATGGTTGGTCGTGAGTCGGATTATATTGGTCAACGGTTCTCGTGAAGAAGAGGAAAAGGTCCTCTTTTTTTTTTCTAGCCTTTCTTCCAATGACCCCTCATTATTCTTGAGTTCTGCACTGGCAGAAATAAAATACAAAAGACGATCTTACAATGCCAACTAATAGACACACCTAATTTTGTGGCGTAGAGAAGTATCATGATAGCATACTTTTATTTATTGCAATCAAATAGCGAAATAGCATTGTCAATCCCTTTATGGATGGCCCTATCGAGTGTCTATCATGGTCTAATAGTCATCAAGTTGCACCAGCCATTGCAGAGAATGGATTGCTTGGTATATTGGGAGGAGGGGGAGGGAGAGGGACAGAAGGCATGATT
Source organism: Mortierella sp. BCC40632 (assembly GCA_011634665.1). Classification (NCBI taxonomy): domain Eukaryota; kingdom Fungi; phylum Mortierellomycota; class Mortierellomycetes; order Mortierellales; family Mortierellaceae; genus Mortierella; species Mortierella sp. BCC40632. The sequence goes on from WAEK01000023.1 coordinate 36,712, forward strand.
GATAGTGTGTCCTTTGTTTCATACCCGTGAACAGATGCATTCTTTCCTACTTTCACTTTCTACTCTCTCTAGGCCTGAGCAACAGCAGGGGGAGGAACGTTGGCAAGAACCGAGTACTCGTTCCAGCTACCCGAATAATTACGGACCTGAGTGTATCCGAGGCTCTTGGCCTTTTCGTAGGCAAGGTTAGAGCGACGTCCACTCCTGCAGTAGAAAATCACTTCGTCGTCCTTGCCAAACCTTTTGAATCCTGTAACCATCAAGAAGAGATGAATTAAAAGAGAAAGAAAAAAGAAAGTGATAATTGGTAAATAATTAGTGGATGGTTGGAGTACGTTGCCACGAATGTTTCTCTTCGCCACCGACAAAATCTTTTTTTCCCCCTTCTCATTACCATATCGTTCCTCAAAGGCATCATCCGAAAGGTCGACAAGAGCCTCCTCGAGCACAGCTAGTGGAATGTGATGCGAGGTAGGGATAACACCAACAACAATCTCGTCTGGCGTTCGAACGTCCACTAAAGGCACCGCCTGTCCATCAATCACACAGGCAGGAAAAGAGACACACACACACACACACACAAAATATCGGTCAGTCCATCAATATAAAGTAAGAAGGAATTGGGACAGAGAAGGGACACTTCAACGATGAGAAATTCACACGCCCCACAAAAGAGATGGTTACTCGATTCTCTTGACGGATAAGCTGCTGGATCTCCTCAAAAGTGACAAGGTCGGGCTTGGACATGGCTGGTGGTTCCGGTAGGTAAAAATCCTTGTTTATGTGATCCGGGAGGTATTGTTTGGTGATTGTTCACGGGCTTGTCCTGATAATCTTTGGGTGCAAGAGGAAAAGCCTTGGGGGTGTGAATGGGGGATGGGACAGAGATAGGGTACAGGGAGGAAGGAGAAGGAAGAGACAAAGAAAAAGAGAATATGAGAGAGAGAGAGAGAGAGAGAGAGAGAGAGAGAGAGAGAGAGAGAGAGAGAGAGAAAGAAGGAGAGAGAAGGAAGAAAAAGAGAAGGAAGGGTGGCTCGGAAGGAGACCGAGTTAAAGTTCAAGGTCTGCGCCAAAGGATAAACGACGACTTTTGTCCCATTCCAGTCAGATATAGCGCCATCATGTTGCTCTCACAGCTTTCACTCACACGACTGTTCTTTTTCTTTTTTTCATAAGAGAAAAAGCGCAGTCCTCTTTTCTTTCACTGTTGTAGAGGTTCTCTGGTCAATGATCTCGGCTCACAGTAACGCGACTTGGTGCGTGCATCGCGGCCTGTTTCTATTTTCCTCCCTTCCTTCTCTCTTTTTACGCGTTTCATTTTTTATTTGCATTACATTCTTTCGTCGATTTCTCCTCCCCCTACCCTCCTCCCTCCCTCCCTCCCTCCCTTCTTTCCTAACCTACTGCGAAAACTGCTCGCTGTAGGACGAATAGACAATGGCCGAAAAGACCTGCAGATCCTTCACCAACGATAAACTATCCACATACTCGTTTGGCACGCCGTTAATAATGAGATGCACCTGTCGCGAGATCACAGGCAACAAACTTGCCAGTGGTACAGATCGGTCCACATCGTCCTCGTCCTCAATTTCCTCAATGCTAGCTCCACTCCTGGGAGGTGTCAACAAGAATGGGTTAAACGTTGGCTGGAGAGCCAGGTTAAACCGTGCAAAGGTTGCTCCCAAGGTCGAACTGAGGACTGTCGAGAAGTCGTCGCTGTCAATAAAGTCCCGAGTCTCGTCCAGCAATGACCGCAGAACCGGATCCACATGCAGATCAAACTCGTCAACACCACCTGCTCGGAGCACCTCGCGTTCATCAGCAGGCTCGTCAGGGAGCATGTATTCGCGCATGCTACAAGAGTGCAAGGACGTTGGTAAAAGCAGACGAAAAAAAAAAAAAAAAAAAAAAAAAAAGGTCAGACATTTGGAGATCCCACTTTCCTCTTGATAAAAAAACAAAACAAAAAGAACATGTCGTTTCAAAAAGCCTACTTACTTGACAGGAACTCTCTCACCATCGACTTCAGTATACTCGAGGCGATCTCGGATCTCACTCAACAGTTCTGTGAATTCCTTTGCGTTGAATGTCTTTTTCAAAGAGACCCTAAATCGAGAGATGATAACAAAGTGTCAGGAGCCAATCTATCCAGAGCCAATTCTCGTATCCGAGGAGTAGCTTTTTTTTTTTTTTTTTTTTTCTGACTTACCCTCCAATGATGTCCTCTACTACTTCACGGACCTTATCATTCCAACGACGCCAGCCCTCATGCAACAACCAGTAACTAAATGTCAAAAACTTCTTCTCTGTTTGGAAATCAAGTTGTCCATTTGTGGATGTATAAGATCCCTTGACAGCAGGTGACTCTACACGATAAGATGCATCTGTAGGGTTGGCAAGAGCAACGACCGAAGAGACATAGGTAAAGCGACCCAAAAGGTTCAATTGAAGTTGAGTCAACAAACTCAACATGGTCACTGAATACAAGGCCGTCACTGTCCGCGTAAGACCTATTTTCATAATTCATTCCAGCCGTCGACAAGAAGGAAGGGAAGAGCGGGGAAATGTTAGATTGGTTTCTTTTTTGTTGTTGTTATTGTTGTTGTTGCTGAGAAGAAGAGATAACAACAGCGCCGGGATCCAATTGCATTTTTTCAAACAAAAACAGGCATTACTCATGATCTTGAGCTCATTCCACAACTCAAGTTTAGTGCGACGATCAAGAGTCACTGCAGCCTCGTCTCTGGGCTCTGGCTGGACTACAGCAGCCACTGCTTCTTGGAGTTGTTGCTGGGGTTGCTGGGGCTCTTCACTAGAAGGCTCGAGTGCCTGGGTTGGTTTCTGACCCTCCTCTTTCGACTCGGCATGAGGAGCTGATCCATTGACTTTGGTGGCATCCTGGATCGTGTCCTCGGATCCAGCTTCTGATTTGGTGTCTCCATTGACGGTTACAGCTGTATCTGATTCGTGACCATCCTTGCCATTGGCGGCTGACTCTGCCTCGGTATTCTCTTCCTTCGTCGGGTCGGCTTCGGCTGGCTCTGTCTCCTTTTGATTGTCCTGTTCTTCACTATGGACGCCATTGACTACGGGCGCTGCCTCGGAAGTCTGTTCCGGAGACGAACCATCCTTTGTTTCTGTCGTCTCTGTCGACTGTGTTGCTTCTGTTGCTGGCTCGGGCCTTGCCGGGAGGATCGTCGAGCTCTCAGGGGTGGGTGCAGGGGTAGAGCGTTGAGATCTGGACTGTTGCAGCTTGGCCGTGATCAGTTCAACATTGAGCTCATGCAGTAGCTGGTCGCCCAAAGTGGGCAGAAGCGAAAGAACCGTAAAGACACAATCCTGCTGGTTCTGTTCAAACCGGCGCTTCATGCTTTCAGGACAAGTAATTCCCCCCCAGATGCCAGGATGGTTAGGTAGAGCGAGTTAGTGGAATTAAGTTGTATCGGAGGGGCATTGAGTGGATCGGTAGGACCGTCGAGCCGGTGAGTGAATAGAGCAGAGGCCGTGGGTAGTCCGGACGAATGAAATTTGATCCGAAAGAGCAGCATAAAGAGAATGGGCGTGGGCAAGCAAAGAGAACAAAGAAAAAGAAAAAGAAAAAAGAAGGGTCACTGGTGAGTCGAGTAGAAAAGGACGAAGGGATGAACAGGCAGGATACCAATCCTACTCTCACGCTCTTTGATTTCCCCTTCTCTATATCATCCTCTCTGAGGAACGTACTTCTCCTTAGCGGTGCGCTCGGCAGCGGACTTTTCCTGGAACTCGATCAGCTTGCTCTTTGCGAACTTGCCCATCATGTAGATCCCTCCTGTGACACCGGCGGTGATGGTCAGCCCGCGCCGGTGTCTGTAAACAAATCCCTGAACGGCGGACAGCATCTGAGAGGAGGGCGATGGGGGTAGATGTCGGCAGAAAGGGGAGGGAAAGAGACAAAGATGAAGAAGAAGTGAAAAAAAAGGTAGAGAGGTGCGGGGAAGAGAGAGAGCAAGAGAGAGAGAGAGAGGGAGAGGGGGGAGGAGGAGACGGACCGACGCCATGCGTCGTCTCTCTTTCTTTGTCCTCGGCTGAGTTCTCTCTCCTCCAGTCTTGCACGTGCAACAGAAGTCTACCCTGCACCCTCTCTAATTGACAGTGACGTGCAAGCTGACTGGCTTGGGGGGGGGGGAACCATGAACACTCCATTCCCACCTTCTTCTTCTTCGTCTTCTTTCTTCTTCATTGACAACAATCTGGTCAAGCCAGCAGCCAGGCATTACCTTTCTACACTCCCACCAACAGAAAGCTCGAGCCATAACGTTCGGTGCCTACAACTCTATTTAAGCCCCATCCTCCCGCGTCCTCATTGTATATAGCGTTTTCCCATGGTACGCGAGCTCTTACATAAAAGAAAAAAAAAAAAAAACGTCCATGTCTGATCAGCGAGTCATCATAACGAGTCATTGACCATAATATTTTCCTTTTATTCCATCCTACAGGAAGGTCGACACGGACAAAAGAAGCAGCAGGCCGAGTCTCCCGAAGCACTCAAAGCCCGACAGGAGCGGGAGACAGTTCTCGTGAAGGAATACACAGCACTCAAAGAAACGTTCAACGAAATTGTATGGGTCCTTTGAGTATTTCTTTCTCACGACCGCAGGCTGTTGATGAGCCAAAAGAAAAGAAAAAAGATCATTGGGCTCCAAAATTAACATAAAAAAAGGGGACCACCACCCTTTGGTCTTGGAATACACCCCTAGGTCAACTCCAAACGGCGCGACAATGACGCTCTCAAGACTACGACGGCCATCCTTCGAAAGAGTCCAGACTACTATTCTGTCTGGAACGAGCGTCGTCTTATTCTTAAGGAAGGATTCTTGGATAAGGCGTAAGTGTTGGCTGTTACTTTCTTTTCTTTTCTTCTTCTTAAAAAAAAAAAAAAAAAAAAAAAAGATCTGCCTTATTGTGCATATGTTTGACCTTTTTTCACCCACTCACTCACTCACTCACACAAATGACACAGAGACGATGCGACAGCCAACACCATCTATACCAACGAACTCGAGTTTGTGCAGGAAAATCTCAAACTAAACCCCAAATCCTACTTCATGTGGAACCATCGCCGATGGTGTCTCGAGAGCATGAGCAAGCCACGTTGGGACAGGGAACTGGCCATGGTCAGCAAGTATCTCGAGATGGATGCCCGCAATTGTACGTGTTCTTTGATTCCTTCGTTTCCACATTTGCTAGTCGCTGGGGGGAATGATGTCATTATCCGTGAGACAAGCGCGTTTTTTTCCCTCTCTCCCAAAAAAAGAGATAGCGGATGGAGAGGAGAACAACCACTCTGGGTTATAGGCGTGTTTGTGTTTTTGTGTGTGTGTGTGTGTGTGTGTGTGTGTAGTGTAGTGTATATCAAGAGACCGACAGGAGTTTCTTCCAAGGGCTAACCACATGATTCCAACTTCTACGCTCACCTGTCTCATCCTCACACAGTCCATGCATGGGGTTACCGAAGGTACATTATCCGCCAAACAGACCAACAAGAGCAGGGTCAAGATGCCACCGAAAATCAACTGGAACGAGCACAAACAGAATTTGAATTCACGACCGCCAAAATCAGTCAAAACTTTTCCAACTATTCTGCATGGCATAACCGAAGTACACTTCTTGGAAAGTTGGTCACGGTGATGACTGAGGAGGAACGTGAAGAAGTGGTCGAGAATGAGTTTGATTTGATCAAGAATGCCATTTACACCGACCCTGCGGATCAAAGTGCTTGGCTTTACAACCTTTGGCTTATTGGACGAGGTAAACTACTGAAGTGTCCTCCTTTCTTTCTCTTTCTTCTAAAGAGTAGAAAGAGCTGATGATCGACTTGATTGTCTTGCCAAGAGGAATATCTCTATCTCGATGCCAACATGTTTTCTTTATTCTTTTCTTTTCTTTTTTTAGAGGAGAGGAGCATCTCAATCCTAGGAGCTTATGTCATCTCGTTCCACCCGCTCGAGATCGTGGTAACCTTTGACGAGACGGTCAGGCTACGCAATCCATTCACGTTGTCGACACGAGTGGACCAAACTGTTGTAGAACTCGAAGGAGAATGGAAGGCCACGGGTTCGGATTCCTCAGTCGGCAGTGTCTGGATCTTCCAACAGACACCGGACTCGAGCTATGGTCCGACAGTCGAGTTGATTGTCTTTCCTGAAGATGTGTGTGCAGTCCGAGCAGGATCAAGACTTGTGGTGGCGATTTGTTTTGAGCTCGAGACATCGAATCAAGACTTGGAAAGTGTTCCTTCTCGTCTGAGTCGATTGGTGGTGGGCAAGAATTTGATGTATGATGTGACAAAGCGTTTGGGATCGATCTCAGCACCCGATGGGGCTATTGAGCCCCAGAAACCGGCAACGCCTAGGCATTTGGTGACTTCTTTGACGACATCGGACAAACGTGATGACCGAATCATGTTGTTGGATCGTGAGATCTCGACTGTGCGAGAGCTGATTGAAATTGAACCGGATTGCAAATGTAAAGAGTGTACAATGAATCTTGATACATGCTGCCGTTTTGCCTATCATTGGGCGGAAAAATGAATATGCGTGATGTTTGCTAATTTCTTTGTATTTTTTTTTGTCTGTGCTCAATAATAGGGCCGATTCAAATTCTCTCTACCCTGTTGACCGAGTTGCGAAAGACTGTCAGCATTCATTCGGTTCGTGCCAAAGAAATTGATGATAAGTGCATTGAGCTCCAGGAAAGGCTGATTTCGATTGATCCGCTGCGCCAGGAGCGATATGAAGACCGACGTAAGAGAATGAACTCTGTTGAACATTGAAAAAAAAAAAAGAGAAAGAGAGAGAGAGAGAGAGAGAGAGTGCGAGGCATATTGTGAACTAATGGATATATTTATTGGTGCTGAATAGGCACGCAACTGGTGTTTGACCGCGAGACATTAAAGATCATCAAAGCCTCCAGGCGGTTCCCTGAGATCGAGTTTGCAGATGTTCAATCCAAGGATATGGATCTTTCGATGCGTGGATTGACCCATATTCCAATTTCGTCCTACTTTATCCATCTCGAGACCTTGAACCTTGACTCGAATTCGATCACGTCAACTCGATTCCTGAGAAACTTGTTGAGTGTCAAGCGTGTGATCCTTTCCAACAACTCGATCGAGCGACTCGAAGGTGTTCAGCATGCGCCCTGCATCGAGTTTTTGGCGGTGGAAAACAACTTGATTTCCAAATGGGAGGATGTTGTCGCCGGATTCGTCTTCTGGAGAGAAGGCAAGCTTGGACGGACAGGAGGAACGGTCAAGGTGTTGTTGGGGGGCAATCCTGTGGTCGAGAACGAGGGCGGAGAGTATGTCCTTGAGCAACGATGGGGTGATGTTGGAGAGGTCGGCGTCGAAATTCAGTGGCAGACAGAGGAGCATCGGTTGGCTGAGGATGTAGCGGGCGATAAGGGCGATGTTCCTCGTCGATTAAGCACAGTGACAGCAGTAGGACTCTAGGGTCGAAAAAGAAAGGGTAATCCCGTACAACCAAGGAACTATATTAAAAAACAAAAAAAAAATGTGCAGGGTGCAAGGACATGATGAATATGTGAACACAAGAGATTGTGGATTGAAAAAGAGATGGACAGCATCATACATACAGAGGACAGAGGACCACGAACGATTAAGTAGAAAGTAGAGTAGGCATAGACCAAAGGATTGCATTGGTTCAGGGTCTTGAGGAAGCCATGGGCACATCATCCAAAGGTCTGCTATCATGTCGTTCTGCTCATGTTGTCGTTGCCGTCGTTATGCATATCCTCTTTCTCTCCGATACTGAGAAGTTGGTACGTGGAGAGTGAGAGGGATCCAAGCGGGGAAAAAAAGGGTGTGGAGCAGAAAGGATGAGTCGAGATCTAAAGGCATTTATTTTTTTTAAAAAAACTGCTCATTGTCCTGAAGCGAATCGGGTATTTCAAAAGGATGGTTTATACTAGCAGCGCTCTTGGATGAGGTTTGGTCGCCGCTAGAGTTGCACGGTACATCTCATGAGCAACCACAAGCTTAATGAAAAAGGGCAGGCAGATACCAGCCGACCTCGGATACAAACACGGGTTTACACGTGGACAGGGATGCATGGACATGAAGGAATAGAGAACGAAAACGAAGAGGATAAAAAGATTGTCTATCCTGGGTAGGGCCGGCGAGAGACGAAGAAGGTACTGCCGATGCAAGGCCAAGAGAAGGAGGCGACAATGAAGGCAATGTACGTGCATGGGCGAAATGCTACCCTAATGCAACATTGATGGTTTGGAGCCCGCTGGAGAGAGAGAGAGAGAGAGAGAGAGAGAGGGAGAGGGAGAGGGGGAGAGAAAGGTAGGAGAGAGAGAGAGAAAGAAGAGATTCATTTCCAGCTCAACGAAGGGGGATGGGTGGTCTAGTTCCTCTTGCTTATCAGTAATGCTCGTTGTGCTCGCTCTGACAAGGGACCTGCGATGGTCGTGGGCATGGATGAGGCGTAGGCAAGGTGTGAGCTTGGGCTAGGGGAAATGGCGGCAGAGGAGAGAAAGAGAGTGAGGGCGAGGGGGGGCACGGCGGTGCGATTAAGCAAACAAGGGGTGGAAGAATAGACTAGGGGTGCCCGCCTTGTCAATCCGCCTTGTTTGGAGAGGCATGGCCAACTCCTGTGCTCAATTGCCTCTGTCACTCAATCCGAATGGATTATCGTGTCCACAGAGCTGCACAAGGTCAATAAAGTGGGTGTATCGGCGGGGAGAGGAAAGAGAGAGATGCACAGGCCGTTTGTTTGGGGCCTGGCCGCCCTTGCTCTTTTTTCTCTTTTTTCTCTTTTTTGCCCGGGACATGGGAATGACAATGGAAAAAAGAAAAATGGCAGACTCGTTGCTCAAGAACTGTATCAACCGTTTTTGAGCAAAGTCATACCAGAGGCACGGGTGTGAATGTTGTCGTATGCGTCTGCATCTGCATGCGATACTGGACTAGATGTGAGGAGGTCAAGGTCAACAGAGTTGGCAACAGGTGCGGTCATGAACAAGACAACGGAATGGATACGACAAGTGATGTTCCCAGTAGATAGCGTAGTTTTCTAGAACGGACCGCCGTTGCCGGGACGGGTCTACTAGTCGCTGAGCGGGCACGTCGATTGGTCATGTCCGCGGGGTGCAGTCATTGGGCACGACCATGTATTCATGGTCTTGTTCGCTCGCGCGGATCGATACGCCCAATGGGCTTTCCACAGAGACCAGCGGTTGACCAGTGACCGGACCTGCATGGTATTGCACCACAGGAAAACAACCGCACATGCATGCACCTAGTCTCGCTGTCTCCAACAGATACAAACACTTTTTTTTTTTTTTTTCAGGCACACCAATCTAATTTGCACGGCTGCCGCAGGGCTTGCTTTGTCCCAGACCCAACTTACCAGCTTTTCTCGACTCTCTCCTCGCTTTCCTCCCACATTCTCCTCTCCATTTGGTCGATCCGTCATCGCAAACCAACTGGCCAAGGACGCTCGGGCAGCCATGGATTCGCGTGTGGAAACGATAGTGATCGTCTCTGTTATCGGCTGCAATTATGGTGATGACTGCAGAGGCAGTACATGAGTGGACAGTACTAGAATTTGCCATGGGTTCTCTTCCTCTCTCCCTCTTTTCCTCTTTCCCTTACACACGCACTCTCTCCCCTCCTCTCTTCTCCCTGTGTGCGGGCGACGTACAGTACACGGGAAGAGGCGGCTCTCAGACAGTCGCTCTAAAAATGAGTGTACCGAGCGACAGATGGCCGCACCCCTCTCTCTTTCTTCCTTTCTCATTCTCATTTTTCTCTTTCTTCTCCCTCTACCCGACCAACCTGCTCTTGTCCGCCAGTCCCGTCACCATCCTTGTTGCTCACACCTGCGGCTCTGTCCCACCGTCTCCTCGTTCCTCTTCACCCATTTCCCTCTCCCCACTGCTCCCCGCAGGCGGCACAGGGCCTTGGCGGGACCAGCCTCGACTCACTCCTCCTCCTCCTCCTCCTCCTCCTCCTCCTCCCCTTTGTTCACAACAACAGGACCTCCATGGATCGCTCGCGGTCAGCCCATCGGCCTGTGCCGCCCGAGTGCCTCGAGCGCATCGTTTTTCACGCCTCCCATGACCACCGCCTGCTCGCTACACTGATGCGAGTCAACACCACACTGTTCTGTATGGCGGCCCCGTACCTGTATCGCGCACCCTTTCACTTTGTCGTCGGCGACGAGTTTCTTTTTGACTGGGACACTGAGAGCTGGACCACTCACTTGCGTGAGGTGCGTTTAGCAAAGCTGTTGCTTCTCTACCTCTGCTGTTCAGAATCCGTCCAGGACCTGATGGTCGGTTCCAGAGATCACCTTCTGTTCCGTTCAACTCTGCGCGCACGACTTGGTCCCTCACGGATTTTACGACTCGCCACCCCCGACCAGGACCGCACCGGCCTGACCGCCAGGAACCGCGTGAGACCAAAGTCATTCAGTCTTCGGTTACAGGGTGGGCGCCATGACCTTGACAATAACAGTAACATCAGCAGCAGCAGCAGCAGCACCGGCGATAATAATGCTTTTACCGCTGCAGCCGCCTCGGCATCGTCTCCTTCGCTCAATAGAACCTGGAGGCGATCCTCTGTCGATAGCACTTCACTCAAACCACTCCTGAGTCGACCAGATCCGATTGACTCGATCCCAACACTGCTCGAGACGCTGCTTCGGCCGCACTTTCGGCCACAGGACGACACAACTGACCCCACCGCCTCAACCTCTGGACCATTTGCCACACCTTCCGTACCACCACCACCACCACCACCACCACCACCGACCGCTCGGTCCTTTTTGTCTCGTCTTAGGGCCTCGACCCTGACCAGCAATAACAGCAATAGTAATGCTGGTCTCAACAACAATAGCAGCAATAGCAATAGCGCCGACCCGGTCTCAGAACAGATTGAGTCGACACCTCGTCCTGCCAACCCCTGGGCACCTTCTGTCAATTACCTCGAGTATGTCGAACATCTGAACCTGGACAGCTTTGTACAGACGGCACTCCGGATTCTGTTTTCGTCCTCGTCCTCGTTTGCTCCGACTCCTGCTATGGCCACGGCCACTCCCTTCCTGTCCAGGACAGAGTTTCTCAAGCCAACAGCGATCCCGCGCGGGAGCCGGCTCACTTCCGAACGTCACTTCATCGAACGTGTATTGCTCCGCTCCACCGCCTCGCATCTTACCACGCTCTCACTCTCGGTCGCCGTCTTTACACGGATCCAGCGGGATCTCATGGAACATCTAGTCCTGCCACCGACAACGTCCAAACGATCACTCCGACGTACTGCCTATTCGTGCGAGGCTCTGTCCCAGGCTGCTTCCTCTTCAGCTTCAACTTCGACCTCGGCCTCTACCTCATCTGCGCCTCTTCCGTGCTCGACTACGACAGAAGCAGGACCAGGCTCGCCCTTATCGCAGCTTCGTCGGCTCAATCTCTCTGGACTACGTGGAGATGTCCGTGTAAAAACGCTCAAGGCGATTCAGTGGTTTGTTCGGCGCCACAAGACAGTCTACCCCGGGAAATTACGAGAGATCGCCTTTGAAGGGCCTGGAGACATGCCCGTGAACCGCCGCCGGCACCGTCGTCGGAATGCAAACCATGGATTGACCCAGACGGCATTGGGGAATAGCATTCACCATATGATCGGCATGGATGAGGAACTGGAGGATTTGGAGCAGGAGGTGGAAGAAGGTCAGGAAGCCGACGGCGTAGAAGACGGTCAGGCACTGGATGAGGCAGAGGACGAGCAGGTCGGAGTTGCAGGCCACGGCCATGGTCATGCCAATGGGATGGCTCAGGATGCAGATGCAGCAGCAGCGGCAGCAGCAGATATCAGCACGTTCGACGCTTCCACCTTTCACTTGAATCTCCACCACCTTATCTTTCAATACCATCCCGAGGGACCAAGCCTGGATGATTTTATGAGTATCCTTGCTCAACTCCGTGGTCAGCTCGAGGTGGTAGATCTGTCCAAATGGTCTTGGAATGTCATCACTCAGGATGGACTCGACTTGATCCCTTCAGAACATCTGACTGTCCTCCTCTTCCATCCCAGAACAACTATCCAAACGTCCGCTCCCGTAGCTGCACCTGCAGGAATTATTGGCAGTAGTTTTGGATTCGGTCATGGTCATGGTCATGGCAACAATACCAACAACAGCAACAACAGTCAAAACAGCAATGGCGGCAGCAATTGGATCAGGAGGCAATTCCCCTCCCTAAAGGAACTCAAAGTCCAGACATACAATTCTGGAATGTTGACGCCTAACTTGGACAGCGATCTGGAAGATGACAATGACAGTGACGATGACAAAGAGAGGGACACAGCCCTTGTCACCAAGAGTAGACTATCTTACTTGCTCCCCCCGCCAGGTCTTTTGCATCAAGGTCGGTCTCTGCTCGAGGAGGAGGTGCAGCCAGAGACCGGTCGAGTCTCCAAGCAGAGGATGCGCCTCGAGTCCCTGACCGTGTGTGGTTCTATCCATGACGTTTTGCCGACAACTCGGGATGCGATCGCAGCCATGTCCAAGACTCTGCAAACAATTGACCTGAAAGCACATCTGGATGGACGGTTCCTCTCAGAGGATGGTATTCGACAGCTCCTCGACTGGTCTATGGTCTTTTCACCAAACCCATCGACATGGCCCATGGCCTCGACCCTGTTGACTCGGTCTGCAGGAACCCCCTTGCCTAATCTGACGACATTACGGCTAAGCGGCCATGCGGCGTTGACATTTAATGCACCTCAATTGTTGGAGACTTGTCCGAGTCTGAGAGTATTTTCACTCGCAATTATGAATCATACGAGCTCGAGTTTTTTGACCAATGATCAAGCTCGTGTACTTGTCCGATTTATGGACCCAATTCGTGAATCAGAGCTCACTGGAAACATGTCAGATACCACACTCTCCATCCCGAGCTATCGACTCTCGACTTTGGAACTCGATGGACCATGGGTTCTTTGGGAAACAGATCTGGAACTGATTGGACAACGACTCCGGAATTTGACCAAGTTGTCATTGGTTGGTTGTCGACTCGGTCGATTATCCTCTGCTCGGTCAAGGTCTACGTCTGCATGGGGGGTGCCGATCTCATCCCTCTACCCAGCCCCTAGCCAAGATGGGAGAGTGACCTTTCATTATCCTCCTCGGCCTCATCCTGGTCTGGAAAAGCCCTCAGTCCGGGTCTGTGACTCGATGGGTCGAGCAGTGATCGAGTTGGTGGAAGAGCTCAAAACGACACTTCAAGAGCTAAGGATCCATCGAAGTGGATTGGATGAGGTCGTCGTGTCGAGTGGTCGAAGTTCCTCGGAAAGTAGTAGTTTCCAAGACCCATCAAGTCCTCCTCTTTCACCTCAGCCACAACGACCCCGACATGATCGGGCCCGCGCCACCTCAGTATGTATTGCAGCCTTGGCAGAACCGATAGAAGAGAAGGATATGGACATGGACAGATTGCAACCACCAGCCCGTGTTCTGCGACGAGCTACAAGCCATGAAGCTCTCGATTGGGTAAACCAGGGCAGTGAGCTATCGGGCCAGGCAGCTATTGAGGAAGCGGCCGAAATTCGATCCAGGCAATCAACGCTTGGACCTAACCTGTCCTCCACACGCGAGAGTGTCCTAGCTTTCAAACAATGGTTCCCAACGGTCAAACTTGTGATTCAGGAACAACAGCGTCAACACAGTTATGTGGTGGCCCCTTCTGTCGAGACATTGCGTCGTCTTCGAGATCGGATTCCATCCATGCCTCGAGGGTTCTTGCCTCAGATGCCTACTCTATTCCAAAATGGGCCTTCTCTGCCTTCTTTCCGGACTTGGAGCAGTGGTAGTGGTGGTAATAGCAATGGTACCAGGAACAGTGCATACTATGGTTATCGCCCACAAGGACCACTGCAGGCTTTGACCTGGGCGGCACGCAAGACGGGAGCAGCTCTCTTTGGAAGGTCGAACAAGATGTGAAAAGTCATATGAAAATACAAAAAAAAAAAAAAAAAAAAAAAAAAAAAGCAGTTCTGTTAGATATTAGTCTACAAATGATACCCCTTCACTCCCCACCCCCCTCTCACCCCTCTCTTTTCCCCTCTATGTATTAAACGAGCCGATAATTTCCTTTCCATTGTGATGCATAACAATGGGCGATGCTTAAGTCATGATTATTTCGTTACATGTTTATTTGTGGAGAATGTAAGAGGTGCGGAGAGGAGGTTTTTTTTTTTTTTTTTTTTTTTTTTTATGTGGTTCTAAAAGAGAGAGAGTAGAGAGTATCGCTTCGTTACAAGTCTCTCTCTCTCTCTCTCTCCATAGAACCGAAAGAAAGAGAGAGAGAGAGAGAGAGAGAGAGAGAGAGAGAGAGAGAGAGAGAGAGAGAGAGAGAGAGAGGGCGCGTGGGAAGGAAACAAAAAGAAAAGCAAGAAAATGGGAGGAAAGGAAAGAAAAAGAGATTTCCTAGACAAACATGGGCAACTTGTTTTCTTAACGACGCGCCTGACCATTTGGCCAGAAAGACTTCTTCTTGTTGTTACGTGGCGCCGCCGTTCGGGCAAGAGCTTCGGCCAATTGCGACTGGTATAAGGTATTCTTTCTCTCGGGACTTCGTGCCATCTCATGCTCTGACTTCTCTCCACTCTCACTTTCTGGTCCAGACTGGGCTAGGGCCGATACTGCAGCTTGAGAGGCTAGAGGCGAAGAGGACGCAACGTTGACGGTCGGTATTGGGTATCCACGTCCATATTGGGGCTGTTGTGCAAGGGGCGCATGGGGTGATTGACTACTGGGCTGCTGTGAATACTGCTGCTGTTGTCGAAGGTGTCGGTTCTGGGGCAAGTCTAGAGTTGAGCTCTCGACAGGAACCTTGTATGTCGGTCCATCTTCAGGACCAATACCATACTCCTGAATTGGCATCAGCGATGTCGGCGCAGGACCAAACGGTGGCGTCTGGATCGCTGTCGACGCGTTCGACGACTGGAGCGAGTGTGGTCGTCTCAGCGGGGCCATACTTGAGTTGGAGCCACTTACACCCGTGGCAGCAGTAGAGACAGCAGAGAAGGAAGGCGAAACAACAGAGGAATTGGCAGTCTGACTGAAACGCCTTGAATCATCGTCGTTGCCGTAGGACATGTACGAGCCCCGCTGACCATACATGGGGTGCGAGGCGCCAGGTCGAGATGACGAGGCCAGATGCTCGGCTGCCAGCAGCGCTGCGGGGTCGACGTCGACAGAACGGTGCAGTTGGCGTTGGTTACGACGGTCCAATGGGACATCATAGTCATCAAAATCATCGTCTTGTTGGAACTGACGACCATTGGCCGTGACAGGTGAAGACGACTCGGATGAAATGGACTCGGCCGCGGTGAGCAAACCCTCGGCTCGACGGGGGCGTGGTGGGACCGACGAAGTCTGCGACCGGTGTGAGGTGCCCTTGTGCTCGTGATCGCTCATAGCCACGCTCATGACTTTTTGATGGTTGTCGTTCCTGGATGGATGCCATTCCCTAAATGTCTGCTGTTTACGACGTCGGTAACAGATAAAGAAAATAACACCAGCAAGCAACAGCACAACTGAGCCGGCAACAGCGCCAATAATCACGGGCAGAGATGACTTGCTAGAGCCATTATTGCCATTGTTGTTGTTACCGTTGTTGCCATTGTTGCCAGTGTTGCCATTGTTGCCAGTATTGCCGTTGCCATTATTACCATTGTTGCCCTTGTCTGGGTTGAGAGCAATATACTCGGGCGAAGGTGAATAGTTATTGACCCAGGTGCTGGTGGCAATATTAAAGATATGAAGGCCATTAGCGGCAGGCGGGGTTCCTTGGAGGACTGTGAAGCCGCCCCAGAGAATAAAGTAGTCCCCAGCGATCGTACAGGCGGCATAACCGACAGCGGGCCCGCCCGTGGTCGCGCCAACCTTCCATGTTCCTGTGGCGGTGTCGAGGATGTTGAGGTCTGCCAGAGTCGCTCCACTACCAGTCTCTGTGCTGAAGCCACCATACATAACGACCTTGGAGCCATCTGTGTCTAGACTCGGCAATGGTGAGGATGGCTGTTAGTTACTGTTGTTGTCTGTTGTTATGTTTTTATTTTGCTTTTGTGCATGTCGGCGAATAACGAATAACGGGCACTTACTTGAGGCAACACATGGGTACATGCGGCCCGCGGGGGCGGCGGTAAGAGTCTACGTGCCAAGGCACAGACCCGTGAGCAAAAGTTAAGAGCAATAGTACATAAAAAAATTGAAGATTGGAGTTGTGCAAGTCAAGAGAGAGAGAGAGAGAAAAAGAGTCGTATTGAGAATCGAGTCGAGCCAAATCAAGAGAGAAGGACCGAGTGGGGTTGAAAGAAAGAGAGAGAAAAAAAAAAAGGAAGAGAGAAAGAGAAAGAGAAAAAAAATTGGTCAGGTCAGAACGAAAGTGTTGAGGCAAGAGAAAGTGTTGAGGCAAAGAGAAAATACGGGTCCCGCTATTTTTACAGGCTCTCGTTGGATAATTGTCCGAGACGAGGAGCGGCCTCTCTTTCTCTCTTTTCTGTCCCTCTTCCCCTCTCGTAAAGCAAGAAGAAAAATAAGTCTTACCAGCTGGCTCCAAGCGCCATTGCTGAAGATCCGCGTCATCCCAGGGTTGACAAGAGACTTGGACTTCCCTGTTGCCGTTCCGTTGGTTGTGAATGATCCCGCAAAGACCGCTAGTCCTGGGCTGCTTGGGCCTTTGCCCACATAGCCAACAGCACCGCCCTGAAGAAACAACAGGTCTGGGAATTCGATAGGCGTTTCGCTGATTGTGCCAGTCTTGGAGCGAAAAATGTTGAGGGCGTTCGAGGTCGTCGACCCCAAGTTGCCATAATTGCCACCCAGGAACATGTACTCGTCTGACACTGGGTTGAGCGCTCCCTGGAAGTCTCGCCGGTCTGGAGTCGTGATTTCCTTTGGGGTTGTGCCTGCATCCCAGGTGTCAGTGTCGATCGAGTATTTGTTGACGAACTGGGGTGGAGCCTTGGGTGTGCCCGTGTTGCGACCGAAGAGGTAGAGTGATTTGTTATCAGTGCTGTGGGTCATGACATGGTATGAGTTGGAGAAGGGACTGGGTGTCAGTTGGATCCAGACGGGGGTATCGACTGTCCAGCTACGAGTCAGGTCCAACGCATAAAGCTGTCCTGAAACGTCTGCTGTCGAGCGCTCGCCGCCGTGGATGTAGAATCGGCCGTTGGCCTGAGTGTAGGCGAGCGAACCGGTGATGATGGGTGGTGGTTTTTGGCCGTATGTTGGGAGGATGAGCGCAGTGCTGAGGACGAGGAGCGAAGCGAGTGAGAGTGAGAACGGGAACGAGGCCGAGGCGGATGAGGCCGGGCGCCGGCGCCGTAGGGTCATGATGTGGGAGTGTGTGTATGAGGAAACAAGGAAGAGATTAAGGTAAAGCGGGGCCTGAGAGTGGAGGCGAGGGTGGAGGCGAGTATGGAAGTGGCGAGCAGAGAGACGAGTGGAGGAGTGAGAGGATGGGAGCACCCCATAGAGAAGAAAGGAGGAGATGGAGCAAAAGGAAAGAAAGAAAGAGAGAAGGAGACACAGCAGCTCGCAAAGGGCAACCTGCACGGCGGGCCCACTCCCTTCCCCCCAGCCCCACTCGTCCTGTTCTCTTCTTCCTTCTCTCCCAGGGCAGACAACTCCACCGCAGACCAACATCGGCGCTGCAGGCAAATGCAATCACATCCGACAGACCGCGGTGAGCATGAATCCCAAGGAGAGAGCCATCCGTCGCCCTTTTCTTGTTTTCCTCGTCTGCCTCGCAGCTCATCCTCCAGAGTGTCACACAGGCGTTGTGAGCATCGTTGCAGTGGACTGGGTGTCTGCAGTCAATGGCTCCATCTTTTGCTCCCACCTGCATGCCTAGATACCCAGGGCCCCTCTCCTTCTCTTGCTGCCTGGGCCGGTGCCCCCTCCACCCGCCAAGTCTGAGACGACATGGGAGAGTGATGTGGGAAACCGAACGGTCATTCAGGCACAAACAGGCGAGAAAGGCGACCCCTCGCCCCTCGCCCCTCGCCCCCAACCCAAGAACTCCGAGATCATCCAACCCTAGGATCACCACAGCAGCAGTCAAGAGTCGACCACAGGCCAGGCAAGACAGTGATGACAAGTAGCCTTAATGTCTTCAAACCGCAGCAGCATCCACGTTTCCGCCGGATTGGGTAGGGCGGTCAAGGCCACAGTGGGACCCCTCTCCTCTTTCTCCTCTTCCTCCTCTTTTTTTTTTTTTTTTTTTTTTTTTTTTAACTCTCCTCTCCTCGCGCTTCTCAGGGACAGCACTCGTCCTCGAACGAACCCGCCGAGGAGAGAGAGAGAAAATTCAGTTGCGCCCTTTCCTTCCCAGCTCGCTCGGACTGGAAAGAAGAGCGGCTCTTTTAGTCGACCCAGAGATATCAATCGGCGCGGAAGGGATACACGAGGGCTCTTGCTCTCAAGCGTCTTGTGCACTCTCGAATCTACCACTGGATCCCTCGCCCAATTCGTTCTTTCTCTCTCTTATCCAATACCACCTCCCCAGCGGGGCAAATTGGACCGCGCTTAGGCGACCACCGTGCTTAATTAACGACTCACAGTATTATTGTTTCTCTCGTCATCCCCTAGTCCTGAACAGACCTCATTTCAACCATCCGCATATTCTTCCCATGGTTTGGACATTGGTATGGTGTTTTCCCGCTTTTTTTAAATAAATTTTATAACTCGCTTTCTCTCTTTAACCAGCAGGTCAAGGATGAAGGTAATGGTTACATGGAATGACAAATTAGTTGTAGTATGAGTGGGGGGGGGGGGGATATCTTACAGAGTCGGGTGGTTCACTAGACCACATCTCTTCTTGTACACACACCACAGGCCCATTCCAAGCTGACGAGCTGTGGACACGGACCACACACGGTCCAATGTTTGTCTACTTGCGTTCCTTGAGACGGAAGTTGACAAAGCCCCAGAAGGCAAAGATGAATAGAATGTTGAATCCGATCAACACAATCATATTCTTCCAGTATCCTCCCAGGTCGAATCCAAACAACTTTTGGAGAATCAGTGAACCGGGCACATTGAAGGCCACACCCTGGATATTGTCAATCAACTTGGACGTTGCAACCTCGTTTACAGCAAGGGCCTCGAATCCATACTTGAACATGGACAGGTACTGGATCCAAGTCAGTGCAGCTGGGATCTTGCCTTGATTGATCATGAATCCACCAAACAACATCATAAACAACATCACAATCGACGAGGCCAGCGAGGCCACACCCGTGGTTCGGACACCTGCGGCAATCACCAAACAGAACATAGCGGTGGCCAGGTTGAAGAGGACAATGATCAACAAAAACTTGAAGAAAGTCTCGACCACAGGCGAAAGACCAATCATGAAGTACGAGATGCAGCCCATAAAGATTGAGGGGACAATCCGCAGGGGAATCAAATCAAAGAGGAGAGTCGAGATGACAAAAGGAAGGGGTGGATAGTAACCGTTCGAGCGCTCCTTGATAAACAGAGTCCGCGTGTCTGTGAAGGCACCTAGGGCCGAAATACTGCTGAAACCGAGAAGGGCCAACATAAAGAACAGGGAACCGGCCCTGTTCTGGAATCCTCCCAGATCCATGGGTACACGGAAGTAAAGACCACCAATAAAGAGACCAAGGACGATCGACACTGCCAAATGGAGCACCAGCAACGACTTGTCACGGATCAACGTCTGGAAGTTGCGCTTCATCAACACTTGCAATTGCAACAAGAAACTTGTTGGGTAGAGAGTCTTTTGCTTCTTGGCAGGGCCGACTTCGGGCAAGGAGACTGTCGACGAACCTGCAGAGTCTACATCCTCGACACGAACAGAGGTTTCAAAGGAACGTTCATCCGAAATACGAGTAATCTCGCTGGCATTACCATTTCCGCTACCACCGCGACGCGACACCGCTCCAGAGACATGAGTCTGATGACCAGTAGCAAGATTTGCCTTTTCAGGCTCCTGTTCGACATAGCTCTTGGCCTTGGCCACCAGTTCCTGGTCCATAGCAATGTCCAAAAGATAATCTGCAATGTTGTAGTTATTGGGGCAAACAAGACCACGGCGATTGAAGTAATCGGCAGCAGTAGCAGTAGGTCCAAAGTACAAAGCTTCACCCTTGCTCACAACCAAGGTCTGGTCAAACATGAAAAAGATATCGGATCGAGGCTGGTGAATAGTCATGATAACCGTTGTCGTCTTGCTTTGAGCGAGCTTGCAGAGCTGCTGAACAACCATGTGGGCACTGTGCGAGTCCAGACCAGAGGTAGGTTCATCCAGGATCAAGATTGGAGGGCGTGTGATAAGTTCCAAAGCGATCGATACACGGCGTTTCTCTCCTCCAGAGATACCACGAGCGGTGACATTGCCAATCCTGCGGTCCTTGCAATGCGTCAGTCCTAGCATCTCGATTACTTCTGAGACTCGCTCATGGATACGGTGAATTGGCATTCCTTCTGGCAGACGGAGCATGGCAGAAAAGAGGACAGCCTCCCAGACGGTCTGTGTAGGTGGCAGGGTATCCTCCTGGTCAACAAATCCAACCATCTGGCGGATCTCACTCTCGTGCACCTGTTTGCCATTCAAGAGGATATGACCGGAAACCTTGCCATCCTTGCGTTTTCCAGCCAAGATATCAACCAGGGTCGATTTACCAGCACCTGAGGGTCCCATGACCGCCAGGACGACACCAGCAGGAGCCGATCCCGAGATACCCTTCAAAATCTGAAGACCATCCCTGTTGAGGGTGTAACCGACATTTCGGAACTCGAGCGAGGCGGCTTCGGTATTGAGGACGTAGGGCGTGCAACGCATGATGATCTGGTTCCGGCGGGCGATCGAGCAGATGATAATCATGAAAAGGACAAGAGCACCGAGGATTGCGAGACAGGCAATGATACCGGGAGGCATCTTGGATTCTAGAAGTTGGAGCTCAGACTGCATCTCGGACTCGAAAACACACTCGCCAATGTCACAGTCCACCATCTTGAGACCCGTAGGGAAGAGGCCTGAAAGATCGTCAATGTAAAAGTCGCAGTCCTTGCTGTCGTGTGGGCAGGTGAGCGAGAAGGGTCCCTTGAGAATATTGATCGTGTCTCCAAGGGTAACAACGGGTCCTGGAATACCACCACACATCAACGTGGGCGTCAAACATTTGCAGTGGAGGACAGGGCATTCCCACTTGGTACTGACAACACCCTTCAATTTCGTCGTGGAAATGGTACAATCAGGGACAGTGCAGTAGAACTGTTCATCCTGGCCCAGCCAGAGCTGTGCGTTCACAGTCTTGTTCTTGACATCCAGATCCATCGTCAGTGTGTAGTTTCCAGGGAAGAATCCAGTCAGTTCGGGAGCACGAACCGCGCAGTTCATGAACGAATTGTAGAAGACCTCGGGCTTCTTGTTGCAGACCATTGCCTCGCTACCGAGGAAGGAGGTACGCGATGGTGGTTTGGACTGACATCCTTTGTCTGTCTGGCAGACTATTGGACATGATAGCAGTATATATATTTTTTTTTTTTTTTTTTTCAAAGAACAGCCACAGTCAGTAATGAGCGAGTATGTGTGTGCGTTTGTGTGTACACGAGTACATGTCTAAGCAAACCGTGTCCCTGGACAAACAGATGCAAGATGGCCCTGTTTGTCGTACAGCCACCACGGGCAAAACTAGGCCTCTATTTCTCAGGACCGATTGGTGATCACTCACCATTGCAGTTGAAGCCGCTGAATCCGTCATCGCACTTGTCGCAGGATTCACCCTTTTTGACTGTAGGCCGCTGCGTAGTGTCTGTCAGGGGAGAACCGCAAGCAAGCAGACTGCAGTCGTTGCCTCCGAATCCTGGCATACACTTGCAGGTCTTGCCCTGGCATTCACCATTGTTCAAACAGCCCTGTGAAGAGAAAAAAGGGTAGACGGCCATCCAAACCGTTAGTGGGGTTTGTCCAATGAATTGAAGAAAAAGGAAGATTGGTGTGGTGGGTCCTGCGCAGGTGTTACCTTTGGCGAACTGGAGCAGTCGTATTCAGGAATACATGTTGGTGGAGACGTCGATGTCGGAGCTACGACTGTCGAAGTGGAGGAGGCAGTCTGCTGGGTTGTCGGGGTCGTCTGGGCAGAGACGAAGCCAGCAACAGCTAGCGCGGCCACGAACATGGGCAGTCTGCGCATGTTAAGCCGCATTGTGGGTGGAGAAGGAGAGAGGAAGCGAGCGAGAGAACGAACGAGAAAGAAAGAGAAAGAAAGAAAGAAAGAGAGAGAGAGCCTGGTGTTGAGGAATGCACGAGGAAGTGAAAAAAAAAAGGCAGGCTCTCGAAGAATGACCAGAGAATGCAAGCCGCGGATGCTGGAATGGGGCGTGAATCTCTCAGAGTCCGTGGACAGAAGCAAAGTCACTAAGGTCAAGTCAGGCGAAAGAGAGAAAGGAAGAAAGTGAGGGAGAGGAAAGAGAAAGAGGAAAAAGGAAGGAAGAGGAGGAGGAGGAGGAGGAGGAGAAAGAGTAATGATGAAGGATGAGGAGGAGATTCGGTGATGAGTCTGAAGAGAAAAAAGAGAAAGAGACAAGAAAAGTGGAGCAGTCGGCGACAAATATAACAAGGCTAGTAACAAGGTTGGGCAGAATGCTGAGAGCACGGCAGCCAAAAGAGACACGGCTAAAGGTCAGTGAGCCTCACCCACACCCCTGGTCCGATGCTCGCGCGCATACAGGTATACCGACGGGATCCAGGTAGTGGGAACGGCGCCATGTCGGAGTATTGATTAAGCTGCCTGGGTTTCTGTCAATCGACAGCCAGTCAAAGGTGGCCCTGGTACTAGACGTAACGAGGAACCGGCCTGCGACCTCAGTGACGACAAGTGAGGCGCCAAAGAGTAATATACATCCCGAACCATCTCTCTGGGCTATTGTCAGAGTTGGTAAAGCACTACAGGCTGATGTGTCAGCCGCTCTCGGCTGTCTAATCAACCGAATCGACAGTAGGTGTACTCTGTGGAAGAGGAAGGAGTCTGCCAAATGTCGGGGCGCTATGCAGAGTAATCTAATGTGCTTACGAGGATCCCTTCAGGAGACGATGCAATTACTGTCCAGGAGGCAGGCAGTGACCAAAGAGCCGTGGGCACGCGCGGATCAAAAGTTTGCCCTCTCCTGGGTCAATGGCAGACATGGATAGGGGGCACAATCAAGCGATCCCTGTGTTCGGCTGACACGCGCTTTATAGTAACTTTATCAAAAGCCAGCCTGGCACTGAGGCCACACTCCTTCACAGGGCCAGCATGCACATGCACCAACATGCGCTCACGCCCATGCGGAGCTGTAATCAAAGTGAGAGAAGGAATGGTAGAGTCCAAGACAGTACGACCTGGTCGTATGTACGTTCTCTGGAAGAAAGACCAGAGTATCTCTCATATCCCACGCCTGTGAGCAGTGGAGGAGGATTCATTCATTCGAGGATGGATGGGACTTGGGCAACTTGCACGATTACAGATATTCTCTCTGGATGGACGACGGTGCTGTGATCGACACACTGACCGAGAAACAGGAGAAGGAGCGAAATTGTTCATGGTCAGAACGGGCAAAGCCGCGCATCGCGCAGACCAGCTCTAGCGTGGAGACCTTTTGGCTGGGCAATGGTTACACACACTGGACTGGATCGTTTGCAGCGGACGCATATCATTGGCTGAAAAGCGAGTGGGATGATTCTTGAGAGTTGGTTTGCCTATGTCAATGTGTTTGACTGCCTCACACAATGTATAAAAGCAAAGACTCGGCTCTCATCTTGCCAACCTTGTTTGCTCTTCAGAGCAAGGGCCTCTTCTCTCTGAAGACACTTCGCACGGGTCTATCTGCTCCTGTTAACATGTCAACAGGGCTGCCTCTATTTGTTGCTCTCGAACAAGTGGCTCCACAATTGGCGTGTCCATCAATGATGATCGAGTAGAGTGGATAATTGCTGACAGAGAAACTATCCTCATTCAAGCCATTGGCCGCTGGAATGCACTTCGCCCAAATTGTAACTGCGACCCTGCCTGACCCTGATCTGTTAAAAAAAAAAAAAAAAAAAAAAAATTTAAAGGGCGGTCCTGTATCCAGCCCTGAAATTAAAACTTGTCATTTCTTACTTTTGATCCTCTTCCATTCTCGAATACAAGTGTTCATGGTTAGACGAGCTGGTGAAGATAATCCTCTTTCCACATGTACGCAGTGGATTCTCTCTCCTCCTTCTCTTTTCACCCTTTGCCTTGGAGTAGCCACGGTGGTCTCTGATTTATCATGCTCCATGGTCTCGTTTAGTTGTCTCGTTGTGGACTGAAGAGTAATCTGATGCATACTTCCCGAGTGCAATTTGCAAAGATAACTTGGATAGCATAGCGTAGAGGACTACCATTTGATACGATCAGACCCTCACACGTCTTTGTTTCATTTGCATGCCACAAAGGGAGCAATTCTATCTCTCTCTCCTTCTCCCTGAGGGTTATTGCGTGTGTCTTTGTCAGAGGGTTGTCTTTGACGAGGAGCACACACCTCCCCGTTCGGGAAAATGGATTCAGCCAATAGCTAGCGAGGACTTCTTTTGGTGGCAAGGGATTGCGCACGCCCCTGCGTGGCTTGTTTCCTTTCTCCTGGACCCTGTCCCTGATCCAGAGCCAGTCTGGTGCCTATCTGATTTTGGCATTTTCTGAATTTAGGTTGTGTCTTGTGAACACAAATGCCTTCCCGCCTGACAGCTGAGACTGTTGACTATGGTAGTGATGTTTAGTGCAGATATTCTCCCATTTGTTCTGATAGACTAGGAAGCGTAGGGTAAAGTTGTTCGTGATGCTCAGACCCATCTAGTGTTGGTGTACGAGGATAGGGAGTGGTGAACAATGGAGTACGTTCCAGGATCCATCCAGTATATTAGTCCCAACCGAGCCTCAGCTGCTACAGCAGTACAGAACAAATATGCAGTTTGAGCACGGTTGAAAGAGGTGCTCGAGCGCAAGCAAGGATAGACATCTGCGAGGGCCATGTGCCGTGCATCTGCAGCAACACAAGTACTCGCCTTGTCAGAGATGCAGCGCTAAATGGGAGCCATGGGACTGCTGTGCAGCGAGAGGCAGGGGTGGAAGGGAGGCGCGGCAGGCAGCACAGCGGCGATTGCATCCTCATTCATGAATGTTGTCATCATCAGGATGACCCTCATCCTTGTCACTACTGCTGCGGCTGATACTGTTGCTGGCATCATCCTGGCCACTGTCACAGCATCAACAACACCACAGCTTTTTGGTTGCCTTGTTGTCGCGGACTCGAGCGCAGAAAGAGAACGAGCGAAAGAGATACACACGCACACACATACACAGCGCCTTGGGAGCGGAGCTGCTGCGGGGACAAGCAAGTGACTTTCTTTGTGTGGCGCCGTGGCCATCTTGTCGTCATCAACGCCCTATTGTTCACTGCCCATTCCATTGGTCCTCCATCTTTGCCCTTTCCTGCCTCCCTTTCCTCCTCCTCTTCCTCCTCCATTCCCCATCCTCCTCTCCATCCATCCGCATCCATCCATCTCTGCCTCTTTTCCGCCCTTTTTTCTCCTTAAATCCGCTCTTTTCTTTCTTTCTTTCTTTGATTTTTGATTTTTGCCAAAGCAAAAGTGATCGCCTGACCACTCTCTTTACCTCTCTCTCTCTCTTTCTCTCTCTCTTTGTTCGTTTGTCTTTGCAACTTTTACTTTTGCCCATCGTTATTGTCTTCAGCTTCGCGTTCACTTAATTCTTAATATCTTGCTCGTTTTTTGGCATCTCATCTCCCAAGCCTACATTCCTTGCCAATCACCCAACAAAACCAACAAAACAAAAAAAAAAAAAGTCTGTACCCTTGCGCCTCTGAATCCACCTGCGCCCATATTGACTCGGTGGCCATGGCTTTCTACGACCCTCTCGCTCTCCAGCAGCAACAGCAGCAGCAACAACAGCAACAGCAACAGCATCCATCTCATCTTATCCCGCAACAGCAGCTCCACTCACAACAGCCACATTTCCAGCCTCCACCTCAGCATCATCCTGCTTATGGAGTCACCGAGATGCGCACTTCGTTATGGTAAGCTGACAGTCTCATGTTGACTCGATGAGCGAGTACTGTCCTCGTACCACATCTCGCTGTCCGACTCCCCCTCAGCCATGACCAACAGTAACCGAATCATGACGTCCTTCTTTTCTTTTCTTTTTTGTTGCCTCGGCTTTTTCTTAAATAGGATGGGTGAGCTTGAGTCCTGGATGGATGAAAACTGGATTCGAACCGCATGGTACAGTGCGGGCGAACAGGTTGGCGTCAAGATGATCCGGGACAAATACACAGGGTAATTCGACCGCTGATGAAAAGTGTTCCTGGTTGTAGGAGACTGCATACGCTGGCCCGACCCATGGATTCTTTTTCCAGACACACCTAACACGACTCGCTGCATCCTATTGGACTCTGGGTTGCTTTGTTTTTTTTTTTTTTTTTTTTGCATATCATACAGAGCCAATGCCGGATACTGTTTCATTGAAATGTCCAGCCCGGCAGCAGCAGCAAAGGCTATCAACACTCTTAACGGTATGCTGATCCCAGGCTCGAACAAGGCCTTCAAGTTGAACTGGGCATCAGGTGGCGGCATGGCTTCGGCAAAGTACGTATTCCATTTTAGGGTGGAGGAGGACTACGGCTGGTATCTCAGTGTTTTGAAGACAGGGGAGAAGGATTCTCACATGCTAATAACAACATCCCCTCTCCGTCTCTTCCATGTCCATGTCATGACTCCTTGTCCCTGCGTCGCTGTGTGCTTGTACTCTCTCCTTTTAGTGGCCATGGTAGCGGTCAAGAGTACTCAGTTTTCGTTGGTGACCTATCCCCAGAGGTCACGGAGATTATGCTTGTGGTACGTTCGCCGGACTTTGTCCAGGCTCAATCTTGTGCAGGGAGCAACAAACATGGCAACCGATCACAACAACACTGGAGAAAAAGATGGGTCAACCAAAGGCCTGTAGTTTTCTGCAAGACTGCGGGATAGTAAAAAAACAAACAAACAGATATTGACATCATGAAAATGTTGCAATGTTTCCTCTAGTCCAAGTTCCAGGAGCGATATCTCTCTTGCAGATCGGCAAAGATCATGACTGACGCCTCCACTGGGGCCTCGCGTGGTATGTTTTCATCGACTCCTTGAAAGCTGTGTACAAACGAATGATGTTGCTTAAATGCCCGTTCTGTTTGCTTGAATATCACTCCTCCATCAATGGCTCACACCTTTTAATTGATACTTCTATCACTACCATCACTATTGACTGTTGACTTCTCAGGGTATGGCTTTGTCCGATTTGGGGATGAAGGTGAACAGCTTCGAGCACTCCACGAGATGCAAGCGGTGTACGTCGGAAGCCGACCTATCAGGATCTCGATGGCGACCCCAAAGAACAAATCCAATGGAAACAGCCACATGACAGGAATGAGTACTGGAAGCAATGGGATGGGCTCTGCCGTTGGCATGAGTGGTATGGGTGGTATGGGAACGTTGAGCACTGGTATGGGCATGGCGCCTTCTGCAGGATTTGGATTCAACTCTGCTGCGACCGCTAGCCCTTTGCAATCAGGAAATAACTCAAGCCAGTACAGTGACCCAACCAACACCACAGTCTTTGTCGGAGGACTGTCAGGTGTCAGCCATGAGGATGAACTTAGGAACGCATTTACAATGTTTGGAGAGATCACATATGTCAAAATCCCTCCTGGCAAAGGCTGTGGATTTGTACAGTTTGTTCATCGTCAAAGTGCCGAGATGGCTATCCAACAGTTGAACGGTTACCAAATCGGGAATTCACGGGTCCGGCTTTCCTGGGGACGTGCTCAGAACGACAACAAGCAACAGCAATCACAACAGCCTCCTTCCCAGCAGCAACAGCAGCAACAGCCAATGTCGCCTCACGCTCACGGGCCATCATCTTCAGTGATTGGGTCACAGAACTTCCGTCCCGCTGTACAGAGTCAGTTTGTGGGAATGGGCAATGTACCTGGAAGGGCAACAGGACCTCAGCCTCCAGGACCTCCCCCACCGGCGTTTGGTGCATTCCCAGGAATGATGGCGGGAACCCCGCCTCCTCACGGCCCACATTCCATGCTTGGCATGATGCTGACACCACCTCCGACTCAGCGAGATATGATAGAACCCCGACTCCACGGAGATTTCCATAGCCGAGGCTACAATGATCACACGGATGCCGGCGTAGACCGTATGGATGATGCTGTGAGCTGGAGAGGCTCTGGAGCTATTTATGCCTGAAAGTAATCCTCATTGAAGAGGGGGCAATGTTCTTTGTTTTTCTGCTCTTGCCCTTTGGTCTCCTGGGATGCGTCGGTCCGACATTTTAAGAGGACCGTGTGTGTATGCGTGTGTGTTTTCATTTGTTCTTCCTTTTGTTCGTTTGTGTTTGCTGCTCTTCCCGCTTTTTGTTCAACTCATTGTTCCAACTTGCCTGAAAAAAAAAAAAAAAATGGTAAAGACCAGTGGGTCTTTTTTGTAGCATCGATTTGTTCACTTGCGCTCTTTATGTTTTTTTCCTTATTTCATCCGCAATGCTAATTCTATTCGGTGCATGCGGTTTTTTTTTTTTTTTTTTTCTTCATATCTACTATATGCCCCTTCACTCCCTTCACTTTGCTCAAGGCTCATAATAGCATTTCTATTTTCTCTCTAATCTGCTTATCCTTCTCTCCCTCTCTCTTTCTCTTCTCTACCTTAAAAGCTTGGTAACAAACTTCTTTTTTTCTTTTTTTCTTTTATACCATTCGCAACTCTGACTGATGCTCTTCCTTCCTTTTTCATTTCATCGTCTACGCCTCTTTCCATCGTGTATTTATTGCAGTTGATTTTTCTCTCAGTCCTTCATTTCTTCGCCTCTTCTCATCACCTCTACTCTCCTTCCTCCTCTTCCTCTTCCTCCTTCTGCTACCTCTTCTACCTTTCCCCCTCTCTTCTTCCTCTTCTCTCTCTCTTTCCTACTCTCTCCTTTCCCTTTCTTTCGTTAAAAAAGTTTTCTTGTTCTGGATCTCCGACTCAAACAAAAAAAAACCGTGTTCTCTCAAAATCTTTCTTCCTCTCTTTCATTTCGGAGATTGGTTGTTAGTCTGTCGCCTGTCTCAATCCTCTCTCTTTCTTTTTCTTTTCTTTTTTTTTTTTTTTTAGGGAGAGAGAAAAGAGAGAGAGTCCCTATCCGAGATAGGGAGAGCTAGTTGAAATAGAGAGAGAGAGAGAGAGAGCTTACGGGAGGGAGGGGAGGGAGGGGTTCAGGAGAACAGGAAGAGAGACAGAGAGACAGAGAGACAGAGAGACAGAGAGAAAGAGAGAGGGAAGGAGAAGGGTCGTCGTGAAGTGGGTATCACTATATACATTCATCAGAACAATAGGCAGAAAAAATGAAAAGAAATGAAAAGAAAATATCTTCTACTTTCGACCGGTGCGCTTGCGGACGGCTGAGGACGAGTGAGGTGGCGGCGAAGGTGAGGAGGGCACCAAGTCAGGGTGAGGGGTTGTAGGGGCAGAGACTGAACCAGGGGAGCCCGTAGACATCGTACGAGTCATGCCCAAGGAAGAGGCCGATGATGATAGTGACATAGGAGACAGGGCTTCTTCATCATCATCATTATTGTCGTGCTCAGTGCCTCGGGTGGTATCTTCTTCGCTGTCCACCTCTTCATCGTCCTCCTCTTCATCACCCTCAGCGACTGCTGCCGCGGCGGCGGCAGCAGCTTCGGCCGCAACGGCAGCTGTGCCCGAGGCCACACTGTAGGATCGGCGTTCTCGTCTGGAACGAGGAACACTAGGGTGATCCTGGTGGATCTTGCGGTAATGTCTCCAAATAGCATCGTTACGGATAAAGTCCTGGTTACAGATTGCGCACTGATATGGCCTTGATTTGGAATGAATCCGTTGGTGTCGCGAGAGATCGTAAGGTCGAAGGAACGCTCGATCACAAAGGTCGCAGGGGAAATTGCGCTCCATGGAGTGAGTCTTGACATGGGCATTGAGGTTGTATTGACGCAAAAACCGCTTGTTGCAAGTGTTGCATTTGAACTGACGCCCGGGGTCTGTCAGTGGCGAGAGTACATGCGAAGATGCGTTGGGCCAGGACGATGGTCCTGATGCTGAACTCGAGACTGAAGCGGAGCGCGAAGAGCCTGAGGGTGGTGGCATGGATGGGAACAGAAGCGGAGATGACATGGAAGCGATGTGTGTGGTCGAGCGAGACGATGAAGCAACTGGAGAAGGAGAAGAAGAAGAGGCGACAGTCGCCTGGCTGATGTCCATGGTTTGAAGAATAGACATGGAGACGTCGACAGTGTTGAGCTGAGCTGACTTTTGAGAGCGGGCTTTGGCGCCGCTAGGCGGACTCTTGCGGCCCTTGCCCTGAGAGGCTCGCTTCCTGGGCCTTGTTGACGACGTAGGGAGTGCTTCTGCGTCCGATGGCGAAGCAGAGATCTCCATAGCGGTAGAAAAACTGGTTGAGAGTATCGTAGGTGACAAGAGAACGGCTGAGATCGCAGGCTGTTGAGTTGAGAATGTGGGCACAGCAATCGGCAAAGGCGAAGACGAGGGCGAAGACGAGGGCGAAGCAGCGGACAACCCCAGCACTGTTGCTTCCTGCTGTTGCTGGTGCGCCATGGGTTGGCCAAGGGTCTGTGCATGGTAAATCTGTGCCTGGTCTGGACTAAGAGGTGGCGTCATCGGAAACAAGGATGCGTGGCCTTGCTCATCGCTTTGATTGCTCTGGGTGATCTGGGTGCTCTGGGTTCCCTGGCCCGAAAAATAAGATTGGTGAAGATGCTGCTGTGAAACGAGTGTCTGCTGCAACTGCTGCTGCTGCTGCTCCTGCTGCTGCTGCTGTTGTTGTTGTTGTTGTTGTTGTTGTTGTTGTAAACTCAACTGAGCTTCACCAAGAGTACCCGTTTGCTTGTTCGATTCCCCTTTAATTGGCTGTTGACTTCCAAAAGCTCCATTGGCTGGCAATTCTTCTCTGACTTCGTCACAACTCTCGTCTTGGCCATCCCGTTCGTGCCCCTGAATACCGCCTATCACTGACGCTGGTGTTGCTGTAGTTACGACTAGTCCTCCACGAAAACCTGTCAGTTGTTCAATTCCTGAAGCACAGCCGCTCACACCCTCAATCTGCCCCTGTTGTTGTTGTTGTTGTCGCCGCCGCTGCTGTGTTTGGAATAAGGCGTCTGTAGAGGGGTCACATCCACCTGTGAACGCGGCTGTATGTGGTTCTCCCCCTGCTCCAACAGAGGCCGAGAGCACGGGAACACCGCGGGCGGCAACGTTGCTAGCGACAAGCTGGAGAGGGCTCAAATAGTGGACCTTGGGTGAACTGACCATAGACGATGGCGAATTGGCCATCGCCATCGACGAGGACGAAGCCTCAGCGGACGATTGTTGTGATGGCAAGGATGGCGCAATTAGTACAGAACCTTCCATCGAGGACATACCGCTGATCGGCGGTCGGTGATGGTGTGGTTCAGGGACGGGAACAGCAGAGCCAGCTGCCGTCACTTGATCACGGAACGTCTTCCAGGTTTCTACACTAGATAACGGAGGCGTGAATGCATATGCAGGCGTACTGTGTGAAAATTGGCTCTGAGAAACTTGCATATGTGAGTGGACATGTTGTTGTTGTGGTCGTTGATGCTGGTATGGGTGATGTTGATGGTGTTGGTGTTGGTGGTGGTGGTTGTGCTGCTGCTGTGGGAAGATTTGTTGAGGTGGTTGTGCTATCTGCTGTTGTTGCTGTTCCTGCTGTGGGCCGAGTTGCATTGACGGCGCGAGTGGATAGGTGAGGTGATGCATGCCATACATATAAGAGGACTGCTGTAAGTGTTGTTGGGGGGGTTGCTGCTGGAGCAGGAACTGATCCACAGATGTTGTGGTTGGAGTCAGTGGCAATGGATATCCAGGTACAGGCACAAGGGGAGGCACCGCGGGAAGAATGCTGTGCTGAGTGTGCTGGGGAGCGTTAGGACGATCGGGGTAATAAGATGGATGCCTCGGCTGTTGTGTCGGGTGTGGCATGGAGAACATCTGTTGTGAAAAGGTATCTTGCTGCTGCAAAGACCCATGTGACGGCAGTGGCCCAGCAAGTTGGTCCCGAGAGGAGACAGGCGCCGCTAATGGCAATTGCTGGGACGAGAGCTGGGGCTGCTGACCTACAAAGGACATTTGCTCCGGTGGTAAAAGAGGCTGTGTGGAGTGAGACTGGAACATTTCCCTTTCTCGGGGCTGACGTTCGGTGCCGGAGGATGCAAAGGTAGGCAATAGAACAAAGGAAGCAAGGTCGAGAGGATGGGTAAACGGGTGGGCGGAATAAGATTTATTGTTGGCGTCCACGACCCAAATCGAGGATGTGCGCAGAGGATGACCCGACAACTGAGAAAACAGGTGTCCTGCTCAACAGTGTATAAGAGAGCAGTCGGGGTGTGGGTGAGAGGTGGGAAAGGATAGAAGAGTGCGAGAGAAGAGCGATGGAGAAAGTGAAGAGAGTGAGAGAATACAAGAGTGGGGCGGAGGAAAGACAAGAGGACAAAAAAAAAAAATAAAAAATAAAGAAAAAAAAAAGGAAAAGGACTGATATGGTTGCAGGGTTGTATGATATATACCGATGGGAAGAAAGACAGGAGCGAGTGACAAAACGAGAGGGTGGGAAGGGAGGGGCGGGAGAGGGAGAGAGGAGAGACAGAGAAAGAGGGAGGAGGGTTCGAGGGTACGGAGCAGAGAAGGGAGCCAGGCAGACAAGACGAGAGAAGCGGTCAGAGGAAATGGCGAAGCTCCGAGGAGAGTGAGGCACTGCATATGCGAGCCTCCTGTTCGCGGGCCTTGGTTCGCAACTAAGAGAGAACAAAGACGTGGGCCTTCACCTCACCACTGGCCAATGATCGACATCTGAGAATAAACAAGAGGCTCCGTCCCCGAAGGACGTCGCACGCGCGCTCACATCTCGTCGAGAAAAAGGCTCAAGAAACCATATCGGTTGTGACCAAACGTATGTGTGTTTGCTTTGTGTCGACGAGAGACAGCACAAGCATAAAGGCAGGACGGAGACCCATCTTAATGAATGAGCCTGTCCTCTGTTTTTTCTGTTCCTGAAAAGGTCCTAGAACTCGCGGCGCATCCCTCCTCAATTTCAACTCCACTCTTTGTGATGGTTAGCCTGAGTCGTTGTACTGAGAGTGGACACCGAATGATGTTCTGCGCAGGAAAGGAAACACCCTCAGGGCCTGAGAAGGCTCTCAAAGTCTCTGTGTGCTCGTCCTTTGGGTCGATGCGGGAGTTTGACGCCAAGCGGAATTGTTCCATCAGTACCCTGACTGTCCGCATCATCTCCCAGGCTTTACTCTTCAGGACCACTTGTTTTTCTTGTCACCGAGTTTTTTTTTCTCAAATGCAATTCATTTCTGCGTGCATTGTGTATCATTAGGGACGGTGCTTATGATGAACAGACGGCCAATTGAGCGACTAATTCAAAGAGCATTTGGGGTCTCATCGAGGGTAGGCCTATGAACCAGTAACGAGACCTCCTATTCTCTGGATCTCGTGGGCAGCGGTGCTGAACCACGACAGGATTGGTTTTAACCAGTGCGGAGGAAACCCTCCGCGAAGCACAACGGCTTGTAGCCTTGGTTGGAGTGAGCCGGCCACCTTACTCAGGATCATATTTGTTTCCATTTTGAATCCTTATTATTTTTTTTGTTTGCTCTAGCTCCTATTCTAGTCAGTTTAGTTGCTGCAGAGGAGGACGCTTAGTGGTGAGCATTAAGAAACGAAGGGAAGGGAGGGGGGAGGACGAGAGGAAAATGAGGAGAGTTAAAAAAAAAAAGAAGTGAAAGAATCGCCTCAGGGTTGATGGGCCAGTGAGAGTGAGAGTGAGAGCAAGAAAAGAGAAAGGGAGAGAGGATGAACGAGAGACAGCGGGATAAGGAAACTTTCTCCTGCTGCTACTTTGGAACCGTGTTTCGATTGCACGCGGCTGTGTGGAAAGAGGATCAAACGATCGAAGCAGCGATGGGCCTCTGGCGGTGGATAGCGGTTTGTGTCGCTCCTTTCCTATTCCACAGAGCGGTGCTGTAGTGAACACTTTTTATTCCATTCAGTGGATTTATTGGAAAATCTCTCCCCTCACCCTTGTCTCCGCCCTCCAAAGAAAACCTGAAATACCGCTTCCTGTTCGTCCGCCTCTGCAGCTGCATCGCAATAGAAAGGACATTACTTTATCTGCAACATATGCTCTCCAACATCCTCCAAAGACTCGGATCAATCCCGCGCCTTTTCTCATGAACGGTCCAGGATGGATGATTGAGTGGGGCAGCGGAGGGTCAAGAACAGAGGTACCGAGTTGCTACTGAACTTTCTTTTTTGTCGGGTTGTCGGTGCAACGCAACTGGTCTCGTAATGAGACAAGGCAGCTCGTCCGCAAGCTCGACACTTGATCCGCCAGCCAGAGACACCAAGAGCGAGTTAGAAATCAGGCCCCGCCTCGGTTCTTCTCCCGATCGAGATCCTGATCCGGATCCCATGGCTCTCCACTATCCCTCCAATACCGGCACCCTCCCGAGGGTTCGCTTATCAGTTCGGACACTCCACCCACGGGACTCAATCCCAGACAGACATCCGGTGCCACATGCGAGGGAAGACGTCGATTGGCTAGACCAGGTGAGACCTTGGAGTTGTCCCAACAAGGCTATCCCCAGTGAGTCGGTAGCCGCCTGACGTCTGGACGCTCATGTATCTCGCTTACGTCCTACTTTGTTCCTTTTCCCGCATGGATGGACACAAACGATCCACGTCTGCACACGAAGAGGGAGAGGGCATGTGGTGACAATGCTGACAGCGACTGCAGCTTTGTGTGTGCCTTCAGGCACAGGATCTCCCATGCAATGTGTCTCCCTTCTTCCTCCCCTCCCTTAGTCATCCCACCAACAATGGGTCGATAACTGGGAGAGAAGCGCATAGTTCTCTGCCTGCTGTGCTCTTTGATGCGTGCAATGCATGAGCACGAAAAAAACATGGCGAACACAACCCAAGGCCACCAGTGGGTAAGTGAGCCCAACCCTCCACAGTACTGTACTTTTCTGCCCCCTGTCCTGCGTGTTGCCTGCTCCACTCCCACAGTTTTTTCTACTCTCACCACATCGCATCCTCTTTGTCCCAATTCTTTGGTCTCCTTTGTCTGGTCTTTGGATCTCCTTGCTCACTCGCCTAGTGCTGCCTGCAGTGGCCAGATCTTAGCCCCCTACTCGATGGTGTGCAGGACGGACTTTCTGGCTCAGAGCCACATTACAAACCTGCGCCGCCTTTGTTTCTGTTACTCTCATGGACAGACTTCATTACCGTACGCTTTGAACTAACACAATGCACCTGTTGTACATCTTGCCCGAGAATGGGCCTACAGCACACAAACATGGTGCCACAGTGCGCGATAGACCTCATTGGTGGATTGAAAGGAGCACAGACAAGTGTAGCGAGCGAGGGACGAGGGTGAGGGTCGGCCAAGGTATAAAAACACAGCACACACGCACCCTGCGCCTCTCTCTCTCTCTCTCTCTCTTGTCGTCTTTCTTTCAGCAACAATCGGAAGGCCATCGGTCGGAAGAAGGAAAAGAGACCCTTGTCTGTTGTGTTCTAGGTCCCTCACTTGTTCCGCGCCAATGGCCAGCAGGGCACAGCAGCTCGCATCGCAGACTTGTTTTTCTTTTTCTTCCAGCTTTGCTTGCACTGCCTCACCTCTCCCCCCTCTTTCTTCCCAGAGGGAAAAAGAAGGTACGTTGATACATCGAAAATGTATCTTGTCCACGTGAAAAGAGAACGCCAAAGAGATCGTCCTCTCCTCTCATTAGTACGCAAACGGAGTCCCAAGAGCCAGAGCCAGGTCAAGGAAAGGTGAAGGGCGGGCAGCCAAACAGGGCAATTCTCGCGCAACAAGGAATCGTTTTCTGGAGCAGAACCCTCGCATGTTTGTTGCGGGAACAAAGAGCTTGGAGGAATCGCGTTGTCGGAGGTAGTGGGCCAAGATGGCCTATGCTGGGAGTGTGTGCCCATGCATGCATGAGCAGTGCAGGACAAGAACGCCCTTTTCCCCTTCTTCCCCGCGGCCGCCTTTTTTTTTTTTTTTTTTTTTTGAAAATAAGAAAATCAACAGGCCTGTTTTACTTAAGGGCATCTTGGCTTCCTTTGTTTACTTTTTCTTTTTTCTTTTTTCTTTTTTTTTTGACTGCCTTCTCCACAAGGGCTTTGTTAGGAGGTTAGGAGGAAGGGATGCATGGACATGCTCCATTAACTCTCTTCTCTTTCACCACACAATTCACCTACCTGTCATCCTTTCGCGGCTGTATTCAGCTTTTTGACAATAAAAAGTTTTGACGCAGTTACCTAAGGCAGAGAATATCTGAAAAGAGAGCGAGTATTTTTTTTTTTTTTTTTTTTTTTTTTCGTCCATCCATCTCCAGTTGCACCTCCCCACCTTCTTTCTCTCTCTACCTAGCCCATTTCATACACATCTGATCAACAATGTCGATCGAAGCTGCTCAACGGTCAGGCGACTTTGCCATCAAGCCCGAGAACTCTACGCCAACACTCAACACTGCAGACTGGCCTTTGTTGCTCAAGGTACTGCCTCCCCTATTCTCTGCCCCAGGAAGACTTTTTTTTCGCCATCAAGAAAGACAGTGTCTATTGCATCAATAGTTTACAGAGGAATCAACAAAACTAAACGGATCGATCCGACACTCTCCTCCCCTCATTCTCCACACTAGAACTATGACAAGTTGAATGTTCGCACTGGCCACTATACGCCTATTCCTAGCGGTTCCTCGCCCTTGAAGCGCGAGCTCTCCGAGTACATCAGGTAAAAAGAACAAAGAGAGAGAAAGAGAGAAAAAGCCTATTCCTAGCTTGTTTTCGTATATGACTCTGTTTGGAGTGGCAAACAACTCCCTACTTCCCAGAGCTTAGTCACTAAACCCGTTTCTTTCTCTATCTCTACCTTCACCCCTACAGATACGGTGTCATCAACTTGGACAAGCCCTCTAACCCTTCCTCGCACGAGGTCGTCGCCTGGGTTCGCCGTATCCTTCGTGTGGAGAAGACTGGTCACAGTGGTACTCTGGATCCCAAGGTCACGGGATGCTTGATTGTCTGCATTGACCGTGCCACTCGTTTGGTCAAGTCGCAGCAGGGTGCTGGTAAGGAGTACGTCTGCATTCTCCGTCTCCACGATGCTATCGAGTCTGAGAAGAAGCTCTCCCAGGTATGAGTCCTTTTGTTACTGTTCTTTTTCTCTTGTCATTGATTCTAGGCAAACACAATCTATGTAGCATTGACTAATGATCGCAAATGCACCTATCTCCCAACCCTCTTTTCTTTTTTCTTTCTTTCTTTTCTTTCTTTCTTTCTTTCTTTTTTTTTTCTCTTTCTTTCAACTCTCGCACAGGCTCTTGAGACTCTTACTGGTGCGCTCTTCCAGCGTCCTCCTCTGATCTCGGCCGTCAAGCGTCAGCTCCGTATCCGTACGATCCACGAGTCCAAGTTGATCGAGTTCGACAACGACCGCCACTTGGCCGTGTTCTGGGCTTCGTGCGAGGCAGGAACCTATATGCGTACGATGTGTGTTCACTTGGGTTTGTTGCTCGGAGTTGGAGGACACATGCAGGAACTTCGACGTGTGCGTTCGGGACATATGGGCGAGGAAGATGACATTGTGACGATGCACGATATCTTGGACGCTCAGTGGTTGTATGACAACACCAAGGATGAGTCGTACCTCCGCAGGGTTGTTCGTCCTCTCGAGTCGCTGTTGACAACCTACAAGCGTGTGGTTGTCAAGGACAGCGCTGTCAACGCCATCTGCTACGGTGCCAAGCTCATGATCCCTGGTTTGCTCCGCTACGAGTCTGGCATTGAGGTCAATGAGGAGATCGTGTTGATGACCACCAAGGGTGAGGCGATTGCTCTCGGTATTGCTCAGATGACCACGGCTGTGATGGCTACTTGCGACCACGGTGTTGTTGCCAAGATCAAGCGTGTGATCATGGAGCGTGACACTTACCCCCGTCGCTGGGGATTGGGACCCAAGGCTCAGGAGAAGAAGAAGTTGATCAAGGATGGCAAGCTCGACAAGTATGGTCGCACCACCGAGAGCACCCCTGATACCTGGAAGAGCGGCTATGTTGACTACAACCGTGAGGACCCTGCAGCACCTGCCACACCCGCCCCTGCTGTTGCAGCCGTTGCCACCGAGGAGAAGAAGCGCAAGGCTGTCATGAGCGATTCTGAGTCTGAGAAGAAGGAGAAGAAGGACAAGAAGAAGGCCAAGGTTGAGGATGAGGAGGGCAAGAAGGAGAAGAAGGAGAAGAAGGAGAAGAAGGAAAAGAAGGAGAAGAAGGAAAAGAAGGAGAAGAAGGAGAAGAAGGAGAAGAAGGCCAAGTCTGATTCGGACTCGGACTAAGCATACTATGGTTGCTCCGGACAAGGACCTTTTTGCTATATTAGAACACTATTGTATTGAAACATTCACCCATTTCGTATTCATGGAGTCGCAACTTGTCCACTGTTCATTGTGTAAATTCTTTTCTCTCTCTTTTTTTTAATATTTAAATGTTTTTGTCAGTAAATGATAGCAGGGCAAAAAAAAAAAAAAACCTTTCCCTTCTCAGCATTGCTTGAGGACTTTTGGGCTTGTATTAGAAAGAAAGAAAATAAGGACGAAGATAGAGATAGAAAGAGTTATATTGTTCTAAAAGGGATTATGAAGGTACGTCGTATACAAAGGTGACGAGTTGGTGTCGAATGATAA
Source organism: Mortierella sp. BCC40632 (assembly GCA_011634665.1). NCBI lineage: Eukaryota > Fungi > Mortierellomycota > Mortierellomycetes > Mortierellales > Mortierellaceae > Mortierella > Mortierella sp. BCC40632. The sequence goes on from WAEK01000023.1 coordinate 75,614, forward strand.
AGGCGATCACGCTGCAAATAGCCTGGATAAGCATGACTGTGAGAGTGAGGTTTCGTTCCGACATGGGTCCTGTCTTGAGAAGGATAAGGTTCATGATTGTCAAGTTGGTCATCTCAATCGGTCGTTGGCCAGTCAAGGCATCATATCGAACCTGGGTCAGTCCCAACGCCTCCAGGATCTTGACGCAGATCCATCCCGATCTCTTCAAGCTGGTGCGCGGCATAGGTGTGTGGCGGGATTTCGATGGGATGAGTAAAGACGGAGAAAAGGAGAGGAGTGACGACGATGAAGGGCTTTGTGATAGTTGTCCTGGAGGTGGGGTCACCGATCTAGATGGAGGATCTGCGGGAAGTGCTGACTCTTGCAAAACATGCGAGGGGGATCCCAAAGAGGCAGTCGAAGCAGATCGACGCAAAGTAATTTGCTGTGGCGTATGGAGATGTTGGCCCCCATGCCGGGGCTTCACAATGGTCGGGGGTTCATCATCAAATGCTTCTTGGTCGAGAACGACACGACTTGGCTCCATCAGACCTGTGCCTCGGTTGAATCTGGGAATACGGTGTCTCGGACAAGGCACCAACCGGAACAGTTGCGGTGACGACAGGAGAAAGTTGAAGATCTGAGGGATAAAGAATAGGAGAAGTGTTTTGCTGAAGTGGGCAAGGATCCCGACAACTGCAAATGTCATTCCCGCAAAATAACAGTACGTGTCCCCGATAAAAACCTTGGATGGATACTTGTTGTGGATAAAGAGTCCAACACTGACACCAATGAAAGGTAAGATCAAGTAGAGCGAGAACAAATGGGTCTCAATAGCAGGCGCGCCACTTGAACCTGACTGCAAGAAAAGGACATCATTGAGCGCGATCGAGATCGCGATCACGAGGGATTGACCGACCTCAACACCGTTGATTCCTGCCATGATGTTGATAGAGTGCGTACAAAAGATTGCCACCATACTCATATATACATAGTAGAGTATACCTATTGTACCAAAGAGCAGTAGGTCAGCCAATGCCTTTAGAATTGATGCTCAACAACCCCCAGCTTTCAACATGTAGAGCAAATTTCTCAACTTACCAAGGTCAATCAAATGTCCAAGAAGCGGACGTAGGGGAATTGGAACAACTATATAGGTAACGCCGGCGTTAACCCAGTACACCATTAAAAGTGGGATTGCTGCAATGGCGGGCAATGGCATCTTGAACCTCCAGCGAATATCAAGCACATCATCTGCAAAGCCCAAGAAAACCATCGATTGAATTGAGAGGAGAGCGGAAAGTAATTCTGCGAGCTAAAAAAAAAAAAAAAAAAAAACCAGCGAGGGCACATTAAAGACGCGTTAGTTGGTTTCATGAATGGGTAGAAAGGCCAAGTCTTCATGTCAAGATCAAAGTAAAGGGTCCCCTGCTTACCTTGAGATTAGGAAAGGTAAGAAGAGTAAGCTCTTCCTGATGCCCGTCTTGCGAGGCTGCAAACCATTTCATGAAAGGGAATGGAATAAAGAGGAACATGGCCACAAGATAGATCAGACCTGCTACCATCCCCATACTCTCTGGCCTAGTGCGGATCAAACGTTTGTCATGAACGGTTAACGGCCAGTCTTTCAAATTGCTATCGGGTGCTCAGGCACAGTTTGATCATGCCCCTTCTTTTCACTCACTCACTCCCTGTCTCCTATTTTTTTTTTCTTTCCTGATAGTTGGTTATCACCCCCTGCCCTGTATTTACATGATTTGCTTGTTTTTCTTGCAAAGATCCATGCCTTTCAGCCCAGCTTTGATAAAGATTTCTGAGAGTGCTGGCACCGCAAGCCAAGTTACGATTCCAGCCAGAATGGAGAACCCGATGTTGACGGTGAGCGGGTCATATGCTGTAGTAAGGATGAGCAACGAGGCTAATGTGTATTGTGCCATGATGGGACTACAGGCTGGATGATGAAAGTGCGCACCGTGCGCAAAACGACGACTCTAGGCAATGCCAACGAGAATTGGGATGATGGTGTGAGGAGCCACCAAGGCCTGACTGTTGAGAGAATCTGAATTGGATCAGAGTATCCTGGGAGTATCCTTAGTTATCCTGTCTGACGAGAGATGAACTCCTGAAGGGCCCAACGTCCATGCAAGAGAGATAGAGAGAGAGAAAAAGAAAGAGAAAGAGAGCGAGTGTGTGAGAGAGTGGATGAGATGGAATGATGAACGGACATGCCCACTCAGAGCCAGGCAGTTTGGAAAGGTCACATTGAAATGTAATTTTTCAGCTCACAATTTCACTTCTCAGTGTAAATTGGATGTGCGCACAGATGCACGTGGAAGTTTCGTTTAATGAACTGGTATCCCTTTCTCTTCTGTCGAAATATCCTAACGACACTGATGCATGCTATTCATGGCTCCACAGACTCTCCCCTTCCTCTCTATAACTCTTTCTTTTTCTCTCTCTCACTGTAGCTTAAATCCTGCGTGTGCCTACATAGTGGTTCATGTTGAATGTCCGGAGTCGTCGCCAGTACTGTGAGCATGATCCCCACCAGAGTGCCGTGACACGACCTTCATCGTTCTGATACCAACTCCTGCAGTCGGACGACCACACCTTGAGCTGCATTCTCTCATCAAGATCCTTTGTGAACTCATCCACGGCCGAGGGTTTGACCTCGATTGTTGAAAGGTTGTTGGCCATCATGTGTGAAATGGCTTTGATGGCGTACTCGACTTGAGTCTCGATCATGAACAGTACCGAGTTGTGACCCAAGCCTGTGTTGGGACCAAGCAAGAAAAACAAATTAGGTGTTTCTACACTTGTGATTCCATAGAACGTCCGTGGGTTCTTGCCCCACTTTTCTTGCAGATCAGCTCCGTTCTTGCCAATCAAGAACTTTGGTGGAATCATTTCTTGAACCTTGAAGCCAGTCGCGAGGACCAGACAGTCGACTTCCTGAGTAGTACCATCTTTCAAGATCAAGGTGTTGCCTTTTACTTCTGAGATTGACTCCGTGTGAACGTTGACATTTTTCTTGACAAGTGCCGGGAAGTAGTCAGACGAGACGACAATTCGGCGACAGCCCATCTTGTACTTGGGCGTCAACTTTGCACGCAGTACCTTGTTACGGACCTGCCAGAGGCGGAAGAACCAAGCCAAAGCTGTGGTTGCCATCCTTGGCACCGTATGGATCCAACGATTGCTGAACATATTGATGGTGAATTCTGAGCTCCAGTAATTGAGCTTAAACATGATGAAGTGGAAGAAAGGAACATAGCGGAAAGCGAACTTCCAGAGGCTGTTATATGCGCCGTTATGACGTGGGACGATATAAGTCGGCGTGCGTTGATAGAACTCGAGAGTCTTGACCTTGTTCACGATCGAAGGTACGACCTGAATAGCACTAGAGGACGCCAAAAAGAGTGTGAATATAGACATGCTCCTTTTGAACTTTCTCTATCAATCATCCGACTTTAACTGGCTCTTCAAGCAGCACATTCACTTTCTTACCTTGCACCACTTCCAACGACAGCAACGCGCTTGTTGGTGATATCATACGAGTGGTTCCATTGGGCAGTATGCCACTTTGGACCCTCAAACGCCTCAAACTGCTTGGGAATTTGGGGGATACGGAGTGGGCCTGTGCCTGCAAAGACAATATCGGCCTCCATTATACCCTTTTCTCCAGTAGCAAGATTCAAATAATCTAGAATCCATTTTTGACGGTCTTGATGCCATTCGACATGAGTAATTTCGGTCCGGAATCTGATCTTTTCGTAGACCTCGTATTTCTTGGCGACTCGTCGCATATAAGCCCAGATCTCGGGTTGGGGCGCATACCGATGACTCCAATCATAATTAGGCTCGAACGAGAATTGGTCTGTGGGATGGTGGGAGATAGAGTGAAGAGGAGGAGGTCAGAGCGTCTATTCGTGCTTCAATGAACCGTTGGGGAAGTATAATTGTTGACCCTCTCCTGATACATACAGTTGATTGAGGCCACATCGCATGCAGCTCCTGGGTATGTGTTAGACCACCAGGTGCCACCAACATCGGGTTCCAGCTCAAAGACCTGATAAGTTGAAATGTTCAGCTGTGTCTTGAGTCGAATAGCTGCACAAAGACCCGAGAATCTATCGTTAAGAGGGTGGTGAGCGAGTGGGCAGCAAAGTTAGTACAGGTTGAGGGCAATGGCAAAATGAAATGAAGTGGGGCAGAGGAATGAACATACCCTGCGCCAATGATGGCAATGACAGGCGTGCTGCCGTCCTTATATGTCTTTGTGAGACCCATGGTAGTTGCAGAGGATGGAGTGAACAGAGATGAGGAAGACTTTTTTTTAGATGAGAGCGAAATAGATGTGGAATGAGAGTCAGGAACGGATCCACTGTTGTCAATTGCGTCTTTGAGCTGATTGGGGGAGCTTAGGGCTACCTGTTATTTTATAAGACTCCAGAGCCGGAGAACCCCGCTCTCTCTCTCTCTCTCTCTCTCTTGCTCTCCCCCCAGCGAGACCTTCTTTGAGACGCCTGCCGAGCCAACTATGCAGGCTGTCGCGCGGCTTCATCGAGGGAGGGGGCCGGTTGGGAAATTGAGACGCGCACGCCACGCCTTGTCGTTCGCCCGACGTTTTGGACGGACAATTAACTCTCGGCTCGCTTGGCCCCAACCAGTCGTATCATATGGATGATTTTGCTCCTGTTTTCGACGTATACAATAGACGGTCTCTACTCGGACCGAAGACAACACAGGTAGCAAGACTGAGAGGCTGTCTCTGCTCCTCACACATGTCCTTGATATGAATCGCGGCTGAGCACAGACAGCCAGGCCTTAATTCATGCTTCCTCATCTGAAATGGCTACAGTATGTACATCCAGGGGGTTCTACTCAAAAGGCACGCGTGGCTACTATGCCCAAAGTGACATGCTTGGCTCTACCGCTCCACCCTCAATGTTTGCCTATTTTGATCTTTCAACCCACACCCCTGGTGCTCTCATACATTACCCTGAGTCTATTAGTGATAGCCCACTCGCTGGATCAGTGTCCAACGCCCATCGTATCACCATCGCCCACAGACGAGTCGCTGCGCGGCTCGGACGGTCGGCGCTCGCTCCTCTCATTGGCCCGCGCGACTTTTCAGGCTAGCATTTCAAATAACTAGTTGCTCTCCATAGTTGGACACGTCAGAGAGTTTATCTGCATCGGACCAAAGCAATCCTGTGCCGGTGCTTTTGGATAAGCATCAATTTGTTCATGGCTATGTGGCTGGACTAGCTCTCTGAAGGGACATAAGAGCGAGAGGCTCGGTCTTGCCATTTTTTTTTTTCATACTATAAAAACAAACTGAGTACCTGGCACTATCAGCTGGCTTTATCTAGGCATTGAGTGCGGCTCCATTGGCTCACCGCCCGGACTCTTCAGTCGCATCTCTGCATCGTCCATTGGCCTCTCACGATCACTACGACGAGCTCGATCTCGCTCTCGTTCCCGATGATGTCGGTCCAGCTCGCTAGGTGGAGGTGGCGGGGCTTCTCGGCTCGATCGATGTCGGCCTCGCTCACTATCGCGCTCCCGCTCTCGTTCTCGTTCCCTATCTCTGTCCTTTGGTCTTTCTCGCTCTCGCTCACGCTCACGCTCGCGTTCCCTATCACGTTCCCTATCCCGCTCGCGCTCTCTGCTAGGGCCTCTGTATCCTCGGCTTCTACTACTGCGGCCTGATTCCCACTCCCGGTCATAGTAATCATATCGTCCATATTCTAAATCGTATCTGGAGCTTCGGGAGTATCTTGATCGTGACCTTGATCGTGACCTGGAGGGTGTGCGCCTCCTTCGTCCACCACGATAATAATCTAAAAAATCGTCAAACAATATTACTCAGTATTTTTTTAAGAGAGGGGAAAAAAAGGATCTTAGCCAGCATGCAGATTAGAGGCATCCAAAATTTACTACATGCTTACCTCTCTCGTACGACCTTGAGCGGCTCCTCCTCCTTGATCTGCTTCTGGATCGAGAAGCCCTCCTAGATGCCGACACAAGTTTCTCAAGCAAGGCAGCGGCTGTCTGGGGTGGTGCTGGGGACTTCTCCTCAGACTTTGCTGAGCTCGCATCAGCTCCGATGGGAGAGTCGAGAGATAGACCGGGAATGTCACTCAGATCTGGAAGAGGGCCCCCAGCCTCGATTTCTTCCAGCTTTTTCAATAGTGAGGGGTCACCGCTCCTGTTAATCAGCCCGATAAGGTGATTCTTTACTCGTGTTCGGGTTGCATCAATCGCTGGTGCTGGTGAGAATTGCGGAGGAGGTTGCATCATTTGCGCCTGTTGAAGCATAAATGGCAACGGTCCGCTGTGTCGAGGTAAGTTAACTCTATAAGAAGTAATAAATAGTTGTTTGATCAGTCAAGGAGGCGTTAATCAGTCAATTTCTACAAATCAACTCAAGCTATACGTGATTGTTTGACGTTTACCTGAGGGTCCTGTCTCCGATAATCTTGTCGGTGCTTGACAGGGCCTTCTTTGCTCCTTCGATCGTTTCGAAATCCATAAACGCAAATCGAGTCGGATGTGTTGGTTTACCAGCAATGTTTACGCGTGTGATCTTTCCGCAATCTGCAAAGGTTTCTTCCAGTTGCTCCTTGGTTACTGTTAGGGGCAGGTTTCCAACATAGACGGTCTTTGTGTCGACCTTGTCCAGATCAACGGGTTGTTCTGGAGGTCGTTGCTGGTATTGCTGAGGCATCATGTTTGGGTAGAGTCCCATGTGCGGGTTTGGATACATTGGCTGGAACTGGTTACCCATACCCATGCCCATGCCCATACCCATACCCATACCCATACCCATGCCCATGCCCATGCCCATGCCATTGTACTGAGGGTGGTGGATGGTTGCGCCCATGCGGATCATATTACTTCCAGCCTGTGGGCCGGAGCCAGGCTGTTGAGGCATTGCTGTAGGACCACGACCGACGGTTCCTGATACTGCCATTGCGCCAATACCCGTGGGTGCTGTAGGTGTAACGGGGGTAGTAGGTATAGTGGTGTCCATCTGGGTCACTGTCAAGGGGCGACCACCAAAGAGCGTCCCTGAAAGTAGAATAGCCATCTTGGCAGTCTCGGCATCCTGGTATTCGATAATAGCCTCGAAGCCTGCTCCAAGTGGACTAGAATAGGCAAATCATCAGTCAATGTATCCATTCAAGCAAACATCTAGCCATGGAAGGCCAAGACAGGCCATTCCTCCTCCTCTCCTTCCTCTAGATCACCATTGATTTCATACCTTGGGATCAATACAAGATTGTCAAGTGGACCAATAAGCTCGAACAGAGTCCTGATCATGACCTCTGTCACCAATGGTGACAGCTTCGAGGCCTACAAAAACGTCAGATCCAATCAGAAATCATTTAGTAAAATGTCGCTTTGGCGCGCCTCGATGCCATGAATGTGTCGCGCTATCCAGTCTTTTTTCATAAATCTCTTGTCATTCTTCGGACCTGCACTTTTGCTCCTGGCGCCATGTTGATGATGACCTGAGATGCAGCTTGGTGTGTGTTGAGATGCAAAAGTGATCACTAGAGCATGCTCTCGCGGCGAAAATTTCTTCTTCGGTGACGTAATTAGAGCTCTGAGATGCTTTTCCCCTCCACTATGGTTCTCTACCTTACAGTTGAAGCCTGCCTCTCCTTGGGGTTTCCAAGCGTCAAGATTTGCAAGCAAATGTTTTTAAGTGAGGATCCATCTCCGGGAAAACCTGATTTTTCCACCATCAGGTGCGTATTTTCCCTGTGTTTGGCTTCTACAGAAACGATAGCGCATCCTTTATTTTTTTTACCGCGTATCCTAGGCATGCAAAAAAAAAGTCCTAGGCTTCGTGACGATTACTTTGTCGAGTACTCAAAACAAACAGCTTTCCCGATGGTCACCTATCATTCGGACCAAAACCCTGGTCATCAGCTTGCAGATATCTGCCCTCAAGTTCCCTATCAGCTCGGAGCAAAATCTGCATGCGCGTCTTTTCCAACAGCACTGCCAAACATTTGGCACCAATAGCTATCAGGTAGATACTCTGGTATACTTTTTTTATTTTCTAATGAACAGGTACCTACGAGGTCATCATTGCTCTTACTTCACTTTAGCCCTGTAGCTTCATTTTCTGCTCTCTTATAACAAAAGTGTCTTGAAAGGTACAAGCTTTCCAAAACTGCCACCCTTTCATCCTAATGGTACTATTGTGTGCTACAGGACTGAGGCGCAAGCTTCGCCCACTATTCTTCTTTCTTACCATAGACTGTGGCAAGGCACTTTAGTTGGATCTAAGATCCAAATGATTCGGCAGTTCGTTCTTCCAGTTCAACTTCTCCCACAGGTTGTCAAAGACAATAAGCTCACGTTACCCGGCTCTCTTGCGCATGGAAAAGGAACCATCTGCGGGTTCATGCTTATCCAATAGGGAGAAGAGGGAAGGATAAACTCTTTTGGTACAAAGAGAACACATATCGAATCCTCCACAGCCCTGGACTAATCCCAACCAAATTGCCAATCCACACATTCAATCCATTCCAGCGCCCTGACCGCCTTCTGCGTCCGAGATCTCTCTTCTTCGTGAGCCATGAACACGAACGCTTCAACTCCGCGAGACTTAGGGTCCAGCTGGCCATTGGAAACCAAACTGTCTCCGGCTGCCGATCACTACCGGAGGTTCCGGCTACGAGCCATGGTCATGCTCCTCTGCACTCTCCCGTGCGGTATGCGAGGTTCCGTGTTACGTTAGCCAGATACTCGGGTGAGAAAAAGAAGCTTGGATTGATTCGGGACAAGGAGAAACCGACAGACAGTTTCTCGAGCGAGACAACGTGAGCAAAGCTGAGAGAGAGAAAGGACCAAGAAGCTGTGTGGTGTAGGACTTATGGATCCACCACACGTTTGATATCCTTTGATTCTGAATATAGTTTCGGCTATGGCGCCACAGAGGCGATTGGGCGAAAGCTGATCGAGAGGGAAACCTGCATGCAGTAGCCTGGGTTGCACAATCGGTGCTCGCAAAAAAAAAGCATAAAACAACCGAGCAATAAAGAGAGAGCAAAAAAAAAAAAAAAAAAATAAAAGTGAGGGCAGCACTTGCAAGCACTGACGGTACTGCTGCTGCAGAGTGCAACGCAAACGCGGGCGCACAAAGGAACAAACGGCGAAATTGGGGGACCGCAGACCATTTGTCCGGCTTGTTTGCCTCTGCACGCATTCACGCACACACACACACGCTCGCAGAAAAAAAAAACACGTTCGCATGCGTACGCGAGAAAGAGATTTTGCCATGCTTTTCCCACCGCGTTATCTTGTATTTTTAGGCGTGATGGGCACGGCGCAAAGTGGTGATTAATGCATACTCCCTTCATCGCTTCTCTGGATAGACGCCGAGGGTAAGCGGGCCATCACTCGGAGGATGAGCTGTTGAGGAGAAGGTACTGGGGAGGCGGACTTTCTTTTCTTACTAGCAGCGGGAGTTGTCCATTATACAGAAGGAGTGGGGAAAGATGCTTTTACGTTGTCGTGGTACCTGAAATCATCCCTGTGAGAGTGAGTATGTACTGTAGTCGCTGCATCTAACGGTCCAACACTACTCTTCTTGGGAGCATTGGCGGGCAATGACAGGTAGCTACAGACAATGATGTAGAGAGGTAGGCTGTTCTTCGGTAGCGATCGGCGAGACTGGTGCTCAACGGTGCTCTTTCGAACTTGAGGACGGGAGTGGTTGAAAGAGACCAAGGCTCAAATGGAGCGCGTGAGTATAGAGTTTGAACATAGTCCACAGGGAAAAAGAGTCATTGGAATCGAATCTCTGGAAGGGGCTGTCTGGAGACCCTCTGCGCCCCCCCGTTGTCTATAACAGATCAGACCATCCTCCCTTTTTCTTCTTGTCCTAACAGGGACAACAGCCAACCTTAAACTGTGACCGAATGGAAACATGCATCAAAAAAAAACCCGGGCGAACGAGATATGAAAAGGCAATCCGTGAGCCTGAGGGATAGATCGAGCGAGGGGGACAAGAGAAAAACACGGCCTGTTTAGCTTATGGATCTAAACATTCGGCAGGACCAAGGACTGGACAGGCCGGTGTTCGGCCAGGAAGCAGTCGTGGGGGGTAGAAACTTTAATACTCCACGGACTGCTAGACCAGCGCCATACAGCGGGACTGAATCAGCTGCCATGATAATGCAGGACTTGAACTTTCGCCACCCACACTCACACCCCCGACTCACACTCACATTCGTTCGCTAGCTGGTCACCATGGAACTGTACTTTGACATTTCGTCCGGCCCTTTGTTCGTTCCGTTGGTTTCTCTTGTCGTGTGCTCGTTGCAGATTCACCACACAAGCAGGGTCGTGGCTCCTCAGCTGCCGATCCACGCGCCTGATTGTTCCTGTTGTCTTTGCCATTTGCTGCAGATGCAGGACAATTTTCCTTGGTTTTACTGCGAGAGCAGCAGCAGTGTCTTTGTTCATTTCAGATTCCGAGACAAGTTGGGGTCAAGTCATAGATATGCAACCCCTGGTCCTGCTCCGGCTCGCTCCAGGGGTGAGACTGCATGCCAAGCTGGTCCTCCGTGGAACAATCGGGTTGTTTATCCCTTGGTCACGGCCTGCAGTAACAGGACATGTATTTTAGCCATGTGCGCCTACCTGATCTAGCTCTCCTTTCTTTGGACCAGAAGCTGTCGTTCCCACCCCCAAACTTTGCGTTATCTCATTTGCGCTTCATAATTACTTTCTTCCTTTGAGGGTTCCGTCATTCCTTGTACGCTTGCGCTCGTAAATACATTTCACTGCGTGCTCCCTGGTACTACTGAAATTGTTGTTGTTGTTGTTGTTGCTGTTGTTGTTATTGGCGGTGTGGTGCTGACCTGTGTCCTGCCTTTTGCGCTTCTCTCTTGTAAACATGGCTGCTCGATCTACTCCACAATAGGATAGCCGAATCTGTCATAACCGTGTTGTTGACGATGTTCATTTTCTGTGCGCAATGTTCGGCGGATGCATGCGGGAACACGATGCAGGGCTTGTTCGGATAGATTCAGGTAGGAAATGGCTCCGGAAACGAGATCTAGAGAAGTGGGGGAGGGTGGAGAAGGGAAAAATAAAGGAGTAGCAGGCAAGGGAAATAGAGTAGGCGTAGACAACTCATTGACCATGCAATCACGGGGCCATGGGAACACTCCATTTGTCCCTTTGGATTCTATCCGACAGCACACTCTCCCAAAGCAATTCTCCTAAACTGTTAGCAGCAGCAGCAGCAATGCTCGCCTATACATGCCCTTTACCTGCAGTCATTTACAGATCTTCGCCCATCTCCTCATAAAATGACTTTGTTGGTAGGTGCCAGATGCTCAGATGTGCTCCTGCACTGCAATTTCGGTCATTTTCTTTGCATGTTCCACCTTGCACGGAAACCACACAACAACGATAGCGATTTATTACTTAATTTTCTCCGAAGTTAAGCTATTCTGACTCTCGCCCCAACTGATGGACCGTTACCCCCCGAGAACTCTATTGGCTTCAGAGTTGCCCTGATAGTCCAGTCGGACAAAGAGCTCGTTCACGCCACGGACCCGCCTTAGAGGGTGAGTATTCCGAGCCTTCTCTAGCACTTCCCTCTCTCCCGCACTCCTCCACGCCTCCGAAGTTCAATTCGCTGCCAGGCTCTTATTCGTCCCTGGTCAGATGCCTCCCGCCACATCCGCACCCCTCTCGGCGCACCAGAAAGTGACACCCTCCACAGCATACAACGCTTGTTGCTGCGGGGCTCTTCTTTTTTACTTTCCTCCTCGGCCCCCTTCAAGCTTTTCCTTGTCCATCTCTATTCTGGGGAATGAGGCGAGTAAATAAAACAAGCTCGTCCCTGCAGATTCTCTGTGCTTGCCTCTCAAGCGAGGCTAGGCTTGAGAATGCAATACTACTCTAAGCTATACAAGAGGGAGCGAAGGCTACCCAAAAGAGGAGTAAAGGATGGACTCTCTCTCTCTTTCTTTCTCTCTCTCTCTCGCTAGATGGCAAATGCAGCCTGCTATTAATATCTCCAGCGCCACCTTTTACGATCAGCACAACTGTTTGTCCGATGCCTTACAAAACAGAAGGGGTCAAAAGGAGGGCTGTGAGAGGTGAGAGAATGAGAGAGAAGAAGAGCGAAGGCAAGCAAAAGGAAAGTGGAGAGTTCAGGACTTGGACTCGATTTTCTTTTCGTCATAACCGACACGGTCTACGAGGAGGTATGCATGCTTGTAGCCACCTAACACAACGTTAACAGTCCAACATCATAGGTGGTGTCTTTCCGACTCTCCCCTAATCCAAGTCTATAAGAGAGCAAATGAAGCCCAAAGGGATTGTGCGGGAGGACTGGGGAGGGGGGAAAGGGGAGAGAGTTGCCGAGGATGAGTTGAAGTGGAGGAGCCTGTCCATCTCTCTCCCTCAGTCCAAGCCCAATCTGTCCATTGTAATCCATCTGGCCCCAAAAAAGCTGCGGGTCGAGCGCTCAGGTCCGCGCATCATACGCTAGGCATGAATGGTCTTCACCTTCCGTTCGCTTTTGTGTCCGTGTCCAGACTGAGCACTCTGCTGCCTCCAACCCCTTCTCTTCCCCCGAACCTCGGACAATGAACCATGTAAACGCTCACTCGTATCTGTGGTCTTCTCAGCCTCTCCCCCTCAACTTTCCTGCCTTTGCGTCAGCTTTCCAACCCCTCGCTGAATTGTGAGTGGTGGACGGAGATGGTTCCTCGGAGCGTTTTATGTTGGAACTTTTGATAGTCTAGCCCACCTCCGCCATGACAAAAAAAAAAGGAAGTGCTCTGTCCCACCATGGATTACAAGAGAACAAAAGATAGAAAGAGGTCCCGCCGCCCTGTAGCCAGCACGAACAAAGGGAACGTCGTACCATGATAGATCGAAAGAGAGAGGGGCCCATCCAATGTCAGTGAGCGAGAAAGGGGCGTTGCGGGAATACAATCGAGGCAATTGCTCGCCGAACAAAAAGTCAGCGAGGAGAACCCATCATACCATCCAACTACAACATCAACCTCCGCTCTGCCGGGCCGCTCATTTTTACTCCTCAATCTGAGGCAGAAAGTATTATGCCCGCCGCCTCTTGTTGCTTGCCGTTTTATCCTGATCTCTTTCTTGATCAGCTTAGCACGTATGCGTTTCTATTTTTTTTTTTTTTTATAGTTGCTGCTGGCTGCTGACGGTTCAACAAGTGCTCTCGTATCATGTGGAAGTAAAGGCCAGCTTTGACTTCTGCGATCACCACCACCACCACCAATCTGTTTCCTAATGAGTGCATTGTTACATGGTCTACATCCTATACTTCAACTGCTGTCAACTGCTCTTCCTGATTCGATACCCCTACATCTATCTTTCTCTCCTTCTCTCCTTCTCTCCTTCCTCTCTCTTCCCCCTGATGCCTTCCTATCGTAGAAGAGTGCGAGAATAGTCTACTGTAGCCCTCATTTTTGCGCAGGATGTAGGGTCAAGAAAAGGGATCAAAAGTAAAAAAAAAAAAACACGCATCTGCAAACCATGCGTAAGAGGGCATCTGCTCTTTTTGTCTCTCCTTTTTTTTTTTTTTTCGCTCACTAGATTTTCATGCTCACTAGTTTTGTTTTCAGTCCCATTGCCCACCGGTCGCGTGAAAGGCCACAACACCCCGGGCATTGTGGGCTGCTGGACTGGGCCGATTTTGTGCAGTCTACAAGAAGAAAATGAACAAGGGACGAGAATAGGTGTGAATGAGAAGAAGAAAAAAGTGGGCGAGAGACAGAGAGGCGGGAAAGAGAGAGAGAGAGAGGGAGAGAAGGAGAGAGAGAGAGAGAGAGAGAGAAAGAGGGAGGCAGAGAGAGGAAAGAAGAAAAAAACTGGGAGAGACAAGAGAGACAGACGGCGCCTAGGGCATCAGGAGAGGAGTAGTGTCAGCACTGGGACATTTCGGCTTGGACAGACAGACGTTACGAACGCAACGCGCATTAGAGTTGCAGCTATCTTTGTTGGGGACACAGGGTGACCCCGGGACAGAGGTTAGCTTGACCCTGTTTGAGTTGGACTGGGCTGGCTACCGCCTGTGGTCGCTGTTGTTGTGCATTTAAGCCTGAGAGCAGGGCTAGGGTCGAAAGGCGAGAGCGAGGGGGGCAATGCAAATGGTTTCGAGGTTGTTTATCAGGCTGCGTTTGGGCAGGCTGCTGGCTGTGGCCTTCTCTGGCCCTATTGAATAGGCCAAAAAATACATTTTTTCACTGCATGCACTGTGTTGCCTCTGTGGAGCAAGCCAAGACACAGGATGGAGGAGCACCCGCAGGACGTCGAGAGAGCAAGGCCAGAACTAAGTTAGGCCCTGTTTGCTCTCTTGGCCGTGTGCAGCGTGAGTATGTACAGCGCGGCCGTGCTGGGGAAGAGAGGCGCGGGATGGAGGACCCCAGCATCGAGAGCAGACACGGTACATGGATGCGGGCCAACGGAGCAGAAGGAGAGCAATACACCCAGACTCAGAGGGGTAACCTGGCCACAACTTCGGACGAAACTCAACCGAGCGTTGCTATTCTCAACCGAGCGTTGCTGTTGATAACTGGCAACGGTCTGCTTGATAGACCTCGACTAAGTCTTTCCGCTGGAAGGAGGATGAGGAGAAGAGGATTGCAAGTGTTGCAAACCTGAGGAAAATGAATAGGATTGAGTGGGTTGTCCTACAACAGCGTATTTTTAGGTATCTCCACCCCTTGGCGGCCTCACGGCCGTACTCGCCCCCCCTGCGTGCAACCTCTCCCCTGCCCGCCTTGTGCCCACTTGTTCGGTATAAAAGGGGACCTCGGTCCCCACTGACTCTATCAGCTTTCTTGCTCCTCTCGACTTCCTCCTTTCCTTCCTCCTCCCCTATCTTTATTTTTTTCTCCACTCCTCTCCACTCCACTCCTCTCCTCTTCTTTCTCACCATCCTCACCTCTTCACCAACACAGTCAAGTCTAAAAAAAAGAAGAAAAAAAGAACTCAGTCCCAAACGCAATGACAGATACCACACAGACGGCCTCCAAGGGAGGACTGCTGGGCAGGATCCGCGCCCACTACAGCGACACCACTCTGCGCCGGACACCCGAACAAATCGGGCGTGAGAAGCGGATTGGCCTCGGTCCCCTCAGCATAGCTTACAGCCGTTGGTTTATGTTCCCTGCTGCATTCATCTTCCAGGCTATTTGCGGTTCGCTCTATGCCTGGTCTGTCTTCAACAACCCTATCGACGCTGTCATGTACGGTGTTGGCCCCGATAAAAAGCCTCTCCAGCACAACGCTGTGATCACCTTCTATCTTGCTGTCGGCTTCTTCGGTTTCTCTGCTGCTGTCAATGGTCCCTGGCTCGAGCGTGTTGGCCCTCGCAAGGCTGCGCTCGTCGGCACTTTTCTCTTCTTCATCGGCAACATGATCGCAGCTGTCGGTATCCACACCAAGGTAAGCACAACGCAGCCCATTGGGTACTATTATAGTGCGACAAGGACATGCATATCAAGCCTTTTTGCTTGTGAGAACTAGGCGTCGCACGAGTGTTTCCTGGTCCGCCTCTTTGCCTCTTCTAACTCCACTCTTCCCCCGCTTTCTGTTGGTGCACGCATTCTGTTCGCCTTTTTGCTCCTCCCTCTGTCCTCCACTAGATTATCGCTCTTGTATATGTCGGCTACGGTGTGATTGGCGGCTCTGGCCTTGGACTGTGCTACATTTCCCCCGTCTCTGCCCTGCAGAAGTGGTTCCCCGACCGCCGTGGTCTTGCTGCTGGATTCGCCGTCTGCGGCTTCGGTGCAGGATCCATTGCTCTTGCTAAAGTCCCCGATCCGTTGCGTGAGGCCATTGGTCTGACCAACACTTTCATCACCCTGGGCTGCTGTTACTTTGCTATCATGTTCCTTTGCTCTCTTGTCTTCCGTGTCCCTCCTCCTGGCTTCACGGTCAACGGCTTGGACATTTACCGCAACAAAGTCAACGACAACGGCGACATCGAGGCCAACCATTCGGAGAAGAACTCTGGCAATGTTATCAACCCAGCCTCGACCATGACTTTGATCGATTCGATCTTCTCGCGCGAGTACCGTTTGATCTACCTCATGTTCTTTGGCAACGCCATTGCTGGTCTCGTCTTCTTGTCTCGTCTCTCCAACATTGTTCTTGATGTCTTTGGCAAGTCAGCGGGCACTGCTTCGACTGTCGTCTCTGTTAACGGTGGTTTCAACTTGGCTGGTCGTCTCTTCTTCTCGGCTGTTTCGGATCGCTTTGGCCGCAAGAACTGTTACATTGTCATGTTGCTTTCCCAGGTCGTCATTATGGCCTCACTTCCTACCATCATGGAGGAGCGCAGCTACCCTGCCTTTGTTGCTCTGATCTGGATCTTGACCGCTTGTTACGGTGGTGGTTTCGGTTGTATCCCTGCTTTCCTCTGCGACATGTTCGGACCTACCAATATCGGTGCTTTGCACGGTATTGTCTTGACTGCCTGGTCCCTTGCTGGTGTCGGTGGTGGTCTCCTCTTCACTGCCATCTACAACAACTTGCTTGATGATGGATATACCACCAAGGATGTCTGGATCTACGCCATCAACTTGTACTGGCTCTTGGGTATTGCCGCGTTCGGCTTCCTCATCCTTATCTTTATCCGTACCTCAGTCCGTGATCGTCTCTTGCCCGCCGTCGCTGGTGAATTCACTCGTGTCCGTTTGTTCGGTCGTCTTATCCGTGTTGGATCTTTCGGTATCAAGTCTGTCAGCAAGGAACAGGAGGACGCTGAGTGGGCAGCCTATGTCGAGTCGAGGAACTCGCCCGACACTCTTGAAGAGATGCAGGTTGCCAACATGGGCAAGATGGAGCTGGATGAGCAGAAGCTGTAATTGTGACAGCCAATATCCTCGTCAGTCTCTTGACTTTTTCTTCTACACTCTCCCCTCTAGTTTTCTCTTTTTTTTTTGTAGCAGCAAAAGTTGACTCTCGATAACCCCATAGTCTTTCCTATGATTTTTTTTGTATATACATGTAATACAGTCGGATAAACAACAGCTTTTGCAACACCAATCCCCCTTTTTTTTCTTACTCATGGTGATACGATCCAAGTGTTCTTTCATGCCCACAGGCTGAACAGCACTGGGGGAAGGAAAGCAGACATAAGCTAATGAACTTATGCCTCGGAACTTGGCATGTGTTGCACAGCCAGTAGCCTGGGCAACTTTTTTTTTTTTGCCTTTGTCTTTGCCTTTGCCAAGGTCTGCGCCCTCCCTTACAGACGCAAAAGGTGTTTTTGCCCCAGTTGTTGCTTAGATATCGGCCTGATATTTTTTTTTTTTTACTATTGACACTATTTTTTTTTCCTCCACTGACACAGCCCACGATCATCTAGAGCAACGGACCTTTTTTTTTTTTTTTTTTGAAGTCCATTCAGTAGGCGTACTCTCACAAAAACTCCTTGCAAACCACCAACTCCCTGTCCTCATTCGTACAAATATGTCGCTGCGATTCACGATGACATGGTCAAGATTGTCTATGGCAGGTATGATACTGTCCTGGCAGCCGCAAGGAGCAGAAGCAGGTTTTGTTATTAACGAGGTGGATGGGATGCTATTCATGAGGGCACGCTTCTAAAAGGTGCCGGGTTTCACTCCAACAAGGTATCACCTCATCAATGTTAAAATCCAATGGTAATCGTTTTGTCGCTGGTGCTGATGGGAATACTGGCAACGATGAAGAGACGGCTTTGGTGGGTCGGTGTTGAGGGAGGAAAAAAGATGTGCACTCCTCCGCTCTTTGTCTATCGAAAGACAATATGGAGAAAAATACCAAGTTAAGCAAACAGCAAGAGGCTTTTTTTTTGGGGGGGGGGAGGGTCAACGCCCCATCCTTTGATTTGCAAGGAGGATCTGATCTTACCGCCTTTGAAGCTATTGGTGCATTTTACCACCATTCCCCTCCACGATTGATGAGGATAGAGTGGTAAAAGACCTATCTCTAAGGGAGCATCTCGGCTCTTTCAAAGAGTGACCATCAGAATGAGATTGAACCTATAATGATATAGTACGTTGTCTAGATGAAAGCTGTCCATTGTTAATCGTTCTGAAAACCTATCATTTTACGCCTATAAATGCCAACACATCTTCACACTTGGGATCCCATACTTCGCTTATCCAAGTCGTGGGAAAGGACAACTCCAATTAATCTCTTAGTCATTTGCCAACCCTGAAAGAGAGAGAGAAAAAAATGAAGTCTCAGTTTTCCTCTGTCGTTGCCATCTTGGCCACATGTTTCGTTAGCGTCTCTGCACAACCGAGCCCCGCAGGTTCTGCAGCAGCACCTAGCCCAGCCTGTATGCAGTGTTTGATTGACGCGGTCAAGACACTGCCTCAATGCTCCAAGTTGGACTTTGCCACTGCTCTTGCCAGTCCAGCGCCTCCAACGACTCCCGAATTCGCGGCTTGCCTTTGTTCTTCCATGAATGGCGCCTGGATTGACCGATGTGCGGGTCAAAGCCAATGTGGATCTGCCGTGTCAGCCTTCAAGTCTGGATACGCTGAGAGTATGCGAGCCTCTGGTTTGACTTGCGGGCCAACCCCGGCTTTTGTGCCACGCCAGTGAAAAAAAAGGAGTACGAAGAAGAGAGAAGTGCAGCCACTGTCTGAAGGGAAAGGAGCCTGAATAAAGGACGTTTTGCACAGGCCTGTTCCTAGCCACACGCCTTGGACGCGTCCGAGTCATTCTTTGAAAGCTTGATCCACAGGTTTTCCAGATTAAAAAATAAAAAAAAAAGTCCATGATCATCTCCCAAGGAAGCAATGCCCCATCTGGATCTCCAATCCCATCTGTCGCCTTTCTCCCATCCTCGTGACTTGTCTCATTGATCCCTACCCTTTGCTTATCACTCTCTCCTTCTCAGAATGACCTCTCGCTACCCTCCGCAGAGCCGAATGCCCACCCTTGTGCCTCAAAACACTCAGAAACTATGGTATCCGACTCAGCTTGGAGTCGAACATATGCACCTCCAGCTCTTGGAAGAGGAGATTGCCTATGAAAACATGGTATCTCCGCCCTCGTCCTCTCTGACCTTTGTTATACCCAAATCTCTGTTCACCCCCACCCCTCTTCCCTGAGAAAGGCACTAACTAATGTTGTTTTCTTTGACGACTACTTTATGGGCTTTGTTCCTTTCCAAAGATGACCAATGTCCGTTTGTCAGGCGCCCACTTTCGTCCTCATGGTATTTCAAGACCATTTACAGTAAGAGAGATTGTTTCTGTCCAGAACACCACTGCTCTTTTCTTTTCTTTTCTTTTCTTTTCTTTTTCTTTTCTTTTCTTTTCTTTTTTCTTTTTTTTTTTTAAGAGAATTTTGTCCGCTCTCCAATAGCCCATTGCTATTCATGACATGATTCTCTAGGCGAGTGGGGACGAGAAGACGTGAATTCAACCACAAAAACTCATTCGCATCTTACCTTGCCTTACCTTAAAAAAAATAGGATCCCGAGGGCGAGAGATACGATGACGATGATGAAGAAGAAGAGGTGGACGCAGAGGAGCAGGATGAAGGGGGCGCTGCTGAAGGAGAGCCGACCATGCAGGAAGGCATGGATCAGTATGATCTCGACGACGGCATCTCCGCGGCTACAGGCGACCTGTATGACAATGAGCATCATGACCGTGGAGAGGATGACTTGGATTTAAGTGTTGATTTTGGAGCTGTCAACTCGATCGCTGTAGATGCTGATATAGATTTAATGGAAGCTAGTGACATGGTTGAGGATAGCCTAGATCTTCAGGAAGCTCGGACACGGGGCCCCATTCATTCATATGAAGATGATCCTGATAGTCCTTCTTACCAGCTCTATTCCGAAGAACGGGATCTGGACGCAGATATCGAAGTAGCATCGCCTGCTTTTTATGGAAACGACTTCGATGATCTATCACAGTAAAAAGTATTTTGAGAATGAAAAATGTATATGGATACCCCTTTTCCCCTTTCCTACAAGAGTAGGCAACATGTTCATGTTTTTTTTTTTTACATCTATTTCAGAACAGTAAAACTATTTCTTTGTAGCAGTCATAGCAAACAATGTGTTAAGTTTTTGTGAGAGGAAAGCGAGAAGGAAAAGTTGCACCTCGGTATGGTGCGTAGCAATCGACTGCATTCTTTCATACTTTTATCCAGTTTCTTGATGGCTATCAGCTACTCCCTTGGCAACGAAAGAACGGAAGAGTATCCTTTCATCTTTGCTATTTTCTCTCTCTCTCTCTCTCTCTCTCTCTCTCTCTCCCGCTCTCTCATTTTCTATCCTCTAATGGAAATCGCCTTCTCAAATCCTAACCGGTTGTTTCGTCCACTCTTATCAATGTGATCCAGTCCGATAGAATCGCCCGGGGAATAATTAATGTTCGAGATCACGTCCTCTACAAATTACGAAATGAAAAGAAAGTATACACGTTAGTCCTCGTCATCATGTCCTTCGACATTTCTAGTTAGGGACAGAGAGATATTACTTCAGGATCCTCTTACCATCATTCAACGGTGCCACCAGCCCACCACTGGCGCGACAAAATACAAACTTGATCTTGGAAAACTCTTTATCATTCATACCCAATTTGGCACGGATACGATCCTTAGTCTTAGAGAATGGTTCGCCCTAAAATTTATGATAAAAAAGCAAAAAGTCCTCTTAGTCGTTCTGTATGGTTGCATGAGGCCACCAGCAAGAACCAATCGATATACAAGCTTACCTCTTTAACAATAACCCTGAAGGGAATGCTGTGCGTGCGAGTCATATCTCCTTGAAAATGGAAGCATTGAAGAATATCCTCATCTTGTGCTAGCTCCAGTTCTTCAATAGGGACCTCTTCCATGTAAACGGTCAGCATCTCGTGGATCGATGTGATGGGTTCTTGGACACTAACATCCTTAATATGCTTTCCATTAAAGGCCGCAAAAATGCGTAGCTTGTGGCTTCCCTCTGGGGAAAGATTGATTTTTGATTTCAATAGAGCTTCCACAACAGCGCCGATAGTGTCCGTCTTAAGCATATGCAGTTCATGAACGGTCTGGGAGGGATGTTGGAGAACATATTAAAGTCAGTTTCGGAGTGTAGATGACATGTCGGTAGGGGAATGCAATAAAACAACAAAATTTACCTCGTCCTTCAATGTTGGTCCGAGCCATGTCGCCTTGAAGTTTCGCTTGCTCTCCAACTCCACAATGCTAATCTCCAGTTTTTCATAGTAGAGCACATTGAGACCGTTGGCTTGGTGAGCATTGCCTGGTAGCATATCTTGCAACAAGAGATTGGTTGATCTCTTGATTGGAGTTTTCGGCAAACCGCTCGGTGCAGACACCAAAAAGAATTGGATCTTGAGAGGGTCTGTGTCCAACTTTTCTGCAAGAGTGCTTGCAACCTATTGGTAATACGGAGGGAGGGAACGAGTTACACAACCTATCCGATGGGTATTTCGATGTCGATATTTCGATCTTGGAGGGACACTCATACCTGATCATATGTGCTCCTCTTGCTAAGCTCCAGGGTGTATGTTTGGAGGCTTGGATCGTCCTCTTTCTTTGGTTTAAACTCAACTACAATCCGGTTAAACAGATAGGCAAAGTGTGAGGAGACCGTATATCGGACATTCTGCTGTTGGAGTTCGGATTTCCTAGAAAGATAGGTCACAGACAGGATGGAATAGGGCGGTAAAGAGAAATATCAGTTTAGTAACCTTTCGAGCGGACTGACTACCCGATTACATTCCGGTCTGTGTGGGAAATAATTGTACAAGGGATGATCAAATGCTTACTCTTTTGGCGTCAACTCCTTTTGGAATACAATAATGTCTCCACTTTGAATCTCGCAATGACTGAAACTAGATTTCATCTTCATAGGCTCAATCATGGTTGGTTTGATCTCCTACAGTATAAAGGTAACGCAATGAGCTGGATATGTGAGTAATTTAGTCGCAGTGACAGCTCAGGGTCTAACATTATCAATGCGAAACTTACCTCAAGCAAATTTAAAGGCGTGTTTTGCGGGAAGCCCTTCCTTTCGTTGAGGATAGGAACAATATCGCCGACCTTGCCATTCTTCTGGACGTAGAGTTTGCCTATTCCTCTGATAACCGTAAAAAAAACATTGACAATGAGGCGCTGGCTCTTTTGTAACCTGCAATAATGTACAGAGTGAAAATGACACTTAAAGTGGTACTTACTCTAGTGTTTGCGTGAATGGGTCAAAGTACTTAATAAAGATCATGATGTTGCCGCTTTGAGCCTCGGATTGGAATGGCGCTGTCTTGCCATTGGGTGACGCTGATAGATTGTCTGCAACTTCCACATAGCATTTGAATTCGTTCTGTGTTCGAACCCCATAATTGGTCTTGATAGTTTCCATAGCTAATAATGTGATGTCAGGGGAAGATAGAGTGGTATGAGATTTCAAATCTACCGCACGATGTTTACCAAATGTGAATCAGGCAGAGATACTGAGATTAGAAATACTTACGAGTATTCAGCTCAGTATCTGGGATAGGTGTGTCGGTACGGATGGTATCATTCTGTCGTCTGAGCAGTGTCCAGATACGGATATGGTCCATTGGAACCTCATAGAGATCCGCAACTGCCTTCTTGAATGATGCAAATGAATCCTGTTTCTTCACTTTCAGAACCTTTCCAGCCTTTGAAAGTGGATCAAAAAGATCAAACCCATCATGCTCCTTAAAGTCTGTATCAGTGATGAGACGAGCATAGAAGCACTGCAGCAGTTCGTTGTGCTCCCTGCGCTTGTTCTCCATGACTAAACGCTCATCCTCAATACGGCGCTGCAGATGCTCTGGGATGTCATCCGTGGCCAAAGGCTTAAGGACCTCATCCATTGAGTTGTTGCGGATATACACAAGCATATACGCGTTCGTAAAACGTTTGTGGCGACTTAGTTGCCTCATTGCAAGCGTCATCTGTCCAAGGTTCTCGAGCGGTTCTCCACCTCCATAGTTCTCGTCGAGGACTTCCTTCAGCTTTGCACGAGTTACTCTATCGTCATCGAAACGGAACCAGCCCTGATCCTTCTCGGGCTTCAAAAGTGCAAAGTAGTGTCCTCCGTGAAGATCTCCAGAATGAACTAGTACACTGACAGTCCATCAACGCGTAAATATGCTGCATGTTAATAATCGGCAGAGCTAGGGAGATCGTTGGTGACATAAACAAACAAGGAGACTGTTCATACCCATGAAGACTGTATTTGTAATCATCTGGTCCTGCCTTTTGCTTTTCCTCGCTCTCGGCAACAAACTCGGCAAGATCAATCTCCAGAGGGAACTCATGACGATCGTTGATTTTCACCATTGCATCCCTCTCCATGTCATACTCGAACCGCTTAAGTTGAAGATGAAGAACTGGTGGGAAAGACTCGAAGATGACACCCTTCTTGGCATCCTAATAGGGCAAAATGGAAGTAGATAGTCGTCAGACACCGCTGCCTACTTTTCTTCCGACTACTTTGAAATCGAATTAGAGACGAACCTGAAGACCGTGACCTTCTGCGTGGTACTTGTTGTCACCATCTAACGTTTCCACATCAACGTAGTTGGCAAAGGAGTCTCGAAGTGTCTTGCATCCCTTTACGTTCAATTGAATATCTAGAGCAATTATTATTATTATTCCCCCCCCCAAAAAAAAAATATATAGAACGGATTAGTAGGTAAGGGGGTGTTACGAACGCAAATCTGTTTAGTAACTCCGGTCATAATTACCACCACCATACCATAAAAGTTCTCAACTCTCGAGGACTCGTAGTCGACGTTGATGCACTTGATGTAGCTCTTCATCCTGCCCACAAAAAGCTTCTGGATGGCGCCCTCTGCTTCAGTTCCCTGTTGAGCAATTGATGGAAGTGGTGAGACAAGGTGGCTTCATTTAATACCAATGATTGATATCTTGAACTACATCCATAGATAGTACTCCTTGGTATAGGAAAAGCATAGGCTACCTTCATTTTGCCCTCAAGATTGTCTTGGAGGACACGGTTAAACTCCTGGACATCGTGTTGCATAAAGCTGTCGAGTAAGTTCCATCCAAAGGATTTTGTAAGCTCAGTGGTCCCAACTGACATCGAACTGGTAGCCAACTGGTAGAAAACGCGTTGTAGGGCCAGAGATACAGATTTTGAAGGCTCATCGCCTGCAGTTGGGATCTCAAAAACTGCCTTCCGGAAGTAATTGGTGAAGTAGAGAGATTGGAGAAGCGAGTTCATGTAGCAGGTGGCTCCCTGGTTTTTGAGACCGACATATCCCGTCATAGCCTTCGAATCATAGTTGATAAAGTCATGCCAGAGAACACCAGTCGAGTCGTCATACACACGGACAACTGCCGTGATTACGGTATGACCTTTTTCCATCAAGGGTATGTCGCGACTATCCAGCGGTGTTTCCAGCCGCCGAACCTCATGGAATTTGGTGAAGCCCCAGTCGGCATCTGTTGGTGTGAATCGATGGTGAGCCTCTAGCGAGTGCAAGGAGACAGTCAAGGGATGACGCCCAAAAACCAACTGTTAGTGCCGGGTAGAGGTAACAAGGACAGGCAAAGGATTTGTATGATGAGGCGAGAGGAGTAGCGATCGATGCATTCTTACGGCTAGAGATGTAGACGCTTGGATCGTTAGGGTTCGACATCAGGAGAGCAAACTGAGCGCAGGCGTGCCACTGTTGGCCGTCTCTTGGCTCCGCAGAATCAAGATATACAGACACCAATTCCTGGACGTTGTTTCCTTGTGGGAACAGCAGGATACGCCTATTGGGGCATAACCAAAGACACGAGACTATTAGTCAGCAATGTGGGTAGATCCCTGTCATTCTTGGGCTTTTTCGAGAGAAATCATTCGCCGATTTCTGTTCCTCTTAAGAACATCATTGCGGGCGCAGTTCCACGACATATGGATTAGTAGAATGGTGGATAGGGTTAATGTTCACTTGCCATTTGTAACCGCCGACGGAAAATTCTGGGCCGACTACTCTCTTGTCAAGTGCCCTCCAGTCTTTGATCTCCCATTGAAAAATACCGAAGCCCTGTTCTTCCTGGTCACTAATGATTGGCATTAGCTTCTTTGAGAGCCATGCCACTGGAGAGAAAGAGAGACGCAGGCAATTCAGCAAAGGCCGTTGGAACCAAATGACCCATTGAGACCTTCGGCAGTGACGTTACATAACTGAATCACCCTTCTTCTACATACCATTGTTCACGGAGTGGCGCTCCTCAGGTGGGGGAGAGTCCTTCAATGGGGACTGGGAGTGCTCCATTTTGACATCCATTTGCTCTTCCTAGAAAAACATCTACGTGAGAACCTGTTCATGTCCGCTCGCTTATGCGACTTCTCCTTCTGCTCCCCTCGCCCCCTTCCCCTCAAGTAGAAATGCGTCATGCCTGGTTGGCTGAAATGAGCCAAGAGCATTCCAAGCAAGAGGACGCATGAGCAGAGGCTCCATGGCTCGAAAAGAGGCACTAGCCTGTTACACTCACCATTTCGGATAAAAGAAAGCGGACAAGAAGTTCGAGCGAATCGAGACGTGGGTCGGTTAAGGTGTGTAAGTTGCAATAACGAGACTGGAGAGAGAGAAAGGGAGTGAACAGGGAACAGAGGAAAGGTGTGAGGCAAAGTCGACAGAGAGTAAGGGAAAGAGAGCAGAATAGAGAGGAAGCAAGCGAGAGCAATAGAAAGAGGAAGGATTCTTCCTGTTCGAGGTGCTTTGTGTGAGTGTGGCGCGTTCGGAGAGTGAGGAAGGAGCGACAAGCGTCCTGAGCGTGTTCTGCTTCCTTGTCGAGGCAAGTGAGGTGGAGGCAGGAGATGCCCGACACCCCCCCCCAACTACGTCACATAAGTACGCTACAGTCGCAACTGCTGCGTCATTTTTTCCTCTTTTTCTGGCAAGACTCTCTTGGCTTCGCAATAATCCGGCCCAGTCGACATGGTTTCAACAATTGGTACTTGAGAGGCGCTGCTGCTATTGCCAGGGCCATGCTACTACCAGGGGTCGCTTAACTGAGGAAGAGAGGTCCCTTCCAGCAGCGTCTCTGGGTTGGAGATATGTTGGTCTTTGTTGGTGAATCAGATGAGACTGGGCGGCCTTTTAGACTTTGTGTGCAGCCAACGCACTTCGTCAAGTAAGAACGTCTCGCATTCTTTACAATACATTCGACACATGTCAACTTGGCTGATATGTAACTCGCACCCTGGACACTTTTTGGATGTGTAAAACTCCTTTGCTCCAACGACGTTGTACCAGATCTGAGAGCTGGCAGCGGTAGTACCTTTTGCACAAAGTGTGATTGAAACAACCCAGGCAAGGATGAAGGATGAAAGTCGACTTCTACTTGCAAACTTGCCCTGCAATTATCACCTTTTCATCTTCTTGCTTTCGTCTGTCAATTGATCTACTAACCGTGTTGAGCAATCAGCAATGGTCCTTACTCTTCCTCCTTGGCTCTTTTCGCATCCCACGCGTGCTCCTTGGGTCGCATATTGTTGTTGTTGTAGAATTCATTGAGCAGCTTCTCCGCCCCCTTGTAGACTTGGTGATAGTCCGTCCAACTGGCGTCCTCGCCTTCAAATAGGGAAAGACTACTCTCGAGTTCCGATATGGATTTTCTTCTATTGGTCAGATCAGGTCTTTTCTGTTATTCCATCCATCATCGATGTTTGGAAATGGGCCGATACACTACTTCCTATTTTACTGCCAAGTTGCAAAATATCCCTTGAGGAGCTTCAAAAAGTATCGTGTTAGCGCTGACAACAAACGTCTGACCATGGTCAAATCCAAGAATCTTGATTTGCCTTGGATCACAGTCATCAAAGTATTCTGAGGTACAATAGCGATCCTTTAATAACAAGCGGTTCAGTCACCAATTAAACAATATGACTTGGAGCACGATATTACCTCTCAGTACATTTTCCCAACCTCCAGTTCCTGCTACTTCCTACCGAATGTATCTTTAGTCTGGAGAAAGAATAATACGATCCACTGTCCTCCACCCATTCCCGCAAGGTAAAAGGTCACTCTCCTATGCAAGTCTGAGAATACTAATCGAATGAGAAACCAATGAACATGGTGGTATGACTCCCAGCGTAGAAAACGCATTATCCCCAATGAAACCGGGCGCCAAGAAGGTGAATACTTTCATTTGTAATAACACAGATAGAGTGTCATCTAGGAGTATCCTTCATTGAAAATTGTAGATTATCGGACTTCAGTGAATGTCTAGGCAACAATCTAGAACTTTCCCCGAGTCCAGTCGCATATCATGTAGCATGTCGATATTGCTTCAAAGGACCGTTCCATTGCAGCTAGTCTCTGCCTGAAAGAATCAAGCAACTCCATGATGCGACAAGATACTTTCATGACAAGCTCCTGGTCGCGTGTAGCAGCCGCGACCGTTGAGGTGAGCCCGTCTGAGTTAACTGTGATCCCCCACTCCTTTTCCAAAGGCCGTTGTACACAAAAAAAAACCGTCCAGTTATGCACGCTGTTGAGAATAAGCTCCATGGTCCGAGCATGCCAATTGCTTCCATTTGTCGAAGGTTCATCCTTGAATGCCGGAATTGTCCTCCTTCGAGCGAGTCCAGGAGGCTTGCCAGAAGGCGAGCCAGGCCTCTGAGGTTTGCTCAGGTCTGAGGTGGGGGAGTCTTGGCGAAGGGGTGGCTTT
Organism: Mortierella sp. BCC40632; assembly: GCA_011634665.1. Classification (NCBI taxonomy): domain Eukaryota; kingdom Fungi; phylum Mortierellomycota; class Mortierellomycetes; order Mortierellales; family Mortierellaceae; genus Mortierella; species Mortierella sp. BCC40632. Next base: position 103,301 of record WAEK01000023.1, read on the forward strand.
GCCCAGTCGAGGAATGAACAAAAGGTCGCCACCATTGGGCAATCTGCTTGTTCCTCAATCTGTCCTTTTGGGTACAATGCTCCGACGCGTGCATTTTGGTAAGTTGAAGAGACTCGCACTGCAGAGAAGAAGAAGAAGAAGAAGAAGAAGAAGAAGAAAGAAATGAAGAAAGAGAAAAAAGAAAAAAAAAAAAAAAGAATCCTCTCTCTAATCTGTCTCCATCTATTCCTCAAACACAGAACTCGGAAATCATTCCACAACGCGTCCGAGACTCAAGAGGAGGTCCGGAGAAGAGGAGGTGCTTAGGTGTCTGCTCATACCCTGAGCCATGCAACCTCTCTCCTCTACTCGTCTACCCTGAAGCTGACTCCATGGTACAGCCTCTCAGCCAACACGTCGACCTGGGCCAACCTCGAGTCCTCTGTGGCTCGGTCTGGCTTTTGCTGGTCGGAAAGGTAAGTGCAACAAGGGTGTCCCTTGGGTGTTCCTCGATTTTGGAACTTGCCGTGCAAAGGCCGGCAAGGCAGAGGATGCCCCAGCACTAGACAACGGTACCCCAGAGAGAGACCTGGACATCCCCCACTCTCATCTTCATGCGTGGCGTGGAGAAGCTGGTTTGGGTCGAGCTATCGGACAACCAACCCTGGATGCACTGGACTACTCTCCAGGCTTTGTATCAAGGAAAATGGATCCATCGTGCCAACCCCTCTACCATAGACCGAGTCTTTGGATATGGAAGTGGACCATTCGCTCTATCCCCGCTGTGTCATTGTCTGGCTGTTTACATGGAGATGGGTCTAGTATACAAGCTTTCTACCCTATTACTTTGACCGTGCTGGCCATGGTTAAAGATGGAAGTGAGAGCACGTTGTTTTTTCCCCCTCTGCTTACTTCCAGCCTGGCGTCAAGGAAAATGGATCCATCGCGCCAACCCCTCTACCACAGACAGACTCTGTCTATGGATACGGAAGTGGACCATTCGCTCTATCCCCGCTGTGTCGGGTCTGGTTGTCAGCATGGAGTGCTCTCGAGCTGTATACAAATTCTACCCTAACACTTTGACCATGGTCTGCATGGTCAAAGATGGATGGGCCCAGTTTTGTTTTCTCCCCTCTGTTTTCAGTTGTTGGCCAGTGCTTCAGCGGTTCAGAGTCCAGAATACTCCTCAAACAGCCTCTCTACACTCAACATGAAGCAAATAGAGTAATAGAAAAGAGCGAGGTGGCCAATGTCCTGTCTCTCTCAACAGTGGGAACCGAGGTCTATGTTAATCCCCACAAGTGTTCGTCATAGTAGACATGGCGAGCGTGGATGAGAGAGCTCTATGCCTCGAAGGGAGCTTAATCCCGGTTGCACTCCATTCTGGTTGCTCGCCTTGTTTGTTTCATGGTGAGTTTTTGGATTAAATCCAGCAGCCCTTTGAAAGGGGTAGGTAGGCTGTTGGTGGCAGCATGGCCTTGCACACCCCGTGGATCAGCAACAACTCAGGTAAAACAGGTAAAGAGACAGGCCATGCAGATTGGACCTGGGACACCTGAGGTAAGCAAGGATCGTTCTTTTGAGGTTGAAGGTGTGTTGTGTGAAAGAGAGGCTCTGGTTGTAGGAGACGCGGAGGAGGAACCAGGACCACCAAGAACACAGTGTTCGTATTGTTGCTAGTCTCATGTAGCCCTCTGGGCTGGATGAGTCTTGGCGGCCGAGCATTCGATTGGTCCTTGGAAGATAGACCTTTGTCCAAGGAGGGACATGGGGAGTTTGTTTTCTCAATCCCATCGAGCTTCAGCTCTTTGGAGGCGATTAAACAATGAGGGTCTATCCAAGAGGACTGGTCAGGACACCGGCTGCAGAGCTATGGATCAGTCTCTTTGTGGATTGAGACATGGTTCTGTAGCCATTTTCCCCCTTGTAAGTGACATGCGAATGCTATTCTTTTAGTCTTTGAAGGTGTCTATGAAAGTGGTGTTCCCTTAGTGGCGGAAGCTCACAGATTCTCATTTTGATGGTACTTGACTTGCTCCTGTCCTCTTCTGGAGGATGGAGCAAGTTGAATGAAGCAAGAAGGTGGAGGCAAGTTGACATAGTAACCAGTTAATGTCGAGGTGGGTTCAATACTTGTTTGGAACTCGTAGAACGATAATGATATCAAATAGATATCGTCCTTCAAATCGTAGCGCATCACAAGCAAGGCCGGTATTGCTCAGTTGTTTGGACTTGTTTGCTAATCTTCAACTTGGTTAAATCGATTCGTTGATGGTGAGTGTCAGCTTCCTAAGAAGGCATCATGCCACCTTGTGGAGAGTTATACTCATTCAACTGTCAGAAAGCCATCAAGATTGAAGAGAGAAATGTTCTATCACTAGGGTCTACCATTGTCACAATATTCTTGGGCGCATGGTACCAATTTTGGACAAGGATGGTCAACTCTCTATCTCGATGGCTGTCGCAACCATTTGAACAAATTAGGTGCAAGTATCTCTGTTCTCCGCTAAAAAATTGCCTTTGAAGGATATATCCGTTTCTCAAACTTGAGGTGGGTTAAGTGATGTTACGAATGAAAGGTAGGAGGAATCGGTGGGTATATTTCAATGACGTCCCTTTTCATTTACCCCCGGCGTTCCATGCTCCCGTCAATCCTGTGGAGTGGTCAACTGTTCGAGTACTGCATCCAGAATTTGACTTTTACTGTCCAAGAGTTTGCTCCGTTTAAGAGCTGTCTACTTGAGCTCCATGCCTCGTGCCAAGTAGCTATCCGCAACTTTAGGCAATGTCTTTGTCGCTATTTGGCTTGAGCTGAGCTATTTCTCTACTTTATTTCTTTGGCGGTACCCATGCCTTTTTTTTTTTTTTTTTTTTTTTTTTTTTTTGCTGTCCTCAAGGAAATTCAGGGCAACTTCAATGAGATCAAAGGACTTCGATTTCGTACTCCCATGACAAAATTGTTCTAATGAGTTGTAATCACATTGGTGGGTCACTCTGACTCCAAACAGATCAGACTTCCAGGGCTCAAAGAATGCATCTCAATAAATGAGCCTGGGGGGTTTTTTTTGCGCCCTTTGATCGATTGATGTATAGTGATACTATACTTTTCATGTGAAAAAAAAACAGACGGTCTGTTTCTCTGTAATTTATTAGGCAAAGGTTGTTCTGGATGAAGGTTGAGGAGAGGTAGGCGCTGTTGTTTCTGCTGGCGAAGTCTGACCCGAAGTATTGGGACTGGACTCTTGAGTAGAAGAAATCAATGGACTATTACTGTTGTTGGCCACAAAATCAAATTGGGGTTCAATCTCAAAGTCGTCTAGAGATAGTTCTTGGAAATGCATCCCATACTGAACAAAATGAGTCTTGATCGACTCGGGTGGTGAAGGAGGCGTCAGCAAAACTGTTGTCAATCTAAGATGACGGAGATTGGAGAGGGACCGATCAAATGGGATTAGTATTAGAGGATCGTCTCGAACTTTGCTCACGACAAAATGGTGAATTTTTTTTCCCCCTTACCCCGATTGTCCATTCAAGAACTGTTTAAAGTACTTGTGATAGACTCTCTTCAGATCAGACACGCCAACTTTGTAAAGGTATTGGTGGCTCTCTGTCAAGGTCTCCATCGATTTGTAGCCCTAAATCCACGGATTAGAAGAAGAGAGAATGGAAAAGAGTCAGTTTTTTCTGAATGACAGACCGCGATATCTGTTATAACCCCCCACCCCCTACCTCCGTCAACCTCCATGTAGATCGGCAAGATAGCTTACCATGATAGCACCACGAAGTATCCAGGAAAGAACACCTCCAGCGGTAGCGCGCTCCATACATGTTTGGTAGACTCGTGTCGCTTGAGCAGTCTCCATCTCAAACTGACCTCCCACGACTGAATCCCAATCCGTCTCCATTGTTCGAATAATATCCAAGAATGCATCGTACGCCTTGATAGGGTCTGTCGCAACCCGAACCTCAAAAGCCATCTATTGTGTTAAAAAGTAAATAGGAAAGCACCAGAGTTAGATTTGAAGAGAGGAGAACAAGAAAAAAATATACAAAAAGAGCTAAAAAGGAGGGAAAGGAGGGGTACAATACCTGACCAGTCCAATGATATACACTAAGAGATGCATCATAAGCATATCCGTTTCCACGAACAGCTGAGTACAGAGGTCCTTCACTCCTTGATAAAATATCGCAGAGCAACAGTGTGGCATAGTGATCCAAAAAGTTCTCCTCAGTTGCCAACTCTGGATTATAAATGATATCGCAAGGCACAATCGAAACCAAATAAGAGGACGTGATCGATTTCAGAGGGATGAGTGCACAACTGGGACTCTTTGAGCCTGTGCTGGATGGGGCGAGAGGCTTGTAAGGTGATCGCGGGAAAGGGAAAGTCTCCAGGCTCGTCGGGTCAGAGGGAATCAGTGCTGAGATCTTGGTTGTCAAAGCCTCGCCTTCACTCAGGGTCAAATTTGACGCCTTGATGGTCGTCTCTACCTCATCTCTCAAGATCCTGATATGAGGTTGATCTTGCTGTTGGTGGAATGATTCGGATGGCTTTCTTTTCCTCGACTTATTGGCCATAGCCGCAACTGACATCGTCAATCCTGAGGATGCCTGGTAGAGAGCAAATTCTTGATCCCACACATCCGCTAACAACTGGACAGGGTCCTTGGATTCATTAGGACTGGAACCAAATCCAATGGGCACACCTACTTGACCAAATCCAACTGTAGGTCTGCTTCCATTTCTCTTGGACGATTGGATCACTTCTGAAATAGATTGAAGCAAAGAATGTTTGATCCGCTCAAGGCGTGAGAGGATCTTGGGCGCTTGACCTGACTTTTGTTTCAACTCTTGGATAACCTTTCTCAGGAAAGGTTCTTGGCGGAACACAGAGATGGCCATATCATTGCCCCAGACAGTCGTGGGAGCCTCCAGCTGTGCAGGGTCAAGGCTCTTCTTGGCATTGGGATCCGATTTGCGACAGTACTTTGTCGAAAGCTCAAAGTCTCGAACGGGTGTCGTCATACGTGTGCTGACCATAGACAACATGTCTGCTCCATCACGCTTCAGTTCTGTGATTTGTGCAAGCAAGATCTTGGCTACAGTCAAGACACGTTCCTCTGTAAACTCGGCAAACATAAACACGCGGAGCATAAGCTGACACTGTTCTTTGAACTTTGAACGCTCTGCCGAACAAGCAAGGACAAAAAGCTCAGAGAGCCACGAGCATGCAAAAATGTCGTTTCCAAATCCAATGGCTGCCTCGTGAGAGACCAAGGTGTTGGAGACCAAGGTCACCACTTCCTGATAATCCAGAGATTCGAACACGATTTCCTCCGACCCCTCTGGGCCAGCATACTTTGGGATTGAGCAGGCTGACTGAAAAATTAGCTCTTGGAAAAGGACTAGATAAGGTCGGAGATCCTCGCTGAGATGAGTAAGTGGCAGACACAGTTTTACATGTGTAAAAAAGGTGTTTGTCTCCACAAGTTGGATGACCCTGAACGGCTTCGAACCCTTGTTCCCGTCGTTGGAAACCGTCACATAGCTCTCTGTTAATGGGATCGTAGGAACCTTGGATGCGTCGGGGATGGGTGGCATTGAGGCCATAACCTCTGTCGACAAGTTGACCTTGTTTGCATCTACAGCTTCTGATACAATGGCTGCTTGTTTGGCCAACCCTTCTGTTCCAAGTTCCTGTACGATTGTCTGTTGTTTCTCTGCAACAGAGGCGTTAAGTGTCTTTCCTAGCTTGGAGTCGGGAATCATCAACACCTCAACTATCGAGGGTTCAAAGAGCCATTTGCGGGCCAAATCCTTCCAGTACTGAGGCTCCATTGTCTCCAGCTCATCAATGATATCAAAGATACTGGACCGGGTTCCAATAGCAGCAGGCTTGGACTTATCCTTTTCGAGATAGGCGTAGGCGAGGATATCTGGGACAAGATAAGATGTGGCTGCCTCATGTGGATCGTCTTCAATTGACTCGTTGATTTTGGTCCGATGTCGGGCAATAACTCGGGTCATCTCCATTGGATCAGACAGTCCATTATTGATGAAATCCTCCAAGACTCTGAGAACCCTTCCATGGTAAAATTCGGGCTCGAATAGATCTTGGGACTCACTGACATCGTCCTTTTTACTATTCTCTTCGGTGTGTTCTTCCTCGCCATCATCGTCTTCATCGTCCTCTTCATCTTCATCTTCATCCTCGTCCTCGTCCTCGTCCTCATCCTCGTCATGACTTTCATCCTGGTCCTCATCTTCGTCATGCTCACCGTTTGCACTCTTTCCATGAGAACGAAGCGGCACGCCGGAAAACAAAAGGATAAGAGACGTGTCCATACATCCCTTCACTTCAAAATCGACCTGACTTGCGAGAGGGGTCCGTCGATCGACAAAGGCTTGAGAAAATGGAGAAGCTGATGTTTCGTGCAAGAATCTGAACAGGATGTCAAGAGCGACCATGGTCTTCAGCTCATAAGTATTAGGACCTAACCATCCATATCCGATCGATCCAACATCTTCATCGGATGAAGGAAAGCGAATTGTTCTCGAGGTCAGCTTGGTATCCTTGTTCATGATTGGGGCATCTCCGCGTCCTTTTGAAAGATCCATTTCCTGGATGATATCGAATCCTTGGTTGGTGTCTGAATCGACGAGGATATGTTGTTGGACAATAGTGTCGAAGATTCGTTCTGGTTGAAGATCGTCGCCAGTGACGACGATCATCATGTTCGATGGTTGGTAAAACTTTGAGTGGTAGTTGCGGATATCCTGGTTGGTCATCTTTGGGATCTCTGGGGTCAGTCCTCCGCACTCGTGATAATATGTTTGTGTTTCGGGATAAAGTAACCGACGAAGCCCTAGGTCCAACTTTTTGTGTGGATTATTCAAATGGTCCCTGTGTTAGTTCCTGAATATGGAGAACTATACTCTAGTCCTTGGTGACTGTCAGACGTCTTTGATGTGTGCTAGCACAAACGATCTCTCTTACCAGATCGGCTTCCGAGTTTTCTCTAGAGGCCATTTCTGAGAACACTACTCCTTGCTGTTTGCCTTCACCGTCAACATGGTACACTTCTGTGACATACTGGTCATCCCGCAGTGTAGGGTGTAGTACGTGATCTAAAAACACTGGCAGGATCTCTGCCATTCCATCTCTTCCGGCTGTTGCAATAGTGTATCCCGTATGGTCTTCAGTCTATTCAGTTACATCGATTAGAGTCATTCTTAGCTAAAGGTTTATGAGGTTTGGATAGACAAGAACTAGTTGCTAAATCACATGCAATGTATGGCAAGGGTTCCCTTACTGTATAGGCATTGGTTCCAGTGGAGAGACATCTGTTGGCGAGCGAATCCAGGTATCCTCGGTCTGGATAGTTTTTTGATCCACAAAAGACCACTAGCATGTTCATATTTGAAGGATTTTGAGATTAGCTTTTTGATCCAAGACTCACAAGAGAAACACACTCTGAGAGCCGAGACAGAAGACGACCTACAGTGTTCTAATGTGTGGGGGAGGCCACGAGAGTCTTTGGTGACAGTGGGCACGATAATGGTGGCTGTAGCCTGCGGACCGGGTATGGAGACAAAGACGAAGCGCATGCTTGTTGCTTTGTGGCGGTAGACTGTGATAGGGGTAGGTTGGCTGGGCCCTGGAAGGGACACCTCGGATTCCAACTGAAAGTGGTTCATGACTGATCTGAGTTGTTTGTACGATGAAGTAGAGGGGAGGAAACTGGGGTAGAAAAGAAAAAAGAAAAAAAAAAAAAAAGAAAGAGAAAAAGAAAAAGAAGAGCTAGCGAATCTGATGTTGATCCTGATCCTGATCTAGATCCTGATCTAGCGTCTTCAGGTGAGAATGAGCAAGACCGCAGCAATGTAAAGATTCGCTGGGCGGGATTAGAAAATTTTCTTGGTCTAGCCAAGCCAGAAAAAAAAAAAAGGTTTATTGTGCAAGCACGGGCACTACTGGAATTGAGTAGACTTTTCGCCCACAGGGTAGAACCGAAGAGCGGCAGTGGAGTTTGTGGTGCCCAAGACTACTTGGCCTGGGCCTGATCCGCGTCTACCATGCTTTGATGCCTTCTTTTCAATATCAAACACTACCTCGCTTCCTTCTACAGTGGCACTTGCATTGCTCGTGTCGACATCAAACTGTCCCAAATAATCTTCCGTCAAATTGAAATTGATTGATGCGTTCGTTGTGAAAGCAGATCCTTTGAAGAACTGATATTTCGGTGGCATGATTGAAGAGATAATATTGCTGTTGGAGGTCTTTGTGTTCACGTCCAATGGCTGACCCGACTGCGATGCATCCATATTGAACTCGATTCTAGAGTTTGACGTTGAAATGTTCGCATATGAGCCTTTGGCTGATGGTCCTAAGAGGGAGCCAATGATCACCTTGCCATTTTTAGTTGTACTGTCCATCCTAATTCCTTGTGAAGCTGACCCTGCGTCAACATGAAGGTTGATCTGAGCATTGGATGTCTTTGTTGTTACTGTAGACTGACGTCCATCCCGTGCTTCAAGGACTTTGATCTTGGCAAAAATGGAAGCATTCTGAGTGATAAGTTCGATATGACCAGCTTCAAAGGACCCTGCAATGTTTGCATTGGATGTCCGGAGTTCGATTATATCCGCTCGGATGGTTTGGATGGCAATGGCCGAGTTGGTAAAGTCAGATTTAACGCTAGCCCAGATGAGTCCGTCGAGCTCCTCTCCTGAGAGAGAAGTATTTGGTGCCTCGAGCCTGAGATTGCCCATATATTCAGTTGAGTGTGGGATTTGGATGGTGGTTTCATGATAGATGTTGAAACTACCCATCCTTGACGGACCCTAGAATCATCATTGCATGTTAGTCTATGATGTGGACAAAGGCCGTTCAAAGATATCGAAATCTGCGAACATCGAGAGAAAGGTGAGGAGAATAAGGGTGTCTCACCTCGATGATAAATGTCAAGGTCTTGTTTTCAAACTTGGGAATAACAGTGACATCGTTCTTTTCACTTTCTCTGTGGACCCAAATCCGGGTGGAGACCATGGCAAGTCCTGAGGTGTCGTCTGTGCCATGGATTATCCGGATCTTGCCCTGGACCTTACGTTGAGTCTGGATTACCAAGTTCGGAAACTCTGCAGGGTTGAAGGTCGTATCATCGTTGGGGACTCGGATGGCGATACTTGGCTGATGAAGGAGGTTGTATAAGGTTGAAAACATGATGATTGGTGTCTTTTTGGGAGTCTCGATAGTACTATGCTGGTGCTGAATGTGGTTCCTGTGTTCGTAAATAAGTCGGCTCTTTGTTCCTGACTTTGTTTCTTGTCCTCGGTTATTATTCTTGTCCTTGAATGAAGACGAGTGTTTGCAGAGTAGAGTTGTTCTGTGGAATAGGCGAGGTATGAGCGAAGGGGGTGAGAGTGCGTGCGGAAAAAAGAAAAACTAAGGCGGGGACAAATGACAAATGACTCGTCCCTCCCTTTTATCCAGTCCAAATGCCAAGACCTTGGCTTCAGAGCCACTGGAGCTTCGACCCAAGCCAAGACCTCCTCAAACCCTTCTTTTTTTGACATTGCTTCGCTTCGCGCAGAGTTTCTTTACACGGCAGCATTTTTTTTTTTTTTTTTTTATCTACAAACATACAAATGTCATAGGTTGCAGAAGCTGATCAACAGCTTAATTTACACATCCTCTAGCCCTCGCAATGAACATCTACTTCACACACTGCGTCTGAGTATAGAAATGAGATGGTCGAAAGTATATTACATTGGTTTGATTGTTATGAAGAAAGATGCTCTGTCAAAAGCTTGATCACAACGTCATTCTCCTCAGGAGTGCCGACCGTGATGCGGAGGCATCCTTCACAGCCCATTTCGGTGCCTCGGAAACGCACAACCAGTCCCTGTTGTCTGGCCAAACCCGTGTACAAGTTGAAGGCACGCTCGTTCGAGGGCTTGCCATGGGCCTTGTCCAAAACTTCGACCAACACAAAATTGGCATCATTCGTGCCAAGAACACGCCCCAATGCTGGGATTGACTTGAATGCCTCGAGCAAGCGCGAACGCTCTTGCTTCATTGCAATGATGTTCTTCTTAAAGACCTCAAGGGCCTTGGGCTGCAAAGCATCCTGAACAACTTTGGATGTTGTGCTTGCGATATTGTAAGGTGCCTTGGTGGCGTTCATGTACTTTGCAATATCTGGCTGCGTAATCGCCACACCCAACCTAAACACAATGAAAGAGATTGAAGCCTGATCAGTATGGTACTATAGGCATGCTCTGGAGTATTGACAGGACAATAGGTATAGCGATCAATCTCTTACCTGACACCAGCAAGTCCAAAGCTTTTGCTCATGGTTTGCATCACAATCAGGTTAGGATATTCGGTCACCCAGGTAGCGGTCGAGCCCTCCTTTTCCGCATCAATAAAGTCAACATAGGCCTCGTCGACAGCAACAACACCCTTATAGTTGGGAAGGTTGAGGACACGGCGGATACTCTCGTGTGACAGTGCTGCTCCTGTTGGGTTGCCTGGGCTGCAGAGGAAGATCACTTTAATGTTAGGGTGCGCCTCAACCTGCTTCTCGATCTAGAGTCAAAAAGTTGGTACCCAAAAAGTAGAAGGATAGAGCACACATAATGAGTCAGAAGACCTCAAGGCTCCGAACAAAAAAAGAGAGTCAAAGACGATCAAGCATTGGATGGCTGCTGCACGAATCGATACCTCGTCAACATTCAACTGGAACTGGCCATCATCCAGCGTAAGGTTTGCTTTGTGGACTTGAACATCATTGATCTGAGCACAGACAGAGTACATGCCATAGGTAGGGGGAGTGATCAGGATAGCATCCTTTCCAGGAACGCAAAAGACTCTGAAAATCATATCAATGACTTCATCGCTGCCCACGCCCAGGAAAAAGTGCTCGGGACCACCAGAGAGGCCTCTAAACTTGGCGAACAAGTTCTTGAGATCGGCCTGGTGGGGATCTGGGTATCGGTTGATGTCAAGACCCGAGCTTGCGACAGCAGATTCAGAGGCTAGATCGAGCGAGGGACCAAAGGCATTTTCGTTGGCGTCAAGCAAGATACCCGAGGAGTAGTCGTCGCGCGCACAGCGGTAAGGCTTCAGCGACAGAATGTTGGGCCTAATGACATCCTCGAGAACAAAAGGGGAAGGCATGATGGATGTATTTGTGGAACACGGAATGGAGTAGTAGAATGCCGAATGCTAATGGATGAATCTGGTAGCCACAAGGAGGATGTGATCTGGGCTTGCGTGAGGAACAAGAGAGAAGGGACGCAATGGAGAGGAAGAGGAAGAAGAAGAAGAAAAAAAAGAGGAGCGATTCTCTGTTATCTGACCAAGTCTGGTTTGCTCTGGCTGAGTCAGAGTGAAAAAACGGGGTCCAGACAGTCACCATAGAAATTCTCCGGAGCATGGCGGTCCCTGGCTGTGTCTCAGGGCTAGCTATTTGCTGAAGACTGTTTTGCTGGGGCTACCTATATCTCCAGCTCACATTCCACAGACCTGGACGTGGGTAGCCTGGCACAACGCGTTGCTCCTCTTTCCTGTCTAGAGGACTTTGTGCCCTGTATGGATCGGATTCTCCAGTGAGCACATCGTGAAAAGGTGACTTTGAGTGACCAGTTATCTTGCTCCTATTCCAAGCCAATGTAATTCTCTCTCTCCTCTCTCTTTCTCTCCTCATTGAGTCATCTCACATCTATTTATTGTCATCCGCTCCATCCTGACTAAAACGCCATCACCATGTAAATTTACTTTGGTTTGCTTGCATCTCTCTCCGCCTCATAGTATTGCTTCCTCCAGGCCTAATGGTTTCTGTCTCTTTCTCACGCTGACCCACAGGCTGATCCAAGGAAGAACGTTTGTTGTGACAGGAGGCAGCTCTGGACTAGGTAATCCTATCATCTTGAGAACCTAGTCAGATATCATTATTTTCTCGCGACTCACTCTTACTAACAACTGCATCATGTAATGTCATAGGTGAAGCAACTGTTCGTGCAATTGTCGAAAGGGGCGGGAAAGTTATTGTATTCGATATCAATGAAGACCGAGGAGAAGCTATCGCTTCTGAACTGGCTGCCTCCGTCCTCTGGCCTGGTGCCACAGACGTTGCCAGTGAGGAGTCTGTCTTGAGCTCTATCGAAAAAGGCGTGGCCAGATTCGGAAAAATCTCGGGAGTTGTCAACTGTGGAGGCATAGGCATGGCTCAGAAGGTAGGTAGAGCCTTGTTAAAATATATACAGTTGTCAAGATGCAGTCGACACTCAGAGAGCTTATCCTTTCTTCTCGTCGTTTTCCTATAATACAGATCGTGTTCCGGAATGGCGAGCCCCAGTCGTTGGATATCTTTGAAGAAGTCATCCGAGTCAACCTCATCGGCACTTTCAATGTTTGCCGACTAATTGCCGCTCACATCATTGCCAACATCAAATCTGAAGCTGACAAAGATGGTAACCACTTTGTTTCTAAGGCTTTAAAAATGTAACTTTGCCGAAATTCGTACTCGTAAAGTGAGCATCGAGCCGCTAATGCATCTTGCTTCTCTATAGAGGATCCTGGAGTCATCATCAACGTAGCCTCCATTGCATACACAGAAGGGTAACTTCAGTTAAAAGCAAGTGCTTAGTCGTATGGAGAATCCATCACAGATATTGTATCCTAATCAGTGGTATTTCTCTTTCACAATAGTCAAGCGGGACAGACGGCGTACTCGGCCTCGAAAGGAGGCGTAGCAGGAATGACACTGCCTATGGCTCGTGATCTGGCTGGTCAGGTTCGCGTTTGCACCATTGCCCCAGGATTCTTTGGTAATGCAAAAGAGACCCTTTTCCAGGCTTTATTAGTCAGAGGATAGACTTCGATGAGTATCTAACTATCCACGCTCCTATCCCCAACGACAACAGGTACTCCAATGGGCAATGCCGTCAAGGACTCCAATCTGCAAAAACATATCATACACCCTCAGCGAATGGGCAAGCCAAGTGAGTTTGCGCATCTTGCCTGTGCAATTATTGAGAACCCCATGATGAACGGAGAAATCGTCCGTATTGATGGCGCTGTCCGCCTTGGCAGATTGTAGCCGTCAAATTTGGATAACAAACAAACACACGCACGCACACACCCATTGATAACAAAGCAACATTAAAGACGGTGTTTGTAATTGATCAATTGACGGGATGCGTCACTCTTTTGTTCGCACATCTTTCTTCTTTGGTCGCTCTATAATTGCCATGAGGCTATGCAGTAATGTGCAGTGCGACGGTAATCCTGACACCAAGAGAAAAAAAAACTAGTTGTTCCCTTACTTTTTCCTCTTGGACGCCCGACCCCAAACCTTGACACTAAAGTCGGCAGATCCCGAGGCAAGAACATGCTCCGTTGGGTGAAAGTCTACATCATAAACACGATCTGTATGACCAGAGAGTTTCTGAATCAGGTCATATTGCCCATCTCCTGCACCGACATCAAAAAGATAGACATAGGGATCCATGCTTCCAGAGGCGAGGATAAGGCTAGATTCTAGAGGCGTATCCTTGTCAACTGATGTTGGTGTCATTGTTGTCGTAGACTCGTCGTCGCCTCCGCGAACTTTTCCTGGTCTCCTTGCAGACGCCCCAGCGATGTCTAGTTATCAGGATCAATCATACTCTTTTAGTGCTGTACCTCTATGATCATTACGACCATTGTCCATGTCATATTTCAACGGGCTACAAAGTGAAGAGAATCATCACTCACAGTCTTTTCCATGGAAGAATGTGCTCTTGATGGGCCAATGCTTATTCCTATATCCTTTGAGGGAGTGAATTAAACGAGGAATAGATGTCGGTGGCTCGAACCCTCGATCATAGACTCTGATGACTACAGTGATATCAAGCAGAATCAGTCAGGTTAGTAAACGGAGATTCTAAACAATTCTTGATTTGCACCGACATGACATCGAGGATTACCATTGTCATAGCTATTCGCTGCCAGCCAGCGGGATTCAGGCTCTTCTGTCTCAGCAAGGCTAATGCCCTCTGCAGATCCACGCTGTTTGGAGACTGCGATGTGAGAAATAGGGTTCTTGGTTGGCTCATTTAGAATCGACTGAAGCACCTTTCCTGTTCTCATGTCCCATGTCTTGATATATCCTGACGAGTCTCCAGAAATCACGGTGAGGCCATCATGGTACACATATCTATAGTTTTGTAGAGTAGGGATTTTAAGCGCAATAGATGTGTGAGTAGGATGGAGAATTCAAGGTCAGAGCTCTGGAATGATGTAATGTTTGGGTATCATACATTGAGTTAACCATCCCATCATTCTTGATTGTCATGGCTGATCCTGAAGGGTTGCTATCCTTTCTGTTGTCGACCATCGACAACATGTTCCTTGTTGTTCCACTAAAGAAAATGTGATTATCTAAGTCGCGATGAAGTTTGAGATTTGATTAAAAGGAGGACCGCCAGATTTCACTGCTTTATACTGAAAGGAAACCGAATCTAATACATCGCTGTAGTCCTCAAATACCTTGCGGGTGGAATCGCACACACTGTATAAACCCGTCGCCTTCAAAACTGTCCATTAGCTTTCCTGTCTCGACATCCCATAGTTTGCACGTTTTATCGTAAGCTGCCGAAAGTAATAGGGTAGAGTTGTGACCCCACGCTAGGTCGGAGATATTAAGGCCATGACCCTTGAGGACAAAAAGCTGGCGACAGAGAAACAGGAGGTTCGTCAGAGAAAAGCGCTATTGCAATTTTTTTTTTTTTTTTTCTAAAAAAAAAAAAAATAATAATAATAAAAGTTCGAAAGAAGGAGTTCTTGGCTGTTACCTCAGTTTGATTCGAGGTACCATCCCAAATTCTAACAGTCTTATCAAAGGACCCTGTAGCAAGGAACTTTCCATTGGGAGAGTACTGAACAGCATAAATCGCACCCTGATGACCCTTCAAGTCATTCTTAAGATGGAACTGTCTGCCGTCCGACTTTGAGGATCCATCCTGCCTCGAAACTAATACAAAACAAAAAAGATACCGAGTTATTGAGGCATGAAGGGCAGTATTAGTATCTCATTGTTAACCCATGTCGAGCAATTTTACGATATTGACGATGCTCCCATACCAATGTTTCCCATGTTTAGTCGCCGCACGCCTTCATCCTCGACCTTGAGCAGATCTGCCGTATTTTTAAACTGGGAATCTACGCCAGCTCTTGGATTCACATCAGAACTGCCTGTAGAACTGGATGCAACGGAATCACCTCCTTGGCCTTGCTGCTTTGATAGCGACATGTCGGTGATCAGTTGTCCCACAGCGGAGAGCATATCGTAGGATGCTCCTACGCCAACGCTTCCAGACGGACTGTTGGTGCTATCAGATAGAACGCCTGTCATTCCACCACTGCCTTTAGTTTCATCTCCTGGAGTTGTGATTGTGGCGGCTGAGGCAGCATTGGCATTGGTTTGGTACTGCTGATGACGGCGGTTGGCATCCAGCTGAGACGAGTAGATGTAGGAAAGGTCATAGAGACTCTTCTTGAGGGCCCTGTTCTCACTCTCGAGGACATCTACTTTTGCCTTGAGGGCTTTTGTCTCGCGGAGGAGCTTGTCAACCGCGGGATCGACTTGTTGCGATGAAGATGAGGACGAAGATGAGTGACCAACAGCATTGGGTGCAGACATTGCTAGCGAATGATGCAAGAGTCATTCCAAGAACTCAGGTGGCACGGAAAGATAAAAACCTGGACCAATATCTTATGGGGGCAAATTTGGGCGTCCTAAGTACGTCACATTAAAGCGATTAACGGCGAGAGACTGACTTGCTTCTACTCGAGGCCATACTGCTGCTCGGGATCACTTGAACTGAGGATGAAGGGCTGTTCCAAAGGCACCTTCCAGCAGCGTCTCTAGGTTGAAGATATGTTGGTCTTTGTTGATGAATCAATTAGGACTGAACTGCCTTACAAATGTTCCTAGCGGACAGCACGTCGCGGTGCAAATACACCTTGCATTATTTGATAAATAGTCTACACATGTCAACAGAACTGATAAATGCTTCGCAAGATGGATAACGAGCCTGTTAATGTGAGCTGCGCTCCCGTTTTGCTGTGGAATGGTGTCTTGCGATGACCACCCTAGACGGTTGCTCGACTGTCCTGATCGAAGAACAGGAATCCGAAGGATTGGTCGGTTACCCGAGTAGAGAAATCTTAGAAATATCGCTGTTGTCCTTGTCTTGCTGACCATTATCGCCATCGTCTGCTGAAGCGTCATTTGTAGCATCTGTCATAAATTACCCCTAGTTCTTGAATCTGTTCAAGATACCGGTCAAAAAGATATTGTAAACTCTGCTAGGTATTCGACGCAAGGCGAGCGCCTTCTTTGACGATTTTGAGCACCAATTGGGCTGAGTAGGACCATTTTCTAGGGGTTCCTATACACTAGCTTGCAGTGCGCCTACATCAAGGGTAACATTGGGGCTATCCCAATCCTGGGTATGTAGTATCGTGAGCTTGTTTGCTCTTCTCGGCTTTGCAGAGACTCTACTTGTATCTGACCGACAGCAGTTGGAGCAATGAGTCTTTCTTGGAGTTTTGTGGAAGGATTTCAGAAATGATTCATGGTCGGTGGAGCACCGTGATTGACCTTACGATGGTTTTACAACTGTGAAGCACTCGTGTTAGTAGTGTGGAGTGCAGTATCTTCCAGGGCTTTTCGGTGGCTATGGATCCGAGCGTAGAAAGAGTTCATTTTTTTTTTTTTTTAAAAAAAAAAAAAAAATAGAACTTGAGAATCAATTCTGTGAAATGCGATGTGCTTTTATTCCCGGACAAGGGCTGGGCCTTGAGCGACCCGCCTATAGAGTAAAAACGTTGTCAGCATCCAAGAATCCACAGCACCAAGATTTTTCTATCCCTTGGGCTCTGTCCAAGAACAAGACAGAGCTGGAGCGGGGCATCAGTTTATTGAGACGTTGCTCAGTAACACGGCACGCCTTTTCTATGGGAAATTCCATGTATACATATTGGTGTGGTGAAAAGTAACCCCTGAGCACCGACATGAAATACCAACTTGGTATCTTTAGGACCTAACAGAGGCTGACGCATGACATGTTGGTAGCCTTTCCTGTGGATCAATAGCCACTGGCCATTGATGCCCATGACGAGGACGAGTTGTGGGCGCGAGGGATAGAAAGAGAGTAGAACAGAGAAAGAAAGAAAGAGAAATAAGGTGAGAGAGATATTTGCCTTATATATAATCCTGTAGTCGGGAGACAATGGGGATCCGTTTTTGTTCAAGTGTCACACACCAACTATCCAACGAACCAACCAAAAAAAAAAAAAAAAAAAAAAAAAAAAAAAAAGCGAAGCGTCTGCTACAACCCAACCACAAATTGCTAGTCATGAGTGAGAGTTAGGGCGTCCAATATCCTGAAGCCATGAAGCATTCTTCGCATCATCAAGAGGATCCTAAATATTTATTGATATTGTTGTTCTAAGTCTTGAACCCACCTCGACATTAACTGGTTACTATGTCAACTTGCCTCCACCTTCTTGCTTCATTCAACTTGCTCCATCCTCCAGAAGAGGACAGGAGCAAGTCAAGTACCATCAAAATGAGAATCTGTGAGCTTCCGCCACTAAGGGAACACCACTTTCATAGACACCTTCAAAGACTAAAAGAATAGCATTCGCATGTCACTTACAAGGGGGAAAATGGCTACAGAACCATGTCTCAATCCACAAAGAGACTGATCCATAGCTCTGCAGCCGGTGTCCTGACCAGTCCTCTTGGATAGACCCTCATTGTTTAATCGCCTCCAAAGAGCTGAAGCTCGATGGGATTGAAAACAAACTCCCCATGTCCCTCCTTGGACAAAGGTCTATCTTCCAAGGACCAATCGAATGCTCGGCCGCCAAGACTCATCCAGCCCAGAGGGCTACATGAGACTAGCAACAATACGAACACTGTGTTCTTGGTGGTCCTGGTTCCTCCTCCGCGTCTCCTACAACCAGAGCCTCTCTTCACACAACACACCTTCAACCTCAAAAGAACGATCCTTGCTTACCTCAGGTGTCCCAGGTCCAATCTGCATGGCCTGTCTCTTTACCTGTTTTACCTGAGTTGTTGCTGATCCACGGGGTGTGCAAGGCCATGCTGCCACCAACAGCCTACCTACCCCTTTCAAAGGGCTGCTGGATTTAATCCAAAAACTCACCATGAAACAAACAAGGCGAGCAACCAGAATGGAGTGCAACCGGGATTAAGCTCCCTTCGAGGCATAGAGCTCTCTCATCCACGCTCGCCATGTCTACTATGACGAACACTTGTGGGGATTAACATAGACCTCGGTTCCCACTGTTGAGAGAGACAGGACATTGGCCACCTCGCTCTTTTCTATTACTCTATTTGCTTCATGTTGAGTGTAGAGAGGCTGTTTGAGGAGTATTCTGGACTCTGAACCGCTGAAGCACTGGCCAACAACTGAAAACAGAGGGGAGAAAACAAAACTGGGCCCATCCATCTTTGACCATGCAGACCATGGTCAAAGTGTTAGGGTAGAATTTGTATACAGCTCGAGAGCACTCCATGCTGACAACCAGACCCGACACAGCGGGGATAGAGCGAATGGTCCACTTCCGTATCCATAGACAGAGTCTGTGGTAGAGGGGTTGGCGCGATGGATCCATTTTCCTTGACGCCAGGCTGGAAGTAAGCAGAGGGGGAAAAAACAACGTGCTCTCACTTCCATCTTTAACCATGGCCAGCACGGTCAAAGTAATAGGGTAGAAAGCTTGTATACTAGACCCATCTCCATGTAAACAGCCAGACAATGACACAGCGGGGATAGAGCGAATGGTCCACTTCCATATCCAAAGACTCGGTCTATGGTAGAGGGGTTGGCACGATGGATCCATTTTCCTTGATACAAAGCCTGGAGAGTAGTCCAGTGCATCCAGGGTTGGTTGTCCGATAGCTCGACCCAAACCAGCTTCTCCACGCCACGCATGAAGATGAGAGTGGGGGATGTCCAGGTCTCTCTCTGGGGTACCGTTGTCTAGTGCTGGGGCATCCTCTGCCTTGCCGGCCTTTGCACGGCAAGTTCCAAAATCGAGGAACACCCAAGGGACACCCTTGTTGCACTTACCTTTCCGACCAGCAAAAGCCAGACCGAGCCACAGAGGACTCGAGGTTGGCCCAGGTCGACGTGTTGGCTGAGAGGCTGTACCATGGAGTCAGCTTCAGGGTAGACGAGTAGAGGAGAGAGGTTGCATGGCTCAGGGTATGAGCAGACACCTAAGCACCTCCTCTTCTCCGGACCTCCTCTTGAGTCTCGGACGCGTTGTGGAATGATTTCCGAGTTCTGTGTTTGAGGAATAGATGGAGACAGATTAGAGAGAGGATTTTTTTTTTTTTTTTTTTCTCCTTCTCTTTCTTCATTTCTTTCTTCTTCTTCTTCTTCTTCTTCTTCTTCTTCTCTGCAGTGCGAGTCTCTTCAACTTACCAAAATGCACGCGTCGGAGCATTGAAACCCAAAAAGGACAGATTGAGGAACAAGCAGATTGCCCAATGGTGGCGACCTTTTGTTCATTCCTCGACTGGGCAAAGCCACCCCTTCGCCAAGACTCCCCACCTCAGACCTGAGCAAACCTCAGAGGCCTGGCTCGCCTTCTGGCAAGCCTCCTGGACTCGCTCGAAGGAGGACATCCCGGCGATCCAAGGATGAACCTTCGACAAATGGAAGCAATTGGCATGCTCGGACCATGGAGCTTATTCTCAACAGCGTGCATAACTGGACGGTTTTTTTTTGTGTACAACGGCCTTTGGAAAAGGAGTGGGGGATCACAGTTAACTCAGACGGGCTCTCCTCTCAGAGTCAGAGGATACGATGGTTCTCATACGCGACTCTCTCTCTTTCTTTCTTTCTCTCTCTCTCTCTTTCTTTCTCTCTCTCTCTCTCTCCTCGAGCATCGTAGTTTTTAGCATCCCTGAAATGAGCAGTCTGTTCTCATGGGTGGCAAAAGTTCGAATTGAAGCAGAGATCAAACTATGAAGCGTTTTTCTCGTGGATTAAGTGTGTAGGTTGGAGGCCTGAAGGTTTATGTACTGATTTTATTAGATACACGAGAAGAAAAAAATACTAAATAATAATAATAATAAAAAAGAAGGAAGCATCAAGTAAGCGAACGAGTGAGTGAATGAGCCGGTGAACAGTTCTAGCTTTCCCTCTTCATTTTTGCCATTGCCTATGAAGCTGTCCCTAGCAATTGTCTGAATTTGTTCCAAATTAACTCCACCTCTTTGCCATTCATCTTGTATTGCTTCGCTTCTACTCGTTCAAGAGCGACTCGCAGGGGATCCGATCCAATCCCTTGTGCGACAACCAAGACACCCAACAGTCGCAGAATCTCCTCTTCTTGTTGTTGCTGTTGAGTCCCTGTCATTCCATGAACCGTCAAAGGATCAACAGATCCTACTTTTCCCATCGTCGAGGAGGGGTATCCATTGTTGATCACAGTTGAGAGGAGCCATTCAAAATACAACACTCTCAATTCAGAAACTGTTCCTGACAATGCATCTGTGATCCAAGCATCCAAGGCTCCGGCTTGGTTCATTCGCGTCAAGCTCTGGAGGATAAGCATCAGTACTCGAAACGGGGCCTGACAGACCGTCCGATTCACTTCGACTTGCTTTGCCAGTCGGATAGCAATCTCATCCTCATTCTCGTCGTCGACTTCCTCTTTAGTGGCGCCAGAAGTGTCATTCTCCTCCTTTTCGGAACCCTTCTCCTCTATGGTTCCAGTGCTGGTGTTGTTCGGGATGTCGCCTCGTGAAACACGACTGCTCTCGTTGGTATTGCCACTGATACCAACAGGTAGAGCGTTCGTGTTCTTGCTTTGATTGTCGCCGCTCATCGCCACATCCCCCTTCACTGCATCAGTTGCTGACTGTTCGTTTGTCACAGCCTCGGGCTGCTTTTCAGCAGAAGAACTTGCATGAGCTGAACCGGGGTTTTTGCTGGGAACGGGGGCATTGGCTCCACTGCTACTTTGGTTGATCACGTCCATAAATGACCCTCTCAGAGATTCGCGTGGGTCGGGGACTCCAGGAGCTTGTCCTAGCTTCGACTGTTGCTGACTTTGCTTCCGTAATTGTCGATACAGCCTCCTTCTGGCCTTGCTTGACAGCCGCATCAACTCTGGATCCTCAGTCTCGGTTGCCTTTAGAAACTTGTTCGATTCGTTTGCCAACTGGAGTAACTCTTCAACTTCGGGTGCGTTCCCAGAAGAAGTGAGCTTCTCTGCTGTCAAGGTCCCAGCATCAGCCCGCAAGAGGCTACCGCTGCCACTTATAGCTCCGGCAACTCCGCCTGCACCGCCTGTTCCTATGCCTCCAGCACCGCCTGCGAACCCGGCCTCGGTCTTGTTATCTTTTCCTTTTTGGCCAGACTTGTTCATTCGTTCAGCCTCCTCGCTCGAAAAGTAAAGCATACCAATCGCTCGTGTAGTGACACGCTTTGGCTGGAACATGGCCAACGTCGCATAAAATGGACTCACTCGGCGATTATACATAGTACGAATACGTCTCCTCTTGGCTCTGTTGGCTGCTCCAAGCGATGCTGAAGATCCAATGCCAATACCGGTCCCCACTCCTGCACTAAAGCCTGTTGCTGCACTCATCCCAGTACCAGTTCCTGTGCTACTATCGTTTGTCGAGACAATGCCTTCCATGCCTGATCCGGAGCCGTCTGTCTCTTCGGTTGACACCTCTATCCGCTCGGCCCATTTCCTGGACCCTGGCTCCAAGTAAGTGCTACTCTCCTCTGGCTTGATCACCAGACTCACCAGTGCATTCATGATCGTCTCCACCAGCCAGTCACCAGCCTTGCCCTGTGATTTTTCTCCTGCGGCCAAAAGTGCTGCTGAGAATGGGGCCACCATTGTGTCACCGATGGTTCTGAGTGCCTCAATATCGTCTCGTTCACTCTCGTCGGTGCCTTCCCAGCACATGTATTCAACCAAAACTTGATCCAATAAGAACTTTTGATCCGTTGGATAGACGGCTTTGATCAGACTGACCAGCTTTTCTGAAAAAACTGCGCCTCCCATGTGGCCCAGCAACGTCATCCATCGTTCGATTTCTGCCGCAAACAGCGGCGTATACTTGTGATAGGCCTGAGGCAAGTAATTAAGGCCAAGAGCAGGCGACCAGAGTGGATTGCTGAGTTTGGCCTGTTGATTTCCAGAACCGCTGATGCTCAACGTTGATGTCGTATGGTGGTAATGATGGTGAGAATGCGCCGCGGATGAGGTCGTGGAAGGAAATCCTGCGAATGCTTGATTTAGATAATAGGATGATGACCGTATCACTCCTGATTCTCCACTCTCAGTTCCCATAATTACTATGGGAACGACCAATGGATGGGTCAACTCGGACTTGGATGCCACAGAAAGAGAGGTCGCTGAATGGGACTGAGACGACACTGTATTCGAACGAACAGTATTTGGAGTCAATGATCCAGGTGACGTGGACGAAACCATTAAGTTTGAAGTAGTGGATGCACTTGACAACACGGATCCGGGTGTATCTGTACCAGAGAGTTTGATCCGCTTTTTTGCATCTAGCCCATCCATGCCTGTGATGCCCCCAGATGCCTTGGAGCCAATCCCAGTGCTGGAACCAATCCCCACTACGGTGCCTGCCCGTTTGATACCTCGCTCTGAACCTACAGCACCTTGACCAGGTCTCGAGTATGCCTTGGCATCAGCAGCTAACTCCTGTTGAAGCAATGCTTGAAGTTTTGGCAGGTCCTTTCCAGGGCCCGATTCGAAAAACGCCTCAAGCGCTGTGCAGGCGTTACTAAGATGAAGAGCCACCTCTTGGCCGACTAGATCTTGTTCGAGTTTCGGGTCCGCAGTATTGTTGTCGGTCGACTCTTCAGGTAATTCTCCCTCTTCAGGGTCCGAGTCGGATTCTGCCGTTCCTTTTATGTCCGTAGTATCGTCTCTCTTTGGCCCTGAGCCACTGGTAGTGGATACCCCAGCGGTAGATAAATCTGATGATCCCTCGTTGATACCCTCGCTATTCCCGGTGGTGGTCGAGGCATTGACAAGAGAGGAGAGTGATGACATCATAGCCTGTCTGGCCGATTCTATACTTTGACTACTAACATTATTTGTCTTGACAAATCGCCTGCAGGCAATGATAGTTTGAATCCATGCTTGGACAGCGAGCTTGGCAGGTCCCGAAGATGAGCACAATTCGAAGTCGATTGATTCTACAAGCTCCTTAGGGATATCATGTTCAAAACCTCGACGATGTCCATACTGAAGAAAATACTCCAAGACTGCCATGACAAAGACGTCAGGACAGGCTGATTTCAAAAAGTGAAGCTGCCAAGACTTGTGTGGTGCTTGGAGTTTGGTCAGGGGTCTAGTACGGGTAAGTGGATCATTGGCTGTCTCACCAAGATAACATTGTTTGTAAAAATAAAAGAGTTGCCATAGCAAAGGAGTATCGACAGATCCAGATCCATGAGTAGCAACTGCACTGTGTCCCTTCCTGAGAGATGGTGAAAAATGAAGTATCGACTGTGCTATCCTTGGAAGGACACTAGGGTTCTCTTGGTTGGTCTGTGCCCGTGCTCTGGAGAAGGTCGTAGATGGTCGGGCGGCGGGATTCGACGACGTTGAAGAGGAAAAGCGCGCAGTGGAAGACTGGATCTCCTTTTCCAACGCTAGAAAGCCCTGGTTGTGGCAGTCGGCTCCAAGCCTCAGCCAGGTGGACCTTGGCATCCTAACCAGGGCTGCATGGAGGGCTGCTGGCTCAAGAGGCTCCCGTGACCCGTCCTCTGATGTTGATCGCAGCAGCGATGATAGGGGTGTCGGTAGTAAGTCAATTGGGCTAGGCATTTCTGTTCCAGGGTCGACCAGCTCTAGAGAGTTCACAAATTCCGACGGGATACCAGTATTATTCACATGTCGCTCAAACCCTTGGCCAACTGCAAAAGAATGCATAGCACCATCACGGTCGCATTTTTCTTTTTTTTTTTTTTTTTTTTTTTTGTACCATCAACAGTGAGGTGCCAGAAGCAAGATCATGCAGGATGGCACTCGCAAAGCACGTTAAGAAGTGAGTAGATGCTGGATGCATCATGGATGCAGAAAGCCTGAAATCAGAAGAGACCGGGTTAAGGGGCTTTGACAATTACGTTTTCAAGACGAGACGCGTTTGAAGCTTTATTAGGGAGGCCGTCAATAAATGAAACAGCGAGACATCGAGAGAAGCATGGCCTTTTTATCAATACGAGGCAGTCTCCTTTCGCCCGCACTTCACCGGAACACATCCGTATTTCTGAAGCTCGAGTTATCCTTCATAGCATCGTTGTGTGTCTTGTACTCCATGATCGTGTCCGCAGGAAGATTCAGGACGCGCTTCAAGGTATCCCTGTAAAAAGCGTGGGAAAGCAAGGATTAGTCCAACAATTGCGTGGTAGTGAATGAAAGATGAGGCAGTGAAAAAAGAGATGTCACTTGTACTCTACCTGATCTTCAGGTTGATCCGCCCCTCGTGTGCAGACTGATTCCATATCGAGAGAATATCTTCTGCTCCACGAATTGACAACACAATACCACAGATTTCTGACCCTACGTCGAATTGGTCTCCAATGACTGCCATTACCTAGATAAAGATTTAGAGGAAATGAACACATCCAAGTAGTATAAGCGACTGATGCTGTCAAAACAGAAGATGAGCATTGTTCCGGTAAAACAGAAGAAAAGAAAAGCGACAGACATAATGGACATACAAGGTTCTCCCAGTAACGACTTGCAAGCCCCTTCTTAAGTCTCACAATCCATTTGCCTCCGTTGATGTTTGTTGCATCCTCCCATACTGGCCGAACTCCTTGCTTAAACAGATGATAATCGCTCACATTTGGTAGCTCATGTGGTCGAATGAGATGTGAATAAACAGCCCAAAAGTCTTCCACCTAATGACATACCAGATTGGGTCGTAGAAAAGAAAGGTGATGGTCAGTTTCGCCTTTTTTTTTTTTTCCTTTTACTCCAATACCCAATCCTTCTCGTCAAAAAGGTGAAGAAGAGGTTTTTTAGTCCAGGACTTGGTTGACTCTTACCGATCCAAATGTAGCGATCTTCTTCATAGCGCTCTCATAATTAGTGATCTTGCTTCCAGGGGTTCGGTGCATGAACCAAAAGACCCAGTTAAAGTGCAAGGGGTGGATCTCGGATCCTGCTCCGCTGCTATTGATGAGTCCAGACTGGAAGGTGAGCGAGGAGGAGAGCCCTGACAAAGCCTTCGAACTACTGACAACACCAGAACTGGACCCTGCCACTCCTGTTGCTCCTGTTGCTCCTGCGCCAGTACTCGAAGGCCCCAGTTCCCCTGCTCCTGCTCCTGCTCCCGCTCCTGCTCCTGCTCCTCCTACTCCGGCCCCTACTCCGGCTCCAACTCCTACTCCAGCTCCAGCCGCTACTCCTGTACCTGCTCCGGCTCCTGAACGACCACCAAAGTCCAACGCCCCTCCAGAGAGAGAAGGCCCATTGAAATGAAGACTTGATGATGACGAGTTCAGGAGCGTAGACAGTCCAGGGGTTGTGGTGGAGCTTTGGCGCTGCAATTGGACAAGCTTTGAGCCGCTAGAAGGAGCATTCTCTCCTTGGATGCGTGTGCTAAGAAGGCATTCAGGAAGAACACAGGGAGATTAGGGCATGCCAAAGACGATCCCATTTTAAGGTTTTTCATACTTTGCTGTTGTGCACGTTGATCTGATCACGATGTGGGGGAGCATACGATTTACGAGGGCCCCAAGCCTGATCCATGGGTGTGATGTTCTGGGATAAACAGGCAATCAAAAGATTTCAACAAGAAGGACGCAAAGAGATAGAAAAGAGTTGGTGAAAGGAATTAGATGCTTGCAAGTTGGTCGGCGTGATTAGGAAGAGTAGAAGAGTGGATCAGAGTCTCGAGAAGAAGAGGAAAGACAAGGGATCAGCTGGACGATGAGGTGTAGAGTAAATGGATGTGGGGTTTGCTGGAAAACTGTGAGACAGGGAAATGGTAGGTGTGGATGGCAGATACGGATCGATCACTAGAGGAAAGAGGAAGAAGTGAGCTAGCACGATGACAAGGATGCGTGTTTGGCTGTCAAAGGTTGCATATCGTCGTATCGACGTCACAGTAAACTTTTTGGAACTGGCGTCCTCCTATCTGTCTGGAGAGGAACATGTGGGCTCAAAAAAAGAAGACTACAAGCCTAATGGCAATAGTTGCCTCTCTCCTACAGGCGATCTGTATTCGTATCTTTGGAGATTGAACCCTTCAAAAAAAGAAAAAGAAAAGAAAAAAAAGAAAAAAGAAAAAAGAAAAAAGAATACGCTTTGCAAATCTGAAGACTATGCTGCAAACATCTACTTTATCCAGACCTTGGATCGTCAAAGACCCTGGTCAACGAATGGAATCAAACACGACTACACCTCACGTAGCATCGGGCTGAGAATATCGGTAAAGTCGCACAAGATCAAAAAAGTGTCCCCCCCCCTCCCTCTAATTCACCGAGGAACTATGGCGCGACCATTCTTAATAACTTCCCTCCCCCGGCGTTGGATCTGTCCTATCGGCTCGTTTGAAAACCAATTATCTGGTTTGCCTTCCATGATGCAAACATTGAACAGGGCTCCAACCCTCTCATTAGGACGAAAAGCTCGGGAGACTACCTCTCTTTGTCACTCGGAAGCTCAGTGTACCGAACACCTCGACTGAGCCTATATGTCTAATCTCGCAGGATGAACCGAGAGAGGCAGTGTTGTCTGTTTGGAGCTGGGTCAGATCAGTAATCGGATGCCATTTCCTTTTATTATCTCCTGATGTATTTGCATCCTACATCTTGCAGTCTTACACCTAAAGTCCAACCTGTTTGTCACTGTATTTAATCAACTCCTGTTGTAATTTCTCATCTTTCGATGCAGGGTTGCTCTGTCGGATGCGCTCGTCAAACCAGAACTCGCCACTGATGCCCTCTACCTCTTCACTTAAGCAGAGATAAGTGATTCCTCTAGCTCCTCGCGCAGCGGTCCTCAAGAAGTACTGGAATCCAATTGTTGTCAATATATACAGAGTCCAAGAGTGGTTGAACAGACTGGTACGGCAAGCTCCTGGGTGGAGACAATTGACCGTGATATTGGGGTGTGTATCTCGAAGGGTCTTGGCCAGGAATCGTGTATACATGACAGTTGCCAACTTTGAACCACAGTAGTTGTTGATTCGGTCATATGCCTTCGCAGAAGTGATTCCCGCATAGTTGATCTTGGCAGTGCCGTAGTGGGCCGATGAGGCGGTCATGACGATACGTGCCTTTGGAGCCAGCTTGATCAACGGGAGCAACAAGGTCGTGAGGTAGTAATGTCCAAGATAATTGATGCCAAACTGGCTGTCATGGCCCTCTGCTGTTGGTCGGAAAGTAGGTAGATCCATCACTCCTGCGTCTATAATACATCATATCAGAGGTAGGGATGTCAGTATATGAAGAACCAGAATCTAGATCAGGAACTTAGAGATTCTCGACTTTTTTTTTTTTTTTTTTTTCGAGCTGAGGCATTACTATTGACAAGCAGATCGACGATATTAGTGCGTCGACTAATTTCATGCACAAATTTGCGGACCTCCTGGAAAGATCCTAAGTCGAGGTAGATAAACTCGACATTCGGGTTTTTGGATTTGGCTTTGATGTTCTCGACTGCTCTAATTCCCGCTTCGTAGGCCCTGTCGCCTATTGTACAATTGGAGGTGGCGCTTAGCGACATTGTCATTTTCTCACGGTAAAAAAAAAAAAAAATGCGCCAAAGTCAGGAAATACCAATAATAAGATGATATCCAGCTTCAGCCAGAGCGACAGCCGACAAGTACCCTAGTCCACTCGCTCCACCTATGATTGACACAAATGAGAAAGCGTTATGAACAAAAATCCATTAACGGGCCCTATTAGAGTTAAACCTGCAAACGACCATAACTTACCGGTTAGGATTGCCACTTTGCGACGTCCACCAGCAGAGACATCATTTTCGATAGCCATCCTGCTTGCTGCAATCGAGCCTGCAATCCTCTTTTCAATTGGGGGTCGGCCATCTTTGCGCATCCCGAAGAGCCACTCAGGAATATTCAAAAGATAAACCTCGGCTAACAGAATACCGGTCTCGACAAGCCGGCGTGGGATGCGACTCGAAGTGGAAAAGTAAACACACATGCGATCGAATCGTTCGCCACCACGTTGGGACTCGACAGCGGACGGGGCACTCGATGGGTGAGCGGCAAGAGCGCGTTGGGTAGCCATTTTCTGGATGTAAGGACTTGGTTGGGTGAGGCGCTTGAAACTTGGAGGAAAAGAGAAAGATGCAGCATTGTCGAGAGCAACAGTCAAAAATGATTTATTGTACACACCATGAACGTGACAAGTAGTATCAAAGCGTTCACTTTGATACTTTTTCGGCTCGGGCCAGAGGAGAGTCAACACGGGTCGCAAAAGAGGTGGACACGGTACGAAAGATGAGTGACAAGACCTCAACACCTTCAAGGATGCTGTTTCCACGAAGACAAGGAAGACAAGGAACCACGCCCTCATGAGGGGATGCAGACTCTCGGCCGCGTTTGTGCAATGAACGTATCCTCACACCGTCCCCACAATTCAGTTGCGGTTTGCTCAAGAGGCACGGGGAAGGTGGGGGGGGACGAGAGCCCGTGCGGGGTTATTATCCCCGTGCTCGCCCGCTCCCCCGCCGTTCAGTTTTTTTTTTTTTTTTTTTTTGCTTTTTTCCTCTTTGCTTTTCGCACATCCACTTCCTTGCTTCTTTCTCGCGCTTTCTACCCCTCCCCTCCCGACACACTCCCATTGCCACAGCATCCTCTCACTAGCAAGCATCATGATTGAAGTCGATGTGTTCTGGAGTTTCTCATTCGGCGCTATTTTTGCAGCCGCTGCTGCCGGCTCACTCAAGAACGAAGAACGGTTCTGGTCTACACCTTCATTCGTCTACACACTCCTCTTCCTCTCGCTCATCTTTGCGCCCTCAGGTCTTTATCTCCTCTGGGACAATCCCGGCTGGGAATCGATGTTTGTCCTAGGCGACAAGAATGAAATCCACGCTATCCTGCCGACTGTCTTTGCCTTTACAAACGTTCTGCTCGGTATCATCGGTTACTATGTCACATACCGCAAGATCCGCTCCAACAGACACGAGCCAGTTCTGCCCATGTCTTATAACAAGTATTGGATCCATGCCTACACTTGTTTCTGTGCCATCCTCGGCATGGGTTACAACCGGTTCATGTATCCTTCGGATTATGTGGCATGGCGCGCTGGTGTTGAATACCCATTGACGGCCTTTTTCACATCCAGGATTTTGTACACGCTCTTGGCCATGGGTGTTATCCTTATTCCGGTAAGAGTTTTCCTCAAAGTTTAAAGGGAAAAGTTTTTTTTTTTTTTTTTTTTTTTTTTTAGATGCACACGCTCTCACACTCACCCTTGTTGGCACGTTTTGCTGGTTTTAGGCTGCGTACATTCCGTGCTACATCTGGTTCAAGAACCAGACACTCCAGCTCCATGGTGACAAGTCACGATTTTTCATCTCCTGTCTCTACTTTATCCTCCAGGGCGTTTGGATCGTCTCTGCTGGTAACAATATTATTGCTATTATTATTCCTGCTCTTCTGGCTTATCCATTCAATTGAGATGCAAAGAAAATCCATCGAGGAAGTCTGGACTGACAAGAATTTATCCAATGAATGGGGGGGTATCCTTTCGCTTTTCTCGTCTTTCTTTTAGTTTTTGGAGGATACCAGATCCGCAACTTTGTCAAAGATCCAGAACTTTCCTACTTGGATAACATGTGGAGACTCTTTGACTCGGGTGACATCTTAAACAGGAACAGCAAATGGTCCCCACTTCTTGGATTCTGGTTCGCAGGTAAATATGTCTCCATCCCTTCCAAAATAATAATAATAATAATAATAATAATAATAATAGAGTGCCTTTCAGTATGTTGCTGTACAATCACCACTTTTAGTTCTTTTCTTTTACACCTCTAACTCTTCCTGCCTTTTCACTCTTTTTGAAACAATCCAATGGTGGCATGAACTGGAAATATAGAGGCCATTGTCATGTTCTTGGTGTTTTTGCCCGTCTTTTTTATTCCATCCTTGCCCCCCAAGAAGGCCATTAAGACACAATAACTGGGAGTTTTTGTGCAAATAGACAACCATCTAGGGCAAGGAGAGAACATGGAGCAATCCATATTGTGCATAGCAAATATTCCGTAGTCTAGTACATAGAGAGGTAAATACGATTAAAGCGATTTACCCTGGGACATCGAGTCCAGGCCTTACTCTCTCACAGACCAAATTTTGTAGTTTCGAAAAAGAGAAAGGGCTGATTCCTACAACCGTGACCATGATTTGGAGAAGTATCATAAAATATTCTGCCAGAATGATCCAAATCGCTTTATTGCCGTTGCGGAATTCTCGCAGAGCCTTGGATGACTTCTTTTTTTTTTTTTTTTTTTTTTTTTTTTTTTTTGACTGGTGAGAGAGTACACATGGGTAGAGTGAAAAAAGGGGATAAGAGCATTGCCTATCATAGATCATGTCTCCATGATCAACCAACCGCTTCGACGTCAACGTCAGGAGTGGAAGGGTCGCCCTGTCTTGATGAAGATTCGGTTGTGGACGGCCCTGCCGTCCCAGGGGTCGCGACGCCAGTCTCTACTTCGGTATATTCTAGCCCCCTTTCCCCATGCTGTCCCTGCTCAACTTCAGCAAGGACCTCCTCCATAGGAACATCTTCTGACTCTGCTTTCATAGCCAAAGATGACGCCTCCTGTTGTTGCTGTGTTTGCTGTTGTTGCTCCTGCTCCTGTCCCTGTTCGGATTGAGATGGAAGAGGCTGTTGGTCCTCGTGCTCATCATTCTCCTGGGCCTGATGCTGATTATTAAATACAATTAATATAGCAGTAAAATCGTCAAAGTCGTGGATTGACTCTGTGTACAACTCTGGTACACTCTCTCGATCCGACAGTGTCGAAACAATTCGTTGGTGACTCCACCCTCGATCGAGCTTATCGCCTACATATTGGCAAACAGCCGAGATCTGCTCGTGATCCTTGTAGTCTCGCAGAACGTAATCCCACAGTCCGTCTGAGGCCATCAAAAGATAGCCTTGCTGAATGTCGGAAACGTCGATAAAAGTAATATCCGGTCGATTACTCAGAATGGGCTGTGTCAAATTAAGCTTGTAAAGCACATCACCAATACATGCTCCCAAGTTGACTGATACAGCTTGACCATTCTTCGTCCGGAAGGGAATGCCATAGACATTCGACGCTCCATCCTTGACCCTTATCCGAGCCTCCCTTAGTGAGGAACGATGCTTTTTGTCGTTCTTGAACGTAGGGTCGAATCGGATCACCTTGTCGTCATGCGTCACAAACTCGCCGCCATTCGCATAAATATTTTGTGCGATACGCTCCAGAGACGGTGTGTGATCTTCGCTTGAAAAATCTACATTCCAGCGGCCGGTTTTATCCCTTGATGATAGAATTGAACGACTATCGCCGAGGTTAACGCAAATGATCCACTTGTCGATAAAGATGTTGACTATAAGTGTCGTGCCATCGCTCCCAGGGTCATGTTGTAACTTTTTTGCCTTGTACAATAGGTACTGCTGCTTTTTGTAATCGAGGTACTCCTTATCAATCACCCGGACTGCCTCGATGATCTGGGCCTTGATTGATTCTTGAGTGTTTGGCCTTGACAGTTCTGAGGGATGGTATTTACCCAGGACAACTTGCATGGCTGCTGGTATTGTTGCAATTACATATGAAGAACATGCTCGGCCTCCATGTCCATCTGTGATGCAAAAGAGTCGCCCAAGGTACCCGCCACTAAATTTCAGGTCTGCTATTGCAAACCCATCTTCGCAGTCAAGTTTAGCGAGCTTTTCACGTCTGCTGGTACGAAGTCGAGGGTATGTGTATCCGATCTGTTGTTCCAATGCAAACATAGATGGCTCCCGAGCAAGATCTGTCCCATAATCCGCCCTGCGGTCTGGATACTCTTTCTCTCTATCGGAAGTCAAGTTTCCAATCAGAGCAGTGTATCAGTGAAGGGTAAAGTATACGAGGCGGATAAGAAAAATTGAGTAGATGCCATCAAAGAGTAAAAGTACCTCGATTGCTCCATATTATCTCCTGACTGTCCGCCCTCAGCAGGACTATCTCCAGGACCAGTCTCTGTGTCATAAACATATCCCTTTGGAAGCTTTTTCATGCCATTTGGTAATTCCTGCTTTGCAGTCGCGACCTTCTGTTTGGAGATAGATGAACCGGGTGATGCTGTCCTTGGTCGCTTTGAGCCCGAGGAAGGCTTTGCTGCCTGTACGCTACTCTCGACTGCTTTTACAGCACCATTCTCCGAGGGGTAGTCTTCATCTTCATCCTCAGACGAGTCAGAGCTCATACTATCTGATGACGACCCCGATGAAGAAGAGCGTTTCCTCTGACTTCCTAGGTTTCTGGAGGCGCTGTTTGATTTTGGGCCATCTACAGATGCTGTAGCTTTGGTGCCTTGTTTAGCCTCCCCTGAAATAATATGTCAATCCAAGGTGAGCAAGAGTCGTACTACAAGATGGATTTAAACACCACGTCCACATTGCTGAACTAGTGAGAGCAAATATCTGATATCGTTGCTTTGGCGTCCTTTACCTGAACTAGTTCCATTCTCGCCTCCTTCTTGCTCCATATCTGTGGGTGGCTCCAGAGTCTTTGCTGACATCCGATAGTAGGTAGTACTATTCATACGTTGCTTCTCGATCGGATCAAATGTACCAAGGGCACTGGACAGCGCCAAGGCAGTCGAAATTGCTCCTTGTACTGTTCCTTTGGGTGTTCGGCCACTTTTAAGATCAGAACAGTGGAAAAAAGAAAGAAGAGTAAGACTGAGGTGTCTAGATGAAGCCAAAAGATCCTCGGTCCAGTTCCTGAAATACAAAACAGACCGACCCAACTCTGGTTTCACCATAAAACTCGTCCAGGTAACATCAGACCTACCCAAGGTTTGCAAGGTTAAAGTGACGAATGCCATCTAGCCGATAAAATGCAAAACTGACAGTCAAAAAATGATCACGCTCTCTTGGCGAGTGCATAGAACGATCGAGAAGAGACTGGTCATTAACCTACCGACAAGATCATTTGCACTTTGCCACGCGTTCCCGTATACAAGCAAGACTTTTGCGATTGCAATAAATAGTGGATTTTTTAACTGCTCGGGCAAAAGTTGGAAGTCCTCTAGGTCCGGAAGTGGCGTTGATTTAGGCAATGCAGGCAAAGGTCCTGGCAAACGAACAGGCGGTGCGGACGCGGTAGTCTTCTTTTTTGATTGTTGGTGTTGTTGTTGTTGTGATTGTGGCTGCTGAGCCTTTGAGCTTTTCTTGGCCTTTGGCTTTGTCGCGGTTACAGGCTCTGCCGATTCAGATGCTGGGGTTGGTAAGGCTTGGTTTAGTTCGGAAGGCTGTTCGTTAGAAGAAATATGCACTGATGCACTGGAATGGTCTTCTGATGCTTGCATGTCCATTGCCATGACAACCTCAGAATCCTGATCATTCAAGTCGGCTGTATTTTCTGGACTCGAGGATAATGACGTGGAGGCCGATAATGAATCTGTGGATGACGCCTGCTCCTGCTCTCCGTATGATGACCCGTGTGATTGAAGAGAATTCATTCTGCGGTCCAGAGCCAAGCGTCCAGAAAGAGAAGATTGAGTCAAAAGCAAGAAGAAAAAAAAAAAAGAAAGAAAAAGAAAAGAAACGAACAGAAAAGAAATGAAGAGTCAAAGTATTAATGACTCGAA
The DNA here is from genome assembly GCA_011634665.1 of Mortierella sp. BCC40632. Lineage (NCBI taxonomy): Eukaryota > Fungi > Mortierellomycota > Mortierellomycetes > Mortierellales > Mortierellaceae > Mortierella > Mortierella sp. BCC40632. The sequence goes on from WAEK01000023.1 coordinate 137,206, forward strand.
CAATAGATGGACACGACTCTCATCGCAAGCGACTGGGGCATGAGCGTGGGAGTAACTCACATTGGAAGTTGAAGGCACGGCTTAGAGGTGGGTGGAGACACCAATCGAGCTCGTGAGATGGCGGCAATAAAAGAACGTGTCAATGTGGTGACTGCGTTTGGTCTTTGCATGCCTCATCCTCGCATCTTCACGATCGCTGAACATCCTTCACGGCTTTTTTTTTTTTTTTTTTTTTTTTTCTTGACCATGGACTCCAAATGGGCTAATGATCCTCAAAGTGATGAGGATGATGTTCGGCAAAAGCAACAGAAGAAATTGAAGCGCTTTAAAAAGTCGAAGGATTCGCCGTCATTCCGCGAAGGTAGTGGTACTCCATCGATAGCTGGTAGTCATGATCCCACTGGCTCTTCAGAGTACCTGGGCGATGAAACACATGACACCCCAGGGCGGTCTTCAACACCAGTAGACACTATTGAGTCTCCAGCAAATGCAAGGACACCTGTCTATCATATTCCTGTACCTGAAGCACCGCAGTACCCTGTCCTTCAAGGGTGCCGCAGCGTCGAAAACTATGAAAAACTCAACAGGATCTCAGAAGGCACCTATGGCGTTGTGTACCGCGCTAGGGACAGGGTTACTGGAGAGATTGTTGCTCTCAAGAAGTTAAAGCTGGATCAAGAACGGAATGGTTTTCCGATCACGAGTTTGAGAGAAATCTATACTCTTCTTCTCGCTAAGCATCCTCATATTGTGAATGTCCGCGAGATCGTCGTGGGGGATAAATTATCACAGTAAGTGAGCATCCAAGACTGAAGTCGATATATGGGACGGAGATATGAAGCAAGCATTCCTTTTACAGGAAATTCAGCTATTATTGAAGGGCAGGCCAAGTATTAATTTCTGGCTGTCGAATTTTTTTCTTCAGGATTTTTATAGTGATGGACTTTATTGAACACGACCTGAAGGAACTAATGAGTGGGATGCGAGCGCCTTTCTTGCAGTCAGAGGTAAAAACTCTGATGCTCCAGCTCTTGTCAGCAACAGAGCTTCTTCACGAAAACTGGATCATGCATCGTGATCTGAAGACATCCAATCTGTTGCTCAACAATCAAGGAGAGATCAAAGTAGCCGATTTTGGGCTAGCTAGGAGATACGGAGAGCCACAAGGGCTTATGACTCAACCCGTTGTAACATTGTGGTATAGGTAAGCTTTGTTGGGTGTATTACGGACTATCTGAAATACTTAGACAATAGACTACTAAGAGTAAACAATACTTTTCCTCCTTTTCAACATTTTGATATATGTTTAGATCACCGGAATTATTGCTTGGGTCAAAAGAATATACAACGGCTGTCGATCTTTGGTCAATAGGATGTATCTTTGCCGAACTTATCAACAACGAGCCTCTTCTCCCTGGAAAGAGTGAAGCAGAGCAGTTAGAGAAGGTATTACTACGATCGGGGTCTCTGCAATGTTGAAAGGGGGCACCTTGCGTACACTCGGCCACATTGGCTTGAACACCCTCTTAATACCTATTATATGTCCATTTCTACTACTGCGGTCTTGGATATAGATTTTTAAGCTTCTAGGAATGCCGAATGACAAAATATGGCCAGGTTACTCGAAACTACCACTGGCAAGCCATGTTCCTAATTTTGTTCAGCCTTTCAATTCGCTCCGCTATCGGTTTCCATACATCACTGAAAACGGGTTGGATTTGATGTCCAAAATGTTGACCTATGATCCTGCCAAGAGGATAACAGCTGAGGAAGCTCTCAAGCATCCCTACTTTTCGTAAGTCATATTCCCTGAAGCCATCAATTATTTAAGAGAAGCAGAAGCCATCGCGCTTTGGTATTAATCATCACAAATTGCACGATTGTGTCTTCAAACCGGAATAGTGAGGCACCACCACCAAAACATCCATCAATGTTCCCGACATGGCCATCAAAGGGAGAGAGGTATTGAAAACTGCTCAAAACTCGCGTCTCTTTGCATCTATTCTGCTGGTGTTTTTTTTTTTTTTTTTTTTTTTTCAATACATACTTGCAGGCTCTGATATATCATGTCTGATGTTTTAATGGTAACACTAGGGGAACCAAGCGAGCTCTGTCTCCATCGGCTCCTGTTGCTGTTCATGGACATGGATATGAGGATGAAGAAGGCGGCAATGGAGGGCTATTCAATCATACGAGTCAAGAGTCGACTGGGTTCAGATTGAAGGTATAAATAATAAAAGGATTGCGTGGCTGGATTGGACAAGATAGAGGTCGAGCGTGTGTCAACAAAGAGTGTCAAGCCCACACTCCCGTCCGAAGATATTTATCAAGGAGCGCCACCAACACCTTGCCAAGGCTCTGTTTATATGATGCTTGAGGTGCGAGGGTATATTTTAATACAACAGACTCTACATCAGCTGAAGGTCGTGAATAGCCCAAAGGAGCGATGACTGGATATTCATTGGGAATTTCGTCAGCAACTGTAAACAAAGTGGCTGCAGATACTCGGGCCTACAGAGATATAGAGTGGTCAGTTTCTGCCTCGATAAAATGTCAATTTCTCCTAGTAGAGCTACAACATACACCTAAAGCTTACCTCATCCATGGAGCCTCTGCTTCTGCTTCTGCTTCTGGCTCGGGACCTTCGTCATCTTGATGCAGCGACGAGGCATCATCTGCAGTGGAAATGATGGGTGCCCTGGCAGACACCTCTGAGGCAAGAACAACACTACTGACCATTGACTGTCTGTCATCAAAGTCCTCAAATCGTCCAACAGAAATTTCGCTCCGACGACTATCGGAGAAAGTGCGCTCGCGCTGCACTTCCTCCTCTTTGTTGGCAGGTGCGACAATCGGCTTCGCTTGGTGCTTTTCATCAAGTGAATTAATACCATCATTCTTCTTTTCACTATCGGAACCCTTTTCGCCTCCATCATCCTGTGTCTCTCCTCTTTGCTCGGCAATCCTCTTTCTAGTCTCCTCCAGTAGCTCTGCGAGTCGCTCCTCAATACGGTCCACTACCTCAAATGGTGCCAGTGGCACGATCTTAGTAATAGAGTCCAAGAGTAGCTGAACAAACTCTAAGTGGTGAGGACGCTTTAGAGCCAGCTCCAGAATCTGCCAAAAGAACTCCATGACAAGCGTTGGGAGCTCCGAATACTCTCTCTGTACAGTAGTACTAACTCCTTTCTTGGGTTGCAGCTTTGGTCTCAGAGGCGGAAGATCTGTCAAGGAGCTGATGCCATATGAGATCATGTTGAGCAGTGACCCTGAGGCACCAGGATTACGGAAAGCTTCCAGCGTAGGATCTTGAAAGGCGTGCAATAGACCATCGGCGATGTAGCTGATACCACTCAGGTAGATTTCTCCATCTTGGTCATCCGAAAACTCGCCAAATGCAACGTTCGAGCGGCGGTCTGCATTTTCGTCGATAGCATCCTTGAGCAAGAGGATAATGAGTTCGAATGGTGCCCTGACCTTGATGACCTGTTGCATGAGCCAGTGATAACCAGACGAGAAGGAGACCCTGTAATAGGTTACGCTTTGACTGTCGTCAGTCTGTCCCTGAGGCATGTCGCCATCATCATAATCTCCAAGATCATAGTACTCGCGTGTACGCAGTGGTTGTTGAGAATTGTAGGCCGTATAGTAGTCGACAACATGACGCAGGGCATCGACATTGGATGCTCGCGAAGGATGCAAAGGTAGCGATGGTGCACCCTTGAGTAGGTAAATCGACTCTTGTCCACCAGGCGGGAAGAGATATCCTGACAAGAGTTCGTCGACCTGAACCTCAGTCATTCGGAAATCACGAAACTTTTTAGCCCCGTAAAGATTGCGAGCAATGGCCAACTCACAATGATCCCTGATCTCAGGCTTGACCACCGCAACACGACACATCTGTTGGAGAGCATCCCGGTCGAACCGCAAAATTGCTTGGTCTTCCTCCCTACCTTCGGATCGGAGTGACCTGCTGAACCTTTCCATCAGGTCTGGATTTGACTGGGACATCTGAGTGAGCTCCTCTTGCAATAAAGCGATGGTAGCACTCCTAAGTGCAAGTCGCCCGGCCTGGGCCATCACATCCATACCACGTCGAAGTCGAGCATCCAATGTACTGATCTGAAAGTCGCGGTCAGAGCACCAGGCTCCTGTGTATAGCAGACGTAGAGAAGACTCAATCGCATACAACTCCTGTGCATCAACGCATTGAATCTCAATCACCTGTGCACCATTGGCGTCCCGGTCGCTCAGGAGAACGAAGGCCCTGTCGGACGATGTCTTTTTGCCAAGGAGAAGCGCTGCGAAGAGGTCGCTTTCTTTCACCAAGATCTTTGAGTGCAGGTTTAATGACTTTTTAAGGGTGGATCCGGGAACTTGGAGCACTACAACAACGTCGCTGTATAGACCCTCTTCGAACAAGACACGGCTAGCACTTAGGTGAGGCATTGGCGTAGGTGCTGGCTCTGGTGGGATAACAGGGCTGCTGGTAGTCGGGGAAGAAACGGTCATGGCAGAGACCCTGCGCGAGTTGGATCGCGAGGGTGGGAAGGATGGAAGGAATGAACTGAACTCCATGGAGATGGGCCAGGGTTAAGGGAAGGATCGAGCAGAAAAAAAAAAAAAAAAAAAAAAAAAAAAAAGAAGGAAAGAAGGAAACAAGGAACAAGTGAAAGTCTTGAGTAGCAGAAAAAGGCGAGGGGTATGCCCAAGCAGATGAAATGAGATGGATGGAAATGGACGATGAAAAAAGAAAAAAGCAAAAAAGCAAAAAAGCAAAAAAGCAAAAGAGAGAGTTCACTGGGAGAAGAACGAAAAGACGTTGCTTTTTTTCTCCCCGGCGGTATCACTCCTGTGCGACGTCTGCCGCGTTTTGGTTTCTCGTTCATGTCGCATGCAGGTGTCTATCGGCCACAGGAGTTGGCCTATGGCACTGTCCCTGTCCCTTGGCACCGGATCAACGCTCTGCCATCCCTGTCTTCATTCTCCTCTGGACAAGCACCACCATGCACAGCTGTCTGAGGTGGCCACTGACCCTGCTACTGAGACCCGTCTTGGTCGCCGTGTCGCTAAGCCCTGTATCCCGTGCGAGTACCCTGCAGAGGCCACGACTCGCGATCGCTCTTGCAGCCCGCAGGTGCTTTCTGGGCGAGTTTGCTTTGTAGTCCCCGTGCCCTGCGCCATGTTGCTTGTGTTGCTGAATGCTACTGCTGTCGAACAAACCTCTTCTTTTTGGGTGTTGTTCCAAGTTGCTGTTGCTGTAGCTGAGCTGAAGCAGCTGTTGCTGTTGCTGTTGTTGTCTCTCTCTTCGCTGCAGTTGCTACTCCGTTGGCGTCTGGCACCGCTACCAGTGTGGCCACTGGACACTCTGACTGTGTCTTGCCTGATCCGCCCTGCAGATCGAGCGACGTCCGTGAGGCAGTTCATTTTGGATCAATTACATTCATCGATCGCTCCTATTCATTCATCCATCCATTCATCCAGCCCATCGGATCTATCTATATCAACTGCACAACGCAATTCATTCCATCACAGTGCATCCCATCGCCTCTCATCGATCCACCTTCACCGACACTCTCTCCCCCTGCTTCTCTCTTCTTCCTCCTACTCTTCTTCTTCCTGCATCCTCTCACCCATCTACCTAGCCCCGCCTGCTACCTCGCCCATTATCCAATCAGAACCAATCAGACGGGACCTGGATGCTGCTACGACCTACGACACTGCCCATGACCTATGACCAACCTACATTCCTCTGCTTGATTCCGATCCATCAGTAGCATCCTTTCGACACTTTCTTCCCATCCCTGCCCTTCTCTTTCTCTCTCTCTTTCTCTCTCTCTCTCTCTCTCTCTCTCTCTCTCTCTCTCTCTCTCTTTTCACTAGCCCCCCCCCCTCCCCTTTTTGCCCCGCCGGCGGACTGGACCAGGTGTTGCTCACCCCGCAGCAGTCAGGACAGGGCTGACCAGACCAAACCAAACCAGACCAGATATCGACGCACGCATCTCTCTTTCTGGCACAACCACAGCCAGAACGACCCCCCCTCCTACTCACACAAAATACTACTACACACACACCCCTACTGAACTAGCCCCGTTGACCCACGGCGCACAGCCCCGCACCCGATACTCACACCCAACCGCGACTCCCCACCGTACCTTCTCCCCGCCTGTCTCCGCCCGGGGTCCATATCCTGCGCTGGCATCGCCTGACCAACTCACCCTTCCCTGCCTGGCATCGGCGCCCTTCCGTCTTTTCTTCTTTCCCTGACTCTCAACCCTTAAGCAGCCCTCTCTCTCTGTTGGCCGCTCTCGTTCACTCTCACTCACTCTTTTTGCCCATCCACATCCATCCGTCCTCCCCCTTGTTTGTACATAATACAATATCATCCGCACTCACGCTCCCATCCCCATACCTCTCGCATACGCAGGTTCGTCTACCGACAATTTTTTTTTCTCTCTCTCTCTCTCTCTCTTCTTTTTTTCTCTCTCTCTCTCTCTTTTTCTCTCTCTCTCTTCTCTCTCTCTCCTTGTCTGCCCCACATCATCTGTACCCACACGCAAACTACAGAGCCGTCTCTTGTCTACCATGATGAAAAGGGTTGTCCCTAGGCCTGCGGCCTCTACCGCAGATACTGCTCCTGCTTTTGCTTCTTCCGCAGACAGCCATGTTATTCCCGCACCCGAGGTTACTCCCAGGAGCCCAGCCCTCAACATGTCGACTGTCGCTACGACAGCCCCACCAGAGAACCCTAGGACAAACCCACCCACGCGCATCTTTGGGCTAGAGGATGCCCCCTGCTACTACCCGACACCCGAGCAGTTCCGGGAGCCGCTCAAGTACATCGAGTCCATCCGCGCAGAGGCGGAGAAGGCCGGCATCTGTAAAATCATCCCTCCTAAAGGTTGGAAGCCTCCTTTCTCCCTGGACACTGAGGTAAGAAGGAAAAAAAAAGGCTACCACGCACGCAGCCTATTTACCTGGACTATACCAAGTGTTAGGCGGGTCCTATATGAAAGCCTTCTCTTCTTTCTTTCTCTTTCTCTTTTTTTTTTTTTTTTTTTTTTTTTTTTCTTCCTACCCCCATCTGTTGGCGCTGGTCTGGCCGCTCTCTTTTTTATTATTTTTATTATGATTTTTATTACTATTTTCTATTACTTTTCTTTCCTCTCCTACCAGTCCAACTGACGGAGTGTGTGAGAGTGAGTGGGTGGGTGAGTGAGTGCGAATGTAGAAAAGGTCGAGACTCGAGATAGACAAGCGCAAAATGGGTGGCCCGATGAAGAGAGATGAGAGCACTGTCTCGCCCGGCGCTCCTCTCGCCAGGTGGTGTCTCTCTCTCTCTGTGTGTGTGTGTGTGTATGTGTGTGTGCGAGCGAGCTCACCCGGCTCAAGACTTCTGCTGCAGCGTTGCATTCAGCGAGTAGGCGCCCGTAGACGTGGGCGGGGTGTATATGTGTAATATGGGGTGGGTGGGTGTAAGTAGTGAGTGGTTGTGTGGAACGAGTCAGGCAATAGTGAAATTTTTTTTAGGCAAGCAGAGGCGCAACAACACATGCCCATAGACGAGAACATCGACGCTGCGACCAGGGAGAGAAGCGAGTAAGAGATGGCCCCTTCCTCTAACGTCACAATGCACCCGCTGGTCGGTCCTCGCCGTCCCCTGTCCCTGCTCCTGTCCCTTGCTCTCCACATAGGTCTTCCGCTTCAAGACTCGCATCCAGCGTCTCAATTCCATGGAAGGTGCAACCCGCACCAACCTCAACTATCTCGAGCAACTCTACAAGTTTCACCGCCAACAGGGCCACCCCGTCTACAAGATCCCCCAGCTCGACAAGCGCCCTATTGATCTGTTCCGCTTACGAAGAGAGGTCGCTGAGCGTGGAGGCTACCAGAAGGTATGGCAAGAATCTTAACCTGCGAAAGGCGAAGCGAAGATAGACAACCCTGCAGGTCCAGTTCACTTTAAACCGCGCAAGGGCCTGAGTTTTTACTCGAGGATTTGCTCTCGAGACAGACACACGTTACTAATATCCTAGATATTCTGTTAACCCTGATCTGAACCTATTCATACCCTTCTCTAGGTGACCGCCTCCAAGAAATGGGCAGAGATTGGACGCGGAATGAACTACACGCGAAAACAGTGCACGTCAATGTCGAATGCCTTGAAGAATGCCTACCTCAATATCATCCAACCCTATGAGATTTATCTGTCAAAGCAACAACATCTGAGCAAAGAAGCTGCACAAAATCAGTCGTCATCTGGAGCTAGCTCGCCAGGATCGACCATCGGTACAGGTGTCAAACGCGAGGCGAGCGCAGAATCGGGCTCGGATGGGGGTCAAGATCTACCAGTGACCCCGGCCGCATCGTCTCCCTCGAGTGTCACTGACATGCCTCCTATCAGGCGGTCGAAGCGTCTCAAAAAGGATCCCGTCTCGTTTGTTGGTTAGTGTCAACCCCTGTGTCCATTCGCCCAAATTTGGTGCATCATCCGCACCTTTTTTTATTTTTTGTCCACGTACGACCCCCCTGTCTGTACCTCTCTGTGCACCCATACCTTCCAATCTAACAGAACTGTTGGACGTACCTCTGTATGCCTCTTCTCTGTTTCATCTCGTGGCGTCAAAACAATCTCAATGATAATGTCGAATGGACAACCACTCTCCTAGAATCTCCTACGTCGCCTGCAACTTCACAAAAATCGGACCGATTGTCTGCAGAACCTGTCTCTTCGACGACTGCAATCAACAGAGAAGACGTTGATGAAAACTCGCCCAAGGCGATTTGTCAGCTCTGCCATGCGGGTGGTCATTTGGGCCGCATGTTGATCTGCGATAGCTGCGATCTCGGTCACCACACGTTTTGTCTTGACCCACCTCTGCAACACATCCCCAAATCGGACTGGTACTGCCCAAAATGTTTGATTGCAGGAGAAGAATTTGGTTTCGAAGAAGGTGATGAATACTCGCTGAACTCTTTCCAGCAAAAATGCAATGCTTTCAAGAAGGAATGGTTTGAAAAGTATGGTTTTACGGACAGCAACATTCCTGAGGATACTGTGGAGCGCGAGTTTTGGCGTCTTGTTGAGAATACCTATGAAACCGCAGAGGTCGAATACGGGGCTGACCTCCACTCTACGCAATATGGAAGGTACGTTGATTTGACTGGAAAGTGATTCCAGAAAAGATGTACACACTATATGCATTCGGTATTATCCAACCGTCATTTCAATAACTTTTTTATTGTCCTAATTGAGTAACATCTCACCTTTATCTTTTCTTCTCTCTCTCTCTCTCTCTCTCTCTTTTAGTGGTTTCCCAATGGCGGGCCGTGATGGCGATGCTGAATACACAAAGGACCCTTTCAATTTAACTAATATTGCGGTCCTGCCTGAATCGCTCTTCCGGTACATCAAATCGGATATTTCGGGTATGATGGTTCCTTGGCTCTATGTTGGCATGTGCTTCTCGACTTTTTGCTGGCACAATGAAGACCACTACACGTATTCCATCAACTATATGCACTGGGGTGAGACGAAGACTTGGTACGGAATTCCTGCATCAGATGCTCTCAAGTTTGAGGACACGATGCGACAGGCTGTTCCCGAGCTGTTTGAGCAGCAGCCCGATCTTCTCTTCCAACTTGTTACGATGCTCTCACCTGAGCGACTTGTCGCCAACGGTGTCAAAGTGGTGGCGCTTGATCAAAGACCAGGACAGTTAGTCGTGACTTTTCCTCAGGCCTACCATGCAGGATTCAACCATGGAGTATGTCTTGATATCTTGTACCACATTTTGGTTGCAATCCTCTCCTTTCACTTCCCAAGTCTTGTTCATTAATTTTGGTATATTTTTCTCCACTCAATCGCACTAGTTCAACTTTGCAGAGGCGGTCAATTTTGCGCCTCCTGACTGGTGCTCCTTTGGCATTGATTGTGCAAAACGATACAAAGAACACCACAAACAACCTGTGTTCTCACACGATGAACTCATCGTCACGACAGCACTCAATGACAAAACTCCAGACACGGCGAAATGGCTTCAGCATGAGTTAAAAGAGCTCATAGATCGTGAACTGCCCGAGCGAAAGGATCTTCTTGCCAAACATCCTACACTTCGAGTGGTTCTCGAGGAAAAGGATCGAAAGGAAGAGGAAGAGGTCCAGTGCATGCACTGCAACTCGTATATCTATCTTTCTCAGGCAGGATGCAGTTGCAGCTCCAAAGTTGTATGCACTGATCATTTCTCTGAGGTATCATTTTTTTTTTTGTAATCTTGTCGTCTTGCCCGGTGAAATCGTGAGCTTTGAGTTGCTCAAAGCTAACCTTTTGGGAATCTCCTCCCTTTTTATGGTCCACTGTAGCTCTGTGGCTGTGCAGTTTCGGAGAGATTTTTGCGCTTACGGTTCTCAGACGAGCATCTCCGAGACATTGTGAATCGCGTCGAGAACTCTGCAAAGGTAAGACTGTAGCCCTGTTACCTCCCAAAGAAGTAGTGTCCACATCAGACGGTGATAAGAACGCTTCTGACATTTACCCTGTCTGTGACTCCCAACTTTACAGAATCTTTAGAGATGATCACAATGAATGACGCGGAGAAGAGACTGACTCAAGATGAAAAAGAAAGCAAGAAATAATCGCTGCATTGACTGTGGCGGGCCAAATTACAAAACTTTCTGGGGCATATATTTGTGAGTGGGTGGATGAGTTTGGTCCGACACACACCAACCAAGGCTTAGGGAGGAAAAACCTCCCGTCTGATGTTCTTAGCGTAAATTTTCTTGACAGCTGGGATTTTTTTTTCCAGCAACACTATCACCATACAACACAACCACCTCAAGATCACAAAGAGGCCCTCTCTTCTGCCTCCCGTCCTATTCACTATATTTCAAAGTATTTTTATAACGCACCATCCTTACTTGCCATTCAGTTATTAGTCTTCAGTTGCATACATATCAAATTTCTCTCCTATACCTCTCCCATATTCACCACACACACGCACACGCATACACAGACACTTGTGCACCGCAATGTTGCGTCTCATCTCCCTGTGTCTGGTGTACATTATTATACTTCTTTTCCTTCTCTTCTCAGGCGCAGTTCGCAATGAATGCTCTCTTTTTTCTTTTTCTCTTTCTTTTTCTTTTTCTTTCTCTTTTCTTTTCTTTTTTTTCCTCTATGTCAATCCAGCGTTTCTTTAACCCTTGTGTTTTTCCCGCCACATAGCATTATCATTGTTGTATAGTCCTTGTATATCGAACAGAACAGAGAAAAACATTCTCTTTTTTCGCCCTTACTCCCGCCTCTCTTAACTCCTCTCCCTCCACTCTTGTCTAGAGAACTGCATGCTTTCCTTTTTTATCTGCATATGCAGGACCAATGAGATGGGATTTTATCACGCACCAAAGGCAGGGCGGTCCCGCAATAGGACAAGGCGAACGAGTATGAACACAGCGCTTTTTTTTTTTTTTTTGTGTGTCTCTCTCCAGGGAAGGCGGGAAGATAAAACCTAATACCAGAAGGACCGATTGAACCACAGATGTTGTGGACGCTTTTTTTTTTACTGAGAGCAAAGAAAGACGCGTCGTTCTCTAGGAAGAAGAGGAGTATGATATGGAGAGGAGGAGAGGGAGGAGAAGGGGGGAAGGGGAAGATGCGGAGTAAAGGTCTGCTGCCATTGGATACTTGCTCACTGGAGAGATACCTTCCTGGCGGTATTTGGACAAGGTGAACACTGGGAGACAAGGAAGGAGGGGTATGTAGTTCGACCCAATATTTCTTATAAGGAGAGGGGAGGACAGCATAATAGGACATCCCAGGGCAACCACACATGCCAAAAGCTTCGATTGTTCCAAAAAAAAAAAAAAAAAAAAAAAAGGGCACGAAAAAAAAGGGCTATATTGACATTTGGCAGAGAAAGACTATCCTGCCCTACCCCACTCTTTTTCTCTTCTTTTTTTCTTTGCCTGTCACTCAACGTACCCAGAGTCGGTCATGCAAATCTTCCATTTCCCACATGATGCGCACGTCTGTGAACATTTCCGCGTCGTCTACGAGTCCATAGTCGTGCCACATGGCCTCGCCATCTAAGAAGACTTGCCTAGTGGATCTTTCCTCTTCTTCCTTTTCTTTATCCTGTGACTGGATCGCCCCTTTCTGATTCTGCTTCTTTGACTGCTCTTGCTCTCGCTTTTGTTCTTGTTCTTGTTCTCGTTCTCGCTCACTCGCGAACCGACGCCCAACAATGTCCTTCCAATCTTGGGATCCTTGCTCTTGCTGCTGAGACTGTGGCTGTAACAGTGATTGAGAAAAGTCGGTTGGTCGGTCACGAATTGGGGCCCTATTCATTAATGGCGCCGGCGCCTCCTCTTCCATCCCTTGCCGCTCCTCAGACGGAGACGTTAACATCTTGCTAGTCCATCCAAAACCCAATCGCGGAGGGCTCATCGGCGACACGTAGCCATGATGTACAGTGTATCCGGCATGGTTCGGCACCATCCCACCTACTGTGTCTGTTTCTGGTTCTTCTTTCGCTTTAGAATCCACAGAGTGTTGGATCGTGTCTTCTTGAGATGGCTGATTGACCCCTTTCTCTAGATCTACAGATGGCATCAAACCCACTGGGGGAGGAAGAGAGGGAGATGAAGTAGTACCCGCGTAGACAATGCGCTGACCGGCCTCGACACCCGAAAGACCATCTGAATAACTGATAGAGAATGCGCCGGGACATGCGTCACAAAGACGTCTCAGGATCCGGTCAAGGACCTGTACATGTCTTGAACACAACCTGCGTGCCGATAATTGACATTGAATCCTGTCCAAGGTTGGGTCAAATGGTAGACGGAGGTGATACAGGACGTTGTTATTGCTGTTGTTGTTGTTGTTGTTGTTGTTGTCGTTTCCATTGCCATTGTCCAAAGAGGCATCGGCACTCTGAGACATAGTGGTTGTTGTTGGAGGACCAACGGAAGGAGTGGACACGGGCAGGGGTGACCATGGATGGTTGCGGTAGGCCACAAAAATAAGTGGGTAGGCTACACGCTGATGTAAGGAGGTGTCTACAAGGAGATAACCTTGAGCCCCAAGAGGGATGGTCGTCATCGAGGCCTCGACCGAGGAAGGGATAGACTCCTGATGCGTATGCTGGGAACGATGATCGTCCATGCTCCCGAGAGTGAAGATGAGTTTACGAAGAGCTTTCTGGTAGACATCAACCTGGAGGAGACTAGGTGAGGAGAGAGCAAAATCCATCGACCCCACTGTCTAGAGAAGAGGAACGAGTAAGGGGAAAACAATAAGAGTCTTCTTCTTTTTCCCTAGTCTTTGAGACGGAGTTGACAAAGAATAGAGAAGCAATGTCACGCTAGAGGATCCTGGACATGGTTTCATTTACATTCACAAAAGGCAGTTCCTCATTCAGGAACTTGTCTGGCCGAGCGATGGGCGAGATGCTCAACATGGTTTCTTGGCTGTGACTTGAACTGGGAAAAAAAAAAAAAAAAAAAAAAAAAAAAAAAAAAAAAAGGGCGTGAATTGAAAGGATTGTGGTCAGACAATGGCCAATGCCGAACAAACGAGTCGGAATGTACAGAGCAGGCCGAAGCAGGTGACAGTGAACAAAGAAGCAGGAGCGTGAGAAAAAAAAAAAAAAAAAAAAAAGAACAGAGCGTAGAACAAAGCAATGTGCGTTGGAGACGGGTGGGCAGCAGTGGAAGAGAGGAGTGGAGACGACCTTGTTGGACTCACAGTAACAAAGGCTAGACTCGGAGTGTGAGAGAGAAAGGGGTGTGGACAGAAAGGACAGAGAGTCGAGGTCGGAAGGGGAAAGGAAATGCACGGTCCGAATGAGCATCGCGAGGCCAAATGGTCCCGTCATCTGCGTATGTGCGCGCGCGCAATGCAACCACCCGATGGGCGTCAACCTGCTCGTCCGTTTGGCCACTGACCCCACTGTCTGTCGGCGCACTCGCCGCTTCTATCTCTCGCATTTCCCCCCTTTCGTTGCGTGCAGATTCGCGCAGGGCCAACAAGGTGCGAGAGTCGAGAGGAACGTGCGAGGGCTCCCATCAGATTTGCGCGTCCCGTACGTGTTTGTGCTTGAACAAGAACAAAAGAAAAGAGGCGGTGAGTGGCGTGACTCCAAAGGGGTTGGACACACCGACGCGTCTTTTCCAGAGAGCTGAGCACGTTTTGGTCTAGAGCCGACCTTTTTCATTTTTTACTTTTGCTTTCTACGCTTGCTTTCCTGCATGTGTACCATCCTAGCAATGCTACGTCTTGGCCGCGACGATCCCCCACCCATACCCGCATTCATCAAATATCCGTGTCCTTCCTCCATCTCAATTTCATACTCAAGATCTTCTTCTCCCTCCCCTGCGCTAGAATCAAGCCCTTCGGTTTCGGCTCCTGCTCCAATGATCGCTCCAACTCCAGTGTTTCTACCCATTCCCCTTATTTCGTTTTCATCGTCCTCGTCCAGTTGGTCCTGGTCATCATCCTCTTCTTCTTCCTGAGAATCCATCAATTCTCCTTCCTTGGACGGGTCCGAGACTGTTAAATGGAACGACATCTCGAGTCGGCACTTCTCGTCCTCACGCATATATTCGGCCACAACAGTGATTGTGCACGACTCATCTTCGGGGCCTGGGGTCCCTCGGAGCTCACCCTTGATCCATTTCAGCCATGATGGGAGCCAAGGACTACTATACTCTGCGCGCGGACCTAAAATATTGGGTAATGGGTTTATTCCATGGATAAAAGAGGAGATAGGATCAGACAACACTCTTTCTGTCTTTTTTTTTTTTTTTTTCTTTACATTTCATGGCTCGATTTATGACCAGGGTATAGAAGAAGAGTGGGGGGAGCATAACTTACATGCCATCTGGGCATCCCATATCCGAGGTGCATACACATAGAGGATTCCCACTCTTGCAAATTTGATGATTTGGCCTGCAATCCGACTTGTATACTCCCGAAACTCCCATCGAGTCGGAGGTTTGCTCCCTGGTGGCAACTTCTCCATTCCTGCAGTAATATCCGATACTAAGGAACCAATAGGAAAAAAAAGGTGTTTTTGTTGGTTACTATTCTGTGTTGGAGACCTTGGAAAGTCTTTTTTTTTCAGTTTGCGCTTTTCTCACCTGAGGTTGTTTCTCCAAAGGATGTATTAGTCTTAATTAATGCCGAAGATGCTGGTGTTGATGCAAATGCAGAAGATGGCGATGAAGATGCCGTGCTGGACAAAGTACTGTGCTGGTTACTGCTGGTATTGCTGCTGGTATTGCTACCGCCGTTGCCGTTGCCGTTGCCATTGCTGGTAATCATAGGCTCGCCCTCGTGAATCTTTCGAGCCTCAATGTTCCAGACATGGTTGCCCTTGGATTTCTGTTTCTTGCCGTCTTCATTGAACCGAGAGATGTATTTGTGTTTCCAGAGGTAAACCTTGACTTTTCGTAGAGGTAGAATATCTTCTGATAGTCCTTCCCGAACTAGGGACTCGTGGAATGCATTGGTAAACGCCTGGATTCGAAATTTGAATGGTCTAAAGTCGGTGGACGCCTCCAGTCGCTGCATCTTTTTTGCCATCAATGGCTGATGACTATGTTTTTTTTTTTTTTTTTTTTTTGAGCGAGAAAGTAAAAGAGTCAGTGATTTGTAGTCGAGTTGAACAGCACAGCAAGAAATCAGAGACCGTAAGTCGCTTACATCGGGTCACCCTTCGAGTCGCAAGCGGTCACTACAAATACGTATTAAGACATAAAGAAAAAAAAAAAAGTGTCAGGTCCCCTTATTTCTCTCATGTTGATAACCACAGCGGTTTTCCTCTCGGGGTTTGAACAAAAAAAAAACACCTTTGGTGGACACCACTTACAGTCGGAACAGATTCTTTGCAAAAACTTGAAAAACAGCTCATCCAATCGCTTCACCACTTCTGGTTCGAGTGGTGCATGATGCTGGGCCCTTGTTCCTGGAGCACCGCCACCGCTACCACTCATATTGATACCTCCTGGTCCAGTTCCGCCATGTTCTGCTCCCATTCCCATACGACCAGACGATGACGCCATGGTTGCGGATGCAGCCATCGGGCCTGTTCTACCTCCTGGTGGATGAAAGGTTGGCTGGGCACGGAAATACGAGAACCCTGCTGGCAACGTGCCTGCAGAAACAGGCGACGCTAGAGTGGAGGAAGGTGAAGGTGACCGAAGGTTGGTATGAATATTGGTTGTCGTTGCGGTTGTCGAGGATGGCATCATTCCAAAGGCCAATCCAACTCCGGGTCCTGTCTCCATTCCAGACCCTGATCCAGATCCTAATCCTTGTCCAGGCCCAGGTCCAGGTCCGGGTCCAGGCCCGGGTCCAGGTCCAGATCCTGAGAGGTGCTGCCCCATCGACCCTGATACTCCTTGACTCATACCTCCACTACCAAAGTTGGAGCTGGCCATGGCAAGTTTTGGGCGTGTCTCTTCCATGGCCATGTGGCCCATCTCGGAGACTTTACTCTGTTGGTTTGTCGCGGATCGATTTGATGGATAGTTGACTAAACCGCGGGATGGTTGGTTAGGCGGTGCTAGTTGCATCACGACATCTTGAATGCTTCGTTTCTCTGCACGTGGTGAAAGTGGATACGAATGAAAAGAGGGTGGTGGGGAGAACGATCTAGCAACTGGATGCTGACCATACGGAGCATCATATCCAGAGGATGGTGGTGGTGGATGTGGTTGTGATGATGTCGGCATTGACTGTTGCTGGTGTGATCGTAGGTGGAAGTTGGAAGAGTCAGGATGGTGGAGGGGTGTTGTGGTAACTTGCATTGCCATATTTGTGTTAGTAAAATGACTTGGTTGTCCTGGGTAAGGACCCTCCTGCATCTTTGTTGGTTGAGTTTGAGAACGTACTCCAATGTCGGGCGACCGCAATCCCGAGGAGATCTCATCGTTGGCCCCAGTGTAATGCGAACGATGACCTCCTGGGGCTGACATGGTCGATACAGGTGGCGTACGATGGGCTGGAAACTGAAATCCTGATTGAGTGTCCGGGGTGTATGATCGAGAGTGGTCCAAAACCTGAGGTAAAGAGCTTTGTCGATGTCGATGGACAGGATGTGTCGGATCGGACGCCAATGTCCCAAGTGAACCACGGTGCGTTTGAGTGTGAGGATAGGACTGCATCGGGGTTGAAGAATGAGTCGAAGGGTGATGATCACCCGTGGGAGACGCGTACCGCGGATCTCCGCGGGAATAGGAGTGTTGTGGAGGCCGATGATCTATGGACGACCGGCGTCCGCCGTCCATGACAGGTGGAGCGTTGCCTTCATAATATCCTAGAGGATGTCGCGGATGTGGATCCGGTCCTCTTGTGGTAGCAGGTGGATCATGGAACAATCTTGAATCCTGGATCGGATAAGAGAATGAATCTCCACTTTGCTGGTGTCTTGAGCCATGCACGGAGGTGGGTCCGTCAGCAGGTTGACCCGGCGAATGTGAACTCGCAAACGATGGCCTCCTGGTCACGGGTGGACGCGAGAAGGGAATCGGGCTCTGGTTCTGGGAATATGCATGGGTCGTGGGGCGAGAGCGCGCAGATTGGTCTTGTTGCTCAGGTGAGAAGTAGCTGGGGCGCGCAGGGTCGGGGTGTCGTCCAGTAGCCTGTGTGCGGAGCATAAAACATGGCGACATGACGATGGCGAGAAAAGTAGGGGCAAAAGGAGTATGAGTACAATGGGAACAATGCAGCAGCTAACTAGCCAGACAGTCGCAATGCATGACAGTGTGATTGCAGGAAAACAGGGAGGAAGGCCAAAAGGAAGGTGGGGAGGGGGAGAGAGGTGCAGAGGGGACGGCCAGGCCGCAGGGTAGTATTCAGACAACTGCATATGTGCAGGTCGAGTGTGGTCAACCGCATTCCGCATTCGCTGTGCTAATCTAATTTCCTTTGCACTCTCACAAAAAAAAGGGGGAGGGGGGGGGGGGACGCGAGACAGGACGGAGAGAGAAATCGAATCCATGATGATGCCGTCGTGCGATTGAACTGGAAGTTCATGGACTGACGCCCTCCTTCTGCCCTTCCTCCGCGGACAAAATGTGCACTTGCCTGAACGTAGTCTCGACCTCGGTCATGATCTGGCGCGGGAAGCATGAGCTCTAGGTGTTCGACCCTTTGCCTGACCTCTCGTAGAAAGCGAACCGTCTCTGGGATTGACCCATGCAAGAAGCGCGTCCTCGCACTGTTGGCGGATTCGACCAGGCTATATGGGAAACGGTATGGCCCATGTTTGAATATCACCGAGTTGCGGATCAAACAAACCCATTCCCGAGGTGACAGTAGCAACAATGAGGCCAAGGAAAAGAAAAAGGAAAAAAAAGGAAAAAATCGCCGAGGCCATGACGAGAAAGGGGAGTGTGAATGAATTCGAGAAAGGAGGGACCATGGACCATGGACCATGAACACAAACACGGGCAACAGACAACAAACATAGGCATGAGCATGGGTATCAGACACGGATGGATGAGTACGAATATGAGCATGCACGCAACAGACAATGCACATGAACAGGGACAGGGAGAGAGAAGAGAGAGAGAGAGAGAGAGAGAGAGAGAGAGAGAGAGAGAGAGAGAGAGAGAGAGAGAGAGAGAGAGAGAGAGAGAGAGAGAGAGAGAGAGAGAGAACCCAAAAAGAAAAGGAAGAGAAAAAAGAGGGGGGGGGAGAGAGAAGGATGAGAGACATGGAGACAAAAAAATTGGCAAAGCAATAATCAAAATAAAAAGAAAAAAATAAGAGAGCTGCTGGTCAGAAGCATGTACACACAAGAAAAGGATCCGCCAGCCAAGGTTGTGTCGTCTCGTGAGAGAGAGAGTGCGGAGAAAAGGTTGTGAATGGGAGATGTTACATAAAATCCATACCTGATGAGTAGGGCATCAAGTCGCTCCTCTTGGAGGGAATCCATCCTCCACGGAACCTCACAATGGCTATAAGTTTGTGGGCGATGAGAGGCGGAGAAACAATGTTAGGCAAAGGACGATAGAGAAGGTTGTTGTCGTGCTCGTTGACTGGAGTGAGATCCAGGCGACGGAGCAAATGATCCGTGGGAGTATTACACGGAAGCGAGGCGAGGGATCGGCGACAAGAATAGAGGTGGTGGTGGGGAAGAGAGGACGGGCCGTGAGGTGACCGTGAGAGAAGGCGGAATCGCAGATGTGGAAAAAAAAAAAAAAAAAAAAAAAAATGCGTGGCCGATATGTGGAACAAACAAGCGAAGGTAGAGGGCAGAGAGAGAAGGAGAATATGAGAAAGAAAGAAATGGGGGAAAAAAATGGAAGGGAAGGAGAGGGGGAGGGGAGGGGGGAGGAGAGAAAGAGCAAGAAAAAGGAAAGGGAAGAGGGAGCAAAAAGAACAAAGAAGATTAAGAAGCGACAGGGCGGAAAACTATAAAGCAGATCAAATGGTAATAGGGGAGGGGACTGCAATAAATAAAAAACGCTTTCGATAACAGAAAGGAACGTGTGCGGAGGAGCACGCAAACAAAGGCACAGTTGATCGGTGCTTGATCTTGTCAGCCAGTCGGGCCGGGGCAGGCCACAACGGGAGAGACATAAATGAGCTCCACTGAGAGGAGGGGCCCGATGTTCTGGTGGCCTCCCGCCTCCCTCTTCCCCGTCCCGGGCCTGGCGGCGATAGTGCATTGTAAGCAAATATATACGCCCAGGAACATGTGTTGGGCCAGGCTGGGCAGAGCGAGGCAGGGATGGACAGGGTCAGATAAATCAAGTTGCAAGGAGGAGGAGGGATGTGCAGGAGCCAGCCGGAATCCAGGAGGTTCACTCTTATCCTGCTTGCACCCCATAGCCATTACTATATCTTTCTCTTTTTTTTTTCGCTTGTTCCCCGGCCCCGTCTCATGCTCGGTCTTTCTCCTTCGTTCTCTTTTTCTCCTCTCGTTCGCATACATATGGTCTATCATTCTATCTCTTTTTTTGATGCATGGCTGTGGGCATGGAGAACAGGTCGGGGTGGCACTATCAATGGAGCGGTACATCCATGTACCCTCTTCGTCCCTCTTCCAGAGATACACAGATACGTATTCAATACCTCCGCATGCACACAGTTAAGCAGGACGGGAAGAAGGAATGCGACGAGAACAATGAAGAGTGAGGGGGTGTATCACAACAGAATCATTCAAGGACTGAATGTAAAGTTCACTTAAATGGTTTTTTTTTTTTTTTCACACTTCTTTTTTCTTTTTTTCTTGCTTTCTTCTCGCCTTCTTGCTTTCCTGTGGGCCATCAATCTGTAACCACAGTTTGGCAAGCGCGGTGCATTTTCTGTGTCTCCCTTTCTATCCCTCCCTCCCTTCACTCACGCACTCTCACACTCTCTTCTCTCTCACTTCACTCTCTTTTTTCTCATTCTCATTCTCATTCTCTCACTCTCATTTCTCTCACTCTCACTCTTCTCACTCTCTCTTTCTCTTTCTCTCACTCTCACTCTCAATCTCAATCTCAATCTCAATCTTTCTTTCTCTCGGTCCCCAAACATACACACATACATATATACATACACGCACATGCCATTATTATTTATTATCCTCCCTTTTCTATCTCTCTTTTTTATTTTTTTTTTTTTTTGTTTACTTTCTCTCTTTTTTTTTTCAGCCCGTTTGTCCTCCTGTCCTTGGGCTCTGAGCCCACGACTATTCTTTCCTTCCCTCGAGCCCTTTTGCACACGGATCGTTTGTTCCTCTGATGGACGAAACCACACCCAGTAAAAAAAAGAAGTCGAACAAAGTCTGAGACACTCAAGAAGCGCAAATAAGAATTTACGATCGCAGCACAAATCGTTCCCTCTCACTCGCTCTCGCTCTTTCTGGAGCGGCGTTGGGACCAGACTCCTTTTGTGCTGTGCCGTGTGTGAAGTCGGAGAATGAGGAAAGAGGGGAGGGAGGGCGGAGGAGGGGGGGAAGGGGGAAGGGCCGGCTTCGATTTTCGTCGTTGTCGTCTTGTTTTTTTTTTTTTCTTTGTATCATTGGCCAAAACATTTGGCTGAGGCAGGTAGGGTACAAATGAGATATAGAGGGTAGCAATGAAGATGGCTCGTTGCTTTTTTTTTTTTTTTTTTTTTTTTTTTACCTTGAACGTGGCCGTTTCCCTATCACAGCGTAGGGCCTCGCGAAGTGGGGCGAGTCGGGGACCGGCGTCCAGTGACGAGGCGTCAAAGGCGGGCTAAAGATCGGCTGCGGTCCCTCTGCAGCCGGCTGGCAGTCTCTTGAGGAAGACACTTGGACTACGGCGGTAATCACGGTGAAGGAAGAGAGAGGAATAAAACAAAAGAGGGGGGAGGGGCGTATAAGAGAGGAAGGCCAAGGTAGGGTCAAGGCTGGATGGGAGGGGGAAACTAGATAAAGAATAGATGACGAAGATGCAGAGGAGAAAACTGAAGAAGCTTTCTTCATGTTCCTCTGTTAGCCTTTATGTCAATTAAGTTCTTTACTGGACGCTTTGATCCGACCGAGAACGACAGGTGAACGTGGTCCTGGCTTACCGGATCCTGGCTGTTGCTTTTTGAGTTCGGGTGTTCTGTAGAAGACAGGGAAAGAAAAGAAGGTGTGTAGAAAGAAAAATGCGGCGACGAGGGCTGCTTTTGAGGCCAGACGACAAAGAGAATGAAGAGTTGAACAATCGGACTAGAACCAAAGCCAGAGGTCGAGTGTGCCAGAGCTAACTTCTTAAAAAAAAAAAAAAAAAAATGGAGGTAGGGTTACAGAAGCAAGCGATCAATGCTAAAAGGTATTGGTTTGAACAACAAGCAAATAAAGCATTGGAAAAGTTAGATGACCATGTAAAATAAATAAATATAAAAACTGGTCCAGTCTCTGATCGGATGAGCAACCACACTTAGGTAAGAGGGTGCACTAATAGAAAGGCAGGCGATGGGCCCAGAGCAGAGGAATCGCCAGGCAGACATGGAACAAAGCAAGAGAAGAAAAGGAGAAGGCCGCAAGCAAGTCGAAGGGGAAACGAGGAGACGAGAGGAACATGCTCGACCGACACACTACACCATGCTCGGGCGCAAATGCCATGGATAGTACAGGGCCAGAACAAGGCAGAAGGAGGGAGGAGGGACAAGGCTAAAAAAATGAGGGTGCTCTTTCAGGGTGCAAGGAGGAAACAGTGCGCATACACCCCCAAACATACTTTAAAAAAAGTGCGGCCCATAGCAGAGGGAGTACTGACGGGGGAGCGGAAGCGGAAGAGGCAACCATGTATGATTGGGTTAATGCTCTGTTCCTGCCGTCCGTCTTGACGTACTGTTGGTATTCAGCTGTGCGCGTTTGTTTGTTGCTTCTCCGGTCGAGGGTAGCAAGGTGTCCCGAGAGGACAGAGCGGGATTCAGACGCAAGCCAGCTGAAGAAGGGTATGGGCGAACAAGTGTAGATTGAGGGAACTGTCGAGACCAAGAAAAGAGCAAAGAGGAAGGGAACGAGTTAGTCGGTTTGTGTATACGAATGCCCCAGAGCCAACAACGGGCTAGCAACGACCATTACTACGGCCGCCATGTGCTGTACTCTGCTCACTCGACCCCTCCTTTCGTTACTTTTTCTCTATCTTACTCTTTAGCCTTCTATCCCACTCTTCTCTTATCCATTCTTTTGCACATTCTCCTTTCCCCTTGGCCAAGCGGGAGGGGGCGGACAAAGAGTGTCGCATATGCGTTGTTGATGTCGAGAAGCCTAGCCGTATGCGGACACAAATGCAGGTTTTCATGGAGACAGAGGGAAGGTCTGATTCAAGCGGAGCAAAAGGTTCACATGCAGCAATGGAAAATGAGTCTGCACACAACTGCACAGTGGCCCACCGGGCGAAGGGAGAGAGAGAGAGAGAGAGAGAGAGAAGAGAGAGAGAGAGATAGTCCCTGTTGGTCAAATTGGAGGGCCGAGAAAGGGGGGGGGGAGTGGAGAGGACAGAGGGCGGAAGGAAGGACTGCACGACCACAACCTTGACCACGACGGCGGGCTGCCATGAATCTTGGACGGCGCTATGCGTCGTGCAGTAGAATGCTAGGAGGTTCTGGCGGAATGGACCACAGAGGAAGCGAGTGACAACTACAACAATAACAACAAGGAGGCAGCGGCGAGAGTTTTTACTTTTTTACCCTCCCTTTCTTTTTTCTCCTTCCCTTCCACCTCACTCTTTCTCTCTCCTTATTTTTTCCTATTCTTTCCCTTTCTGTTTTTATACTCTCTCTTCTTTTTCTTATACTTATTTTCTCTTATTCTTTCTTTCTCCTATTCTTTATTCCTCTTACTCTTTCCTCTCTTATTCATTTCTTTCTCTTTCTCTTCTCTTTAAATTTCTATTTCTTCTTTTCTTTTTCTATTACTTTCTCTAATTCTTTCTTTACTTCTTTCTTTATTTCTTTCTTTGTTCCTTTCTCTCTTTTCTCTTTGCAGTGCTCATTCTTCCTATTTCTCCTTCCACTTCCAATGTGGCCACAGTGATGAAGGGTAAGATGACATCCAAGTATGTTGACCGTCGAGTTGGACGAAGTGAGTGAAAACCTCGATCGCTACGACAGGGACAGGCAGGGGACGAAGAAAGGGATAAGAATGACGAGTGGAGGGATAAGGAGAGTCGTGCGAGAGCTTATGCATGCGTTTGTGTGCGGGCGGCTAGCCAGTGGGGATCGTTGCTTTGTCGGACAGAGTTGGTCTGAACCCACGATCACGCCCACAACGATCCCGGATGGGGATGGGAGGCAGCACACGTACTTAATGAGATGAATGGGACCACTGCCTGTGGTGCGGGCAACGGCGGGGTAGGGATGGCAGATGATGACAATAGAGAGCAATGAAGTCAGCAGAGAGAAAGTGATAGAAAGAGAGAGAGAGAGAGAGAGAAAGAAAGAAAGAGAGAGAGAGAGAGAGAGAGAGAGAGAGAGAGAGAGAGAAAGAGAGAGAGAGAGAGAAGAATGGAAAGAGTACGTGAGAGAAGAAAAGAAAATAGGGAAAAGTCAGAGGGGGAGAAAGGAGAAGAAGGGACCGCGGACAAGAAGAAAGAAAGAAACGGCCGAGGCGATGCTCAAAGCCTCCGCGATGCCCGAGGGGCCTTGGATTGCTGGCGGAAATGGGGTGATAGCCGTCCATGGCCATGCGGAGGCGGTACTAGATCACTAATGTTATGGCCGTCGATTCATCTGCAGTCTGCGCTCTCTTATGCTTGTCACGCAGCTCGCTTCCTCTCCGCTCTCGTCGTCCGAGAAGACCGCCTCTCTATCCACGCATCGCAGTCGATGCAAAAATGCCCTACCTACTCATGCGAATGTGTGTAGCTGTGTACAACATGATCTCCAGGCTGACCCCTGTCGACCCCGCCACGCTATTTCCCTGTGATGCAGATACAGTGACCCAAGAATACCTTGAAAGCATTGCTTCGCCAATATTAGTTCATTGCGAGCAGACATAAATTCGCAGCCGAGAACCAAAAGGGCCTAACAAGGGTGTCCGCACGTCTTAGCAAGAACCACGACCATGCACTCACTTCTGCCCACGACATTGGCATCGCCGGACGTAATCTTCTCGAATGATCGGAACATGGTCATGCTCATCTTTGCCTTGGACCAGTAGTTTGTTTCCGCATACACCCTGCTCACTCAGTTTTGTCCTTCCCCTGACTGCTCCTCTCCTGGGCGCGAAAAATAAAATAAAGGTTGGTGCGATCCTCTTTCGTGTGCTCGCATCGGTACCATGGCCTTTTGCGGTTGTGCGACCATTGTCTTGAAAACCCCCTCTGCCGTACAACTGACGCAGCCGACCGACCACCATGTGGGACGTAATGAATGTATCAAGTGCCATGCCTGCTCCAGAACTAGGCGCCTTCGCGCAGGAGGTGGACTGCGGTGCTTGCTCCTCTCCCTCTTCTTTCCTCTCTCTCTCTCTCCCTCTCTCTCTCTCTCTCTCTCTCTCTCTCTCTCTCTCTCTCTCTCTCTCTCTCCGTACCCGAGCGAGCGTAATAGGCTCTCATCCATTCATCCTGTGCCTACCCCACTTGATCCTTCGATATTTTGTTGAAAAAGCAGTAAACCGATTGGAGGAAGGAGCCCTATTTTTTATGGCCCATCGACAGTTACTCCTCTTTCCCAAGTCGACCCTCATTGCCGCTTTCACCCGCCTTCTCTCCGCAGCAAGCTAAACGATCATCGGGTCGCTACTTTGCCCTGGCAGCGTCGTCACCTTTGATCCGCGACAAGGAAGTGGCGTGGCCGAGACATGCTAGACCGAAGAATTCGCATTCGGTCCTCGACAACTGCTCATAGAACAATCTGCCTGGTCTTTTCTCTCATCAGTTTCCCCACTACCCTACCCCAGCTTCTCTCACATCTCCAATACCACTGCTACTGTCATCTCTCGTTCTACTTCTTTCACTCATTCCTCAGCAGAAAGGTACAATGGGCCAGCCTGTGCAGTCCACTGTTGCGCAAAAAAGTGCTCACATTCAATCACTGGATGACTTTTCCATTGGGCGCTAAAAGAGTCAGACAAGTGGCCACAAGCTGCAGCCGAGCAAGTGTGAACAAGACGAGGTAAGCATGGTTGTGAAAGGCTAGGTGTAGATGGAACGGAAGAGAAGGGGCCAACTGCCTCATTTTGCTTACACTACAATGCCCTGCACACACTCTTTCAAGCTTAAGGCGGGAGAAAAATAAAAGACGGCTGATTGGCCAAGGGCCTGTTTTCCTCTACTAAGCGGAACCAAATGGACGAGAATATGACCATACTCATTCAATGAAGCGGATATTCAGTCGTTTCACTGTGCGATGAGGGGGGGGGGTGATCCGATTGCCTTGATGCAGCATCATGTCTCCGGCATTCAGAGCCCCGTTATCTACCCAGGAATACCTCGGCCGCGTCTCACTCCTTGCTTCTCTTGGCCGAGCTCTTTTTCCTTCACGCTATTGCCCAGTTCTGGAAAGGAAAAGTATGCGCGCTTTAGGGGGTGGAGAGGAGAGAGAGGAAAGAGGAGGAGAAAGAAGAGGAGGAAAGGAGATGTTGTTGACAAGACGAGACTCAGCGGGTGAGAGCGGGGAACTCATCTTCCTCTTTGCCCAATTTCATCTCCGAGAATAAAAAAACGGCGGCGGTATCTAGCATCTCCTCCGTCTCTCTTTTTCTCTCCTCTCTGATCGCGCCCTTGTGGCCTAAAAAGCACTGCAGAGATGGAGGCGATGCAGATGAGTTTGCGAGAGGTACCTCTGCTTCATTGTATGATGGCGAAAGGCGGACATGGGTCTCGGCACATTTTGAGTCGGCCCAAGCCTGGTCTGTTGACTGGGGCAGACGGACCAGACAGCTAGTACGAGCGATGCCGGGCGAAGACAAAAGAAGACACTCGCATTACATTACAACCGCACATAACACACAACACACACACACACACACACACACACACACACACACACACGCACACATACACACGCACACACACATAAAAAAAAAGGTGGGAAAACTGACCAATGAGGTTAGCTGTTTCAGTTCCCTCCTCACATCCCGACCTCTCCATCCCACTCATCATGCCTTTTGCTCGAACGCCTCTTGGTACTCCACCCCTCTCCTCCTCACACAGGCAAAGACAAGACGCGTCTCAGTCACTGAGGATTGTACGCACACATCCTGGACCTCACCTGTTGCTTGGCACAGGCCTAGTTACTTGACTAGTTCTCGGGCCTTCCCCCCTCTTCTCCTTCACCTTGCCCTCGAGCTCGATAGGCCCTTCCTGCTCTGCTGGGAACGAGAGTGATCACAACACATCCTGCACAGCGGCCCTGTTGACGGAAAACCACATCCCCTCGCTCATGCTCTCTTTCTCCCTTCTTCTGTCTTCCTCCCACTGTTTGTACGACCAATGTCCGGAAAAAAAGTGTGAGTACATACTTGGTGGACAGATAACAAAAAAAAAGATCGAGTCGGCGAGTGAGCGCGTGTGCGAAGAGACATGAACGACCAAACGCTCTCTTTCTCAACTGCCCTCCTTTCTGGTTCGCTCTCGTCCCATCTACAATAAACAATACAGCCCCGGATGAAATAGTGCAGAGACAGTTTCGCCCGCGATGGCAAAGCCAAGAGGAATAGAATGAGAGAGAAGGAGAAAAAGTGGGAAAAAAAAGAGAGGGAGGGGGAGAGAGAAAAAGCGGGAAAGAAGAAAAGCCGCGAGAAAGGGGTGCGCGCTGACGTAAAAAAAAAAAACAATAACGGCAGGCGCGGGGTGTTTGTTCATTGTGCAGAGACGGATCTGCGAGGCATGGAAAACGTTATCCTTTTACCCCTTCTTCTATACTCTCTCTCTCTCTCTCCCTCCCACTCCCTCTTTCTTACCTTCCTTATTCTTTACTTTTCGTATGCCGATCATCCTTCATTTAGTGCATTGTCACCTGCTCTTGGAGAGGAGGTAGAGATAGAGAAAGAGGAACAGATAGAGGTAGAGAAAGAAAGAGAGGGGGAGGAGGAGAAGGGAGAAACACTGGACGCAATGTCATTTCGCCGCCCGCAGGAAGAGTTCAGTGATTGTACCAAAGAGGGACAAGCCTAGTCTGTCGTGCAACGCAACCTCCACCCTCCATTCTCCCGCCGCCCGAGTACTTGGTACGTTTCTCTCTTCCTGTGTTGGCCTCCCCTTCTGCATACAGACACACATTGGCACACATGCTTGTGGATTCTATATTTGACGCTACTCCAATGTCCACGAAGACACCCTTGGGTCATGCAAGTTGAAAAAGAAAGAAGCTCAGGCCTGGTCAGGGCCTTTTTTTTTTGTGTTGGGGGTCCTGGCTGCTTTTTGTTCAACGCTCACTAGCCTTACCCAGATCAGTTGGTTCCTGCGGAAGAAACAGACCCAACCTCCCTCGCCTCCCCTTTTTTTTTTTTTTTTTTTTTCTGAAGGAGACGACAGCAACCATGCCTGCAGATCATGGACAGACGCGCGCCGACGAATAAAATTTACGTAAGAAGGTAAAAAAAAAAAAAACCAGCAACAACCCTCCTCCCCTCTTCCATGTCTGCGGTGCATAGACCGACGCGCGCTGACGAATAAAACCTTTACAAGAAAAAGAAGCAGCTCTTCCTTCCGGAAAATAAAACCTCACGCTGGTCTTTCTGCCTCATTTTTCGGGCAGCCCAACATTTATCATTCAGTCAGCACATTTTGCTTTAATCTTGGGGCGTTGCCACTGCACATCCAGAGTCCAGAGTACAAACCCACGGAAGTAACGATTAACAGTGCCAATGCACTACGATGACAGACTTAATTTTTCGAGGGTGGCTACAATGAAGGGAATAACATGAGTTTTTTTTTTCCCTTTCTTTCTCTTTTTTTTTTCTTTTCTTTTCTTTTTTTTTTTTTTTTTGGGGGAGGCTATTCAGTGGGCAAATCCGTGTTCTCCCAACACTAGGACCGAGCACAACATTTGGTGCACATAAAGCTCGCAGTGGAGAGCTGCATTCTCATAAAGAAAAAAAAAAAAAAAAAAAGTACCCATGAGAGACAACTGAAGACTTCCAACCCAAACTTTGTGATGGTTTTGCCAGTGCCAGAGTTCCAAGCAACCAAAGCTCGAATCCCAAACAGTAATGGTGCCCGAAGGAAGGATATCTAACAGCAATATCCAGGTTTTAGGGGGGGTTGAATGCTTATCCATTTTAGTTAACAGGAGACTACTCGCCATACCAAGCTCTCACTTACCTGCTATACTCGTATTACTTTTTATTTTTTTTTTTTTTTTTTTTTTTTTTTTTTTTTTGGGCCCCAGAGACACCAATTTGGCGACCCACTTCTCGAAGCTTTGCCATATGGCGCACAACTCAGGCAAAAAGCTGTCTTATCAAAACTCTAGATTTACGCACATCTTTTTTCTGGATAACTTCCAGGAATGGAGTCAAAGGGTTGACACCAAAAGCACCAGGGGAAGAGCCCACAGGTCGGGCTGACTCCCGAGGCAATTGGCGGTCGGAACCTTGCGGTTTCAGGAACTTACAAAAAAAAAAAAAAACAGTTTCTGTATTAACTCCGTGTAAAGGCGATGGGGTACCACGCATTAAATAGTAGGATGTGTCTAACTGCAGTACTTTACTGCCTTTAGCTAACCGCAGTACAGGGTATAAAACTGATCCCGGATACTAGCCATTCAGTTTTTGTAAGTCTGAAAAGTTTTGGGACTTGGGGCCCAAAAGGTTCTACACGCACTAACTCCAGTTAGACACATCCTAAATAGCAACCTGGTTCCGACGAATAAAATCTCTCACTAGGCCAATAAAAAAAAAACCACAGCGGAGGCCATGTCCTTTGCAGAGCATGGACAGACGCGCGCCGACGAATAAAACCCCCCACTTCTGTTGTAGGATAGTGTAGTTTTTTTTGTGAACTAGCTGGCCACGTCCGCAGACCGTGGTATAAGTGCGCGCCGACGAATAAAACCCCTAACGGGGCCCAAAAAAAAAAAAAAAAAAAAAACCTGATTGTCAAATAGATTCACCCGGACCTGGACCTGGACCTGACTTC
Organism: Mortierella sp. BCC40632; assembly: GCA_011634665.1. Classification (NCBI taxonomy): domain Eukaryota; kingdom Fungi; phylum Mortierellomycota; class Mortierellomycetes; order Mortierellales; family Mortierellaceae; genus Mortierella; species Mortierella sp. BCC40632. The sequence continues at coordinate 166,744 of WAEK01000023.1, forward strand.
TCCCCTTCAAGATGAAGGGGAGCAAAAAAGTTCCCAATCCGGGAATCGAACCCGGGCCGCCTCGGTGAAAGCGAGGAATCCTAACCACTGGACCAATTAGGAGATGATCGCATGCTCGTTTCAAAACCTTTTGACCCAAGTTACCTTATTTCCTGGCATATTTAAGTTATTTCCTACACCGAGAGCATTCCTTAAAAAAAAGGCCAGGTATGCGTTTGCTGGGTTGCCGCCTTGGATGCCTCTAAAATCTACGTCATATTTCCGGTAACGATATATTTTTCAACTATTTAAACGTCTCGAGAGAGACGGCAATCGTTTCTCGGGGCAATAGCCAAGTGAGCTGTTATGGTTGATGGAGGGTTGTCACCGCAAAGCGGTGGCCGGGGCTAGATTAGGTTTTCTTAGTTTAGTTTTGCCTACACGGCTATTCCAGCGGAAACAGATATTGTTGTTATAAAAAAAATATTAAAAATAAAATCCATGCTCTGCATGCACACAAACGGTTGCCGGTATGCACCACAGGTCTTGAATACTTTTTAGACTACGAGCGTTGGAAGAGAATGAAAAGGATGTATGCGGAACAGACACGCGTTCGGACCTTTGTCCTGAAGGACGCGCATAAGGAAGAGAAGCTCTGCATACTGCCTGTTTTTTATTTACCTTATTCATTTTTTTCTTCTTTCAATGACTGTGAACGCCTCAATTGATCTGGTGTGGTAAGAGGCTGCAGACGAACCTAAGGTTACATTGCGCCTTATTTTCTCTTTCTCTTTCTTTCTCTCTTTCTCTCTCTCTCTCTCTTGCCGAGGTTGCAGAGAGGAAATGATCCGATGCCCGACACCTTAGAGAGGGCGCTATCTTGTATTTCTCTCTCCTTCCCCTTCTTCCCCTTTCCCCCCCCTCTCCTGTCCCTTCTTCTTTTTCTTCTTCTTCTTCTTCTTCTTCTTCATCTTCATCATCTTCTTTTTCTTCTAGTTCGTCTTTATCGCTATCAACTTCACCTCCCTCTCCCTCTCCCTCTCGTCTTTTTTTTCTTCCCTCTGCACGCCCCTGCAGATTTTCCCACAACAGTGGAATTTAGGACATTGTTCCGAGGCCTAACTCCTTGGGAAAACTTTAGTCGCTTTCACATTTTCTTTTTTTTCCCCACCCCTCAACACGCCCCTGCAGACTCCCCACAGTAGTGGAATCTGCATATCAAGCTGCAAAATTGTTTGAACTGCCTACCCTTTGGAGAGGCTTTCTTCTTTTCTTTCTTTTCTTATTCTTTCTTATTCTTTCTCTTTCTTTCCTTTCTCTCTATCTTTCTTTATCTCTCTCCCTTTTAATGGGCCCCTGCAGAATTTCCACCGCAGTGGAATTGAATCAAGGCGTCTGGGAAGTTTGCATGATTGATATGAACTTTTTCAATTGACCTTACTTTACTACACCGAGCATATCGTTAAAAAAACCATCAGAAAAGCGTGAGCTACAAGTTTCTTTCTTTTTTCTTTTCTTTTCTTTTTTTTCTTTTTCTTCAAAGTGGCGACATGTATAGTCAGTGCTACTAAATAAATGAGCGTAGAACGCTGGACAATTCGCACTACTATAGGAGGCCAGGAGGCATGCCCTTTGAGGGGGCACCTCCAATGTACAGGCGAATGTCAAGCTCACGTGTTTGATATGGCAGACACAAAAGGGAGGATGCCAAAGTGATAGCCTCGATGCAAACCCCTAATGGTGGGCCATTCGGGTGTTTTAATAAGTTCCTGTGAGGTTACAAAGGCCATTTCTTCGCGGACTGAACTGGCCCTGGTTTTACGGGCATAAGAAGGTCTGCTGCACTGATATGGGATTCCTTTCATACTATGCTAGTCCCGAAAAAGTCATCTCGGTGAATAAATGGCCGGGGAAAAGGAGAACGACGGCAATCAGAATCTCTGCCTTAGGCTAGACTAAAATTTCACAGGCGTATGGAGTAGCGTAAAGGAGAGGGGGGTGGGGAGAGAGAAAACGGAGACTATTAGAGGCGTGCCTTGGCGAGTCTAGATCCATGATGGTACTATCCTTGTCGCACAATTGTTCTATTCAAACCTCTTGAAAAGGAGAAGAGCAATGAGCACAGTAGAGACAGATTGCATGCCCGAAAATTGGGGCCAGGTGGTTGTTGGGGTGGGGTGGATTCTAGGCGTCCATGAGGTGTCTCTTAGTGCAAGGAATTGATGTTTGCGTAGAATGTTTCGGCCTCGACCGCTCTTCGTGCAAGAGCTTCACCAAATTTACTGTCAATGGTGTCCATCGGCCTTTCGGAAAATCGCCGGCGTCTCGGCCATTTACCTACAGTCAAGAGATGGCCTAGAGCGACACTCTTGGAAAAGGACGCTCATTTCAACACTTGTAGCGCAGGCCTCGGGATAGACGACGGGAGCATTAAAAGCAACTTTGCTAGACGGCATTGCTTCAGTCTATTCTTGATGAAACAACTAAGAGGACTATCTGATCAAAGGAAAGCTGAAGGCCACCGCAGGCGGTAGTAATTCTCCGCGATTGATCTAGTTTACAGGGCCTCAAAGGATTCTTTGTGCAACGAGTGCCACCTTTTCGACAAGATGTTTAAATCTTTACCTTGATCTCAATGGACAGTAAAGAGTGCCTTGTTCTAAATGTACAGTAGAGAATCTCTGTACACCAAAGCGCGCCTACTAGCCATTCCAAAGCTAGATCTATCGCTTTCGTATCCCTTTCCAAGAGGCAGCTGGAAAGAAAAAAAACTACGAGCGTGAAGAAACGGCAGTAGTCTTCGACTATGGTTTGCGGGGAAATAGAGCGCAAACATGACGTTGGCTCAATACAATTATTTCCCCTTTTTTTTTTTTCAAGGATGTGATCGCTTTTCTGTCTCTCCATTCTTTCTCCATTCAGGAACCAAGCATGTTAGGAATCTACACCAAGGCGCTGTCAAGTTATCCAGTGGCAACGCAGTCTTTCACCACTGGTATGGATCTCTTTTATTGTGTCAGAACAAAGACTGAAAGAATTTTCTCTCTATCTCACTCGCCATTCTTGCCATTCTTGATATTTTTTACCTTCAGGCTGCTTGTTCGGGACAGGAGACCTAATTGCCCAGTTTTTTGTTGAGGGTTCCTCGTCCTCAACAGAGTCCCCAAACTCTGAAAAGGCATGGGATAAGATGAGGACAGCACGCATGGTCTTTTTTGGCGCCGCCTACGCAGGACCTCTCCTTCATAATTGGTACAAGTTCCTTGACCGCCGGATCCACTTTCCTTCCTCGCCAGTTCGATCTCTCCTTGCCCGGGTGGCCGTCGACCAAACGTTTTTCGCTCCTTGTTTCATTGCTTCATTCTTTGTCGGACAAGGCCTATTGGCGGGCGAACAATGGACAACAATCAGGCACCGGTTGCAGACGGTGTGTGATTCCCTCTTTTCTTCAATGACTACCTATTTATCTACTCACCTTGACTTGGAAAATCGAATTGGTCTAACTGGATTTCTCTTTCGGGTAATGCTAGGGCTACTCTGACGCACTCAAGGCAAACTATATGGTCTGGCCAGCGGTCCAATGTCTCAATTTCTGGTTTGTCCCTCTTCAGCACCGACTCATGGTCGTCAATACGTTTGCACTTGGTAAGTGGTGGTCTACATATTTTCGTTTCGTACACAAAAAAAAAAAGGATGCTTACGTGGCATCCTCTCCTTCTTTTGGTAGGATGGAATACTTATCTCTCCCATGCTAACCAGGAAGCATCCCGTCGAGTGGCATTCGAAGCCCAGGGTCAATCATAGCCTCCATATCCAACCACTCTTTTTCGAGGCTCAAGGAAATACTATGATTATGAAAACGTGGTTTAATTGACTACTGTACTATGGAAAAAAAAAGAGTGAAGGTGGAAGAGTGAAAGAGAAAGAGAGGCGGGCTTGGGATCCTGTACACTATTTCATGCCATGTATGTTTGCATTGGCTATTTTTTTTTTTTTTTTTTTTTTGCATTTTGTTGGGGATTTTTTTTTTACAGATGGGCACCAGAATCCTCGTTTTTCCCGGCCCATGGGGCGTCGGTTAATGTGTTCATCCAAATGCTAGAGTGATTGTTGGTTGCTTTAGTAATAGTGGGTCTCCTCGGGCTCACGTCCACGGAGAGAAGGAACGCCAGTGCCCTTGTAAATTTGGGTGAAGAGCTGGTTGACATCGGGCTCAGGGCTGGCCTTGGCCTCCTCGACAGCCTGGTCGACCTCGGCACGAGCAGCCTTGTCAATCGCCTTCAACTCATCCTCGGTAGCGGCGTCGAGATCGAAGATACGCTGCTTAAGACCAGTGATGGGGTCGTTGTTGGAGCGCATGTGCTGGATCTCCTCACGGGTACGGTAGGTGGTACCAGGGTCGGACATCGAGTGACCACCATAGCGGTATGTCTCCATCTCCATCAACAGAGGTCCCTTTCCAGAGACAGTCCACTCCTTGGCATAGGCAACAGCCTGGTGAACGGCAACGACATCCATTCCGTTGACCTATTCATCGAAAGTGAATTGGGTGTTGGTAAAAGTGAAGATAATAGTCACGGGGATCCTTACTCAACGGACAAGAATCTTTACCTTCAAGCCAGGAATGTAGTCTCCGCGCTTAAAGTAGCTGGTGTTGGCAGAGGAGCGGTTGGCAGCAGTTCCCATTCCGTAGCGGTTGTTCTCGCAGACAAAGACGGCGGGCAAGTCCCAGAGCTTGGCCATGTTGTAGGCTTCGAAGACCTGACCCTGGTTGGAGGCACCATCACCGTAGAGGGCAAAGGTAGCAGCCTTCTGATCAAGGTACTTTTGAGCAAAGGCAATACCAGCGCCAAGAGGAACCTGAGCACCGACGATTCCGTTGCCTCCAAAGAAGTTGGGGGTGAACATATGCATGGAGCCTCCCTTTCCGCCCGAGATACCGGCACGGCGTCCGAGCAACTCGGCGAGGATGGAGGTGATGGAACCACCGCGCATGTAGGTGAAACCGTGGCAGCGGTAAGCGGTGATGATGTTGTCCTGGGCCGTCAAGGCAGTCTCCATACCGACGGCAACGGCTTCCTGTTAGATTCCAAGCAAAGCAGTGGTCAGTACGTTTGAGCTATGGATCGATCCACGCGTCATTTTGGATGATTTATGATAGACAAATACCCGTGACCTCCTTTCCCTTCTTCTGAGTGAGAGACAGGAGGAGAATGTCCGGGCGGGCGGGAAATCCCGCTGTACCTCTCTCTCTCTCACACTCTCTCGTCCTCTTTTCTCTCACTTCTCCTCCTCGTCCTCCGCTCTTTTATTTATTTGATCTCCACTCCCTCCTAGTGCAGCAGTCGATTTTGAGTTTGTTGGGATTGCTCGTTCTCCTCTTCTCTCTTCCATGGACGCCTCAACACGCTGATCCTCCTCTCCACGGCCGCCCTGATGACCCTGCGCTCATCTCTTTCTTCTCTCTCTCTCTCTATCTCATCCTAGCCCCACTTCTCTCAATCCTATTCCTTTCAAAGACGGCTAAGGGTTGTCGACTCTGGCACAACAGACACATCATGGTTCCCGAGTATCCAAGGGCTTTCCCCCTTCGCACCTTCGTGAGTTCCTTGCCCGATCCAACCTCCCCTCCCCCTCTCGCTCTTATCATCGTCTATCCATAGACAGATCGGTGCTCAAAGCCATCATCCGCTTCTACTCCGCCCGCTGTTGCTCTATCGTATCTCTTCCCATCCCCCCAAATCCAGCCTGCTCCGAGCACCAGGCCCACACAGACGGTATGGAAATGGCCCGGCAGAGGCGCGTTCGTGTTCGTGGGGCTGAAGAAAGAGGTGGGGCAAGGGGAGGGGGGAGGAAGGGTCAGAGGTATTATTATTATTATTATTTACCTGACCAGTGCACAAGTGGCAGAAACCACGAATGAGCTTGGCCTTGTAGAGACCATCCGAGGCCATCTCCATGCGTCTCATGACGACCATGCTCTTGTACATGTGAAGGAGGTCATCCTTCGAGAGAGTGACCTCCAACGAGGGGACGTCGCAGTTGTAGGACTCGAACGAGTTCTTGTGGAGCTCGATGTTGAAGTTGCGCGCAGCGGCGGCAGACGAAGCAAAGGTGCGGGCGCTCTAGATAATGACAGAGAGACATGCGTGTTCGTGAGAAAAACAAAAAGGATCGAGGGTGTCGAACAGACCACATTGAGTGAAATTATGCGTCCATGTCTGTGTGTGGCCGAGTACGAAAGGGATAGGAGAGGTATGGGCAATATCCTGTGCTCGCGTAGCCAGTTGAGCGGCGCTCGTTTCCTGGGACTGACGTCCCGTGGGTGAATCCCGTGGAGCTGATCAGGCCGAGGACGCTGCAATGCTGGTGGTCGTGGAGTTGAGACATTGAGCAAGTGAAAGAGAGAAAGAGAGAATGAAAAAGATGCTGGGTGTGGGATCAGTAACAGGTCTTACCAATGGCGAAGCGAATGCCTTGGCGGCAACCTTGGCAAGGTTGATCTTCTGCGAGGAGAGCATAGCGTAGACGGGACGAGGAGTGATGACGGACGGGGAGAAAAGGAAAGAATGGATGAGAAACGAAAAAAGAGAGGAGAAAAAAGAGAGAGAAAGAAAAGAGAGAAAAAAAAAAAGAGTCGCTATCGGGGCACAGGTAGCCCACAGAAGACATCGCCGCTGTTTGTGTTCGTTCCCGGAGAGTGTCGTAGCAAAGGCCTGACCAGAACACGCCAATGCTGCAGCCGAGATCCGTCTCTCTCTCCTTCCTCTACTGCCCGCTCAGCTCTTCTTCCTCTTGCTCATCTTCTCATCTACCCCTATATCCTTCATGTTCTCATCTCACACACTCTCTTTTCTTCACTTCTTTACCTGGCCTTGACACGCCACAGCTGCCAGATGCGGGCCAGATTGCGTGGTTGGACGTTGGCGTCTCGAGCGCACTCGAAAATTTTTTTATTATCTTTTTGAAGCTGAGTTTCTGGCGGAAGGGTGCGGCCGATAATCGCGCGCACCATCCCTTCCAGTCAGCCAGTCATTCAGCCAGCCAGTCTGGTTAGCCAGTCGTACAGGCTGTCCTGTCACTACCCCCCTTCCTGTTAACACCTGCCAACTTGTTCGTCGTGCCTAGGAATGCACCAGCGCCTCCGAAAAGGCTCTACTTGGCCTCAGAAAGCGCCCTGCCCGTAGAAAGACTCTTACTTCCTGCGACACGGGCAGCTTTGTCCCAGAGGGACACTGCGGCTAGATAAAGAGAGAAGAAACTGAAAAAAAAAAGAGAGTTTCGTTAAGGTTGCTTTACTCCCTCTTCTCCATTGCCAATGCTCTTGCGCTCGCGCTCCACATTTTGGTGCAGAGGACACAAAAACGCGGGCATCGCCCTTCCGACCCACGGCCAAAAGAGCAGACGTCTCGCGAGCATCTTTTGTCCGCTTCTGCCGGTTTGCACACAAAGGCCGGGTGAAGAGAGAGGAATCTTTCTTGCGTGGACCCCAAACATAATACTTTTGTTCCTGCTTCTCCCGCTCGGGCGTGAGTTGTCTTCCTAAGACTTCCTAGCAGCCTATTCCAGTGAGAGCGGGCTCGGCACAGGTGACGCGCAGCTTGTTCGTTTTTTTTTTTTTTTTTTTTTTTTTGTACGAGAGAGATCGATCGATGGGCTTGATTTTCCAACGGACAGAGCATTGCTCTCTTTCTCTCTCTCTTTTTCTCTCTCTCTTTGAAATATTGTCTACTTCTTATTGTTCTATAGATCAGGTATACCAAAGAAATAGATTCCCTCTTCATGAGGAGCAGATCAATTCCTCTTCATTGTCAAATTTGCCATTCCACTACTTTTGAGCAAAGAGATTGCGTCGACAAACCCAGCGAGTCTTTTGGAGCATAGTGCAGTGAAATGGCTTGACTGTTCTTCAAATTCTACCCCAATGATTTAGTCTTCTTTTTTTTTTTTTTTTTTTTTTTGATACGGTCACTAAAAAAAGACTAGTGGTGTCATTGAAGCCTGATGAGTCGTGAGTTACTCGAGATTTCAATGCACCAGCATAAATACAAGGATTGGAGAAGAAGACGAAGAAGAAGAAGAAGAAGAAGAAGAAGAATTCTGACTGGCATTGGCGGAAAACAGTAAAAGGGAAAACAATCTACAGATTATTGGCATTCAAAAAGATCGTTTGATTCGACAATATCCTTACCCATGAAGGAATCTCATTTCTCTGAAACCTGCTTGGGAATGTCGCTGCTTGTGCGGATCTAAATGATAAATATGGAGGGCAATGAAGAAAAAAAGGTATGATCAATCGTAACCCAATTGCTGAGACACTCACCCTTGGTTCTGCTGCACATGAGTAAAAGACGATTTTTCGCTGTGCTGCCTCTCTCAAGGCATCTTCTGATCACTTGGTTTTGTAGACAAGACACCTTGTGATGAGTGGGGTATGACAGTCATTTCTGAAAATCTCATAAGCGGTCCCCTCTGGCAGCAGTCCGCATGCTGCGTGAACGGGGAAGAGCGGCAACGGTAGGTACAAAAGGTTGAATAGATAAAATCTACCTCTTCTCGTACGAGTTAAACCTCTTGCTGAATCACAAAGAGACCAGCATCAACTCCCACCTTTTACGCGGGTCACTATTTCGATGAGGACTCTTTCCTGTTCGGTATTGTGCTCGATTCCGAATTCTGCCTCTTTGATATGGTCAAAAACCTATATTTCCCAGGAGAAATTAAAGGGATAGATAGTTAGATCCGCATAGAGATCGCGGAGTCAGGGACAAGAAGGAGGATGCCCCAACATCTCAGAGATCTCACAGAACCATACTTTAGCTGATGGGGCCACCCAAAAATAAAAGATTCTATCGGATGAAAAATAAACAAAACTCTTGATGCCGCTCTAGGGAGTGCTTGCTTAGAATAGAACTGAGCGATGCTCTTTAGTAGCTTCAGATGGCACGACAATCCTTGGCTCGGAGCTCGGATCAATAATTTCACAGTTGTCAACAAGCGCGGAAACAGTTGACCTGTTTAGAATGGCACTGATTGGTCTGGAATATGGTCTGGATGCTCGAGTGTTGAATGGACGAGAAAGGGGTAAAAGCGTGCACTGTTGAATCAGTGACGAAGAGCTGTTTCTGCTATTGCCTGTGAGAAGAGCAGCCGTTGACTGTCCAGTCCCTGACTTGTGTCACGTTACGACAGTGCGACGCACAACCAAACCTCGCGTGGCAGAAGCAGATGATGGTGGCTCATATCAAGCCAAAGTTGAAAGCGCAGCCGTATTGGCAACCGATAGCCTGCCTTTCCTTCCTATCTAGCCGTTGTCTGGGACACGGGAGCAGGCTGAAGCTAAGGTAGGCTAGAGTAGAGTGTACAGAGCCGAGCAGAGGAGACCCTGGCCATGCAGGGACGACGCCCAACATCAAGGTTTAGGGCCAAAGCGCGGGGCCTTAGAGTCAAGTCACGTCAATGAATTGAGCCAAAGAAATGACATGAGGTAATTCACTCATGCCAAGGCCAGACCCCCTAACCTAGACAGAAGTTCAGCCGAGAGATGGTAAAGAGAGAGAGAGTGTGTGTGTGAGAGAAAGAGAAAGAGAGAGAGAGAGAGAGAGAGAGAAGAGAAAGAGAGAAGAAAGAGAGGCCCTGTATGTGGCTCATCTATCCATGACTGGTCTCCATCCTGGCTGGCAAAAGGGGCGACTCTGCGAGTGTCAGCACGCAAAGAGAACGTGCCAGGTCAGGCTTGCCCTGCGGCAAAGTCACGCCCACGTCCTTTTGGTTCTCACTTGCCATCCTTCCCATTCATCCCATCCATTCTGTCTTGTCCATCTTCTGCCATTTTATTCTTCCCATCCTATCCTTCTGTTTCTCTTCCAGCCAGTCCTCCTCCTCTCCGTCTTCTCTTTCTCTCTCTGCTGAACCGCTCCTCTTTGTGCCACTCAGCCTACACACACCAGCCATGCAGACCATAAAATGCGTTGTTGTTGGAGGCAAGTCCTATTAGCCTAGCCAGCCTTTTAGCTTTTTTTTTTGCCACTGTTACCGACGCCTCCACTTTCATTCCTCGCTTCCCATCATTGCATCCACTTCACTAACAGTATCCATTCCTTTATATTATCCCTTCCTCACCGTGCGGTGCCTTGACTGCCCGTCCTTGCCGCGTACCCATGTATGGCCCATGGACATTCTCTCAATTTTGCCATTCATTGCGACCGGACATTAGACGGTGCCGTTGGAAAGGTAACTTGAACAAGCCTATTGAGTCGGTCTGAAAAAGTTGACCTACTTCTCTCTCTTTCTCCTACCCTTCTCACGACGCTTGTCTGCCCGTGCTTGTGCTGCAGCCGCCGAACACGGGATGCGCACGCTCAAGACGGGATCCCAAGAGGACCATGGATAAAAGGGAGAAGTGGAAAAAAAAATAAGGCGATATTTCAAGGATAGCCAACACGGTCCCCAGAGCTGGCGCCTTTTGCCAGGAGACAGGAGGCGGCGGCTCATTCGGGCATTCGGGCCAGCCATGCATTCGAGAAGGCCCAGAATGGAGAAATAGACCTCGACCACAAATGGAAAAAAAAAAAAAAAAAAAAAAAAAAGGGACGCCTAAAAAAAAGCAAACGAGGACTGGGCTGCAGCTGGCCTGTGGTCATTGACCCAGAGCAACATTCTCATGCGGTGTGGACCCGCGTGGCATTACACGACATGGGGACCCATGTCCAGCAAATACTCACCTGCATCTTCTTTCTGCTTGCTATCCCCTACTGCTAGACATGCCTCCTTATTTCGTACACGACGAACAAGTTCCCGTCTGAATACGTCCCAACAGTAAGTGCGCCCGGACACTACTTCGCTCCTCCTCCCACCGCGTGCCCGTCTGTGTTCTTTTCCTTCTCTCCCCCCCCTTTTTTTTTTTCCCCGACCCGCCAATTTTTTTTTTTTTTTTTTTTTTGTCCGTTCGTTGGCTGGCTGGTCAGACGCCCGGATAGGGGTTGACAGGGACAGAAGAGTGAGAAGAAGGGGGTGTGGGTGCGTGCCGTCGTCATTGTCGACCCTCCTATTTTTACCTCACCCCTCAGCCGGACTCTTCCACCCCACTCTCACTTATCGTGCCAGCATCTGTCCTGCGCGGAGTGCGTGCGGCCGATCACGCCGTCACCAGCATATCTCCACTGCCAGGCGGACGCCGCAGCCTCATGCCTGTATGCGTCTCAATAACGTCTAATGCTGTCTCGGGAAAGGCTCTTTTTGCCTCTTCAACCAAAGAAAGAGAAGGGGGCTAATGGGAGAGGAGGAGGAGGCAGAGTTGCCATGGTGTACAAATCTGTAGTCAACTCTGCAACGATAAGGAGGGGAAGGTTAGACTTGTGGATATGGGATCCGGAACCGGGTGTTAGCACTTGAGCACCTACACGATCCGCGCACTCACATACAGAGAAACACCTCCAAAAAAGAAAAAAAAAAAGTACCGAGAGAGTAGAAATCTTGAATGGAACCAGATAGGGGGGAAGACTGATCTTGATCACTTTTTTTTTTTTTTTCTGCGTTCCGGGAATCATCATTCCTTCCTCATAGGTCTTTGACAACTATGCCGTTACGGTGATGATTGGCGACGAGCCATACACGCTCGGTCTGTTCGATACTGCTGGTAAGTGGAGAGCGACTTGTGTGGGACTGAGAGGGCGAATGCTGTCTACAAGACTTGCCTTCTACTTTGGCTGTTCTCCTTTCTCAGTTTCACATCTCCGAATCACATATTTGGTCTGCTCTCATTTCAACAAGGCAGGGGCAGGGGATACTCTCTCTCTCTTTTCTTTTCTTTTTTATTATTTGGGTCATCCGACTTGGTTTACCACAACAACAACAACAACAACTACCCCCCCCCCCCTCTTCCTTGCTCTCTTCTCTTTCCTCTTTCTCGAGGACACTCTCGCTCCTCTCTCTTACACTCATACGCTATTCACACACTCCCTTGCCCTTCTTACCTTCTGCGCCTCCGCCCTCCTCTTCTCCCCCTTCATTACACTCTCCTTGAAAAAAAAAAAAAAAAAAAAAAAAAAAAAAAAAAATCCGCCCGATCCTCCGTGTTCACCTACATCTTATTCTTGTATCATTCTCTCTTGTATAGGTCAGGAGGACTATGATCGCCTGCGGCCACTGTCGTATCCTCAAACGGATGTCTTCCTGGTATGCTTCTCCGTGACCTCTCCTGCTTCGTTCGAGAACGTACGCGAAAAGTGGTTGCCCGAGGTGCATCATCATTGTCCTGGAGTACCCTGTCTGATTGTGGGCACACAGGTCGATTTGAGGGATGATCCAGCAGTGATTGAAAAGTTGTCTCGACAGAAGCAACGACCCATTTCCGCTGAGAGTGGAGAGCGACTTTGTCGGGAGCAGAATGCGGTCAAGTATGTCGAGTGTTCTGCTTTGACACAGAAGGGACTCAAGAATGTCTTTGATGAAGCCATTGTTGCGGCGCTTGAACCTCAGGTGGTTCGTAAAAAACCAAGATGCATGCTTCTGTAGTCCTTGTTTCTTTCCTTTATTCTTTTTCTTTTTTTTTTTCTTTTTATCCTCCCAAACTAGCTCTCCTTTCCTCTTGATTGATTAAAAAGAATGGGCAGGCTTTTTCCCTTTTACAAGGTCCTCCCATTCCATTCTCAACAAGGCAAAAAAAAAAAAAGAAAAAGAAAAAAAAAAAAAAAAAAAAAAAAAAAAAAAAACCAGAAAAGGCAACCCATGGTTATCCCACTCAAAGGAAGGAAGCCTCATAGAGTCAAGCCTGGATTGCCAAGAATATATATATAATATATTTATAAATCAGCAACAACAACAATAACAACAGCAGCGACAGTAGCAACGACAAAGGAATGAAAAGAGGCGATTATCAAGTGGAAAAGCAAGACGACCGAAACGATAGATAATTAGCCAGCGTTCAATTCTCTCTCTCTCTCTTTTCTCTTTTGTGTGTGTATGGCTTTCTTTCTTTCTTTCATTTTTTTTCTTCTTCCGGGATGAGTATGAATTCAGCCCGAACCATCGTAATACAAATTGCTCCGCAATCTCTCTCTCTCTCTCTCTCTCTCTCTTTTTTTTTTTTTTTTTTATAGAAAGAGTTGGGAGGGTTTAATTTCTGTCTTGAACAATGCTTGATATTCCTATCTTTTCTTCACTTTGACAATTCGTTGCTAGGAAAAAGGGAAAAAAAAATGTGTCTGTGTCTGTGTGTGTGTGTGTAGGGTAGAAGGTGTGTGTGTTGTGTGTGTGTATATAGCTTGGTAACCCTCATCTCACTCGTCCTCTCATTAAACAGCCTTGTACACACACATTTTCACAAGAAGGAGAAGAAGAAGAAAAAAAAAAAAAGAGAGAGAGAGAGAGAGAGAGACCTTTTGTCACCGAATCTATGCCTTTGGAGAACTCATACTCACAACAGTTGACTCGGTGTCCGTCGTGGTCATGACCTCCGAAGTCACTGTTGCATCCCTTGATTCCATCAATGACTCCTTGGTCAGAGTCTGTTCTTGCACTTCAGTCCCTTCAATGCTAACCTCATTTTCTCCTCCCTCCGTAGTTGTAGTCGTAGTAGTGATCGTAGTCATAGTCGTGGTCGTGGTCATGGCCGTGTCCTCCTCAGATCGATACACACTCTTGAAAGAAGGTCCTTTCTCACCAGTAGAGGGCTCCAAACCATCGATATCCACCTCAACTTCCATCTCCATACCTACATCAACATCCATATCCTGAGTACTCTCTGCGACCTTGATTTCTTCCTTGTTTCCTTCTATCCTTGATCCCTTATCTAGTACCATCTCCTCCTCACCAACAAAGTTCTCATCCTTCTCGTCATCCAAATCATCCAAATCATCATCATCCTCATCATCACTGGTATCCGACATTGGCTCTGTCGAGCTCAATGCATTCAATATCCGTCTCGCAACACGTTCCTGAGTCCTGGTCGAGGACAGTCCCATTCCTACCCCTGTATCATCTTCTAATCCAGTCGTGGACCCGGTGGCTGTTGCTGCTGCTGCTGCCGCAACGGCCGCGGCCGCGGCAGAGACGGCAGTCGTACTTGGGATGGATGAATTGGCTGTAGAAGAGAACGACGAAAGAGCCGAAGATGAAAAGGTGAACGGAGAATGCAACGAAAACATACTCAAATCCGAATTGGTCAAAGCAACGTTCAACATTTGTTCTGCCAAATCTCGGTTGTGTTGTTGCAACTGAAGTTCTTGTTGATGTTGGGCTTGTTGTTCTACAGTCAAGGGCAAACCTAAGAGTGCCTGACTTGAATGCATGACTTGACTCGTCGAAGAGTGTGCTTGTTGTTGCGAATGCGACATCTGTGGAGAAGAGTGTGAGTATATGGACGAGGTCGAGTCGGGGATCGAGGAAGACGATGCTCCACTGGCCACATGGGCCGAAGAGTCATCGATTGTTGTTTGAGACAATGATGCCTGAGTCGAGTGTGAGTGAAGAGAGTGTCCATCTTGAGAAGGCTGCTGATGGTTCTGATGATAATGTTGATTCTGCTCATATTGTTGCAAGAATGGGAACTGAGCTGACAGGGCCGCAATAGCAGCCTGTTGAGCAACATCATGGATTTGCTGCTGCAACACCAAAGCTGCCATAGACAAGCTTGAGTTGAGCATTCCATAACTACCGTGGGCATCCCCATCGCCGATCCCACCATTCGCCTGGTGCGTTGGGTGCTCTTCAGTCGATGAGTCTTCTGTTCCAGACGCCGGCAAGGACGATCCTGATCCTGCGTGGCCCGTCCCGGGTCCACCGGACGCTTGAGCCTGCGCCTGCGCTTGCTCCTGTGCCTGTGCCTGCGCCATGGCTGCCGCTGCCGCTCCACCACGACGGTTGATCCGGCGCTCAACATCCTTCATCATGATCAAAACCACCTCCCGAAGGCTCATTTGTCGGTACCCGGGTGTCTTGCAACGCGAGGACATGAATGTCCTTGCAATTTGGTTCGCTGCAGGAATCCGCTGCAAACTTGCCACGGCCTCGGACTGAGCTGCAGCAACAGCGGCCGCCATAGCAGCAGCGGCGGCAGCAGCGGCCGCAGCCGAGCTATCACCATCTTGTTGATGTTGTTGTTTCTTCGAGTCCAGCTGGTCATGCGACTGAATAATTTTGGCAAGTTGAATAGCATTGCTCTCCTGGACACGATCACGCAGTTGCTGTGCAATCTCTGCCCACTGAATCTCTGTGTGGTCTGTCACACCCGATTCAAGAATCATCTTGAGCACATCCAACTGCTGCTGTAGTCCACCACGGCGACGAATAGGTCCTTTGGGTGCTTTGGGCACCATGGCAGGGATGGGAATCGATGCAGTAAAGGCCGAGTTCGGGAAATGATCCTCCGTATCATGGACGACATCTGATACGGGTGAGAGACTCGATTGAACAACGCCAGTTCCTGGACCAACTCCTCCACTGTTATTGGTATTGCCATGAACACCTCCATCAGGACCGGTATTTGTGCTATTGCCGTGGAGACTGTTATCGGGACTTTGAATATCTGGGGCCGTCAGCGGTTGGGGCCATAGGATGTTGTTGTTGTCAGCATTTGGGAGCACACCATGAAGGGCAGCAGCGAGTATTAACACGTCCTGATCGGCAGATGTCTTGCTATGGTCATGTCCCGGTGGTGCGAGATCTAGACCCATGTTACTGTGGAGTTGAAGCTGTGCCTGTTGTTGCGGCTGTTGTGACTGGGATGTGCTCTGGGGTTGATGCTGTTGCTTCGCCGCCGCCGCCGCTGCGGAGGATGCATTCGCTGCCACAGCGGCAGCGGCAGCAGCAGCAGCGGAGCTCGGTCCCGTCCATTCACCTCGTTCCAGTCGAGGCTGTAACGTTTGCGAATACCGATGCCGGCACTGATGTCTCGTTCTCGTGCCTCCCATTCGCTCCGAGATTAGCGTCCACATCGGACTCGAGTCCAGGATTGAGGCTTTACCCTGTTGGATGGCCAACTCTTGCATGATTGTCAACAATTTTTCATCTTCATGGGGTTGCCATGGCCCAGTGATCATTGTACTTTGATCCTTGAGGTGGTTTCGGTATCGATCGCGACAGCTGTCTGCCATTCGCCCCAACTCGTTACCAATGGTCGTCCATTGAGCTTTGTGTTTCGCATAGAGCTCAATCAACTTTTGGTCATCTTCTTTGCTCCATGCTCCTACGTTATTCTGGGGATGGAACATTCGACGCACATGCAAGTAAATGTTCAACAGTGGTCTCGTTTGAAGTCGTACAGCTAAACAAATAAAGCAGCATAGTGCATTGGGATGGTAGTCGTTTAGCTTTCGGATCAAGAAAAGAGTACATCAAAAGAAAAGAAAAAAAAAAAGCCAAGAGAGTACAGAAGGGCCTGGACAACTGAGGTCTTCCTACCGATTTCGACCCAAAGCGCTTTCAAATCATTCTTCTCAAATCGTCCGCGACCGTTTCCATTCTCGAACCATCGCTGGATGGCATCTTCAGCCATGTTATTGCGCTTGACATAATCTCGAATCGTCTGTCGAATCAATTCATCTTCATGCGAACTAAAGGTTCCTGTCCGATATGGGATACCTATTTGTTGATGCAAGCGGTCAGTTTCAAAGTAACCGATCTCCGAGGGTACCTCCATTAGCTTTCTTCTTCTTCTTTCCCACAGGTACTTTTTCTGTACCTTTTTCTTTCAAGGCTGTGGCCATGAGCCATTTGGTATGCAGAGGGTTATCACTCGTCGTGGCCACGACGTTGCCAACATTCATCGACTCGTCCTTCATTCGAGATGATCCCGAAGTTCCGTCGTCACCTCCTGTGGTCACGCCTCCATGGACATTCACCATATCATCATTTGCACCACCGGTATCCCCGCCGCTGCCTCCAGCGCGACCCACACCACCATCACCAGTGCCGGCTCCTCCACCTGCACTATTATTTTTTCTTGCATTTTGTCCAGCTCCGCGTCCTCTCCTCCTTGTTGCTGGGGCGGTTGGGGGGTTGATGTCAGTCTCGTGGCCACTAGGTCCTGTAACACTGACCGAGACAGAAGAGTCCACTTGGGGAGAGCTCGAGAGGTTGAGTGTTGGTTTGAGTGTGGCGAGGATCGAGGGGTCACCCAAGTTCATCAGCACAGTCGTCGCTGCAGCAGTGGCTGCATTCAAGTCATGCTGCTGTTGCTGTTGTTGTCGATGGTGATCCAAATGGGCTTGATCCGTATCAGCGGTTGTGATCGAAGACCCAGACGCCGTCGTGGCTGTGGTCATGGTGCTGGAGGTCACGGTGGTGGTTGTCGTGGGTATATTACCCTTCAGACTCTCTTCGATCAACATTTGCATCTTGGAGATTCCAGTCATCGATTCCATAATTTGTTCACGCGTCAATCGAGTACCGCCGGTTGCATCCAATGGGATCTGCTGTTGTAGTTGCTCCTGCATTCGGAGGACTTCTTCACTCACTCTTTGGAGATCACCACTCATCGGCCCATGTTGTTGGCGGTGTGTTTGATCTTGTGGTGAGTGATGTGAGTGATGTTCTTGCGACGAGCCTTCGCCCTTGGATTGAAGAGAATGGTCATCATGGCGATGGTGGTGGTCCGAGTGCGGCCGATGATGGTGATGCTGTCCTTGTGAGTGATCTTGGCCTGAAGGGTCGGCTCTATCATGGTCATGGTGACCGGAAATAGCGATTCTTTCTCCAGCGCTTGCCAAAAGATCTGCCATCGTTGTCATTGCCGAGCTCAAGGCCGAGGAAGAAGCCTCATGATTCAAAGTGAGATCAGAGATTGAACCATGTTTTATGTCCAGTGGTTTGGCAAGGCTGTCATGATCGCCGCTGCTTCCATGATGGCCACTGTTATCATGATGATTGACTTCGGCGCCGTTGCTATTGCTGTTGACTGCGACAACGGGGGCGCTGGGAGTTGGGGATGAAGCAACGGCAGCGGCAGCAGCGGCAGCAGCAGCAGCAGCAAGACCACCTGAACTCAGGCTACTGGCAAGGATCTCTAGATTTCCTATAGCATCACCAAAATCACTTCCTTGCACAGTCTCTGACCCTGCTGCAATAGGTGAGACCAGGGCTCTTTTGAAGCCAGCATCCGCATCTGAAGACGAGGCTGTGCCGTCTTGATCCGCACTGCCCGCATCATCGACGTCGTCGTGCTTTCGTTTTCGTTGTCTAGATTGCTGCGGCGATTGTCGACTCTCCATCTGTGATTTAGAGTTGGAGCTGAGAGGGGAGGAAAAGAGTGGAGAGATAGTGGATAGTGGAAGAGGTGTGTATGTTTGTCGAGGATTTGGGGTCCGAGAAGGTTATGTATGTTATGGTTCTCTGGTGGATCAGTCTAACAATCGAAAAAGGCGCGTTAAAAGACGAAAAGAAAAGAAAGGCGTTGATGGAGGTGATAGTAAGGATTGCGACGCCTGTCAACGGTGATTCCTGCTGCGTGCTTCTTTTCAATGTATGCTTTTCCTGTGCCTCTGTCAAATACTTTGGAGTTGTTATTCTCCTGTGCTTTGCCCTGTCCTATTGTTGGACGCGCTCTAGACTAGTACAGCTCGGATGGTTGCTGGTGTGGAGAAGAAAGGAAGCCGGGATTGGGTTAGATAACTTGTTGTGCGTGCTCTTCTTGTTGGTCCTCATTCCATCGGCTGCTCTAAGGCCACATGAGCTAAAGTCCATGCCAGAAAGAGGAAGAAAGAAAGAGAGAGAGAGAGAGAGAGAGAAAAAAAAAAAAAAAAAGAGAAAAAACAAAATAGGGTATCCAACTGGTGATTGTTGCACCAATGCCTGTCCATCGTTGATTGGATCATCCATTACTGAGTAGTCGACAAATTGGGTGGAAGAAATGGTAGACATGGGTCCTCTGACTTTGCTCCTGTCCTTTCTTCACATTGCTATCGTTTCCTCTCTGGTCGAGTAGAGACATGACGGAGAATGGGTCCGAGGCGCCCGGCTCTCCATCAGCCACAGAAGGCGGTCAACAACAACAAAAATCGACTCCATCATCATGACAGACGAGCTCCGAGAACAACCAAATGAATGTGGATCGGTCGAGAGAGTCTTCTCTCAAGCACATACTGGAAGGGTTGCCACTCATTGGACCATTGAACCGTTGGAAGTACTGAGCAGAGACTTACAGTAAAGGCTTACAGGTCTTAAGGGCGGGGAAGGAGGACAAGGGAACAAATCGACCTTGGTTGAGTCTGGGGCGAAATAGTCTCTTGCGCCAGGTCAATCATGTGAGGGCCGGACTGGTGGCTTGCGTGAGAATCCATGAATTGGGTCATTGGCATGGGGAGCTCGACAAGGCCCAATAAGCGCAGCCTTCTCTTTCTGTGCCTCGACTCCCAGTGTTGTATGCTCGCGCATGTATTTTAGTGAGGCTAGACACACGCCCAGACTACCTTATTTTTTTTAGTTTTTTCCAACAAGATAGTTCCCAGAATCATGCGGCCATCATGCAAAAGAAAAAAAAAGACATAAAAAAGAACACTCTCCATGCAGATTTCCATGCGTTTTATTGAGAACAATCACAATAAGGGCGTATTGAAAAGAAAGAGAAAAAAGGATCGTAAAGGAACAATCCTCTTGATTTCTCTCCCATCCCAAGACAGGGGTGAGGCTCCAATAGTATGAAATACACCATTTAACGGTTGGACTTGGCAACACGCTCCAACTCGTCCTTCTTCTTGATGGCATACGAGTTGGACGAGCCCTTGGCAGCGTTGATGAGCTCATCAGCGAGGCACTCAGCAATCGACTTGACGTTGCGGAAAGCGGACTCACGGGTCTAAAATAAGATAATCAATGGACCAGCAGGTGTGGGGACCATGTTAGTAACCGTAAGGGGCGAAACCTCTTACACTGATCTCTAGAATAATAAATGCTTTCTTATTTTTTTCTTGAGAAAGTAGGTTCCAAGTCGATGGGCAAAATTCAGATTCCATTGGAACCAGCAGGCTTCAGCGACTTCAAAAAGCAATGACCAGCAGCAAAACAGGGTTTGCCTTCATGGTTGACAGAATACAAAATCTCAAGGATACAGATCCAATGAAGCGAACTCTGGCAACCAACAAACGCATCCCATGTAACGCTGCTCCCATAGCAATAGATGTCCTGAAGACCGCCAGTAATCCACGTAGACTCGAGAAAATATGCCACGCGTCAACCTGTCATCTGTAATCTCTTCCGAATCCACAAGTTAATAAAAAATTCTACTTACACCAATGGTCAACAAGGAGATGGCCTGGTTAACACGGCGGAGAGGGGAGACATCGACGGCCTGGCGACGGACGGTACCGGCGGAACCGATACGGGTAGAGTCTTCACGGGGACCGGTGTTGATGATGGCATCAACCAAAACCTGGATGGGGTTCTGGTCCGAGAGCAAGTGGATGATCTCGAAAGCGTGCTTGACGATACGGACAGCCATGAGCTTCTTGCCGTTGTTGCGGCCGTGCATCATCAAGGAGTTGGTGAGACGCTCAACAATGGGGCACTGGGCCTTGCGGAAACGCTTGGAGGCGAAGCGGCCGGCGGTGTGGGGCAAGTAGACGGGGGCCTTGACCTGGATGTAGTCGATCAAGGAGATATCCTTGACCTCGACCTCGTCGTAGGCCCACTTGTTGAAGAGGCGGACAGCGCCATCGGTCTCAATGCCGGCAGGGAGAGCAAGAGTAGCCATTTCTATGAGCGTGAGGTGATCCAGGATCGAGAATCCAGTCAAGATTAATACTCGGTGCAAAAAAAGAATGAATCGAGATGCTCCTCTCCACTGTTGAATGATCCTAAGTCTAGATCCATCAAGTTGGTCCTTGCTGAAATAGATTTAGGGAGACGATCCTTTGTCCAGCTGTTTCCTCCCGTCAAGAACCATAGGTTGATAAGCAATGGCAACGCTGGTGATGCCTGGCGATAGGATGAGTGCTATCCTCCACATATCGTCGGTATGGATGGATACTCGGTTTGATGGATGGATCCTTTCCGTTCACTCACTCCAGAGCAGTGGTTGGTGTTGGGGCTGCAATTACCAGATAAATGTTAGAGGAGGACCAAATCCAAGTTGCAGAGCCAAGAAGTTTAAATAGGACTCAAAACCCTTAAGACTTTGAATTTTTTTTTCTTCCTCTTCTCAGCCAGAGAGCAGCCAGAGAACAGAGACTCTTTTCATGAAGTTCCGCCGAAGGGGTATCGTGCTTTTTTATTTCTATTTCTCTAGAACTGAAAGTTGAAGGTGAACGATCCATCTCCAAAGGGACTACCTCCACTACCCTGCTGGAAAAAGAATGGGTGGCCTCCTCCTCCAAATCCGTTTCCGAATGGGTTCTGTTGCGACTCATGGTCGTTTGGATCATCTCCGTTGTCAAAACGGGCACGCAACTGACTATCGCTCAAAACTTCATAGGCCTCGTTCAATCCCGCCATCTTCTTTTCGACCTGGTCAGATGAAAGATCGCCTCTATAAGTATCAGGATGCCATTGGAGGGCCTGCTTCCGGAATGCCTTCTTGATCTCTCTTTCTGTTGCGGATCGGGAGACTCCCAGAATCTTGTAGTAATCCTTCTTCTTGGATTGCTTCAGTAACCGTTGAGCCTTGGAGAGTTTCTCTTGAATATTATAGTCTTGGCCACCAGAAGCCTCGTGGGCCTGGTTGAGATCCCGAACAGCCTCCTCGAACTCATCGTTCAACAGATGAGCCATACCACGACCCACAAGTCCGTCCACGTTAGTTTCGTCCAGCGACAACGTGTCTGAGCACCACTTCAAGGCCTTCTTAGCGTCTTTTGTCTATTTTAAACAAAACAAAGTAAAGTAGCCATTGTAGGACGCGGATCAAATAGGTCAGTTAGAATACTACTTTTCTCCTCAAATCAAGGGCGATTTTCTATTAATTTGACCACCTCTCCCAAAAAAGAGGATTGCTCCTTTCTTTCTTTCTTCCTTTTTCTTTTTATATTTTCTTACCTCGGTATATGCTTTACAGGCCGCAGAGTAGATGGTCAGGAGCAATCTCTTGGGCATCTTTCCAGCAGCGTTATTATCGTTTTCCATTGTTTCCGTCTCTTGTTGAATGGTTGCCACCAGGGCCCGTTCACCTCCAATAGCCTTGTTAATCACTCCAGCCCAGCGGCCATTCTCGATATCCGATTTCAACTTGGTCATCTCCTTCTCTGTGGACTTGAGCTTTCGGAAGAGAGCTTTGCAGAGTTTGTTTTCGGGATCAAATGAAATACACTGCTTGATGTGACCCAAAGCCTGCTCGGGCATGTAGAGAGAATAATAACTCATAGTTGACAATCGGTGCATCAACTGGGGGTTGGTTGCCGCGTTGTGGGTTGCACGGCTAGAAGAAGAAAGAAGACAAAAGTGAGGTGTCAGCTATAAAAGAAGCAGAGTGATAATGGTCGTCTTTTTTCTTTTCTTTTCTTTTCTTTTGCCATGATGAACTCCAGAGTTGTGCACCGACTTCTTACCTCAGGTCATTCACAGCCTCTTCGACCTCACCCTTAGCAAGACGACACTCGGCCCTCTGCAACCGGAAGGGGGTATAGAGTGGAGAGACAAAAATGGCGGCGCCCAAGATCTGTACACATTCCTCCATCTGTCCCTTGGAAGCCGCATCCTCGGCCAGCGAGAGTGCCTTCGAAGCCATGTCAACGGACGCCAACAACTGAGCGGTTTCTTCATCCTGTGCATGTTCCTTGACATGAAGCTCCAGATCCTGCTTGGCCTTTTCAAAA
Organism: Mortierella sp. BCC40632; assembly: GCA_011634665.1. Classification (NCBI taxonomy): domain Eukaryota; kingdom Fungi; phylum Mortierellomycota; class Mortierellomycetes; order Mortierellales; family Mortierellaceae; genus Mortierella; species Mortierella sp. BCC40632. The sequence continues at coordinate 189,465 of WAEK01000023.1, forward strand.
TCACCAGTCTTCGCGTGGATCTTGCCACGTTGCAACAAAGCCTGTCGGAAATTGGGCTTGAGCTCGAGGATCTTTGTAAAGTCGGAGACGGCCTGATGGTTGCGGCCCAGGGTCATGTAGGTGGCAGCTCGCTTGAAGTAGGACAAGTAGTTGGACGGGTCTCGCTCTAGAGTGGACAAAGTGAGTGATCAGCGACCGTTAGTACAACAGCGAAAGAGGGAATGAATTCAGGGTAGCCACTGAACACAAGTGGAGAGAAAGGAGTGCGTATCCTGGAAGCATACCAATGGCTGCGTCGTAGTTTTGGAGAGCCAGGTTGTATTCGCCCTTGCCGAGATGGAAAGTGGCCTGGTCGAGGAACTGTTGGGTGGTCTGTGGCTCCTCAGCACAGACGCTCCTCATCGAGAGGAAGACCGGGAGCAGCGAGAGCCAGTGCAGTCTCATTCTCAAGGAAAGGTGGAGTGAAGGCTAGGTAGGGAAGAGGGATAAACCCACAAGCAGTGGATCGTTGTTAGATAGGAAGGGTTGTAGAGTGGAGAGTAGAGAGTGGAGAAGTGGAAGAATGGAGAGAAAGAGAGCAACAACTGATGATGTTGGAGGAGAGATGGAAGAATGGATGGAGATGGATGAGCTCAGAGGAGGAGAGAGAGAGTGTGTGTATGAGTCGAGGCTCTTCGCTAATATTTTTATATGCCCCCAATTGCTGCAGCCTGGTCTGCTCTTTATCGTTTGGCTCGGGCTCCTGCTGTGGCAGAATGCGATTGGTCTCTGGGCGGCGACCGTCGTCTCCAGTAGTCAGGAGGCTTAACCTAGAGCTGCTGGCTACTGCCAGACCGCCAGGGCGGGGCACCTGCATGTTTTTCATGCCATCCATTCCAAACAAAAAAAAAAAAAAAAAAAAAAAAAAAAAGAAAAGGAAAAGAAAAAAGAGAAGCAGCAGCAGCAGCAGCAATGCAAGGGGTCTCGATAAGAATTTTTTTTTTACTCTTTTTATCTCTTTTTATTCTTTTTATATTTGCAACAGGGGAAATTGGGGGGAGAGGGATTAATAACGGTGGCCATGGCCGGCATGGTCCGCTGAGGGATGGAGTGAGAGCGGTAGAGGGTGGTGGTCATAGTCCCTTGGCGATCCTGATGTTGACAACATATGGATCGGAGGCAACTGAATCTTATCCCCTACTGAACTAGACTTGGCCATCCGCGGGAGAAATGCGGGCAGGGCCGGCAGTCGTGGCGAAGGCGGTGAGGCGGAACGTCCATCGAGTCGTGGTCCTGCTTGAGACTCGGGTGGAGAGCAAGGATGAGGTGGTGAGGTATTACCATCACTGTGCTGCGATGTCATTGACGGTGTGCGACTCCGGTATGGCTCTGCAGCTCTAGGACTGTGTGTAGGAGGCACGTACTCCATTTCGTGATCCATCGGCTGAGTCACGCCCCGACCATGTGCGTAACTTGGCGTAGATTGTGGTGGGTGTGAGTACGAGTGCGAGTGTGGGTGCGAGTACGGATGGTGGCGGGGCGAGTGGCTATATACAGATGGTGAAGGAGAGGACGATTTGGACGAGGAGAGCGAGTGAACGGCCGCCAGGGCACGCGATGGGGCATGACCGAGAGGTGATCCTTCTCGGGCATAGGCATGGTGAGCAGGAGCAGGATGGGCATGGTGGGCGTGAGCGTATTCGTGTGAAGGGGCATACACGTGTACGGGTGGAGATGGTTGCGGGAATGGTGCCGCATACCGGGTCGTTGCATGGCTCGACCAGTGACCATCCACTGATCCATATCGCGACCGGCCAGGCGAGGAAGGCGGTGTGCGATCCAAGTCTGAGTGTGACGGGTGATACTCGGCATGGCTTGGACGAGCAGCAATGGCAACGTGGCGAAGTGGGTGTGCAGGGTAGTGGGCAGGATAGGCGTGATAGGGCTCGTCGTGCGAGAGGTGCGAGAACGACGAACGAGTGCGCTTGTGGGTGCCGTGTAGGTCTGGATCCGTATCACTGTGCTCAGCCTCGTGGGTTGACGAAGGAGGGCTGTGCATTGGACCATCTGGACCGTCAACGGAGGGCTTCTTGGGCTTGACGTGGTGGTCTTTACGGATGCGAATGCGCACACCCTGGTCAGAGAAGCTCCGTGACAGGAAGGTGGACTCGAGCATACCAGGGAAAGCCTTGGGGGTGTAGACAGTGAGCGGGCTCGAGGTGGTAGTCATAATGTGCACGACCTGACCTTCGATCAGCTCAAAGAGAGTGAAGCGCAAGCAAAAGACACCCTCGATCCGGACAGAGACATCACCAAAGACAAAGTAGCCGCCGTCTGAGTTGTCAATATCTTTGAGTCGGTTGAGGGAGGAGACGACTGTACCAGCGAGGACACGGTGTGCAGGGGCAACGATTTCACCCGAAGGATTGTCAGCATGGACGAGGTTGCAGCACATGAAGAGATATGGACTCTGGAGGTAATCCCTGGGATAGAGTAAGAGAAAAAGCAAGAGACACACACATACACACACACACAGAGAGAGAGTTTAGTCAGGGACTGTCTGTTGCAGGAGCAAGGGACACAAAGGTCCGCTGGAAGGAGTTGACGTCAACCATAAATATGGGAGGAAGTAGAAGGAAGAAGAGGAAGGAGAAGGAGCAGAGGAAGAGAGAGAGAGAACTTACTTGTTTTTGTCCGAGGTGGGGTCGGAAAGCTTGATCTGAACAATGGGCGGGGGGTCGATGGGACGCCGGTCGCGCTCTTTGATGCCGCAGACCTTGCCTCGCTGGGGTTGCTGGCGGATGGTTAGGACAAATTTGGATCTGAGTGGGCGCAAGAGAGATTGGATTAGGACAGGGCGGTGAGTGTCAGAGAAGAAGAAAATATAAAAGATTTTTTTGGGACCAAACCATAATCAGTCCGCTTCCCAGTTTAGCCGAGGACACCCAGGGCACATTTCCTCGGCAACAACGAAGCAGGTGCAGGTGAGAGAAAGGGGAAAAGGGAGAGGAACCTACGGCGGGGCAATGTTGTTCTTTTCTGTCAGGCCGCTGACAAAGCAGTAAGGCGTCGAGGATGAAGACTTGACCATGGTTGAAGAAGTGCGAGAGAACTGGGGATGGGTGAGGCGAGGATAGAAGGTTGTGCCGATGGGTGGAGAGTATCAGTGAATCGAGAGTGCCGAATGTTCACAGTTGGAACATGGCCGGGGGGATGTGAGTAGCAAGGACGAGGACGAAGTCAAAGTCGAGGTTCGAAGAGTAAGAAAGGTGGCGGTAGCAGCGACGAAGAAAGAGAGAGAGAGAGAGAGAGAGAGAGAGAGAAGGAGAGACGAGAGAGTAGACCAGAGTAAGAAACTCGTACTGAACAAAGACGTTGAGAAGGAGAGAAGACGAAGGGTAAGAGAGAAGCTAAAAGAGAGTGAGAGAGTGAAAGTGGGAAGGAGAAAGAGAGAGAGTAGCCGGGTGGCAGATGGACAGGAAGAGTGAAGAGAAAAGAAAGAAAAAAAGAAGGGAGAAAAAGAAGAAAAAAAAAAGGTCAGAGGGAACAAAAAGGACAAAACGAGCTGTGTGGCGACAGCTGGCTAAATATAATGGGAGACCCTCCACCAGGCCAGGCCCAGCCAGGCCACGCCATGCAGCGAGGCATCATCGCCCGGGGTCGGGGGGAAGAGGCTGGCCGAGAGAGTGGCCGCGAGTGGCCCACGGGCGTATAATTAGTGGGCCAAGAACAACAAAGAGAGAGGAAAAAAAAAAAAAAAAAAAAAAAGACGCCCGACGAGCGGAGGGTCGAGAAGGAGAGACCCAAATTCGGCCAGCGAGTGGCCGCGACGAACGGGGCGAGCCTGCTCCTTTGTGGGCCGCGCCCGCCATTGGCTGGGACGAGCGGGCAGGGGAGAATGAGAGCGGAGAGCCGCGCAGACGGCACGACTGCATGATTCCCATTTGTGTACGGCTGGCCAACGACGCTGCCGCCTCAATAAGTTGTCCAGCAGGACCCCTCTCGCCTGTCTGCCTCCCTCTCTCTCTTCCTCTGCGGCGATTACCGAGAATTTGATTCTGAGAGCTGTAACCCCAATCCAAACAGAGCCGTCTGTCTGTCCATTTCATTGTTCGGTCGCCCACCCTTCTGTTTTCTGCCTCATCTCTCCTCGCCCTTCGCCCCATCAGCCCACTGATGGTTATTTCTTTTATCCAACTTGGAAAAGTAGGCAGAAGAGGAGAGGGCTACCAAGGGGGCAGCCATAACCGGCCGCACGGGACCGCAAGGACGCAAAACGGCCAGGCCGCGCAATTTTACGTCTGGGTTACTCTATCCATCCGGCCACTCCCACTTGGCCTGACTCAGGCCGACTCGGTCGCATCTTGCTTAGGGTCGCCAATCCCCTCACCTTCCCTATGCCTCATCAGTCTCCTGCGCTTCCTTCCCGGATTCTCGTCTCTATCTCTTGCCGGCCTGTCCAATGACCATACTGCTAGAGTCTCAGCCATGATCGGTTTCCGTTCCTCTTCGCTCGATGAATTAGTGCAGAAAGACTGGCTGGCTATGAGCTCCGCCCGCTCGCCCGCCTCACTCGCTCGCCCATTCACTTTTCTGTCTTGCCCATCTGTCCATCCACAATCAAGGCAGACAAGAAAACAGACAGAGATAAAAACAAGGAAAGGTAAGGCAGGCGGTGTATATGTATGTTATGTGTGTGTGTGTGTGTGTGTGTGTGGCCCTGTTTGTTCAGACGATAGAGATGTGGTCGACCAAAAATGCCGCAATCTCTTTCTTATTTTGGTCCGCCTGCGAGAGCGAAAGGAGCGGTGGTGCAATTTACCCAGCTTTTGAAGCTCTCGCTATCTCTTTTTTGGTGCATTGGCTGCAGCGGAAATGTGTATTACCGCGGACAGACAGGGATGCAAACGAGGCTAGCCCTAAATTAGCGTCGCTCCTCAACTCAAGCATGGACAGCCCTGGCCCAAAATGGAGAGAGCTCGTCCTACCCACTTTTACATCGCCAGGCTCTGAGCCCCTTCCCTTACTCAATCTCTCTCCCTCCCGCCCGTGTCCACGAGGACACTCCTCCCCAAGCAAGGCACTTCTGAGTCTTCATCGTGGACCAGTTCATCGGTGTGTACCTCGAGCCCATCTCTCTTACATATGCTAACTTCTTTTCAAGGATCGGGTCAGAGTTTTGACTGCTTTGTTTCGGTCGTGGTTAGTCTGCTCAATCCTGAACCTCTGGGCTTGATGCTCTACCTCCTCCCCCTTCCTTTCTCCCCTTTTGCCCCTCTGAATCCAGCAGAATCTGGTCCGAGGCAATGTCTGATGGTGGAAGGTGCGAAGAGACCGATGTCTTCTCCCTCGGAATTTCGTTCCTCCAGAGAGGAATCAACCTGCCAAGAGTTGCTTCATCTTCTCCACAGCCCAACTCTGTGCGCCTCCTGTGAAGGAAAGATTACACAAACAGGACTAACTCATTTCCCCTCTCGCCTCGTCACCTCATAACCGCAGCACTCCTCTTTCTTATTTCACTGTCCAGACCCTCGATCGAGGCTCTCTGTTGTCGCCGTCCCTCTGGTTCGCCTCGAGCTATGTTTGGACGGCGGTTTCTCCGCCCTGTGGGAAAGCTGGTTGGTTGGAGAGTTAGGTTTACCAAGCGGCGATTGCGCGGTCGCTGTCTTCCTCTCGATCAATTATGGAAAGATGTGTCCACGAGGCATCTTAATTTGGCGAGGACCCGGCAGTGGTCAAGGGTTTCGATCCAAGGCAAACCACACAAACACCGAGGAGTCTGTTCGTATTTCTCTCATCTCTCTTTCTCTCCATCTCTCTATCTCTCTATTTATCCCTTGCTCACGTATACTTTACCACCAGGTCTCCCAGACAGGACAGGTGAAAGGAGAGAGCGGTGCATGTGTACTTGGTCGGAGGATGCATTGCATCAACGTTTACTTGACCACGCTGGCACACAGGGTCGATCAGCAACCGTTATTTCCAGCACCCAAGGCTATATGACCCGACACAAAGTGTTGTCATACTCCTTTGCGCACATCCTCGGTTTCTGCAGTGAACAACGCCGCTGGAATAGCGACAAGTTACCAGCGGCTTGGACCGGATACAACTAGGGTACGTGGCTAAGAGTCCACGAAGCGCACCTCATAGGTCTCAGTGCAAGATCGTCTAGGCCATCCCTGTTTTCGTACCAGGGGGAATGAGGAGGTGCTATATTGATGTTCTCAAAACTCTGCCTCAAACGCTCTACTGTTCGTAGCATTTTGATTTCCACCCTTCAGCCTTGTCTTGGGTCATCCTTCTCTTGGAAGGTCCTCATGTAGGGGACTCTCGCAGTTCCCGGGTGGGGAAGAGAGGAGCTGACACTCTACGCGATACACCAAAGTAGACATTCGGTGCTTGACAAACTGTCAGAGCTTACCCAATGGTAGATTGGATTTCATTTGCGACGCAACCCGGATTGGATACCGTTTACCTACACCTCATTTCACAATGCACCAGCCAAAACGAATGCGTACTCATTTTGTAAGACCAAGATACATGAGAAGAAAGGGAATATTTCGATGGAACCAGGTATTTGCAAGTCAAGAATGTCATCATTTATTAGTGGTAATCCAATTGTCGGGTCAAGTGAATGGCTAAGGGAGGGGGGAGGGGGGAGGGGGAGAGGTGTTCTTAATCGTTGGTAATCAAAGATTCTGGACTCGCTCCCCGATCTCTTCACGCAACATATTTCACTAATATTTTCTTTTTTCTTTTTTTTTTTTTTAGATGACCGCTCAAGTCTCCTACCATATCCTGAAATACAGAAGCCTTCCTCCCCTTCCTTGATGAAAAAACAGTCCTGGTCTCCCAGGACTGTTTTGCAGATGTTGGATGGTTTTGTCTCTTTGTCTCTTGGGATTCTCTTACTGTTCGCAGCTACTATCCCACCAATAGAACCAGTATCGCATCGAATGTAACAAAGAAGAAGGAGAAAAAGGGCTATCAAAGCATTTGTTGTGATTGTAGACCTTTTAGGATAAGGTCCTGTGGTTCCCCCTCCCTACCCCTCCCCTTCAAATGTTTTCGTCATCTGCAGCAATTGTGAGGTGTGGATGCAGGTAGGTAGGGTTCCTTTAGTCACGACAACCATGTCAGATATTGAGCAACATGCGCACACAGCTGACCACTTGTCTCTGTCATCCTTTTTGGACAGAACGAGTGCTTCGTGATCGCCCTTAGAAAATCGGTAATCTTTCTGCTTATTTATAAGTAAAATGTCTACGGGAGCTCGAGTGAGGACCATGCAGTTTGTTGCTGCGGGCTCTGCAGCAAAGTAAAAAAAAAAAAAAAAAAAGCTGACATGCAGGGACCACCGATTCGACAACCGCCTTTTGATTATCGGGTGCCTCAAGCTTACTTTTGCCAAGTGGACAAAATGGCTGACCGTGTGTTACAAAGGGCACCTGTGCAGGAAACTAAGGGAAGAGGCATTTTTTTTATTGAGCTGAACTGGACGACATCAGCATTGGCCTCCAAAGGTCAAGGAGTCCATATCAAATCGAGTGGCTGAGTAATCTCAATTGATCCCTCCTTGTCTCTGTCATAGACTGACTGGACAAAAAGAATTCTGTAGGAAACCGTAGTACGGTCAGGTAGTACTAAATGAGACTTGAATGGCTAAATGTTGGCCCATCATCGCTGTCGTTACTACCTACTAACTCTGTTCAAAATTAGAAAGTCTACGTGTTTTGATATGTATTTGTCAAGGCATAATATGCAAGAGAATGAAAGGAGGCAGCAAATATGACAAGATACTGATGCATTGGTTGCAAAGCGCAGGAAGAGCCAGGAGCAGGATTCTATGCAGGAGAGGACCTGGAGGCTTTTGTTGTCTACATACACATAAAAAAAAAAAAATGGACGCACTGTCCACCCTTGATAAAGACAGATATACCACCGTGTCTGGGGTATCCAATGTCAGGAATGCATGTGGTGAGCTGATGAGAAGGATGCGCCCAAAATTTTTCTCCGGATATTCTTGTACGTGCCTTTCTCTCCCTTGTGTATTATGGCATGACGGAGAGGAAGAAGAAGAAAGGATCTGGTGCATAGAAAAAAAAAAAAAAAAAAAAAAGGAACCAAGTCTGCTGGTCATGAGTTCTTCAATAACAGCGCACCTCCCTACCTCCTAGACATTTTTTTTTTTTTTTTTTTTTGCGTCCAACGGAATTGGACTCGGGCTAAAGTACAGCCTAGGATCAAAACGCGTTGACGCATGTGAAAGGAGGATGGCTTGTTACTCTGGAGAGGCCTTTTTTTTCTTCCTCTGGACAATGCTCTGCGCACGCGTGGAGCGGGGATGAACAATGGGGGGAATGGAATCCTTTCCCTACAAAACAAACATCACCACTTTCGAACCAATCGCATATGCTCCATCTCTACTGTTTGTACATGGTTTCGCGCCTTTTCGACCTGGTACGCGTGGAAAATCCTCTGTGAAACGGTGAAGGTGGGGGTAGGAGAGGGGACGAGACAAGATCCGAAGGTTTAACAGCATTTTGCATATGGTTTTGAGGTGGTTGCTCGGTTTTTTTTTTTTTTTTTTTTTTTTTTGTACCATGACCATCTCAAGCTTCTCGAGAGAGAATTTTTTTTCCTTCTAGAACCCGAGATGATAGACTGCTCAAGGATACGATGGCAGGGTCGAGCCAACAGGATCAGTTGGCAAGCAAAAGAGCATGGACTCTGAGAGATGGTGGAGAGACAGTCAATTGGAGGTGCAGAAGGGCTGTGAGGAGACAAAGACGAGAATGGGCCCAGAGAGACGGATGAACCTAATCCGGCGTGGGCAGGTCGAGAAAAAGTGAAAAAAAAAACCGGCGCGGGATATGAAAGAGGAACAGCAGGGCGGGGTCAGCCCAGTGGAGAAGGACCAAAAAATTTTTTTTTCACTTTGCTGGCTCGGGACGAGGGGCAGCAACCAAAAGCGAGAGAGAGAGAAAAAGAAAGATAAAAGGGGCGGAGAGGAATAAGAGAGCAAGAGTAATTTAAGAGGCCAAAGATTTCAAAAAAACCTTGTTACGGAAACGGGCAGAGGACCGCAGAAACGACAGGCGATTTCTCTCGTTGATTTGTGTGTGTACGGCACTTTCGCAGGGTCGTTCGGGGTGTGTTCTCCTTGTTACCCGACGGCTCATTCGAATCCACGAGTGAGCCGCCGCCAGCTCTATTCAAACCTTCGATCTCGATTTCTCACACACAAAATATACGTGTACCCACACTCAGCACCCTGGGAGAGAAGAAAGAGAGAGAAGGAGAAAGAGAGGTCTTGTCTGAGGACAGACAGGGCCAGGCCAGAGCGAGGATCAGGGTCAGGTTTGTAAAGAAAAAAAAAAAAAAACTCACTCTGTACTTTTTGGAATTCAGGCATTACTTTGCATCGCGTTATTGGTCCTCTGCCCTCGTGGCACTCTCATGCGTTGTTTGGATGCTCTCTTCGTTTATCGCAGAGCTGCGTCGGGGTATCGCTCAATCCCTGGGCTGAACGGAGCAACGATGGCACAGACTCTTTGCTCGCTCTGTGCGGCCCCATTGCTTGTGTGTATGGGCTGCCCTCTTTTGTTGTTTCGAAAAAGTTCAACCGATCCGCTCCTCGGTGTCTCTTCTCGATCCCGCCATTGCACAGTTTGGATGCAAAGTGAGGGGATTCACTCCTTCCACTCCCGTATCATCTAGCTGTCTGGTGGAGCAATTCGAATACTGTGTGGTAGATGGCGCAAAAGGATCGAGGACTCGAGCGATTAAAAGCGCAGAGAGTGGTGGTGTAGGAGTGCGCCTAGGGAGGAAAGGAGGAGGATCGGTCACAGAGCACTCGCGTGCGCGGTTTTTTTTTTTTTTTATTTTTTTATATTATCCAGAGTTAATCCGCCAAGGATGTAGCCAAGAATGCGAGCGATATATGCATGGGAAACTGGCGCGGGTCAAAGAGACAAAGTGAGAGAGCAAGAGAGGAGAGAGAGAGAGAGAGAGAGAGAGAGAGAGGAGAGAAACGAGAGAAGAGATAGAAATGGACACTGGGCCGACTGGACTAGAACGACACAAAGTAGAGACAGACAGAACAGACAGACAGGCACGACTGCGGGGATTCATTCGATCAACACATCAGCCGCTGTTATCTATTTCTGTGCAGAGTCCAGTGAAGTAGTAGAGTGGTGAGAGAAAAGGGGAGAGAGAGAGAGATGGGGGGAGGGGAGTATAAAAGGAGTCCGCCTTCCTGTCTTCCTTTGCTTCCTCACAGTTCATCTGTTCACATCATCCTCGTTCCCCATCGGATTCATCCAACCCAGCCCAGCCAAAGCAAAAGCCTAGTCCACTCCACTTCACCTTTTTTTCCACCAAACTACTCCACCGACTCCTTTGTCCTCAGTCCCATCAAGGAGCACCCCAAGCAACCCATCCGTTCGTCACTGTTCCCCGTGTGTCCAGTCAAGGCCGTTCATCTCTGCTAGACAGTCTACAACTACACATCTACCAGCTATCTATCGCTTCTGCGTCCGTTTTTTTTTTTTTAAAAAAAACCCCCACTCCTTCCTTCTCCCTCAAAAGAGATACCCCGGGCTTCCACCCATTCCCCCATCTTAGCAGGCCGGTCATCCTCGGTTTGCTATTAACATCACGGCGCCACAAAACAGTAACAAGGGATCTATCCTCTTTCGGCGATCGCCTCCTTGGCTTCCCGAGACCCAAGGCCTTGTCTGAATTACTCGATTGTCTTCAGGCAACCTTTTCTTGACCTCGATCTGATTTCATCAGTTCTCTATTAATTGCCAACTATTGGGAAGTTTCTCTTCCGTCTCCGCGACTCCACTCCGTCCTTTCAGAAAAAAACTCTTCGCTTGAGCCCAGTCCAGGCCTAGTCAAAAGGGTTTTTTTAGTCCTTGTGCCCCAGCTCGTCCAGCCTGCACGCAAGGAACATTTTTTTGGTCGTTCTTGCTCTGTCCGCGCAAGTTTGATCCCCCTCCTCCACCATCGAATCGTTGTCTACCTCTTCTCTTTACCAGCCACCCCTTCACTTTTCATATCCACCTTTCTCTTCTCAATCTCTCGCCATGATCGACATTTCTCTCCAGCAGGACCAGTACGAGGTTGTCCCTACCTTGGTTCAGCCCACTCTTGTCGAAGTTCTCAAGTCTCGTGTCAAGGCTGAGATGGCCCTCGAGGCCGAGCTTCCCAAGGTTCACACCGAGTCGATTGATCAGATGCTTCGTGCCCGCCTTGCTACCTTCAACCCCGAGTCGGAAGATGCCGAGGCCGAGAATGCGTTCTACGTCGCTGATCTGGGTGAGGTCTACCGCCAGCACCTTCGCTGGAAGGCTCTCCTGCCCCGTATCGAGCCCTTCTTCGGTAGGTGAATCTTTTTCTGTTTTTTTTTACCCCTGGCCCCGCTCCACCATTATCTCGTCTCCTAGGTTTTACGTCCACAATTTGTCCCCTACTCTTCTCCCCCCCCCAACTCCTACCCCGCCGACTGCAACACGTCTTTTATTTTGTTTAATTCCGCCCACCAGCAGGGGTGTTGTCGGGGCGGAGATTTCGACTTGTCGAGCCAAGAGTAGAGGTGCCGAGAGGCCCCGATCCGGTTTTCTCATAACCCAGTCACGCTAACCTGTGTTTCTGTCTTCTTCCTCTCGCTGATTAGCTATGAAGTGCAACCCTGACCCAATGGTGATGCGTCTCCTCGCCTCGCTGGGTGCGGGCTTTGACTGTGCCTCCAAGAACGAGATCCAGTCAGTGCTCGAGATGGGTGTTGACCCCTCGCGCATTATCTATGCTAACCCCTGCAAGCAAAACTCATTCGTCAAGTATGCGTACGCGAACAATGTCCGTATGATGACTTTTGACAATGCTGAGGAGTTGCACAAGATCAAGCGCTTCCATCCTACGGCCCAGTTGGTCCTTCGTATCTTGACTGACGACTCCAAGTCGCTCTGCAAGCTGGGTCTCAAGTTTGGTGCCCCAATGGACACGACTGGATTCCTGCTCAGGACTGCTCAGGAATTGGGATTGGACGTCATCGGAGTCTCGTTCCACGTCGGTTCTGGTTGCTTTGATGCCAATGCCTTTGGTGAGGCTGTGATCCGCGCTCGCCGCGTCTTTGATCAGGCCAAGGACTATGGCTTTGACTTCAAGTTCTTGGATGTTGGTGGCGGTTTCCCCTCGGCCCATGTGACTGAAGGTATCACCTTCGAGAAGGTGGCTACCATCCTTGGTTCGACCGTCGACGCGTTGTTTGGCCCCGAAATCCGCGTCATTGCCGAGCCCGGTCGTTACTATGTTGGCTCAGCCTTCACCCTTGCGACTCAGGTCATTGCTCGCCGTACTATTGTCCGGGATGAGGCCGAGACCCTTGTTGCTATCCAGAACGAGCACCCCGCGCACATGTATTACATCAACGATGGCATGTACGGTTCGTTCAACTGCATTATGTTTGACCATCAGGCCTGCGAGCCCAAGGTACTCCTCAAGGACGGAGGATACACCTACCAGCAGCGTTTGACGTCCGAGCCTCACGGCTGGGCCTCGGTTTGGGGTCCTACCTGTGACAGCATCGACTGCGTCTCGCCCAAGTCGAGCCTTCCCCTGATGGAGACAGGAGACTGGCTCTACTTTGACAACATGGGTGCCTACACAATCACGGCTGCCAGTCAGTTCAACGGATTCCGCAAGAGCGAGGTGCTTTACACCACGACTGAGCCTGAAGTGAGCCTTCACTTTTAAAGCCGGCTCTGTCTTGTAAGCACAAGAAGGATGGGGGTTTGAGGAATGGATGAAGTGGAGAAGCACAAGGACGTAAAACAAGTGCTTTTTTTCTTTCTCCCTTCATTCCTTCCACCCGAGCCTCCTTTTTTTTTTTTATCTTTTACCTCTTGCTTCCACTCATTCGATCTCTTTTTATATGATGAAAAGAAGTCAGCAATAACAAGGACAGTTGTTGTTTTGTGTGGATTCCAATGAATCGAGTTAAGATTGTGTTAAAGCCCTCAATTTTTTTTTCAAGCAGCCTTTACCAATTGTCATTTCATCCAATTTGCGGAAGAAAGATGAATAAATAAATGATGTTCAGAAAAAACTTTTTTTTTTTTGGGGGGTTTGGTTTGGTTTGCCTGGATATTGACTCTATTTCAAGGAAGAGGAGAGGGGTATCTTACTACACAATTGAATTCTGTTCCAAAAAAAAAAAAAAAAAAAAATCTACAGGGGACACCTCAAGACTTGAGAACGTAGACCATATCTGTAGCCTTGAGTAGAATCCCTGGCAACGGATTCGTAAACACAAACGAAAGAGTATTGTTCAACTCTCGATCTCGTTGTCGATAGAGTCCCAAAGGCACAATCCCATAGGTGAGCGCCAACATTTGGAACAACTTTAGGAACGATTGTCCAACAAATGGCCTTGGGATCGGGATCAAACAAATACTGGAGCAGTCAATCCCCAGCATCTGATCAATCTCGATCGCTTGCTTCAATCGCACGCCACAACAGAGCTTGATCAGATCCAGAATATGTCGCTTCGAATACGATTGAAAGAGAACATTGTCGATCAAGGTGCTCACCAACACTTGACCAGACGCAAAGAGTGGAGTCATCATAAAGCCTGCCGTCCCACTACTGTTGGTAGTACTGCTACTGCTTCCGTGGTTGGAAGGAGGAAGGAGATTTTTGATATCCTTAGAGTTGGTGCTGTTAGAATTAGCCATCGGTCCCCGCATGGGTAACGTTCGGCCATATTCCATTAGTGTCTGTCGTGTAGGTGTCATTGTCCAGTCTCGCATGCTCAGAAACCGAATATTACTCCTCTCGTCTATTGTAATTCAAATATAAACGATCGAGTGTTTAGGAGCTGAAATGTGTATCAGGATCTTCTCCTCGAAACGGCACAGTTTTTTTTTTTTGTCAGACTTACAAATATCGACAACGATATGTTGTCGACCTAGTAGATCTCGTTGTTGTAGAGTTTGATAGATCATGTGGTGGGACATGATGGCCGTGCTATCTGCAAACTCATCCCGATCAAGGCCTTCTGCCGTATGTGACATGATCACAATCTTGGATGCTCCAAGGATCCCTGCTCGGACCAAATCTCGTTGTCGTCGACAGTTGCCCTATTTCCCAACAGTATTCAGTCAAAAGAAAAGAAAAGTTAGTGAGCATCAGAGGCACCCTAACTGACTTTCTCTTTTGAAGGATAATTTTTTTTTTTTTTTTTTTTTTTTTTTTTTTTTTAAAAAAAAAAAAAAAAAGGTAGCTCTTTTGATACTTACAGATACCCAATAAACTTTTGGGAAGGACAGGACCGCATCCCAATTATTTCCATTCAACTTCTCTTCACTCGAACCATTTCTTCCAATACTGTGCCTCCTTTCACAGAACGACTCTTGATCAAATTGACCATCATTATTACCACCACTGTCTCTGAGAATACTACTCGTCTCTGCTTCCAATGGATTCCTGGTCAGAACCACAATCGTCTTAATGTCCTCAGGTCGAATTTGAGCCAACCTCAACGTGGTCATGAACCGGTATAGTTTTTCTCCTGTATTTGCACATACGAGGATATGACCCTCAAGACTCGACAAGTCTTCTCGGATCAAAGGTTGGATCGAGTCTGGAGGCTGGATCAAAAGATGACACAGAGGCAGATCTTGAGCTTCTGAACGAGTGACAGAGGCCTGACCAATAAAAGTAGTCCCATCCAAAGGTTGGAATGCACCTAGGACAGAGGTTGATCCGCGGATATGTCGATTTGGAGGATGCTCTGCGATGAGCTCTTGACCCCTTTCCGACCCCTCTGGGAGAGTTGCTTCTGTTTGTATTGGCGTAGTCGCCGAGTCCTGTGTTTTCAATGGAGTAGCTCTTGGACGAGGCAGAATAGACTGAAATGCTAGTCTTCCATGGCGTGACTCCTGTTGAGGCTGCTGTCCTAGCTGATCCTTGGTCGTAGGGGCAGCTTTGGTCGACATTGGCTTCATCTCCATGTTGTTGGCGTCTAGAGTATCATCTCTCTCTGCATTATTGTATGCCGCTGCCGCCGCTGCGGCATTGCGATCGAAATTGGAAGGATAAAACTCAGTATTATCCTGTTGGGATGGCGTAGGCTGAGGCGTTCCAGTACTCTGTGAGTATTGATGCCGAGAAGAGGGGTCTCCCTGTGGCAAATGTGTGGTAAGAGGGCCACTTTGGACTCTTTCTCCTTGGTTGTTCGACAGAGACTCTTCCTTCTCATTCACCTTTGTCTCATCCAAACATTGGCTGTCTTCTTTTAGGCTCGTGTGACCATGACTACTGCGGCCACTTGTCCTCTTTTTTAGTTGGTTCTTATCAGCAATGCCCGCAGTATCGTCCAGACCGTTCGTCTGTCCACCGTCATCGCTTTCGTCACTATCGTCGTCACTGTCGTCGTCATACAGAGCCACATTCCATGCTGGTCTCTTGTAAGAGTTTTGTGGTTGGGTTCTAGGTCGATAGCTCGATGCTCGAGATCCAGGCTGACTCGCCACTGTCTTTGACCCATGGTCATGGTCTATTCCATCTTCATGATGCAGCTCGCTAGGAGACCTGGGCCAGCTGCTCGCAGGGGATGTCATTGTCTCGTACGAACTGCCAATATCTGAACCAATTCTGGTCCCCGTGCGCTTTGAAAGCGTTGGAATCACCAACTGACTACCTACTTCCCTACTCGGCTGCTGCCGGTGTTGCCTTCCACGTTTTCGTTGTTCCGCTCTCTTGCGCGCTGCCGCCCTGGCATTGGCTCTAGACTCACGGAGACTAAAGTACATCTCCATAGCCTTTAAAAAGTCTGTCTTACAATTGTCTAGATAGCCATGTTCATCTCGCATGAGTCGCTCATATTGCTCGATGGTAAATCGATTGATTGCATCAATATCCTGGGGCGACTGGGCAACATAGATGAGTTGGTCGTGTCGAGTTAACCGATAGCTGTTTCCAGGATTCAAAGTCAAATGATAGCGACCGTCAGATTTCTGGTTAGCCCTGTATGGGGTCCAAGAGCCTGATCCACGACGAGGCATGGTCTTTGAACGAAAAACACGGTTCTGGTATGGAAAAGATTTTTGTCGCTGTTGATAGAGTTGCTGAGGTGTGATGGGTTCATCGGTGGCAGAGGCCTCAGCGGCCGCAGTCTCTAAGAAAATATCTACACCAATCAAGATCGACTGGAACTCTTGAAAGACAAAGAAGGCTGCCTGGGCAAATGTCCAGCCAACAAAAACCTCTGGGACAGGGCTAGCATAGAGTTCATTGCCTGTTCCATCTCCATACTGGGCCTGCCATCCGTCGTCATAACTATTAGCCGGCTCGGAGGGATGAAGGAGATTCAGAATTAAGGTAGAGGTACCCTGATGTCGGCAGTTGTATGCAAGCAGGAGCTGTTTGACGTCGCCGATGCACATTGATTGTTCGACAATGCCCCATTGGAAGGACTCGGTCTCAGGCAGGGTGTTGTAAGTAAAGATCCTTGTGTTAGGGGCATAAAGATGGACCGACCATGCCAAAAGTGTTGTCATTGTATCCTGCGACTCCATGTCGGGAGAAGACCGCTCTAATGGACAAGTAATTTTTAGTGCGATGATTAGCGCCTTTTTTTTTTTTTTTTTTTTTATCCCAGCGTGCCTGGATATGAGGCCATTTTCAAGATGATGTACCAGGTATAATAAACACCGCGCCAGCGTCTTTAGCTTGACATCGTTTTAGATCCGATTCGTCCAGGCCATTGCCGACAAGCATCGAGGTCCTGTTCTTGTGCATTGGCATTTCCAACAACGTCTTGACATCTCTCGATGGCTTATTTCTGGACAAGAAAACTACCCGGACATCAGTATCTGAGAATTCCTGATAAAGGAAAGAGAGAACTGGTTAGAAGAGCGAGTTAAATTGGTAAACGGTTTAGGTCTTTTTGATGCTTGAGAAATAATTAGCATTGTACCTTGTTGAAAAAGCCGTTAAGCATATCTCCCACGCGCCGGACACTCTGAAAGTCGCCAATCATGAGCAGGTAAGGTTTTAGCGTCCCATTGGCATATCTGCTCTGGATATACGATCCTCCTCCTGACCGGGTCACTTTCAGCGTCTCAATTGTTCCAGCGATGAGTCCCGGGATGATGGAGAGGGCAACAATGATAAAGATCAATACTACGATCTGGCCCTCAAAAGACTTTGGAGTGATATCTCCATACCCAACCGTAGATGCCGTGATCAAAATAAAGTAAAACGCATCCCAGATTGTATGTGGCGTCTCTGTTGGTGGTGCGAACATGGTCTCGCAGTACAAGAAAGCAGCCATGCCGTTGTAGAGAATGGCTACAAGATAGGCTACCAACGCAATCAGTTTTGCCTTGACAGGATCGTATGGCTGATCTACAACATAAAGTCCGAGCGTGGGAAGGGTAAGACCAGTTAGCACGGTTGGTTAGGTGGTACGGCACTGAAGTTGAACTGCTATTGAACTCTCAGGACAGATCGCCTCCATCGCGTCGCAAGGGCATACCAGATATTCCTATATCAACGCCGATGCTTAGTGCGCGCTGAAGTCGAGAAATAACACTCCAACTCCTAAGAAAGTAAGGCACATAGAGCCATTGTCCACTGGGCAAAAACGCGCCAGAGACCAAGAACGGGATTGCAGTGACAGCATCCAACAAAGTTTGTATTGAAAAGATGAACCGCCATCTATAGCAACAATAGCACAAGACATTTTAAGCATTTATCCGAATGAAGAGAGAGAGAGAGAGAGAGAGAGAGAGAGAGTAAGAAGGAGAGCGCAGTAAAGGTTAGTAAAGTAACACCCAGTGTCGGAGAAACAGCCTATTGAAGCTGTGTTTTCTCATCCACGCTAAATGAGTGCGGAGAAATAAATAGTAAACCAGAAAAGATATCTCAACGTACTTGCTGTCTGCAAAGATAAACCGAATGATGGCTGACATGAGGTTCCAGCTACTCATCGCCACTGCAGTTATCCAGATTGCCTTGGGTCGAGGGACAAAGAGCCAGTTTGGGTTTGGATAAGGGGTAGAGTCCTTGTTGACTAGATACTGAGCCTCGATCAAATACAGAATACAGAAAAGGACGTCGACCGCCAGGTCCATCATAATCTGCGGTGCCACCAAAAAAAAAAAAAAAAAAAAAAAGGGTTGGTTCTCCCGTCAATCGAATTCTATTCCTTCCTCCTAACCCTGCCACTTTTCATTTTCATAGTCCTTGCTCACTCGGCAAACCAACCAGAGACTCTTACAAAGAAGATGGTGCGCGCCTTGGAATGGAGCAGGGCCATTGCCCTGGCCTTGTAGACATCATAGTCAATGCCAAGTCGAATTGAGCTTACAAAGTTGCGGATGTCACTCTTCCTACAGTTGGCCAAAAAAAAAAAAAAAAAAAAAAAAAAAAAAAAAAAAAAAAAAGAACACGAGATGGATGAGCTCACAGGGTGCATGACAAAGACCGGGAGAAGGGGTGGTCCACATGGTCTTCTCCCCCACCTTCAAACACACACACACACACACACACACACACACACACACACAGGCCGTTGTGCATGTCCCCAACAGGGCAGAAGGAGAGGCTTGGGCCAAAGGAGGGAAAAACTGCTGATTCGGGGCCTGCCTTTTCTTTTCTTTCTTTCCTTCTTTTTGCACTGGGCATCCCCCTCCTCCCCTCCTCTTTTGATGTAAGGTTTCTCACTCATTTCCCCTGGGCAGGGGCCCTCCCTACTCCCAGTAACGAATCAGTGATCAACCACTTACCTCTTCTCTGCAGACTGGAGGCGGAACGTCGACCGAATGACATTGTAAGAGCTGTCAGCACGGGAACTGATCAGTCGAATAGGACCGTTCCCGCGAGTCCTGCGAGCCTCTTGGACATCCTCCATGCTAGTCATTCGAGTCGCACATACACAACCAAATTTCTTATGAGTTAGGCCATTCTATACGAAAGCATGAAGGCATAAAGGGTGCACACACACACACATACACTGTCACTTCATTCTCCCTTTACCTGTTATCGAGAGAGTCCCAGATAAAGCCCTGAGCTCGAGTATTCATGTGATGGGCTGCATAGCGATTGAGTCGCTGTGTCCAGGTTAGTGAAGAGGGCCTGTCATTCTCAGGTTGGGTTCCTGTGACTCTCGAGGTCGAGCTGACGGCTGTTGCTGTCGATTCTGTTGACGGGACCTCTTCGAGACCATAGGCAGCCTCTGGCGCTGGTGGACGGGTGTGAGGTGACATGGAGGACAAGAAGAGGTAAGGGAGACCGAGCTGGTGCGGTCTCCAAAAGGATGAAGGCTAAGTCGTGTTCGTTTGTCGAGTCCTGGGGGAGGGGGGGCTGAGCTGCAGGTGGTCTGAGCTACTGGTCCTGTGGGGTATGTGCCTGAGGTAAGAGTGAACAACAGTGCGAATGGAGAAGATGTTTGGATCAATTCCCATTCCAGGGGATAAAGAGAATGAAGGAGTGGATCAGCGAGGTAATAATGGAAGAGGAGGAGGAGGAGGATGGTGATTGGAGTCTCGGTGACGAATGTGTTTGACCAATGACAATCGGCGATTCGCAAGAACGTGAATGAAGGAAAGAAAAAAAAGAAGAAAAAGAAGAGAGAAAGAAAGAGAGAGAGAGAGAAAGAGGAGACACAGTCGGAGAGGGTCACACAGGTTCGGGCAAATGAACAAAAAAAAAAAAAAAAAAAAAGCTTAAAAAGCTTGACCAAGGAAAGCATCAGGTGCTGGGGCCTGGGTCCCTCAATAATACATTAGTATATCACGCGAACTACCTTTTAGTATCCATTTGCCCAACTCATCTTTTTACTCTATTGTCACCCTTGGGTTCTTGCGTCTTCTCTGTCTGGTAAACACTTGAGTACCTTCACTCATGTTCGGGATTTTCTTCTCGGGGACAGACTGCCTTGTTCCCGAGATTGGCGTAGATCTTGCTTCACCCACAAGGGATACGCATGTCAACTTGTGACCGCCTCCCCCCCCCCTCAAATGGATCACGAACAAGACCAGCCCTTTGCAACAAGCAAGATCGATGTAGATCTTATTTCTGTAGCCTTCATCCTAGGACATATTCTCGATGCAGTCGTCCATGATTCCTGTCGTGAACGGAGGAGTGACGCCACGAATATGACACACCAAGCATTGGCGCGCGAATCGAAAAGAAAGAGAGTACAAATCCTAGGACTCAACGTTAGAGCCCTCAAACGTTGGGCTCGATACATGGGAGAGGGTGCCACAACCGATCAACATGGGTTAATGGCTCCCCACTGGCCAATCGAACCTAGCAAAGGAACAAAGCCTGACTTGACCAGCAAGACCTCCTCAAATAGGTAAGAGGTTACAGCTATTTTGTTTTTTATTTTTATTGAAGTGGATTGTGTGCCAGGTATGGTGTATAGTAGAGGGGACTAGAAGATTCTGAGGAAAAGCGGTGGACTGTTAGTTTGAGACAAAGGACGGGGTTAATGACATGTGCTCAATCGGTGAACGGGTGGATAGTAGTAGTTGTGGTGGTGAGAATAGAAGAGAACGAAGATATATTATAAATAAGAGACGATCAGGCGGGGCGCGTCTTGACAGCCCACTACAGATTTGTTCACAAAGGTACTTGACTCTTCCTTGCTGTTGACCAAACATACTTCTTTTGTACTGTTCGTTTCGCACATTGTATCGTCACTTCAGTTTCCCTGCCTTTACTAGAATCCAGGCTACAACTCGGGTAGCTCAAGCGGCTGCATCGATTGATTATCTTTTCCTCCTTCCAGATCATATCCTTCCAGGAACAGGCGCTCATATTGTCTCGCAGCCATTCCACCATAGGACATGAGCAAGATTTCAAGTACGACAACGACAACATAAACGATGAATAGAGTCTCCGAGCAACCACGGTATTTTTCAGAGTCGATAGAGTTGCCTTCCTCTGTTCCCAAGAAAAAACACAAGGACCTTGAGTGGCTCTTGAATTGTTTGGTCGCAATATGGACGATCAATGCGATAATCGTTGTGAGTGTGGCGAACCACCAGTATAGAACAAAGATCCTGAGGATCAAAGGGTGTACTCTTATCAGAGCGATGAATGAGATTACACTCAATGTCAGATGGATGACAGCGGTCATTAAGGTAATGTTTTTGAATACTTGGCTTGCTGTGGTTGATAGGAGAGAGGAGGGCAGGAACGGGAAGCAAAGAGATAGTAGGAGCATTAGCATATCAAGCTAGAGTCGTCGAGGCGATCAGTGACAAATTTTGAGATTTAAGAAGGTTTAGCTTACTATATATTTCGAAGCCAAAAATTCCCCATAGCTCAAGCAAACCCACACAGAGGATGAAGACGGACATGAGGCCAATCCCCCTCCGGAGGGACATGCAGAGGCAGCATGAGTTAGCCTTTAGACGAGTACGGCGTGTGTCAACGAGAGTATGCGGTGTGAGTGCTGGAGTGGCGCTCTGTGAAAGAGTGGTAAATTGCATATTGGAGGGAGGATCAAGCGGGTTTTATGGATCTTAACAATAAGGACAGATCCACAGAGAAAGCTTTGGCAAGAAGGCTCTTGTCCAATTTAAGAGTATCGAAGGCGGAAGAATATCTAACCTAGAGGAGGAGAACCAGATTATATATAGCCCTGCCAATATCGGATTTGTTGAGATGGAGAATGTTTGGCATGTCCATGTAAAGTCGACCACTCTTTGCTTCAAGTATTATTCTGATGAAGGGCAACAGGAACTTTAGTGGAAGTGCCATATCTATGTTGGCAACAAGCCCCTGTCTACTTTCTAGACAATCCATGTCGCGTTGAGGGCGAAAGAAGGTCCAGAAAAAGAAAATGCACGAGCCACGGAACCATTCTGTACCACAAGAATTGTGTTTGCGACTGTGCCTTGCATGGTATATCAACGCTGCCACCGGTTCTATTGGGGCTTGAGATCCAGCCCACTAACTGGTTCCTGAGTATGTCGAAGATCATGCATTGCTCTCTGCAGACACCAAAATGAACTAGCTTTCTATTTATCGTAGAGCATGAACAAGACCTGAGGCATAGTGGCAGTAATATGAACAAAGGAGGTATCCCTGTGCTCTTTGAATTATTCATTCTCGAGGGGCACCTAGTTCTTTTGAAGCATCAAGTCTTATTCTAGCCTTTAGTGATCGTACCATACTGAACAATATTGCGATGGGTGTGAAGAGTCACTTGTGGAGACCCCGTCCCCCACTATCGTAGGATGACTTGTAGACAGAGCGATGAATGTGAACACGCTCAGCCCCAAGTGAATTAACAAAAGAAGGGGTCTACAGGGCAAAGATCTGTATTCACTGTCGCCATGGCTGTATCTGCATCATCGGGATAGATGAATCCTCACCTGACTACATAGGATCAATCGCTTCTTTCCTTCGACCATTAGTTAGTCTTCACACTAACAGAAAATAGCACCTCACCGACACAGCAACCTCATCTCTTTCAATGTCAGCTCAAGTTGCTCTACCTCTACACGATCCGTTTCTAGGCTCACAATTGCGATGACGATTTTTTTCCCTTATCCTTCGACTACAGACTGGTAACTTGCTCGGGACTTCAAGGGGTCTACTCTTCTATTTGGTCTCTCTAACCTCGAGATTGTCACAGGCTCCGTCTAACCTTCTACAAGCACTACAAAAAGAGTTGCAGCTCATCCGTCGGAGACCGTGACCTGAAGCAACTATGCCTTTATGAATTCTCGCACTACCATGATCATTATATGACTTGTGTGGGAGTGATGGCTGGTCATAGTCTGTGAAAGAGCTGGTGGTGAATCAGAATGCCTAATGGCCGGTAATAGAGGAAACAAAAAGAGAATGGAGATGATGTGCGAGTGCTTGGTTTTCTAACGGGTCAATGGCGAGAGCTGAGCTGGGGGGGAGTTTGTGGAAAGGTGGTGGAACAAATTTTGGAAGCTAAGAAGGGATTAGTCTTAACAAGACTGGGCTTCTGGACTTCGGGACTGAGTAGCATGGTGTGACACATGAGTGGGCAAGGCAAGAAAAGGGGAGAAGTGATAAAATTAGATTGAAAATTGGTCACGACAGTTTCCCCCGCAGAAAGCTTGTGGTTGTGATGAGTGCCTGTTTTGACAGAGGAGTAGAGAGTTTCTTTTCTTTTTTATGTTTTGTTTTGTTTTGTTTTAGGTGCATCCTTCCCAACCTTCTGTTGCTCTCTAAATAAGGTATGGCTCTGGTAGCTAACCAAGGACATCATCTCACAATGGATAAAACTGCGGTTCTCTATCTCTCGTCCACCAGAACCACATTAGTCCAAGGAGACAGGGTATCTGAAGAACAATCCAAGGGGCCATGAAGGTTTAGGTAGCCTATGTTGAATTGTGCATCATCTTTCCTGGCATAAACTCAGGACCTTGTTGGGCTAGGATCTTCTCTTCTACATACTTGATATTTTCCCCTCTAATACGTTTTAGCTCTTGCTTAGCTCTCAGAAGAAGCTTATTTTGACCTGCGGCCGCTCCAGAATGGAATATGAAAAAAATGTGTGGATCATGAGCAAGATGGTTTAGGCAAGGAATGAGATATTTGAGCAAGGAATGGATTTGGCCGCACTTTCAAAAAAAAAAAAAAAAAAAAAAAAAAAAAAAAGATTGAGTGGTCTTACTTGTCTCTCCTTTCGACAAGGCCAGGAATGGAAGCAATAAAAAATTTAAGGATGGCGGTCTACCAGTTGAGGAGGAACACCTTAACAATCGAAGAAGTACTCTTCGGGACCAGAACCCCAGCGAAAAGTAAAATACATCCCGAGGGTGAAAATAAAATGAAAGGAAAGAGAGGAGAGTGAGTAGGCTGTGCGAAATTAAGAGGGTTTAAGGAGTAATGGATAGAGGGAGCCTGAATAGATAGGAGATGGTCAATTGAAGGGCGGTGATAGTGGTAGAATGCCAAATAGAAAGGTATAGAATTTGGAGAACGTGGATCAGCGAGATGGGCCAGGATTGCAGGAGTCGAGCTCTCGCATTTTTAACCAGTAGCCTCTATTTTTTTTTGTCAGAGTAGATAGTACCCTACTTATGTTGCTAAAGCTGACTCTATCCTTCTCTTGATAGCTGTCTAAAATATGGCTGGAGCAAGAAAATTGACATCTCAAGAAGTACCGAATCAACACAGACCAGGGTTCTGTATGGGTAGTACGGATACGCAGAAAAGAACAGAATTTTCAGATGGAATTCAAAGCAGGCACGTGGACTAGTTGGGCTGTATCCGATTTCTGCTATGTGCTCTTGTACATCTTCGGAATAGACTTGGGCCGGTTCTACTGGTCACAAAGTCAACACAGGGATCTTCCCTTTATATAAATATACGGAGCAGGTGAGATGTTGCATTTTATTTGTGCTATTGCTTCATTTCTTCACTTCTGGTGCTATTACTGTCTTTCTCAATCTAAGCTTGCGTAGCGCCACACAAGCCTTAACTTCTGTGCTGATCTTTACCTATATTAAAGTTCTTGAGCATGCGACTGTGATACTGCCTGGTCAATTGAGGGATGGTGGAAGAAGAGAGGAAGAAGGAGGAAGAGGAGGAAGAAGGAAGAAGAGGAGGAAAAGAAGGAGGAGAAAAGTGGCGGCAAGTGAGCGCCCGATGAAATTGAACTTAGGGTGAACCCTGCATCTTCGGAATAGATTTAACTTCGGCTGTTGGGTTTTCCACATCATTCTGCTGCTGTGGGCTGTTCCATCTGAAGCGTGGGGTTTGTAGCTGGGCTTTACCGAGTTTTTTTTTTTTTTTTTTTTTTTCTAAAGTGCGCCCTTCTAGGGAGATCAGGAAAACAAGGGGACAAAGTCAAGAGTACCATGATGGTGCTTTTACTACTTCATTGTTTCTTTAATTCTAGCAGTGGTATCGTCGTACTCTCAAATTCATTTGTTGTTATCCACTCATAATCTGATGCGCTCGGATTCAACACCCGTATCTCCATCGGTGCTGCATACTTCTCCCTTCCAGTTACTCTTTCTGTCCATGAATCTGTCGCAGAGTATGCTCCATCCTTTGAATAGCCGTGAAGCGGTTGGCAATCACTCCACAATAGAACATAAAAGTGACTTGAAACAGGGCAATAGTGACAAAAAAGCTGTTGTACTTTTCTTCACATCTCTTGACCACATCAAAATGAGCTGTCTCGACATATTCATTGTAAAGGTCGTAACACATAGAGTTGGCGTACCCAATTGCGGTTCCGGAAGTGATAGAAAAGCTCAATCCCATAAAACTGGCAAAAGAAATAAACCACCAGTAGAGAGTAAACCTCTTGGCAGTTGAAGGGCGGTTTGTCCGCAAAGCGTAGAATCCAGCTACGCTCAATAAAAAGTAGGCGAGGATAGCTAAATGTCCAATGGATTTATGTGCATGGTCTAGTAGCCACCGGGCGAGGTTGAAATAAGAGATGTCAGTCAATTGTTCATTGTAGATTGAAATTCCAGACCGAGTAGATATATGGAGTGTGAACATACAGGAGCGCACTCGTCCAGTAGCTCCACATAGCTCTAATACGCTCATTAAAAGAGCATATAGAGACATGAGGAAAACCCATCCTCGTACGGATAAACAGCCGCAACATGCGGATTCCTTAAGATGAGCGATCTGTGGTTCGGTGATATTGTGCTGTGGGAGTCTGTTTGATTCCCAAGGGGTGGTAAACAGCATTTCGTGAGTAAGAGAGGGAGAGGCAGAGTTGTTAGGAGCTAAAGTTCGAGTCAGAGGTAGAAGGGAGTTCAAACAGGGAGACGGATTCAGGTCAATCGATAAACAGAGATGGAAGAGGAGAAGAAAGAGAAGGGAGTAAGGATGGAGAGGAGAGGAGAGAGAGAGAGTATTCTTATACTAATGAATAGTGCCTGTATCTTCGGAATGGATCGGCCTTTGGCTGATGGCTTTTCCCATGCTTTTCCATAGGCGGAGTAGCTTTGAGTGCGGGACTACAAATTAGTCAGTTTTCAATTCTCTGAAGTGGACAGATGAGGCAAAGTCAGTCCACGAATCATAGAACCAAAGCCTTGGCTTTCTGAAGGCGTATGTGCCATTTAAGTTGCTTGGGCTACTGCATGCTTACTCCGCTTCTGGTTCCCCTGTCATGGCTAGTCCTGCTTGAAATACCCTCATGAAACCAAGCATACAGCAAATCTCGTTACCTGTATCAATCCAGGCACTTGGCTTTGTTCATGCGAATACACGCAGCGCCGGCAGCTCTACTGAGGCGTGGATTTGATCTTCCTAAAGTTTATTTCCATCTTCCCTGATCTTGTTGCAGCTCCTGTTCGGTCTTCTGCAAATGTGAAAAGTGACTTGTGATCTCTCTATTGTAGAACATGGTAGAAATTAAGGTATAAAAGTGGGAACAAAGATCGGATGAAATTATGTCCGCACAATTCATGCCGTCGTCATTCATGAGGAGTACATCAGTTTTGTCCTGTATTCTTCAAACCAAATATATTATTTCAATTTCTATCTCTTGTGACCCCAATCTTCAAGACCGTACTGACTAAAGTCATACATGCAACGAGCCCCAGCGGCGGTTCAACTCATCATCGATAGAACGTGAACAGTAGGCAGAACGGAAAGTCAGGATATGCTCCCTTTCAGTTGGGTAAATATGGATGTTTAGCCCACATTGTAGAGTGAGGGACGGGCTGATTAAGGAATTGATTAGAGGCAACGAAGAAGAAAAGGCCGAAGTGGCTTTCTCTAGTATTCCTTAGATTCGGAGCAATCGGTAGTGGATTTGAGGGCACGGTGGGTGAGCATTCCATCAGACTTAAAGGTAAGGGGTCTCAAAAGCTCAAGTGAACAAGATGAGGGCCAAGGTGAGGGTTAGGACTGTGGTCCTCCGAGTGGATCTGAGCTGGAAAAGGACCGCTTTTCTTAGACGAGCAAAATAGTGATGTCTGATAGGGGTTGGATCGAAAGACCCTGTGGAGAGGAGGGACACAGTTATAAAGGATAGGAAAGCAAACAGGACGAGAGCTTAGGGCTGTGTGTAAAATTTCAGGCAGAGGAATGGCTCTGATTGAGGGGGAGAGGGGTATGAATGTCGAGTAGGTGCGCGAGTTGGTTTGGTGGCAATTGACCAGAAGAGCACATAGGAGTCTTCAAATGGTGCCCCCACAGCTTCAAGATAGATTACGATTCGTTGATCAGCCTTTTCATTTCATCAGCTATTTGAAAACGTGGAGACACAGCTCTTCCAGAAATTTTTTCAGCTTAGATAAAGGAGTCCACATCCACTTATCATCCATCGATTGGAAGGGTGCCGATTAATAGATTTAGAGCGTCAAGGCGGAATAAAGTGCACGAGCCATGACGCCGAGGTTGTTTTAATGCTGATTACTCTAATGCTAATGGGATATTACTTAGTTTCTTGAGTTTTTGTCATTGTCTGCTCATGAGGCTGTGATGCTGGTGCTTCTCCTGGGATTTGGGTCTGAGGCTCTTGTACTGTTACTCTCTCGAGCTCATGTATTGCTGTCTGTTCATTAGTCTGTAGTACCGGTGCTCCGATTGGGACTTGGGCCTGAGGTTCGTGTACTGTCACTCTCACGAGCTCGTGTGTTGCCGACTGCTCATATGTAGGCTCCCGCTCATCTGGTTGCAGGACCGGTAGTTCGATTGGAGGGTGGATAGGTTCTCCCACTCCGTATTTTACACCATGCTTCAGATCATACTCTGCCGTCTGTAGATCTCCAAAGCGACGCGCGGCTAATGCACCATAGATCATGAGCATGAACTGAACCATCGAAATGATGATATACGTAGTGAAAAATGATTCCCCGCAGTCTAGCATAGGAGAGGACCCTTCACACATTGCTTGGAAACCATCGCCTGATGCTCCTGATGTAATGGACATGATTGTCAAAATAAGAACTACAAATGTGGTAAATCCCCAGTAAAGAGCAAAACCCCCGGCAGCGGAAGGATGGTCTGATCTTAAAGCGTAGACTCCACTCATAGATAGAGTGATGAAGAGGAAAATGCTAAAATAGCTCACAACCATTTGTCCAGTGCCTAGTTGCGGATGAAAGTTTAAGAGTAAAACAAACAACAAAAAAAGGGGGAGGGGGGTGTTAGTTTGTAGTCTATGAAAACTAGAGTAACCAGCAATCGACTCAAGTAAAGAGGAGGCGACATACTAGCATAGTAACTCTGTTGAGTGAGTCCCCATATTTCAATTATGCCCAAGAAAAGAGCACAGAACGTCATTAAGGTAACCGCTCCTCGGAGATGCATGCAGCAACAGCATCTTGACTCTCTGAGACGAGTGATTCGCGGGTCGGTAATGGTATATGGGGGCAGTTGCTCTGGACGAGCGTTGGGTGGCTGCATTTGTGAATGTGTGAAGTGCTTGTGTGGCACACAAAGCTGGTGATCAGGAAGAAGGTTGGGCTGTTATTTCTAGTCAGCTGGAATGTTGATGGTAGTGATAGTGGTGAAGGTGGTGGCAGTGAGGGTGGTGGCGGGAGGAGAGGGCAAGACAGCTTTTGTGGAGTATGAGGTGGGAAGACCGAGCCTTTATAATGTCAGGAGCGAGTCTGCAGAGTCGGAATAAATAATGCCCCTTTCTCTCTTTCTTTTTGAAAGTCGACTCTTCCTTCCATTCTCCGCGGCAAGCAGGACATTTGAACTAAAACTTTGCCAGGAAACACTGGGCTCTTTTACACATTCACATTGTGTATCATGCGGTCAAATAGTGGTGTTCCGACTTGAAGAACAGAATGTAGGGGAGGGATGAGGCAAGCGGGGGAGAGGGATAGAAGAGATATGGGAGAAGTGTTTGTTGACAAGAAAAGTAAAGGATTCTTCAGTTTGTAGAGGTGAAGGCAGAGCAAGTGGCATGGGGTCTTGACAATTTTTTCCCCCTCGGCTGGTCTTTTCGTTATTTTCCAAGAGAAAAATATATATCTAATGAAAATCGATCATTGGTGAACCTTGAAAAAAAAAAGCAGTGACGTGACTGCAATGGAACGGCTCCCGAAAAAGATTGAGTTCGTGAGCACAAAAAGAGATACCAAACTTAAAGTCCAGACTAAGGGCTGAGTTTGCATTGGGAGCGGGTTGTGAGTGCGCATGGGGCGAAACTCCAACAAAAAGTCTTAATCCAGATTGACATTGCAAACAAGCTGGTAAGATTTTATTAAAGAGAACGCCACACATGCGTTCTGCCAATGCTAGTATATCATTGGGTGCTTGTTAGTAACCATCCTGTCCTTCTTTCTTTTCCTTCTCATGCATCGCTTTCATCAACAGCCTTGAGAGCGTTGTCGATGGCTGCGTCCTGTCTCACTTCCCGAAGGAACCTTTGGTTGACCCAGCCAATCAGACACATGAGAACAAACTGAAGCGCAAGAACCACCGCAGAGATGATCACAACCAACTTGTAGCAACTATCCACCTGGTCATCTGAAACCTCTTTAGACCCTTCCGAAGGCGAAAGGGTCCTGCGACACTGGTCCTGAACTGCATCTTTGTCATTCCGAACAATAAGGAACACATTTCCGACAGACATGGCCAGCACCAAAAGCGTCAGGATCCACCAGAGTATGCAGTACACTCGCGTGATAATCACTACCTTGGTAGCTGCTGACAGGAGCCCCAAGAATGCAATAAGAACTTGGAATCCTGCTGAGACAAAGATGACAATCTTGGCTGTCCGGTCCCCTGTTGTAGTCAAAGCGGTATTAGGTTCGAAGGGAGGAGGGAAGGGGAGAAAGGAAGAAAGGAAACAGGTTAGGTCAGGTCAAAGCAACCATCATTTCTATCTTTGATCCAGGAAGCTTCTTTCGTTTTCTTACCAAAGTCATTGGCAACATATTTTTGATATGTTGTTGCAGCTGTGATGGCTAGGTAGATGAGCGAAACTACTGCGACAGCTAGCCGTAGCCGAATACAACAACAGCACAAGTCGCGGTCTTTTTTTGGAGAGGTCATTATAATAGGAGGGGGCAAGCGATTCGGATTTGTTGCTCGATGGGCTTGAGTAAGAGGTTGTTTGTAAAAATATGGGCGGAGTCGAATCACGAAGGTTTGGTGACCTGTTAGTCTGGCTGAAGAGGGCAAGCTCAGGAAGGGACGACAAGAAGAAAAAGGAGCTGAGGATGAGGAGGGTAAGACCAGTTGAGCTTCTTTCTCCGCCAGTTTTTATAGTCAAGGGATAGCAGTTGGGCCCATCCCTTGAGCTGACCAAACTTGACCAGATGACAAAGGGGTTCACCATGGACAGGAAAGAGGGAACTCCAAAGGCAGCCTCATGGCCACAAGTCGTGCACGTTCACGTCCGTGGCTGGTGCAGGGGCAAAGCACAAAGGCGAATAGGGGGGGGGGGGGAGGGGCAGAAGGAAGGAGGGAGAGAGACAGAGAGAGGGAAAGGAAGAATTATGCTCTCTGCTCTTCTCCTACTTGTTGTAGGCCAAGGATCTCGTTTGTTTTGAGTCAACTCTAAATCCCCATATGAGAGTGTGACCTCTTTATTGACAACTATGTACTACTATGTTAGCATGGCAAGAGGATTAGTAGGATGGAGGCATGATAGGTTCGCTGACACACAAAGTTACAAACAGTTAAGGTAAGGACCCCCTCTCTGACCACAGCAAGAGTCCTCTCCATAGTGAGCAGTCGAGAAGGCGTTGTTTATGGACCCGGAACTCTTTTGTACTTGTTGATCAATGCTGCATGTCATGGTATCCTCGACCCTGTGGGCATCTGTTTGCATAATGACCCTTTTGGTTGCACTAGTGGAGTTCCGAGCAGTCCATTCAAAGGAGAGGAAGTGAAAAAAAAAAAAGTGTCAGTAACTTCATCCGAACAACGGAAGCGCTTTTTAAAGTTGGGTCATGTTGGGCAAACATACCTTGAAGCAAGTAACGTCTTCAACCCTCCTGAATGTCGTGGGCGCGTCCCCATCCTGCCGGGAGGGCTGCTACATGAGAGAGGAGGCCAAGAAAAGCCATATCCAATTAGCATGAGTTAATGGCACTGCTGTGAAGAAAACGCCTATCATTCAGCCAACTTACCTCTTCGCGTTCATAAGATCGTTCCTGATTCTGCTGCGCCCTTGATCCAGCTCCATCGTCCCAATTAGGTGGTGGCAGTTCGTATTTTGGACTAGGGAGAGATAGAAAGATAAAGAGATAGAGATTTAGAGAGAGAGAGGGAGAGGGAAAGCAATACCAAAGTTAGCGGTCGGTATGGCAAAAGGCGAGTTGTCATTCAAAAATAAGCGACGATTATTAGCAATCTTACTGTCCATTAGGGCAATTTGGTCCAAGCGGACAGAATCCCGTAAGGTAATTCTGGCAGATAATCCTTCGTGTGTGCTTGTGGCGGCAGTTGGGTCCATGTTTGCAGAATCCACGGGCATACCAAGGACAGTCCTTGATCTTGCTTTCTGGGTCAATATGCAGGTACTATTTTTTTTGTCCATCAATGCAAAATAAAGAGAGACCAACACAAATGGCATCATTAGAACACAAGAATATCAATAGGAGAGGCACTTTCACGGATAGGACCTCTGGCCTACTAGTCATCCTCTACCCTCCCCCCCACGTTCAAACCAAGTTGGTCCTTTTTTTTTTTTTTTTTTTTTTTTTTTTGTAAATAAAAAAAGCGTGGATTCTGTATTGTTTCTTTTTTTCTTCTTCTTCTCTGTCTGGAAATGAAGTTACGTACGATACACTCGGCTCCATTGTTACATTCTCCGTATTTGCTGTAAAACCAACACTCGGGCATCTTTCGAAGATTATATTCATGCAAGAACTCGCAATTGTCTCCTTTTTTGCACAATCCACGAAGCCAGTGCTTGCAGACAACTGCTTTGGAGGGATCCGTCCTCACATGCCTAAATTGACAGTTATTGCCTTTGGAGCAGTGTCCCTTGAGAAAGAACCTACAGATATTATCACCATTTTCTGGAAAAAAAAATACCAAGAAGGTTAGATCAGAGCGGACGTTGGACTAAAGGTATTGGGGTGTTGATCGTTTACTATCGATATGACCGTCTGATTAAAAGTAGGTCCTGTAGTGTCGGTAGTTGGTTCTTTGTGTGTGTGTCTGTGTGAGTGTGTGTGTCTGTGTGAGAGAGAGAGAGAGAAAGAGAGCCAGAGAGCGAGTCAAAACGAACATGTCCAGTTGGTTGTTCTGAGTTGCTCAAATCCAAGCATGATCTCCACTTTTGTTCCATGAATCAACAAATCCGGTGCATATCTAGAGATCTAGCTATCCCAAGTTCATTACAACGGAAATATCCCATGATTGGTATTGAGCGTCGATGGCAGTTGGAATAGAAGTATCCCTGGTGCTCAAAATCTTTCCCAGAAACTCAACTGAGTACTTGATGTGGTCATAACCGAGAAAAGAGATAAAGTCGAAATGACTTGCAACTGAACTAAAGTATGGGAGTATGTCCTGTACCTCCATTTTTCTTGAAGGTGTTGGTAATGTCGAGGCCTAGATCGTTCTTAACATAGTCCTCGAAATCGAACGAATACTCCTGAAAGTCAATTTCAGAAGGGAGAATCGAGTACGCCATCGTCATTTTTGAAGTGAGGGGAGGAAAAAGGTCCTATCTCTAAAGAGTATAGATGCAAGTGTCTTGTTTGTTTGTTTCTTTGTTCGCCGCCCAATGTTCCTGCTTGTAATATCTATCCTGAGGGTCCTCGGAGATGCAGATGTGGATTTCTGTTCCAAAAAAAAAAAAAAAAGGGAAGATGGTTGAAGGGAAAGAGTCGTGATGCATGCATTCAAATACCTGCGAAGCTTCTTGGTTCCATGGGTTGCTGACTAAGCCACACCTGAGACCATGCGAGAGGACCCTATTTGGTCATGTCTCTGTTGCACAGGAGTTAAGACACTTTGCTCTTGGTTCAGCTCATTCTTTTAACATGTCACTCTATCGACCAAGACTTCTCCATGTGCTTTTGGAATCCAAGTCCCCTCTCGTGTCAAGTCGCGCCTTCACTGCTTTAGTTCCCAAGAGGTCAACACATAGGGCACTCACAGGAGCTTATTACCAGACAAAATCACTCTCTTCGTATCCAACCGGCCTATCCCGGGATCCTTGTCTGGATCGAAGAGATCTACTCGGGAGGGGTTTGTGTCAACGGGATCCTAGAGCCCTTCCATGCCTTCTCTCTTCTACTTTCAGACCACTTTTTCGTGCTGACCGTGACCTCTGCAGCCTACGGACGCATTCCTCAAGTTCGAATGATGGGCCTAGCCATAGCGATTCTGACCAGCAAATTCGGAACGCAAAGGACGAAAAAATTGTCAGTTCTGAAGACTATGAGCATGAAAGCAGGGATGACAGTGGACCAAAGACTTCCTCAGCTGGCAGTGGTCGGGGTAGTGGATGTAGTAGGCTTCGACTTACTAGTGAGCTCCCGACTAGAGCCAAGATGATCCTCGACACTCCAGGTAAACCAACTGCGACGTGACTTTACCTTAGCAGTGGATCTATTTGTCATGATGCCTGTGTTGGCCATCCTGATCTGAGAAGGGAATATGCGCTTACTGTCGCTTATACGTGAACATAGGCATCTTTCCAAAGGATCTTGGATTCAATACCGAACAGGAATCAAGCAGAGAGATCCGGCAGTCATTCGGAACCACATACGGGTAACCATCGCTGCGGATATGGATTAATTTGGTGTTTTTCCATTTCGCTCCCAGTATCTCATTCTCGTTCTCATTTTTTTCATATTGATTGATTGTTTGGATCCACAGTGGAAACTACAAACTACAGTGGGAAGAAGGTCCAAGGACGGTGCTCATCATCAAGAAACCATACGACGAAAAGACAGACAGGGCGCTTATTGACGTTGCGACGTAGGTTTCACTATTAATGGAGGAGAGGGGGGAAAAAAAGTGACTCATGAGTATTCCCATTCGCTGGAAGAACATTGTTGCATCTGACGGGATCATGGTGTTGTTCTCTTTCCATCAAGGGATATAGTTGGCTTCACAAGACCTACAAAGATGTCAACGTTGTAGTTGAGACCGATGTTGCTGAACAATTTGCAAAAGAACTCCCTTTTGTCTATGTTATTCCAGGTATGTGAACCTTCCTCCCCTTTCCATCATATCTCCAAGCTTTCAATCCAGAGGATGAAGTTGATCGTTCGAGCTCACACTCACTCATGTCATCCTTTTGCATGCGGAAAAAAAATTAGATGGAAAGAGGGTCGAATATACTCGAGTGACAGATCTGGTGGTCACCCTTGGAGGTGACGGAACCATTCTCCATACCTCGTCACTATTCAATTCAGCAGTTCCTCCCGTGATCTCGTTCTCCATGGGCACTCTAGGCTTCTTGCTTCCATACCGTACGTCGTTTACTTTACCTCTACTCTACTGGATCCGTTTATCGAAATGCTCATGCCATTCTAAATTCCTATAGATATCGAAAATTACGAGGCGGCACTTCAAAAGATTTTTGACAGCAGCAGCGTCTCACTCCTACTACGCATGCGCCTGAAATGCACTTTGCACGGAGCGGATGGACGTCGGCTTCAAGCCAAGGATGGATCGGGAAGGATCAATGATCTGACAGTCATGAATGAAGTGAACCTGCATCGTGGACGGTACCCACACCTAACATCAATCGGGTGCTATGTTGACGGTCATTTGATCACTGAGGCTGTTGCTGATGGACTCATTGTGGCCTCACCTACAGGATCCACAGCTTACTCCTTGTCTGCTGGCGGATCTATTGTTCATCCTTCTATTCAGTCACTGCTGATGACACCTATCTGTCCAAGGTCATTGTCCTTCCGGCCAGTCCTCCTACCACCCAATGCGACGATTCAACTAAAGGTACAGAAGAGTGTCGCAATTTGCAAGAACATGTCGTCTACTCAAAATGGGCCAATCTAGCTCTACTGCTGACTAAACCTTTCTCCTTCAAAGATTGGCGCATCATCCAGAGGCCCAGCAGAGGTATCGCTGGATGGCAAAGAGACATTCTTTCTAGACAAGAACGAGTTCCTCCAAGTCTGTATGTCGCCTTTCCCAATGCCTTGTGTCAACCGAGTGCATGCTAGTGAGGATTGGATCAAGGACATTAATCACCTCTTGAAATGGAACCAGGGCTTTCACAATAAGCATTCCATGAGCCACTACATTTCTGAATGATAGTGCAAAGATAATGGATATCTCGTCAAGTAAAGTCCACTAGCAGTAGATGTTATGCATTAAAGACTTCATTTCCAATTTCCACTGAGAATTGGGGGCCACTTTTTTTTTTTTTTTTTTTTTTTATTTAAAAATTTTTTTTTCCAGCTTCCAGACAGAGGGTTTTTCTATACAATCCAATCCTTGGTATAATCTATCTATATTACTAAAGTAGCTGCTTTTGTTTCCCATAATTCAAACCCCAGGTTACTCCAAGAAAGAGTACCACTCTCCACCATAGATGAGTCCTGATGGACCTAAATTTCGTCTTCAACAGTGTTTCACCCCTTATGTTTTCCTTGATCTTAGTATCCTTCTCTAGGACAATGACCGAATGGGAGGTATGTCTCGACATAATCTCTGTCATGTAGTTTGTGCTCACCATAGGCTTGATTGTAGAAGAACTGGCAGCGCCAGTCAGAGAAGCGATGGGTGGAGCCATGACGAACTGTTGTTTGGATCCTGAAGGCTCCTGACTGGGAACCAGCCATTCAGACAATTTTCGTTGGCGGTCAAGAGGCAAACTAGATATGCCCTTGGATAGAGATTCTCTACCAATGACTAACCAGTCAGATAACTCACCCGTTGCGTTCGCAACAGCACTTGTAATCATGATAAATAGAAAAGGGCCGACAAGGTTGTTTGCAACAATCATTAAAGAGGATAGGACCGTTGAGTCGGTAAAGTATTTGGGAGTAGGTAATAGAGCCAAGATTCCTTTGGAGTCTCCTGCAAGAAGCATGTGGTATTGGCAGATAAATGTCTCCAGCGAACACTTTCCAATAAAGCAAAAGAAGGTCGAGGTTGTGTTTCGAAGGCCTTGGGTCGAGTTACGGAGGATGACAAATGATACAATCGGGATCCAAGAGATGTATGGGTGGTAGAGGTTGTACTCGAACTTGTCCGTTGTCGAAGAATAAACAAAGTATGAGATAAAACCGATGATGGACAGAATTGTGGCAGTCCTGGTGATGGCAGTCCAGCGTGGGTGTGTCGAGATTGAGAGTTCCTGAGCCTTGATAAAGAGGTATGCTACAAGTGAGCCTACGAACACAATCCATACATCCAGGTTCAGTCGGAAGCGCCACTCGGCTGCAGACCAGGTGACTCCATAAAAGAAGCGGATGATGGCAAAGACAGTGTCGAGGAACACAGGGACACGAACAAAAACAGCGGTGACAATGGCAGTGATGATGATCTTGGAGATAATAAATGAGGGGACGTGGTTGTGTTGATGGCCAATATACATCATTGCATAAATGACGAGGTAGAAGAAGGAGACGAGCGGAGCAAAGTAATAAGACAAGTAGGTGGTATCCATTGTGTATGCCAAGAGAACTGTCAACAGATTGAGTCTGACGAGGATCGATCCTACACGAGTAGCTCCAAAATCAGCCTTCTTGTAGTAGAATAGAAATTGCTCATAACCAATGATGAACAGATGGCTAGCAACGAGCATTCGGACAGGGTTGTGAATCCATGAGATGTTGGAAACACCAGCATGGTGATAGGCGAGGATGATTAGTTGTGTCCACCCTTTCCATTCATTTATCTGGTCGTGGTTGAGGAAGGGCTGGTCATCATCGGAAATATTCAAAGATTCTAGGATCCTGCCCTGTATGATATATATGTACAGCCGAAACATGGAGTCTTTGTTGAGCTTGTTGGCTTTTGCAAAGAAAGTTGTCCGGTCTGAAAAGTACATAAACACCACTGCACCACCAACGATTGAGAATGCTCGTAGGATAGCAACACTAGGAAAGATTCCGGCAAATGTACTTTGATGAAAATCTATGGCATTCGAGATTGTGTGAAGAAGAGGCTGTTAGCATAGCTCAATCTTGGCTTGCAGAGATTTGCTAAAGGTACTCTGGCAAGTCATATACTTGACGAGAACGTACAGGTTTGAACAATGTATCCAATTGGGAGCCAGATAAGGAAGAAGGCCAGCATCAATGTCTGGAACCACTGGTTGGAGGGATAGTCGTAGCAACATGTTGCCTCCATTGGAGCAACCTTTGGGAGTTTGTTGTTGCAGACAAAGTTGAGCATCACATCTGCCTTTGTCGACATCACGAGAGGTGAGAAATGCAAACCATCAGTTGTGTCGTTAGTGACGGTCTTGCTCATTTGGTTCCACACAAATGGTACTGCAATGTTGGTTTCCTGAGTCTCTTGGAAAAGAATGCGATTCATAGTGTCGATATCTTCTGGAAGGAGCATCTTTTGGCGTTCTGGAGCAAGTTTCTCTGGATCCACAGCTGGAATAGGGGACAGAAGGATGTTGTGTCCCAGAGGAGATGCATTGGGGTCGTTCATTCTTTTCACTAGTCGTTGGATCAGAGTGTGCCATTGATCTCGACCTCCCGACCACTCTGGGTAACGCATGTGCCAGATCCCACTCCCTACGAGAAAGATGGCAGGTGTTTGTTTTGTTGACTGGGAGCTGGCCATGACTTGGTTTGTCGACTGGTCAGGCCAGATCATGTCCTTTGCAGCTGTTGAGTTCAGGACAGGATCCCAATAAAACTCAAACTCGATGCCGGACTGAGGATCATGGATGTAAATATCAGAGTGCCGATCGCCTTCGACTTTGATGTCTGGGAATGCTTTGTGTACAGTGGCATTAAAAAGTTGACGGACAACCGAGTCTCCAATCATGACAATTCTGGATCCTTGCAGACAGGATTGTATACTAGGAGGGTTGTATAGCTTGAGCATACATCCATTAGGATACCATCGTTCAGCCTTAGAGCCGGCCCAGATTCCTGCATTGAGTAGGCTCCTACAGCGAGTCTTGTCAGCAGGGTCTACTCGCGTTCGAGAGAATAGAGTGGATCCAAGTTGAGTCCAAAGGTCAGAGTACATGTCTAGAACAAGCGAACAAGCATAGTGGATTGTAGTGGTCACCGAACTTGAACCTACTGAGGACGTGATGGAGGCCAGCCAGGACGACAACAGCGACTGAAACGGTCCAAAAGAGGAGCTGTGTCTTGCTTTGGCGCATGGACAGATAGGTCTATGATTGATAGGATAAAGGATTAAGGAAAGTAGGGAGGGAAAGGATGGCAAATGAGAAGAGAAGAGAAGACGGGGATGAGAAGAGAAGACGGGGATGAGAAGAGAAGACGGGGATGAGAAGTGATGGCAGCATCAATGAAGAAATCACTTGCCATTACTGACCAGCTCAGCCGGGCTAAGCTTGTTAACCTTATTTGACGTCCTGAGAAGCGAGAACTCCCGTCCTACAGAGGTTCAAGGCAAGGTACTCAAGAAGAGGATCGCTTCCAACAGTCCTCAATGAGACCATACTGTGTAGTCTTGCCCGTTATGGCCATGCGGGGTGGAAATAACGGCCATTCGGACTGGAGGGCAGACATCCTTATTAAGCTCACTCGCACTTTCCATTTCATCCACTCTACTCCTAACGCCAGCGCCAGCGCCGTTGCCATCACCACCGCCGTCATCACCATCAACCTCAGGAGTCAACTAGGACCATGGAGAAATTCTCGCGCTGGAGGGCAAGTGGCTATTTTTCAGGATTGCTGTCCTAGTAACCGGATGCATCGGCCATGTGCTGCCACTTCAGCATCGATTTACTCTGATCTGTTTTCATTGACACTCAAACTCCATTCTCCATCCAACCAGGACCAAGGCACGGGTATCCAGCCCTTTTTGCCACCAGTGGTAACGACATTCAGTAGAAACGCCTGACAGTAGATTCGATGTTCTTGTCCGTTTTTATTTTTTCCACTTGAGGTGGATACTCTTGCTCTACAGAGAAAATGTTCTGAATTGTCTTGCTGATATTCCAATCCTTCCGTGGGATCCCATGATAGCCTGCCAATCCAAACCCTTCACCTATCGAGAAAGCGGGATCTATAGTTTTGATGATTGTCAAGCCTGTCACAGGACTCGTCAAGTTCATCTTGGTCGTCATTGCGGCTCTCTTGCTTACTGTTCTCCAAACACTGGGACTAGTCCTGGTAAGGAGATGCATAATTTACATTTTGGTCCGAGAGTCTGGATGCTCACAGACTCAATCACACGAATACGCTCGCCCACGGCCTCAATATGATTCAAACTAATCAATTGGGTACTCTTTCTGGTAGTCACCCATTCGACCTATTCACAGGGTGTATCACCGCCTTATTTCTGCTCTTTTGATCAGACTCATTTTGGTGTTTATGGGATTCTTCTGGATCAAGCACGAAGTAGTCTCTCTCAGAAGAGGGTAGGTCTATGTTAAACCTTGTTGTTGCCGATCAGGAAAAGTCAAAGTCGAGGACAGGAGGTTGATGATGACTCTGGTATCCATTCTCTTCTCTTCTCTTGTTTTTGCTTAAAATAGACGCAATACAGGTTCAAACAAAGGACAGCAACCACCCTCCAGAAGGTCTTCCGCGTCCTATGGCGAGTTGATTGTGAGTAATTGGTCCTCGTACATCGATGTCCTCTATCTCGCCTTCCGCTATGACCCTGTGTTCACTCAGATCTATTCGGACACATTGACTGTCCGCGAGATCTCACTCTGGGAAGCTCTACTTCAGTCTGGAAGTTACCCAGAACTATCGCCCCCTGAAGGAGTTGAGACTCTACCTCTTCTCGAGTTTATGAAGTCTATGCACAACAAAGGGGCAGGTCCTGTAGTCATTTTCCCCGAGGTAAGTCAATTTTTTGTCAAAGAGAAGAGTAAACGCAAGATGGTGAGCAATCGTTCCGGGCAACGAGGAGTGTCCTAATTCTCTGCATGGGCCTTCTCACCTGGCCACAATTTGGATGATCTAGGGTACTACAACCAACAATCGGGCGGTTCTGAAATTTGTCCCGATCTTCAAGGATTGCACTGTACCCGAAACCTCGTTCCAGATCAAGCTTATGGGCTTCAAGTACGAGTATTCCAAGTTTGCGCCAACCTTTACCATCGGACTCAATCGTGGAAGTCGTCTTGGGCATTTGTTCCGCACTTGTGCGCAGTTCTCGAATCACCTTTCCATCAAGTCTCTCCATCCTCTTGAATCGCCTTCTAACAGTCAATTTTCGACTCTGGATGGATTGACATCCAGTGCTGGCACGTCGAGCCAAGTTGAATCAGTCCAAGATGACGATGCTCTGGGAAGTGTGATCATGAACCTTTTGGGAAGAATGACTCGTTTCCGAAAGCTTGGTGTGACGGTTCGCGACAAGGTCGAGTTTTTGGATTACTTTATTCTCCGAAATAATGGCATCCGGGCAAAGTCCACAACATTGAACACGACTACCACTTCTACGACAACCACTACTTCTACCAAAAAGTCCTCGACATCCGCTCGATCGAGGAGACAGTAAACGTGCTGTTTAATGAGCAATTCTCCCAGAGTACAAAGCGTCGGAATAAATTGAGTCTTTTGCTCTTTAATTCAGTGGTTCCTCCCTGTGATCTTGTCCTACAT
This sequence comes from Mortierella sp. BCC40632, assembly GCA_011634665.1. Taxonomy (NCBI): domain Eukaryota; kingdom Fungi; phylum Mortierellomycota; class Mortierellomycetes; order Mortierellales; family Mortierellaceae; genus Mortierella; species Mortierella sp. BCC40632. The sequence continues at coordinate 230,108 of WAEK01000023.1, forward strand.
GGGCACTCTAGGCTGCTTGCAGCGCTTCAGAATTTATCCGACAACAGCAAAGTCTTACTATGCAACAAGTGGATGGACTCTTTGTAGCTTCGCCTACAGGATCTACAGCTAACTCCTTGTCCGCTGGTAGATCAATTGTTCGTCTTTTCATTTGGCCATTGTTGATGACACCTCTCTATCCGAGATTGTTGTACTTTTGGTCAGCCCTTCTACCATCCAATGCAACGACTCAACCTAAGGTGGCAATCTGCAACCATGACTTTCGCAAACTAGTAATTGTTTCACAATAAAGGCATCACTTTCGATTTTCACTGAGAATCGAGAGCCGCCTTTTTTTTTTTTTTTGCTTCCAGAGAGAAGGATTTTTTTTTCTAAACTGTCCAATCCTTGGGATGCTATATTACTGAGGTTGATACTTTCGTTGTGTTTGCAGATGCATATAGGTCATCATCCTCGTTCTCATCTCCTTCGACCTCTCGTTCAATAAATCCAGGCACCCAGTACTCATGAGGTTCCACCTGCATATCGATCCACATCAAACTATCCTCTAGTAGTGAATCCTAAACCCGAAAGGAAAAGAGAGAAAGAGAAAGAGAAAGAGAAAGAGAAAAGAATTTGAAGCCTCGGTTCATGTCAGTATCGAGCAGGAAATATCATAAGACACAAAGGTAGATAGCAACTTTTTTTTTTTTTTTTTTTTTCTTCTTTTCTTACCAATGCCGTTTTTGCTCTTCTGCCCTCCCAACCGAGTTTGATGGTAATATCATCTGTGTTGATGTGCCCGTCGGTTTTCTTTTTGAGATAAAGAATTTAGAAAGTAAACCCCATGGTTAGAACAAAATAATAATAATAATAATAATAATAATAAAAATAAAAAAAACACAAAACAAAACAAAGCAAAACAAAACAAAAAAGAGATCATATACCTGAACCAAACCCAAAATAACAGACTGGTCCTTATTGAGTTCACGGGGTACAGAGCTGACCATCTTTTTATCTCCAATTTGAAGGACCTGGAATCCACTTCCTAGAGGTGCCAATGTCTTGATTGATCTCAGTAAATCGTCTCTACTCAGCCGTGGATAGACAAAAAAAAAAAATAAAAAAAAAAATGTTGCATTAGGTTCCCAGTGTCCTCCCTCCTCCTCCTCCTCCTCCTCCAAAAAAAAAAAAAAAAAAAAAAAAAAAAAAAAAAAGGGTGCTCGTCTGTTCAGTGGTCCATTGGTGCTACAAAAAGAATCAGAGTTACCACCTACTCTGAAATCTCCATGCTAGTGTCCTTGGATATACTCATGGCCCATTTGCTTTTGACTTCTTTACTCTTTGAGCTCGTCTCCCGAACTCCACGCATGCGATCAACCTTTCGTTTGACTTCTGAAAGTTCCATGAGTCCTCCATTGAGTGCACGGGTCGAGAGACAAACGTCAATGATTTGGATTCCAAGTTCGTAGTAAAAGTCGCCCATGCCGAGTAGTTCTCCCCAAACACCCTTGCTTGCTATTGAAAGAGTCGACAAGAAACACAGGAGAGAGAGAGGTAGGTTAGAAATGATATATTGGAAAGGTCAAGTTACACACAAGGAGAAACAGGTAGTGGTGTTGGCCATCAAAAGGCAGATGAGAGAGAGAGAGAGAGAGAGAGAGAGAGAGAGAGAGAGAGAGAACATTACAGGCAAGTGGGTCGACTCCAATATTTCCGCACATCTTTTGAAAATGCATTCGAAAGATTGGATCTTTTTGGATATCCTTTCGATGAATACGGGCAAAATTCTCAAGGTTGCTTCGAAAGATCTCTAGTTGGTTCTTGAGTTGTTCCATCTGAGCGTCTGAAATCGATTGCCCCGCTCGTTGATAGGATTCCTAATAAAGAAGAGTAAAAAAAAAAAACATCACGGTAGTGCAAAAGGAGTGGAGGGTCGTTTTTTTTTTTTTTTTTTTTTTTGGGCTTGGCATTTTCTCAAAGAGAAAGAGAGAGTATGTGAGAGTCAACAGTTCTGGTCAGTCGACTCTGTACGACTTGGTCCCTACATGGTCTCGCCAAGACCATGCAGAGAAATGAAAGCCAATGTTTTAGCGCCTTTCATGAGGACGATTGAATGTGCTCTCGAGAGACCTGGGACTTACATTCATCGCCTCCATGCGTTCCTTGTACGCCTGACCTCCTACTTGTAGACGTCTTCTATTCATGGTCACAAAGTCTCTCTGATGATGTGTGGTTGGTTGAGAAGAAAGGAATGCATCTTAATACAAGCATGGATGCTATTGAGTGACCGCTTTTTTTTTTTATTGAGAAAGGGAGGTAAGGTTACTTTGCCTGACGCTAAAAAAAAAAGAGGCCTCAAGGGAAGCAAAAGAGTTGCCAAACGCCAACACATTTTTCCCTTTTTTCGTCAGCTAGTTCCACTTGCGGCTTCAGAAAGGAAGAGGAGCAGGCAACTCTTGGAATGAAACTCCAGCTGATTGGGCTCCATTCAGGGCTGCCAGCATGTTGATCTTGGTGACAACCGTGCATTGATACCCGATATCCAGATAGGATGCCATCCTATCCACCATCCAATTTCACAAAGAGTGGCCGTTATTAATGACTCTTGAACAAACCTCCAAAAAGAAAACGTGTACCATTGAAGAAGAGAACATTTAGTCAAGCTTACATGTTAAAGTATCTCTCGGGGTGGATCTTTGCACCAGAGATGTTGAGGATCAGCTTGACTTCTGTCCTTGTCTTGTTTCTTTGAAAGATCGTGCTAACAACGTTGGTCGTCACTAGGATCCCATTGGTAAACTCTTGCGAGCCAAACTTGGAGGCGGTAGTCTATTTCAAAGAACCAAAAGGGAAAATGAGAGAGCGTCATTGGTTCAGATGTTCGAAGAAAAAAAAAGGGAAAATCGCTGATATCAACTCGAATCAGTTTTCAAAACTTACGACATTGGTACGGTTGTCCAAGCGTTCAATGACAGTATCAACCTCTCGAGGATCATGACAGATCACAACTACCAGAAACTTTCTGCTCAGCTCGATAGCTCTCTCCAGGATAGTATGTGTCAGTCGAACTCCTTCCTTGTCCAAGGTCCCCTCCTCGATATAGTAGTAATGTAGATTTTCGTGAAGAAAGACATGGTCCATGCTAAAAGTCGCATGGAACTTTTGGATCTCAAGCGCGTCGATAGCGCGCAATATATCCTTGGTTCCATCGTGACATGCCAGGACAACTTGACAATGCTCAAACTCTTTCAGTGCCGTAGCCACCAACTGCGTATTGGAGACGTTCCGGAGCACATACTCTGCTTCATAGACAATCATAGCAAGGATGAACGAAGGCTGGAGGACGCCGGTGGTTCGGAGTCTGGCCAAGGTGTCTGGTGTACAGACCACGACAGTGGGCTTTTTTGGGATAGTCGAGGGTTCAGTTTCGAAGCTCTGGACTTGGTCATCCGTCATGATTAGGATTCTGGCTTCCTTGAAATTAGCCTTGTCAATTTGATCTTGAAGAGTTTTCAAGAAAAGCTTGGTACTACGAGAATCCAACCGATTCACGACGACGAACATTTGTAGGTCATCAATGTCTTCAAGCACGTCAACCGTTAAATAGGCGCAATAGTCTTGAAGCCTGTTTCCTCTGAGTTGGACGACAACATCGTCACCTATCATGATGGAGCAAGAATGAGCCTTAGTTTTCCTTTGCTAAACATGTATTGTCATTTTTATATGTATTAGAAGGATTCCGAGCCTACCAGACAAAAGAGGTGTGAGGACACTTTTCTCGGCAGAGCTTGCTTCGGTAACTCTATGGGATACGAATGATTGAAATAGAAGTTTAAAAGATGGCGTTCTATTGGATCAGCATCAAGAGAGGTTAAAAGCAATAACCAAGGACATGCCTGTCAGCCAACATGAGGCTACGAGTGGGCTCTTTCATCTCAATCTCCTCCACAGTCTCCACAGGGACAAGTCCTTTGGGCTCAAGAACCTATTGGATCGTGCAGACCAGCCTCATATTAGCATGTAAAAAATGAAAAGAATTAAAAGTTTTTTTTTTTTTTTACGAGTTATTTTAGAGTCCAACTTTCTGACCTTCAAAGACCAGAATGGTTTACGCGGAACATATCTTGGAGGTCGTCTTTGAGTCGCATCTGATTTGGGATGTCCGGATCTCTTCTCACCAGGTTCTGCAGTGCAGGGAGCATCGGGTTTTTCTTTCATTTCTCCGTGTACCGTACTCGTGAGGGAACCTGGTGGCAACGACCCAATGTTTCTTGCAGTACCCTCTGTATCCAACATGTCAACAAGCTTATCACAGTCTCGCTGAACACCCTGAAGAGACTTTCTCAGCTTTACCAGTTCTTTGGCGAGCTTCTCTCTGGCGGATACGACGTTCGACATGGCTTCTGGGCGTTTCTCTTGAGTTTGAGCCAGAGGAGACTCCTTGGTTACGATAGGACTTGGGGCGGTGGGCGGGGGTGGAGACAAGGGAGAGGAGGGAGAGGTGGCCATGGCTGGGTTTATTCAAGAGCAATGTATGTTGGGAACAGATCAAAGATGCAGAGCGCTGGGGCCGTCAGCTGGAAAAGATTCGACAGAGTGGGGGAGGAGGAGGAGGAAGAGAGAAAGAGTAGAGAAAGAAGAGAGAAGGAACAGAGAAAAGAAGGGAGCAGTTTTTTTCTTCTTCTCAGTCTTTTTAAAATCCACATGTGTGATAATCAGCTAGTTTATTGACTATGTGCTTGGTGATGGTGGCCAGTTAGACCCATAATTCAGAACCCAGGTGACTCCGAAAAAGATTACCACCTTCCACCCCAGGTGTGTCCACAGAGTCTTGAAAGTCACCGTCGTCGACGACGGCGAGACTGAAGAGATGGCCCAGGCCGCACTCGAGAGAGGTAATGACACTGTGGGTGACCCTACTCGAGTGGTTTCGATTTGGAGAGAGACACCTTCATGTTTCTTGGAAAACTTGCTTGCGCCAGCCGTGGGTTTGAATTGTTCTTGACGCTCCTTCAATTCTCTCACCTTCTCGGACACTGCTCCACCTCCAGAGCTCTCGATCGTATTACCCATTTCCCTGCTCCTTTCTGGGGTAATGGCTGAATGAGAGGAGAGCCTTGACTTGTTCTCCTTTGCGTAACTTGCATCCATCAAAGCCTTGAGCGTGGAAGGACTGACGGCGCCAGCCGAAGTAGCGATGGGTGAAAGCATAACCGACTGTCGTTTAGGTCCTGGAGAGGGTACTGATTGCTGCCTCTCCCGTCTCTCCATGCTTCCGTCTGGTGTATTAATAACGGGGACAGCAGAATATGGTCTTGTCGAGTTTGTTCGTGGGCGGTTGTGAGGTAATCCAGGGGTGGCCTTGGATGGAGGTTCCCGACCAGTGACCAACCAGTCAGATAATTCGCCCGTCGCGCTTGCAACAACATTTGCAATCACGATGAATATAAACGAGGCGACTATAGCGTTTAGGAAAGGCGTGATAGCGGAGGATTTGGGAAGGGGTAACAAGACCAAGATTCCTTTTGTGTCTCCTGCTAGCCACATGTGGAACTGGCAGATAAATGTCTCCAGCGAACACTTTCCAATAAAGCAAAAGAAGGTCGAGGTTGTGTTTCGAAGGCCTTGGGTCGAGTTACGGAGGATGACAAATGATACAATCGGGATCCAAGAGATGTATGGGTGGTAGAGGTTGTACTCGAACTTGTCCGTTGTTGAAGAATAAACAAAGTATGAGATAAAACCGATGATGGACAGAATTGTGGCAGTCCTGGTGATGGCAGTCCAGCGTGGGTGTGTCGAGATTGAGAGTTCCTGAGCCTTGATAAAGAGGTATGCTACAAGTGAGCCTACGAACACAATCCATACATCCAGGTTCAGTCGGAAGCGCCACTCGGCTGCAGACCAGGTGACTCCATAAAAGAAGCGGATGATGGCAAAGACAGTGTCGAGGAACACAGGGACACGAACAAAAACAGCGGTGACAATGGCAGTGATGATGATCTTGGAGATAATAAATGAGGGGACGTGGTTGTGTTGATGGCCAATATACATCATTGCATAAATGACGAGGTAGAAGAAGGAGACGAGCGGAGCAAAGTAATAAGACAAGTAGGTGGTATCCATTGTGTATGCCAAGAGAACTGTCAACAGATTGAGTCTGACGAGGATCGATCCTACACGAGTAGCTCCAAAATCAGCCTTCTTGTAGTAGAATACAAAGTGTCCAAAGCCGGTCATAAACAGGTAGCTAGCAACCAGCATTCGGACAGGGTTATAAATCCATGAGATGACGGAGACACCAGCATAGTGATAGGCGAGGATGATTAGTTGCATCCACCCTTTCCATTCATCTGTCTGATCCCGGTTCAGGAAGGGCTGGTCCTTGTCAGATGTTTTCAATGTGTAGTAGCCTGCGCCAAGTACGAAATACATAAAGGTCTGAAATATGGAGATGTGGTTGAGCTTGTTGGCTTTTGCAAAGAAAGTTGTCCGGTCTGAAAAGTACATAAACACCACTGCACCACCAACGATTGAGAATGCTCGTAGGATAGCAACACTAGGAAAGATTCCGGCAAATGTACTTTGATGAAAATCTATGGCATCAGAAATTGTGTGAAGAAGAGGCTGTTAGCATAGCTCAATCTTGGCTTGCAGAGATTTGCTAAAGGTACTCTGGCAAGTCATATACTTGACGAGAACGTACAGGTTTGAACAATGTATCCAATTGGGAGCCAGATAAGGAAGAAGGCCAGCATCAATGTCTGGAACCACTGGTTGGAGGGATAGTCGTAGCAACATGTTGTCCCCATTGGAGCAACCTTTGGGAGTTTGTTGTTGCAGACAAAGTTGAGCATCACATTTGCCTTTGCCGACATCACACGAGACGAGAAATGCAAACCATCAGCTGTGTCGTTAGTGGCGGTCTTGCTCATTTGACTCCACACAAATGGTACTGCAATGTTGGTTTCCTGAGTCTCTTGGAAAAGAATGCGATTCATAGTGTCGATATCTTCTGGAAGGAGCATCTTTTGGCGTTCTGGAGCAAGTTTCTCTGGATCCACAGCTGGAATAGGGGACAGAAGGATGTTGTGTCCCAGAGGAGATGCATTGGGGTCGTTCATTCTTTTCACTAGTCGTTGGATCAGAGTGTGCCATTGATCTCGACCTCCCGACCACTCTGGGTAACGCATGTGCCAGATCCCACTCCCTACGAGAAAGATGGCAGGTGTTTGTTTTGTTGACTGGGAGCTGGCCATGACTTGGTTTGTCGACTGGTCAGGCCAGATCATGTCCTTTGCAGCTGTTGAGTTCAGGACAGGGTCCCAATAAAACTCAAACTCGATGCCGGACTGAGGATCATGGATGTAAATATCAGAGTGCCGATCGCCTTCCACTTTGATGTCTGGGAATGCTTTGTGTACAGTGGCATTAAAAAGTTGACGGACAACCGAGTCTCCAATCATGACAATTCTGGATCCTTGCAGACAGGATTGTATACTAGGAGGGTTGTATAGCTTGAGCATACATCCATTAGGATACCACTGGTCGGTCTTTGGGTCGACCCAGATTCCGTCATTGAGTAGGCTCCTACAGCGAGTCTTGTCAGCAGGGTCTACTCGCGTTCGAGAGAATAGAGCGGATCCAAGTTGAGTCCAAAGGTCAGAGTACATGTCTAGAACAAACGAAGAGGCATAGTGGAATGTAGAGGCCACCGAACTTGAACCTACTGAGGACGTGATGGAGGCCAGCCAGGACGACAACAGCGGCTGAGACGGTCCAAAAGAGGAGCTGTGTCCTGTTTTGGCGTGTTTGTAGGGTCTGCATGGAAAGGCAGATCTATGAGTGAAAGGATATAGGATACAGGAGCGGGAGGGATCGTAACAGAAGCTGGAATGGGAAGAGAGGAGAAGACGGGGATGAGGACGAACGGGATGGTAGCTGTAATGAAGCGAGTTCAGGGACGGAGATGAACAAGGTGAGGATGACTTGGTGGACGGAAGAAGAAGCGTTGAGAATGTCCGGAAGAGCTAAATGGATGAGTTTTTTTCTTTTCTTTTCGAAGCTCTCGTCATCGTTTGCCATGTGCTGGACCCATCCGTTTCTCTCTTTCTCTCTCTCTCTCTCTCTCTCTCTCTCTCTCTCTCTCTCTCTCTCTCTCTCTCTCTCTCTCTCTCTCTCTCTCTCTCTCTCTCTCTCTCTCTCTCTCTCTCTCTCTCTCCATTTGGATTGCCAGTGGGTCGTTTACCCTCCCAAGCAGGGCTAAGTGCTAAGTTTGTTTGGCGCCAAAGTGGAAACATGGAAGCCTGAGAATTCCCTCAGCCCAAGCGCTTCAAGGCTCGGTCTCGCCCAAATGTCCATGCGAGCAGGAAATGCTGACCGTTCGTGTCCCACCGTCCTACACAGCTTGCAAGCGGCTCTCTTACTTTCCTTTGCTCATCATCCACTCTACTCCCTACGCCAGCACCAGCACGAGCGCCAGCACGAGCACGAGCTCGAGCCCGAGTATCAGCGCCAGCGCCATTGCCAGCGCCATTGCCAGCGCCGTTGCCACCATCGTCGCCACCACAGCCCTCATTACCATCAAGCTCAGGAGTCAGCTGCCAGCGAGGGCGAAGTAATTCTAACACTGGAGGACGAGTCGCTATTGTTCAAAGATTGCTGTTTGAAGTGGCCAGATGCACCAGTCCTCGGTATTCCCGTTTTTTTTTGTTTTTTTTTTGTTTTTTTTTTGCTAGCGGAGGCTCTTGACCCTGCAGAGAAAATGTTCTTAATTATCTTGCCGAATTTCCAATTTTTCCGCCAGGGGGGGGAGGGAGGGTCCCATTATACTCCTATCGAGGTGGAAAGGAGGGAGAGAGGGAGGAGAGGGTCTATACCTCTCATGACTGTCTAGCCAGTCGCAGGGCAATTGTCAGGTTCATCTTGGTCATCATTGCGGCTCTTTTACTTATTGCTCTCCAAACACTGGGGCTAGTCCTGGTAAGGGGATCTGCCTTTCCATTTAATTATGTTAGTGCGGCATAATTTACCCTGTGGTCTGAGTGTCTGGACGCTCACACACGAATACGCTCGCCTACAACCTCAATTTGATTCAAACTAACCAACAGGGTATTTTGATTGCTAGGATTGGGTACCCTTTCTGGTAGTCACCCACTCGGCCTATTCACAGGGTGTATCACTGCCTATTTCTCTATTTTGATACGACTCAATTTGGTGTTGATGGGTTCTTCTGGAAGTGGTCTTTCTCAGGGGAAGGAAGGTCTATGTCAAACTCTGTTGTCGATCAAATGGTGACCCTGCTATCCATTCTCTTCTCTTTTCTTGTTTTTGCTTAAAATAGACACAATACAGGTTCAAACAAAGGACAGTAATCATTCTCCAGAAGGTCTCCTGCGTCCTATGGCAAGTTGATTGTGAGTAATTGGTCCTCGTACATCAATGTCCTCTATCTCGCCTTCCGCTATGACCCTGGTGTTCACTCAGATCTATTCGGACACATTGACTGTCCGCGAGATCTCACTCTGGGAAGCTCTACTTCAATCTGGAAGTTACCCAGAACTGTCGCCCCCTGAAGGAGTTGAGACTCTACCTTTTCTCGAGCTTACGAAGTCTATGCACAACAAAGATGCAGGCCCTGTAGTCATTTTTCCCGGGGCAAGCCAATTCTTTTTCGAGGAAAAAGAAGAAAAGCAGAATGATATACTGTACAGTCGTTTCTGGCAAAGAGTAGTGTCCTAACTCTCTGCTGGTAGGGTTTCTCACCTGGCCACAACTCGGATGATCTAGGAACAACTGGACAGTTCTGAGATTCATCCCGATCTTCAAGGATTGCACCTTCCTAGAACTTTGTTCCAGATCTATTCCATCGGACTTAGTCATGAGAATCGCCTTGGGCTTCTGGAGTCTCCTTTGAACAGTGAGTTCTTTACCCCAAGACGGACTGACATCCGATACAGGCGCAATGGATCAAGTGGAGTCAGTCCAGGGTGACAATGCTCTGGCTGTCTCTGGAAACTCGGTGGCGGTTCGTGAATGGCTTTATTTTCTGAAGCAATGGTATCTGAGCGAAATCTACGACTTTGATTTTATCCCACATCCACATAGCTCCCAATTTCTCTCTCTATAGTCGCGCGACTTTTTTTTTATCTTCTCTTGTCTTTACAAAAGAACCCAGCCAAATTCTTTTGGAACATATTCCTCCACACGTCTCAACAAGGTGACCAAGAGATCTCTTTCCTGTGTTCCAATCTTGGGATCCATCGCCAATTTTAACAATCGGTTGGTCATCTGGTTTCCATCCTTTGCACTCAGGAACGATCCCGATTGTCCTCCAACAATCACATTCGGTAGGACCAGGGTCATGCGCTCCAACACATCCTTTCGAAGTCCGTCTTGTACCTCTTGCACACCAACCATCCATCGTCGTGGCTCATTCATCGTCAAACTAGACACACTGTGCATAAACCGGAGATGCCATTGCTCACAGAAATCATCCTCCAAAAGGTTATAGTCCTGACCAGACATTATTCGACCCTTTCCTTGCGCCTCACTCTCCTGCTGTTGAGTATGGTCATCAGCCATGGCCAATAGTCTGGCCTCTGCATCGTCCGAGACCGCCATTCGAGATGCCTTGGCCATCTCTGTAGAACTCATCTCTCCACCAGCATCATACAACCCTTGCTCTGCCTGGTGCTCTTCTCCCCACCAGAGCAAAACTGCTCCTCCAAGCAAGATCTGGAGTGCCTTTCCAAAGATCTTTTGAAGACCAGAGACAAGGACCAGTAGATCCAGGATTCGCTGCAACCATGTCAGTCGTGTCTGTTGCAGTTTCCTTTGCTGTTGTTCCGACAAGGACTCTTGGCCAAACAGGCGGTTCCTTCCTTGAGGTCCCTTGTACATTGCATACAAAAGAACAGATATAGCATTCTCCGCCATTTCAATCTCCCTCAAATCATTGCCTTCAATAGCCGTAGCGGATAGAATGGTGAGTGCTGACTGACAGACCTGGGTTAACTGGGCTTCTTGATGAGATGGCATGTATCCTGCACGGTAAAGGGAAGCGATAGCAATAGCGTTTTTCAAAACTCGCTCCGCTTCTGGTCTGGACCCAGGATCAATGGTAGACGACTCTAGATGAGACAACGACAGCATGGACAAGTCGGCAAGTCGTCTCAGGACTCTGTTCGACACCGAGATTTGCTTTACAGGCAAGCTCGTAAAGACACGCAACATCACGCTCCTCAGTTCTTGGAGTAGCTCTTTGGCCGAGTCGGAGAGCGAGGTGGGAGATGACAAGTCGCTTGTCAAGATGCTTGCCTGCTGTTTGTTCTGATTACCACCACTGCTACTAGTACTAGTGACCGATCCACGGCCGTGTTGTTGCATATGACTGCAGAGGGTATCCAAAAAGATCAACTGTAGGACCTCGACTGGTTTCGATCCAATCAGGTCCTCCTCTGAAGTACGACCCTGACTTTCATTGAGACCGGTGCCTGAAAACAGTAGCTTGGCAAGAGACTCGACTAAATCAACAACGCGTGAAGTTGGGAGAGATACTTTCTTGGCCAGTCCTTCGAGTCCACGAACCTTGTCCAGTTCCTCAGCAGCTCGGTCACCTCCTGAACAACGTGGCAATCCACCGAGCGTCAAAATCCGTCCAAGGCCTTCTTCACCTACAGTTAGCTCTTCAGGTGAAATGTCGGGTTCCCCGTCATGTACCGGCTCATCTGCTGGTCCTGTTCCTGGTTTAGTATTTGACAGAACCATTACTAAGAACTCCATCAAAGAGGTAGATGTATTCGCATGCTTGGATGCCATCTGAATTGCTGCGGACAGGACTCGGGGTTCCTCTGCAATCAACTGCGTCAACAGAGGGAACCAGTTGACAGATGGCAGAGGTGCTGGCAATGCTTGAATGGTATAGAGTAATAGTTCTTCCGCGACTCGATAGTTCTTTTGAGCCTTTTGTAGAGTTCCCATTTGAAGGGGCTCCCAAAGTCCGTCAAAGATCGCTCTCAGCCAGCTAGTGGATGAAGGCAGGCGCGAGTAATCCTTGGGTTCGGTGCTCGTACCAATTACTCGACCCTTGTCAGCCTGTCGCAAGCGATGAACATGACACGCAATATGGCCCAAAACCACTGCTGACAACCGTCCGGCCTTCAGGTCCTGAACCATCAGCATCGACTTTGGATTAACTGTCCTGGAGGCAGGAACAACCATAGCATACTCGTTGGCAGCACCACCACTGTTTGGAGCAGGTGTTGAGGTAGAGCCTGGGTTGTTGCTACCAGTGATCTGAACAGATAGACCGCTCAACTCAATCAATGTTATCAGGGCCGAGTTTGTGACAGAGCCTAGGGTAGAGTTGGCGGCCAAAAAGGAGAAGAGTCCATTCGCTCCAACAGAGGCCACAGTCGGACCACGCGACCAGTCGATACCAAAACAAGAACCCAGAGCGATTACGGCTGTATGGCGTGCAGCCGAGGTGGGTGTGATTCGAATCAAGTTCACGAGAGAGTGGATACGACCTGTCAAAAGTGAAATCTCGCTCGAGGGTGGATTGCGTACGTCAAGGTTCATGTGGATTGTGTGGCAGAACGGAACAGTAAAATGAACCAGCTGCGGTTGAAGGTCTCGCTGCAGAATAATAAGAATAGCAATAGTATTAATAAAAGATACGTCGTAGCCAGTCTCACTGTTGAAATAATAGAAACATTGAAATGACGAAAAAAAGTAAAAAAAAAACTCTTGAACTCACTCTTGAGGTTGCTGCCAGCAGAGCACGATCCAAAAGCTCTGTGTCAGCCTTTCTCTCATCCTGAGAGGCTTCTGATCGGTCAGAGAATGCAATGACCCATGGTGCACCCAACAGGCGAGCTAGTTTTGCGGGTGAAAATATTTGCTGTTGATTCTCCAAGAAGGCCTCCAGATCAGCTCTTGCCATCGCAATCACCTTTTGGACAGCTTGAGACTCTTCCTCGCTCGCCGAAGCTGTAGTTCGTTTTCTAGAAGTGGACGATGCAGTCACGGCTAGAGACAGCCGTGGGAAAGCCATTAAGAGACCAATAGTCAAGGCAAAGGATCCATGGTCCCGTTCAAAGACAACGAGCAATTGCTGCAAAGTCTGTTGACAGATTTGATTAAGCTCTGCCGTCTTTGTGGGGTAATCAACAAGACCAGAGAGCAGGTTGCAGAAGGCCCATCCTGTTGCAAAGGTTGCCCAATTGCTCAATTCACTAAAATGATTATATAAAGATGGAAAAGGGTACAGTATTAACATTGTTTGGTATCTTTTGGTCTTGTAGGAAAGCAAATGTATCAAACTCTTTTTGCAGTTACCTCGAAGTAGCAGGATTGGATGCATCTTCCTCAAGACGTTGCAGGAACACGTTAATCACGGCCCGGACAAGTTTTTCATCCACAGCAGCAAGAGGTGTGATAAAACTCAAGCTCACTAATACAGCAAACTGGACCTCGTCACTACCACCGACATCGGAAACAGCTCCCGGTTGGACAAAATTGTGAAGTAAATGTTTTGCCAAAACGGAGCTCTGAACCGTTGATGCAGGATGCGAATGGCGATGAAGAGAAAGGATAATGCCTAAGTAGCGAGAATATCAAGGTGACAGAGAAGGTTAGATTCCAATGAAAAGAAAAGAAAAGAAGAAAGAAAAAGATAGAACCTCTCACTTTTTTTGTAGTTTTCATTACCTGAAATAGCAAAGAGGGCGTTTGCACAATGAGCAGGCACGAAACCTTCCGTGATCTTTTTGTAAAGATCTCCAATAAGCGTTTCTGCTATGGTAAACGTCCTTGTATCGTCATTCTCGTCCCACATATTGTCAAACATGGCTGTCCAACCCTCCAAGGCACAGGTACGCTCCACTAAATGATCCGTGAGTGTTACATCTGTCAAGGCTGTCATCAAGTTTCGATATCCTTGTTGCGTTCGGATTGCTGCCACAGCCTCTTCCTTGGTGCTCTCACCCATCTCATCCCCTGCACTTGGATTGGATTGTGAAAGAGATGACGAGGAGGGAAGTTTATCCAGAACGGAGGAACAAAGCTGACTCGAGAGAGCATAGCCAATTCGCAAACCTGGGTTCACATCTCCAGATTGCCATTTTTGCAAGACACTAGTAGAGACCACCGACATGACACCAAGCATCCTGTCCAACTCTTGTGTTCCTGACTGTTGTTGATCCCCATCCGCGCCTCTTCTCGAGGATGCAGAGTCCTTGAAGAGACTTCTTCTCATATGAGTCAGTTCATGTCTAACCAACTTTTCCAACACGAGCGAGTACTCGTCTACGACGTGAGCATCTGTTGCCTCCAGGATTCGCTCTCGGATATAAACCACGGGGACCTCGACTGCTAGCGTGGCCAAGATTTCTGGAGCCGCAAAGCAAGCAAGCGCTCTAACAGCCGACGCCAGAACTTCAGGGTCTTCAGAATCCAAGAGTGGCTTGATGTATTCGGTCAAGATGGCCTCTCTCAAATCCAGGAAAACTTGTGTGTCTGTAAAGAAGCAGAGAGTTTGTGGCGTGCCAAAGATCGTTAGGGTGAAAAAGTAGTGAGGGGGAGGAGGAGGAGGAGGGAATTTAAAAAAAAAAAAAGACTGACCTTCCGTGTTCAATCCGACAATTCCATAGAATACACACATTTCGCGAAGCATTCGGTTGTGCCCTGTTTTGACAGCATGCTCTGCCACATGACAGAGGAGAACGTTCCAAGCTAGTTTCGATAGACAAAATAGAGGTTGTTAACCAATTTACTCTTAACATATTGACATCTCCATATCTTCAGCTTTTCATTTTTTTTTTCCTCAAAAGAAATCTCACCTGCTCTGGGTTCCACAATGCCTGCTTCCACAGTGATATTCATTGTCTCGATAATAGTGCAAATAGAAGACGCATAGAGCTCCACAGAATGAAGCAAGGTCGATAAGAAAGGAATCAAAACTTCTGCGTACCCAGCAGCATCAAAGGCACATACATCCCTAAGATCCCAACGATGATCAAAAAGAGTTTCAATAACCTTTGACTAGTTCACATTCGATAAACAGTTCGAAATTTCAGGATAGCTCATGAGTTTTTTTTTTTTTTTTTTTTTTTCTTACCTGATGGTCGTCAAAACTGCAACCTCCATATCATACTCTGGTTCGCCTCTAACAGGAGTCTTGTGAAGCCTGGGCCTCATCTCGACCCACTCATGAATAACATGTCTTAATGTCTTCCAAACACGAGGCTGACGTTTCCAAATCATGAACAGGATTCTGACTCCAACGGCTCCCATAAAAGAGCTTGACTTGGATCCTCTGTTCGTGTTGGTATTGGGTCCTCCATTGATCAGTGTCAGGATTGTCTTCAATACTCTAGCAGTCACCACCTCATCCTTGTCCGTTACCAGAGCTGGGATGGCCTCTTGCAAAAGATGAAGCTTTACTGTCGGTGAAGGATCCACTCGGAGTACATAAAGGAAGAGAACCAAGGTCACCAGTTGACCTTCCTCTGCTTGGGATTGCTCCGTAATGGCCCGTATGCGATATTGTTCATCTGGATGAAACATCATTGTGGTCAAGACCAAACTGGAGAGGATCTGATCATCCCCCAAGGAAAACAGTGTTTCCTTCTCATCGTCATCAGAACTATCCGTGGCCTTGTTTCCATCATTCCAGATCTGTCGTAGATGATCCACCTCGGCATGAATCATACCAGCAACGCCTGAGCTCCTGAACAATGTATCCTTCTCTGCAGATGACATGTCGGTCGAGAACATGCCTTCCTGTCTTGATTTAGGAATTGTTTCGAGTCGTTGAAGCATCTCGGCACATTTTTTACTGACAGACTCCAATTGGGATTCACCCATGACTTGAAAGATGGGCAAAAAGGCCAAGTTGGCGATCATGGCGTCTGATTGAGTGGCCTCTTCATTCAATACAGTTGTCAGAACAGAATGCATCCAATCCACAAGGATCCGTTGTTCATCCACAGTCGAGACATTCATCAACAGGAATGATAAAAGTGGCCATAGTCGTTCAAAAGCAAGTGTCGGAACCGAATATTCCTTTTTGGGTGTCACCAACGTCTCGGCCATCTGCATCCAAAAGACTGTCGAAATACCGAGTCGTCTCATATCGGCGATCCAAGAAACCAACAGGAATAAAATTCGTCCGCCGAGCAAACTCTTGTAGTCTGGATCCAGTGAAGACTGCGTCGACAAGAGACAGTAGTAATCGACCAAGGACTGAATTCCTGCTTGAAGCGCCGTACTAGTTGACTCGCGATCCATTGGGAATCGAGCTGGGACAGAGCAGAGATAGTCAAAGAGATGGATCACAAATGGAGAGCTTCCATTCTGAGCATTGCTGGAGCTGGACGAGAGAAGTCCATTGAGCACTTTTAATATCCAAAGAAGAGCTGTGCTAGACACAATGGTGGTCCTTTGGTGTCGATCCAGTAGGCAAAAGTCGAGAAATGGTGCCACAAGATCAAACGCCTGGATTTGGTAGTTGGGAGGCGAGCCAGACTTGGATGTAGAAGTGTATCCGATAATTCGGTCAAGTGCACCAAAGAGTGAAGTCTCTACGCTTGGGTGTGTTGAGAGGAGAGCCACAAATGGGTGTCGATTGTTCTTGGAGGCAAACACGCTCTTGCTGATAGAGGAGCCGTGGTTCGATTGGCGTCCCGTGCTAGTGACCGCAGTCGATGAAAGGTGCTCTGCTGCGGCAACGAAAAGACTGCTCAGAGCCTGGATCATGTTGGTCTGGGAGTGGCCCTGGCCCTGGCTTCGAGAGGGACCAGAGGGACGCGTATTCTTGGATCCTGCTGTTGAGCCAAGCGCGTTCTCAAATCCTTGTAGAGTCTCTGTCCAGTCCAACGTTCCGACCATGACCAGATCCACTATGGCTGTCGTTGCAACTGAAGAGGTATAAGGGATAGGTGAAGCTGCCAGGGACCAAAGCTGCGCGAGGACAAGGCTCCTGTTGTTGTTGCTGCTGTTGTTGGTATTCAATGGGGCATTAGCCAATTGACTACGCAAGGTGGCGATTTTCTGAACAGTGACCGATCGATGCTGTGAAGTCGTCGAGTTGGCAGAGGAGATGTTACCCCTTCCTGATGAGGAAAGGAGCTTGTCCATGGAATCATCTTTCATCGACCCCGGGGCAAGTCTCCGAGATGAAGCGGCCATGTCGAATGGAGGGAGGAGTGAGAAACAGAGGAAAGACGATGTTCTCTCTGATTAAGACAGGTGTTCAAATGACCCTTAATATTCGGGGCTCTCGATGGTTCGACGCGTCGACTACGGCTTTTGCGGTGAATGTGATCATGCTCCTTTTAGTAGAAACGAAGTAGCCATAAAGCGCGACTTGTATTTTTTATCTTGTTTCTTTTTTGGTCTGAAAATAAACACTACAAGGGCTTCAAAGGCTACTATCGACAAGGTAAAATACAAAAGATAAAAGATGGAGCAAATCCCGAGCTTGGATGGATATTGTTTTCCAGGGCTATTCTTTTTTTTTTTTTTTTCTTCATCATCGTCGGGAAGATCGCGCTTGTTGCCCTTGTTTCTGTTTCTTAAACTCTCTCCGTTCATTTGCAACTTGGTCCCATCGTTTCCTCTCAGGAGTTGGAGGAAAATCCACATCCCAAAATCCTGGCGGTGTCAGAGGTGTCTCGTGTTGAACTCGATGTCTCGATGTCTCGTTGATTCGATGTTCCAATTGTTTATCAGGACTCTGTTCCCAAACTTCCTTCTCCCCAGTTCGAGGTGCAGGCGTGAAAAACTCGTGGTATCCATCTGGAAGCGGAAGTGGTCCCGTTACTTCGTAAAACTATTGATTCAACAACAACCAGAAAAAAAAAAAGAAGAGATACCAATATTAGTCCAGTTCTTACTTTCTTGTTCATTTCTTTTATCTCGAAATAAACATGTCCAGCGAGCTACTTACCCTGCGACAGCATTCACAATCATGACCATGCATCTGTTTGCGCTTGTCCTTGCGTCTTTCCGTGTAATTGTAGATTCTCTTATCAGACTCTTGTTCCGCCTCATACCCTTGTCTCCATCCTTCATCCATATTGGAGCCATTCTGAGGATCCTGAAGAACATCTTCATCTACCCATTGTGGTATTTGCAGACGCTGTTCCCATGGACTTGAGCTACTGCCTCCACCAAAGTTATCTTGTTCATTTACAGATCGTGGTCGGGTCATTCCTGGTCCCTCTGAAGGTCCTCCTTTCCAAGTCGAATGCCAACCAGTACGACCACCCTCCAATGTTTGGTTCGACTCGGATGGAACCTTGGCGCCTAGGACTGGTGTTCCCTGAGCCTGAGCGGCCTGCCGCTGCTGTTGATACTCCTCACTATGACTTCTGAACCTACCCGGGTCTATAATAGCGCCTTGAAGAGGGCTGTTGCCACTGCTAACAGCCGACTCCCGAGCAAGCTCATGCTCCGCTCTATACCGCATGTCGTGGCCTTGTAGATTCCGACTTGTCTGTCCTTCCTGCCTCTCTGAAGCTGCAGCTACGCTGGTAGTAGTGGTCGTGGTCGCCAAGGCAGACTTGTGGGGAGGGGCAGATTCTTCGTCATCAGAATCAAACATGGGAGAGGAAGATCGGTCCCTTTGCATTGTACGACGGAATCTCTCCATATCGATCTCTTGTCGATGAGGACGGCCTGCCGAGTCAATAGCAGCCGCTACAATAGCAGTAGTTGATTGTCTTTGTTTCGGCAATGTAGGTGATACTGGTGCCGAGATGGATCCTTTGATTGAGTTTGTAGTAGTCACGGGAGTTCTAGACTTGGGAGTAGCTCCTGTAGACATCCACGGCAGTCGTCGTTGTCGATGTTGTTTCGATAAGAATAGCTCAGGGGAGCCAGGGCTGTCCAAAGGCTTGGTCATCTGTGTAGAAGACTGGGATTCGAGCCCAACCCCAGTGGATTCGGGTTGTTGTGCAAGAGGCTGTCCTTCATCCTCGGGTGCCATTGGGCTTTTACGAGAGCTGGTTTGTAGGTTAGGTCGCTCCACCTCGCCCGTTTTCCCATTTTCATCTTCATCTTCGTCTAGCTCGTCATCTGAGAGCGGGAGGAATAAACGGCGGTTTAGGGCAAGGTCCGACGGGAATGTAGGCGACATGGGAGGCGACTGAGTTAGCTCCATAGGCTCTTGCTCGGCCACGGCGGTTTCTGTGACCTCTACATCCATATCATCCCTGTTATCTTTTCTCTCCGTATTCTGATCCGGTTTCTCTCTATCACCCTCGTTTTCGTCCTCTGTGTCCAGCACAAAGGCCTCCTCGCTTGGAACACCACCCTGCATCGCTCGAGTAGAATTGGAAGCGGACCGAGGCTGTTCAACTTCGTTTCCATCATCGCTTTTTTCATCCAGATCAATCAGTATATGTGGCTCGGATGAAGAGCCATCTCCAAATTTGACACTGTTGGAGAATGATGTGGTCCTTTTAGGTTTCCCCAAGGGTGTGGAGGACATGGAGGGCAAAGAAAAGGCTAAAGGGGCGATGGAAGGCACTGTATCGTTGATTTGCAAACTGAGACCGATTTGATTGTAAAGAGTGTTTTGTAGTGTCGTCGCTTGTCTTGACTCAGTACCCTCCTCGTCATTCTCACCATCTTCTGTAGACGAGAACCGAGCTCGACTTGAATGACCTTGATTGGTGTGGGCAGTCTCCTGTAGATGCATTGGTGCCGACTGCACACGTTCCCTCTGCAGAGGTAGAGATGGTTGCGAGAGAGTATCAAGTGATGACGGCATTGACATGGTCGAAAGCGAAATTGAATTCGTCGCCCTTGCTGCTATAGCTGCTGCTTTCATTCGCTTTTGGTGCTGGTGTTTTGCCATCTGTTCTTTCCACCGTTCCACCTTGACCTTGTACGCCTCCAATCCTACAACAAGTTTCTGATACCGCATCTCCAGGACTGAGTGCCTGTCTTCCGTGTATGTGCATTGTGCTTTCAGACTCTTGATAACCTCTTGACAGCCGCAAGAACACAA
The DNA here is from genome assembly GCA_011634665.1 of Mortierella sp. BCC40632. Lineage (NCBI taxonomy): Eukaryota > Fungi > Mortierellomycota > Mortierellomycetes > Mortierellales > Mortierellaceae > Mortierella > Mortierella sp. BCC40632. Next base: position 250,110 of record WAEK01000023.1, read on the forward strand.
TTCTGCCGTAGGAGAATGGATTACTGAGGGTGATAGGGGAGAAGATGCTGTCACTGAAGGCCTTGGTGAAGAGTCCCGAGTTCCTGCAATGGCTGTTGAATTACTCGCGCCAGCGATTGTTGAAGAAGACGGAGAAACTGGGTCATCAATAACAAATGGGTTGTTCTTTGTTGAATTGGGTCGATGGTTTGACAATGGTAGGGTTGGTTCCCGCGACGATTTTGCCTTTGCACTGTGGTACCGCGTGCGGAGAAAATTGAATCAGTGATTGTAGAGTGAAATTCTAACATCATGAAAAAAAGAACGTCTTTGGTCGAGCCTTCTGGAGCCAGATTTCCTACATTTGGTTCAGTAATTGTGAGAGTGTGTCGGCGACTGTCCTGAGCAGAATAGCGTTTGTATCCTCAGTAGAGCGAGCGCTTGGTTTGTTCGTGACGGGTGAAGTCTGTCGAGATGAGGCCCCCGCATGGACATTTGTTGTTGTATTTGACGGCGAGTTCCTGCTGCGGTCATGACGATTACGACCAGTAGCTGCACTAGCACCTGGCTCGGTATTTGATTGGGCTTCTTGGTCCTGAGTACGGAGAGCATTCGAGACTTTGGATTGTAATTGTGTAAGATGATAGTTGATCAAGCTCCAATCTCTCTGGCAACCTTTGGCGATAGTGCACCATTCTATGGCATTGAGCTGATGTTTGGTGATCAGGTTCTTGGATTCTTGTAGCCGTGATTCCAGGTCTAATCAGAGTTGGTTAACCGAGACAGAATGTAGACTGGTTAGGGCCAACAGCAAGGATAGCGAGTTGCTTGACAAGTCTGTTCAAAAGTTACCTCTCTCGCGGGTGACAAGCCTTTGGACTTTTTGGGTAGTGAGAGAAAGCATATCCTCGACATCAAGCCGTAGAAAACCTACAGCTGCGGATGCTGCCGAGGTAGAGCCCATTTTACTGGAAGTGGGGATGACTAAAAGGGAAGATCTGATGCTTAGTGTGCACCTTTCTATGTAGATGATGAGTGGAACTGAGGCGATTGGCTTTCAGATGTAATCCTGGTGTTGAAGGGTAGAATGGCGTCAGAGAGGCCTCATTGGCAGCAGCAGTCGGTAATGATCTTTCTTGGAGATGAGAGAAAGAGAAAGTGAAGGAGAAGGGAAAGGAATGGATCAACGGTTGGACATGTGAGAAGAAGGATGAACCAAAAGTGAAATTAGGCACAGGTAGGACAGCCTCATGAGCCAAGAACCGACAATTTGGGTTCTCCCTCCGCCACTCGAGCAATTTTTGGTGGCAACCAACTACGTACACAAACGGAACGCGTCCTGTAGTGTCATGGTGTCTTGCCAAGAGGCACATCATTTCCCCTCCCCTCTTTTAACGCTCGCTTTCTCTTACAAACATCGGCTTGGCTTGGTATCGATGGCCAAGCAAGGAAAATGCCCCGTTCTTCTTTTTGCTTGAGATGCGACAAAGCAGTTACAGGCAAGAGAGCAACGGGGTCTCCCTTATTTCTCATCAGACTAAGCTTTTTTGGGTGAAGCCGTTTGGGTTGGGTCAAGTCATGGAAGGTGAAGCGAACCCATGCTTTTAGATTTTTTTTTTTTTTTTTTTTCCCAGAATAAAATGGGAAGGGTGAGATGACCGAGAGGACCTTATGAACAGCCATCAGGCTTCCTTTCTTCCTCCCTCCTTCTTCTTCCTCCTCCTCCTCCTCCTCTTCTTTCTCCTCGGCGTCGGGGGACAAGAACTACACAAATTTGTGGAGTCTGTGGGGAGAAAGGGAGCTTTTTACCGTGAGAAATTCTCTAAAGGAGGAACTAAAAAAAAAAAAAAAAAATTGAACACACAGAGCAAGAGGACGAGATGTAAAAGGAACCGATAATCCCGCCGCGAAAAAAAAAAAGATAAAAGGGGAAGGCAGTGCTCCTCTTTCCATCATTGATGGTGTCTCTTTCCTTCCTCCCAGCCACATGTCTCAGTTCCTTGTTTTTTTTTTTTTTTTTTTTTTTTTGAAAACCAGGGACCATCAAGACCATGAAAAAAAAAAAAAAATAGTAGAAGGCTACAAAAAAATAATAACAATAATAAAAACAGACTATACACAACCCAAAGGGACATTAGAGCAATGTCCTTTGGTAAAGAAAAGAAATAAAGAAGGGAAGGCAACGATCAAAAGGCAAGGAAGGGAGGGAGAGAGGTCTTTTGCTTTTTTTTGTCATTTCCTTTTTTCTTTTTTTTTTTTTTTCTTCTTCAGTATGCTACTGAAAAAAAAAAAAAAAAAAAAAAAAAAAAAAATCAATAACAAGGGATTGCTTCACGCATGAACCTCCTTGGATGGAAAGGTACCATCATTCACAGCTCCAAAGGAAGGATGATTCAGCTTGGCAGGAGAAGATCCTCCTCCTACTCCTCCAACACTCCCAAATCCTCCACCCGTTCCAAAATGCGAGGGAATCGCCGCCGCCGCCGCCGCTGCCGCCAACGGTGTCGACGTCCGGAAGAACGATGCTGCTCCGCCCGTACCACCTGCAGAACCTAGATTCGACACTGAGGCCGACACTGCTCCGGACGCTCCTGTGCCAGACCCATGTGAATTGAGGTTACCCCCTGAATGTTGCTGGAGTCGGTCCTTGCCGATGGTTATTCCGATGCCAACTCCCATAGGTCCTGGACGGGTCGAATTCTGTTGTTGCTGTTGTTGTTGATGCTGGAAATGATGACTCTGGTTCATGGGCAGGACCCCTGTTGACCGCGCTCTCTCCATCTCCAGTCTCGGTCGAGCAGAGGGTGCCAATGAACCCGTTGAGCCCGTCGTGGCCGTAGTCGTGCCTGCTGTATTCGAATCTGAATGGGACATATTCGAAAACGGAAAGAGCAAATGCGAGGGGGAGGCCCCACCGGCAGCAGCAGTACTCACATTCGTGCCTCCGCTAGGTCCATGACTGCTAGAGTTGGGGACAAGTCCCGAGTGCTGGGAGAGTGGGAGAATGAATGGAGAGACAGGTGCAGTATGGATCAATGCCGACCCTGGACTGGACATAGACCGTTCCATAGATGTTAGCCCACCAGCAGCTTCCTTGCGTAAATAGGGAGGAAAGATTTCCTTCAATGGCATCGGTGATCCATTCCTACTGAGTGCCGCCAGTTCCTGATGACTGAGGAGATGGTGATGGTGGGCGGGGTGGTGGCTATGTGGTTGTAGCTGTGGCGGATGAGGCATTGGGTTCTCCTGCTGAGGAGAGGCGAATGAGGTAGGCAACTCTGTGTGTAGTCCATCAGCGGATCCTCCTGATAAGGGGGTTGGGGTCGATGTGCCCGATGCAGCGTCTGACCGACGACGACCAAACATGTGTGTAGGACTCTCGACACTGGCGTGACTCGACGTTCCACCTGATCCCGTGCTTCCATTCGTTGCAGCTCCGGGCAGCGAGAGCCATGGGATGCTGGCCAGGGTCCCTCCTGCGAGACGATGAGGATGGTGGTCATGGTCATAGAGCTTGGCCATAAAGGCAGGCGAGTGGGTCGCAGAGCGGAGCTGCTGAGCCTGCAGCTGCTGACCTGCTTGTGAGTGGTCGGTGGTGGCAGAGATAAAGGGAGACGAAGGCATCGTCCTTGGACCTTTGACTGGCAGTCCAGACGATGTGGCCGAGACCGAGTGTGCATTATTGTTGCTTATCTGGCTGTTCTTGAGACTTGCCGAGGTTGGAGTCAAGGTCGAGGTCGAGGCTGGAGAGGCTTGGTCGATCCGATCCTCAAAGGCGCTGGTTGGGGGCAGAGCCGACGCCGACGTTGATCGCGTGATCAGCGTGGGTTTGGAGAGGTCCCTCGGCTTTACAATGCCGGTGGCGGCTACTGGCTTTGTCATGGATGATGAATCTGAGACCGCCGCTGGTTGCCGGTGCTCCAGCTCCCGCTGTCGAAGTACTCGCTTGTGATGCTCATGAGCCTCGCGTAAGGTCTCTGTATCAGCCTGTTCAGACCATTAGTAAGGTTAGGTTGTGAATAATGCCCTTTCAGCAAGTGGTCCCAATCTGAGGAGAGAGAGAGAGAGAGAGAGAAGAGAGAAGGAGAGAGAGAGAGAAAGGGAGAGACTGAGGAGTAGAGAGTGCTGGGAAAAAGCAGTGGGCAAGGTGTGTGGGGTCGCTTCTTCTCCACATTCGGGCGGAGTTCGTTTGTATGGGAGGACGAACGGTCGACATGGCAGAGGAGAGAAAAGCAAATGAGGAAACCAATGGATGTGGAGGAAGGATGAGAGAGCTTTTTTTTTTTTTTTTTAAGAGTCTCTTACCTGGACACCGTAGATAGTTTCCATCGTGGTTATTTAAAAAGTTGAGTCGTATCAAGTACACATTACGACAGGGAACTGGTGGAGCACTCTTCAATATGAAGGAGAAGGTAAACCTCAATTTTTTTAAATTTTTTTCTTTCTTGGTTGCGTGTGTTCCCTTCGGTCAAAAGATAAAAGCAGATGTTGTTTTGGGGTCAAGACTATTAACAAAGGGCAGAACAGTGTTTTGTAATAGAGCAAGAAGAGGATGGATGCCGTAGGGATAAAAAAAAAAAAAAAAAGCGGGGTGCTTGTGGCAATGTTCAATGTCAAAGAGGGGTGGCATGCAAATGGCTGGTTGGATAATGACGACAAGATTGCCAGCAAAAGAGAAAAAGTGAGAGAGGTTTTTGTAAAAGAAAAAAAAAAAAATGAGGAGCAGTCTCAGTGCCCATTTTGGAATCAACTCCGACTCTTGGTCCAAGCGCATCGCGCGTTCTGCTCCCCTCCTCCTCCTCTTCCTCCCCGCGCCTCCGCCCCTTCTTACCCTTTTCGTTCCCACCCTCGGTTTGTCCAATGCAAGATGCATAATCGCCGAATGAACAACAGCGAAACGCGCTCTTCCTCCTCCTCCTCCTCCTCCCCCTCCCCCTCCTACTCCTACTCCGCCCTCCCCTCCTCTCAAAGAAAAATCTACACAGGCAAGTGTCATCAGTCCATGTGGATGATAAAAAGTAATATGTTTTATTCGGGGTATCCTTGAATCTCTTTTCTGCGGTTCATCTCGAGGTGGTTCTCGCTCATCCTCCCTCCCTCCTTTTTTCTTCTTTCATTATACAGCACCTGGTGGCATACTTCCATGTCGTGCCAATCCTACTGGCCCTCCTCTCTCATGAGTCACTCTCTTGGACGAAGGAGACGTTGGTATCGATCCTGGTCGAGACCCTGCTCTTGAACTTGGACGTGAGCTTGGTTGTGACGTAGGTTGAGAGTCCATAGGCGACTGATATCCTCCTGTGAACCTGCCGGGACCCCCCGTCATCACAGCTCCTCCACTCATCATTCCATCCAAACTCGCCCTTCCTACAGGATAAATCCCATTGTTAGGAATGCTTCGGTACTCAAAACTGTTCTCGCGTGTTTTGACCCCTTCGTACCGGCCAGAGGAATAAGGTGGCTGCTGTGGTAGATGCTGTTGCTGTGGAAGGTACTGATGAAGATATTGACTGTGGTACTGATTGACACTCATAGGAGGATGTTGGACAAGGTATGGATTCGTATCGTAATCCTCATCCTCACTCCCAGTTGAGTCATCGTCATAATCATCATCATCCTCGTTATCTGAGGGTGAGAGCAACAAGTCCTCACAACTGGCTTGTATCTGTTGACCAACCATACTCCTTCCAACACTCGCATTTCCTCGGCTAGTCATAGGACCGCCGTATCCCGGGGTTGACATGGCAATTGAGCTCGAATTACTACCGGTATTACTGCTTCCAGTTCGACGGTGACCACTAATTCTTGGGCCATTGTTTCTTCCACCACTAGTGGATCGCGTCAGGTGATGGGAGCCATTGCCTCCACCCATACTCATGGTGCTGCTGGACCCTGATCCTGATCCTGACCCTCCTCCAGAGGAACGCTGGACACGATGTCCTTGTCCAGGAGCGAACAGTCGCATCCGACTGTTGCTACTTCCAACGCCAGAGCTACCCCCAATCGACGGTGCCTTTCTGTCCCCTACAGATGCAGTATCCGCAGCCATTGTCCCTGATACTGTTGTCGCATCAGGTCCTGGTCCGGAAGTCAAGGTGTTATTATCAATTCCCGGAACAGGAGATCCCAATCTAGGGGGCACTCTTGTTCTGGAGCTAGCCTCATTCTCCAATTCGGGGGTAACAAACGAAGCCGAAGGCTCAAGCAAGAGAGATGTTCGGATGGATGAATAGGATCGGTTGATGGACAGGCTCTTGTTCAAGATTTCAGCCGCCATGAGCGTAGTGGACGACTCTTCCTCCTCATCCTCTACAATTCGATCACGATGGGCCATCGAATAAAAAGACCCAAACCCGTCTCGACTACCCTTGCTTCCATGACGAGATCGCCGTTGATGTTGTGGATGAGGTAAATGCTGTGAATCACCTCCTTGGTTATGGATTTGCTGTTGGTGGTATTGTTGCTGTTGCTGGTGGTAAAGCTGACCGTTGTCCATTCCCATTGATGCAGAGTCTAAGCCAAGTCCTTCAATCGGTCTGCCACCATAGGCATCAAAATAGTGTCGCTGCTGTGCCATCTCTGCATCCTGCCCTTGGTCCTCTAGACCATAGTCTGGATGATCACTCCACTGGCTCTGAAGCGAAGGGTTCAAGTACACATGGGACAGTCCAAGTCCTCCAGCACTTTCACGCTTTCCTCCAATTTGTGCGCTCTCAGCAAAATGTTCTGTCAAGTCATCGAGTGCCGAAACTAGCTGGCCATACTGACCTTCACCTCCATTCATCTCCTCACGGTCATACAGGCTATACACACCTCCAAAGCTCTGATCCATTCCTAGCAAAGAGCTGTCCTGGTCCACAAAGTCGATATCCGGGAGAGGGTGGTGCTGTTGATATTGATCACCGATAGGATATCCAGTATTTAGCTCATGATCAGCTAGCAGCTCAACACCTGCTCCCCAGTAGCCTGTGCCTGTGCATGTCAGCACTACAGCATTCACGTTGGCTCGGGTCGTTTGCCAGAAATGCTCTCTCTTGGGATCCGACGTCGAGGTCGCAGAGGTGGCAGTCGCCTGCGATGCCATTGCTGACGCCAATGATCCTAATGATGGTGATGGCATTAAGCCCTGCTGGAGTTGCTGCTGCTGCTGCTGTTGCGATAGTCCTGGCTGCTGGGGCAAAAGATGATGGTGATCAGCCAGCGGTCGCCGTTCCAGGCCTGTCCCTCCTCCAAGGATGCCCTTAGTCATATCCTCAAAATTAAGTCCTGGACTCTGTGCATCCAAAGGAACCCGAATCTTGAAGATTTCGGCCGACTGCTCGGATAGATTCATCGTTGCATCCAATACCTCTAGCGCTTCAGAAGCAAAATCTGCCTGCAACAACAGCCGCAACAATGGCATTACGAGCTCTGGTCCAATTTCCAAGAGCTCTGTCCGGGTTGTGTCCACAAGCGGAAGGAGTAGCTTAAGACACCGGAGCGCCTTGTGCTTGTACATGTTGTTGCTATTGTAGAGCAATCGCATAAAGAACACAATGGTTTCTGCTTGGAGGCTCGGGACAAAGAGGTCTCTCAACAGGTTGGCGACCTGTTTCCAAAAGTCTTCCTGAGTTCGGAAGAGCGACTTCATATAGAGGCTAAGCAAATGAGAAATATTGCTGAATCCGTCCCGGTCAGCAATAGCCGCGATATCTTGAGCCCATTGAATACAGTCCTCGTTCACGTCGTTGGTCTCCAGTCCATGTACAAGAATAGGAAGTACACCATAGAATAAAAAGACGACTCGTGAATTGGAAGCATCCATCAGGGCATCCTGCGAGACAAACATAGTTTTTCTCAACAATCTCAACGAGAGTTGTTCCGTCATAGTCGATCGAAGGCCCTTCAAAAGGAGCGGCTGGATACCCATAAAGTTACTATCCCAATGTGGAGGGAACGATGCAAGTAGCGACTCCAGAGTGGAGGCATCCAACAGGTCTAGTCGACTCGTCACAGCTTCCAGGATCTTGAGCCCCTCGAGGTACTCCTGGTCGTGACCCGTATAGAGACAAGCGATCGAGCCCCAGAAGATTTGCGGGAATTGCTTCATCTGAGCCGTATCAAAGACTTCAATGACAGATTGAAGTGAAATAAGAATCTCCATTGCAAACGCCTGAATCTCTTGACTCTTGTCCGCAATCGTATTCGACAGGCGAGCCAACATATCGGCTAGCATGTTTTGGTTGAAGCCTGGCGCAAGAGCGCGGAAGATCTGAAAGGATCGGCAGGCAAAGTGTGGAACAGGGCAAGCTGTCGCCCATTGGAGTGCTGTCTCGCCCCATTGTTGACGAATCTCCACCTCAGAGACCTGAAAGACATGAAGGGTACGGAAGACAAGCGACTCAAGCTCAGGAGACTCGCGCTTATTGAGACTGATACTGTCATCATATGCCCAGAGAGGCTTTCCTTCTTTGGTGTTCAGGAACTCGACCAAATCCGTTGCTTGGTTAAAGACTTCCATTGTTCCAGACTCTCGAATGATGATGGAGTGAATCAAGTGCACCAGGAGCGACCTAGTCTGGTCGCAAATGAGAGCCGTGTAGTGGTCCAACTGTACAAAGAGGGCCTGCAACAGTAGCGGTAGATGACGTCGGAGTTCTGCTCCAGCCTCGACAGCTAGATCCACCAAAAGGACCGTTGCCAGTTGTCCTCGAGAGAAGGCCGGTTGTTTTGCTGAGCCAGTGGTCAAGCTGTCCAAGTTGGCAATGTATCGATCGCTCTCGTTTGGAGGTTTGACGTCGGTTCGCTCTTGCTTTGATTTAGGAATCATTGTATTGGGTGAGATCTGTTTGATCAAAATATTGACCATTTCTGAACGAGCAGATGTACGCCCCAGGAACACGATCACCTTTTTGGCAGCATAAACGAAACTTGGGTTTCGTTTCTCGAGTCCCAGGTCCAGGAGGAAGAAGATGATGGGCTGAATGTTTTCAAAGTTGTCGCCTGCAACCAATTGAACCCACAGGTGCTCAATTTCCTTGACATACTCATCTCCATACTTGACTGTCAGGTAGAACAGGTTTGTGAGGATTTCAAATGTCGACGCCAGTCCTTCCTCGGATTTGAACGCAAGATCTACATTTCCAACCCAGGGTGCCATGTAGTAGAGCATCTCGCCTCGCCAGCTACACTCAACTTCGTCAAACCGCATCATTGCTTCTGACAAGAATGCATAGGTCTGTTCAGCTCTCTCTTGTGCCAATCTGGCCGAGAGGACATACTGCGCTTGTCTGTAGATCGTCGGTAGCTTGTTCACAATCCCGATTTCGTATTCTCCTGCACAGGGCTCAAGGAAATACTGTGCTTCGACTGCCTTCAAGAGCTTGATAGCCAGTGTTCGGATCAATATCCTGGGGTCACCACACATGAACAGTGCCAGACTGAGCATCTCATGGATCGCACATGGGAAGTTGGGTACTCGTAAGTAAATGTCCACAATTGCTGAAAAGTGACCTTGAATAAACTTTTTGGACATGTCTCCAGTATAGCACCGGTGCAGCGCAACATCGATCAACTTTTTCTTGTCTTGATTATGGATCAGCAAGGCCTCCAGCGCATTCCTAGAATAGAGAACAAGAGATTTAGATGTAAGCCGTTAGGACTACGCTGAGGTTGTTTTTTTTTTTTTTTTTTTTTTTAAAAAAATTACATCGAAGGATGGTGCAATCTTTCGACAACTTACTGGGCAATGGCGTGGTAGCGCTCATCTGGACTGCGAAAGACACTCGCGATCCAACTAAACAATTCGTCTGGCTCAAAGTTGGTTCGGTTCCTATCGGGTCGCTGAGCTGCTGTTGGGTTGCTAATTGGACCTTGCTGTGAGAGAGTACAGCGGCATTTTTTTTTTTTTTTTTTTCAAAGAAAAAAAAAAAGTTGGATATGGGTGAGAAACTACACCATAAGAATAGAGTCCAGGTATGGGCGATTAATTGTGTCTGCATGGTACTTACACAAAGGGAGGCCATGGCTCGCAATGCTGCCAACTCTAGTGCAGACTTTTCTTCCATCTGTGCCTCATTCGACGTATCGAGACCAAACCAAAAGATTTTGCCACCTGTGTTATAGCCTTCCATATCACGGGCACTACTTGTATGCTGACGATGACCATACCACTCTTCAAATAAGCGGAACAGTGCTAACCTCACTTCAAAAACCATGATGTCTGGATTGTCAATCTGCGAGATACCATTGTAGAAATGACAGACAAACACACAGTAGTGAGTTCGCAGGTTCACAAAGTCCCAATCATGCTGCACCTCGGCATCTAAGAAAAACATCAATGTCTCTCGAATGTAGTTCTTGAGAGTGGTAGTGATGTTCTCATCGTGTGCCAACGCTGGGTTCTTGAGTAATGGTCCTGTTAGCGCAAAGACATGTGCTATCTCAGCTCGGAGTCGATCCGCTCTCTTGTTCCTCTTGCCCTGATAAGGAGGCTTGATCGCGTTGGATTTTGTCCTGAATTCGTCATGGTCATTCGAATTAAACGCATGAATATCTTCAAGCAAGGCCTTGTACAAGTGGACATTGATTCGTCCTAGCGAATAGACAACAGACTCTCGGATGACACCACGGTCACTAAAAAGCAAAGGGAGAACCAGTCGGAAGAGATCTCGTGCGCAAGTGATGTTCTCAGTAGGAGCAGACTTTTTACGGCCATGCCCTTTTGTGGCAGGAGATTGATGCTCCTGACGAACCATTGTCGAACAGACAAAAATTAGATACATCCTCCATTGCTCCACCATATCATCTGTAGCCATCTGTGTAGTCTTGTTCGTGAATCGAGATGCCAAGGTGTTGTTCAAGGCCAAATCTGTGGTGGTCATGATTGCAGGGTAGTATTGCATCAACCGCTTCCCAACTGTATCCAAGCATGCCTCACAGAGATCGGGAAAGTGATGGAAAATCTTGGTAATCAAGAGCGGGAAACACTGGCGCCAGATCCCAACATCGACTTTGTTGTCACTGCCTGCAAGGAGCGAAAAGACTTCAGTCGGGCCCTCTCGGTGATGGATCTGTAGTCGGATAAGCTCATTCAACGCCAGTGGAGAGTCCTTTAGAGCGTTTCCATACGCATCGACCAGCAAAAGTTCCTGAATCGCGTTTTGGAGAATATGAAAGATCCTATATGCCTCGAACCGTGTCCGACTGGACCCGCCCAACTGAATCATCGACTCTCTTGATTCAATGCCCGAAAACCTCGTGGACTCGGGCGTTTCAATGGATGCCGCAAGCTTTAGGATGGTGATTGCATATCGTCGGATGGTAGGCGAGATGTTACACAAAAACAAGAGTCCATTCACCTCTGTCTTCTGGAGTTGGGCCGTTAGGCTCACATCAGGTATATAAGTTTGAGACCGAGATCCGTCTGATAATGTGATGGGTGACGAAGATGAGACCAGTGTAGATTGGTTCTGTTCTTCATTGGACACTGTTGACTGCTCCTGAAGTTGCTGAATCTTTTGTGCCTCAAGATCATTTTTGCTGGTGTCCTGGATCCATGCTTCCAATATTTGGATATAGATCCCTAGTAGACCTTGCTCCTGAGGAATGTTTGAGCCCGGGATGGATAGACCAGCAAGTAGCTCATCCATTCGGTCCTCCACTGTGCACACAAAGCGCGAGTAGTCGTAAACAGTCGCAGATGAATTGCACTGTTTGGCGATCCGGACAAGAGCCGCTGCAGATGCTTTGCGGAGCTCGGGATCCACATGGGCTGTATATCTGGACAACATTCCAAGAACCTTGACTAACGGGAAGCCCTTTGGCATGCAACGGGGAAGACATGTGACCCAGGCAGTCATCAAATCGAAATAGACTTGCTTTTCTTTAGAGTAAGAGACCGCAAATGTTGAATATTGGTGAACAACCAAAGCGCCTCCATCGCCTGTTGCAGTGGCCATGATGGCTGCCGGCGAAAACATACTCCTTGGTGTTGTGTACTTTTCATCTGTCACCAGAGTGTTTCCATAATTTTTGTCGCAAACGATGGCGATCTTTCCCAGAGTTGCAATCACTTGGTCATATGTATCCTTCATATCGGCTCGATTAACAACACTTGCTTCAAGAATGTCCGAGGATGGGATTGAGTCGGCGTCAAAACTTAAATTGTCGCCAACAGTAGGGAAGGGTGGTCGGTTGTTGCTTCCTTTATCCAGATCTGCCAAAATGAGCATAAATGCTCTCAATGCTACTGTCATCCGTTCTGGTGAAATCATGTCCAGGTTCATATTTGTGAAGGTAACGTTCGAAAGAGATTCGACGCTCAGCAGTGAAAAGATGATTGAACGACATGCATAATCCGGATGGCGGGCGCCAATGAGGTGAACAATCCGGATATAATGGTTCAACGAGCCTTCCATGGTACCAGATGACTTGCGGCCAGGAGGGAAGAGCAACTTTACGATGTTGTCGAGGGTCCTGAATGTTCCAATGGTGCCATCGGAGCATCGGAATAAATACACCCAGAGGAGCTGTGATGCACAGGTGAGCGCAACATGACGCATAGCCTTGTCTTTAAACTTTTCGCGACAAAAATCGAATACAGAGAACCAGTGCTTGAGGAAGAAGTCTTTTTTACTAACGCAGAGGAGCATGATGACGAGCGGGAAAGCAACCTGAACATGTCTCGGCTTGTTGGCCATTTTGCGGGCCTTGGGGTATATGAGTTCCACGGTTTTAGACAAGTTTGGATGATTGACTTCGACCAGTGCAACCTGTTGAGTATTGATGTGTATTTGATAAAAGAAGAAAAATGTCAAGATTTTTTTCTTAAAAAAAAAAAAAAAAAAAAAAGACGAAGGTAGGTATACCTGGACAAAGGCTCTTTCTGTTGTCTCATAGAATGATTAGATTGCTTACCTTGGCTATGGGGGTCAACAGCTGTACAAACAATTCAGCGTAGGCATGCTTGATTCGAATGCCGCGAGAGAGTTTAAAGAATCCTGCACAGCTCTGCAAAAAGTCTGCTGTTTCGTCAAGACAGTCCATTGGGTAAAGCTATTGTCGTGAAGATGTATAAAGTCACTCGTTAGTTCCAGTTGCAGCTCAATGAATCCTCTTTTCTGGACAGGGCGGGGTTGTGCAAGTAGAGCAATGAAACAGGACTTGCCTTCAAGTTTAAGTATCGCATTCCGCGAATAAGCATCTCCATGCGTAGTTCTCTATCTTTGTCTTTGACAGGGACTCCTGTTTTGTACTTTTCAAGCTCGGCAATAAATCTGTCACTGACGGTCGCAAACCGTACGTTGGACAATGATCCCATCAGCTCGATGAGCGCATTCAGGTTGGCCGTTCGGTTTTGGGATCTCTGAATAAACTCACTAAAGATGAGTCATGAAGAAGAAAGAAAAGAAAAGTCAGAGAGGGACTAAAGTTCTACAAGAAAGGTCAGTCGAGCTCAATAGTCGAGATAGTCCAGAAAGCCTTACGGGTCGAAATTTTCCAATTGAATAAACACAGTTTCCTCTAGGCGAGCTCCCAATTCATCAGGCAACGTGTCCTTTTGAACCTGACTGACAATCTCGATCAAGGATCGAGACATGATAAACAAGGAGACGATCTATGTGGCGGATCAAATTAAACACGCTTAGCTGCATGAACACGAGGGGGGAGGGGGTTGAGCGCTTCTCGGACAGATCAAAAAGGCCCACTTACAGCTTTACGCTCTGAAAGCGTTTTTTTATCCAGATGCTTTAGATTTGCCGAGATTTCACCCCTATGATCCCCAAAAAAGAAAAAAAAAATCGGGGAAAACGTTCCTAGTGAGGACACAATAATCTCATTCAACCAGTTTTTCAATTACGATATGGTCTTTTTTTTTTCTTTTTATCACCTACGATGGAGACTTTGCAGGGAAATCGTCATTTGACTCGAGCTTGCCCTTTCTCCAAAGCATGACACAATCAATGACATGCATGGGTCGATGTCGAGCCACAGATCCGAGCGAGGCCAACAATTTGTCAAATATGGGATCTACACCATGCTTCAATGGTGAGAGCATATCTGGCTCTGAATCCTGCTATAATAAAGAAAAGAAAAGAAAAGAAAAAGCACGCATGGAAAAAAACACAGCCTCCGTCAGCACCTTGTGTTCCAAAATCGCGTGCTCTCAGCATTGGTACCACAACCGTTCGATCCCCCCCCCCTCCCCTTCCCCACCCCCTCCTTGTTTCTTTCATAAAAGCATCCTTACAAGCTTCGGAAGGGATATCACGGCATTCAGCTTTGCTTCTGCCGTCTTGACAAACTGAGTAAAGAGCATCTTGAGTGCAAATTCGGAGGGTGTTTGAAGCTGTTGAGAAGGAGCCGCAGGACCTTGTGTTAGTTGCTGTAGCGATAGCTGTGGAGGTTGGTGGTTTTGCTGTGGTTGCTGTGGTTGCTGTGGTTGCTGTGGTTGCGGAAAGCCCTGGTGTTGTTGCTGTTGCTGTTGCTGCGAGTAGCCCTGGTGCTGTCCTGAGAGCCCATGGTCGACTGCCATTGAATGTCCAGGTTGTGCAGTATCATATTGGAGTTGATGGTACTGGTAACTAGGCATGTGTAATGGCATGCTTGAGAGGCTATCTGTGGTTGGTACTTGGGAGAGTGGCACTTGGCTCACACTCTCTTGGCTCTGACTATGACTATGACTGTTCTGTCGAACACCCTGTGTCTGACGCGGCGGACCAAAGACAGGAACTGACTGGAGTTGAAAAGATGAATCTTGTGTATAGTCAAAGGTGGAGTGACTATCAGCTGAAGGACCACTCGGCAAGTAAGGAGACCGTGGAGTTCTTGCTCCATCTCTGTAGTGCCCTGCTTGCGTCGTGAAAGAGGACTGTTGTTGTTGTTGCTGCAGATGTGAGGACTGACCATAGGACGTGGTTGGGTGACTGAAATAGTCCATGTTCGTCATGCTGGGCTGGGGCTGATTTCCAACCAGAGGTGAGGACGCGCTTCCGCCTTGTTCAAATGGCGCTGGTGTAGCGACCCGAGGAGTCATTGGGAACTTCCAATCGTTCAGGCTAGGCCGATGGGCTGCCCCGGCAACATGTACATTGGCATTAGTACTGGAATGTCCATGCACATGAATATGGGCCGGGCGGGAGCCGCTGTTGCTAGTCCCTGGCCCTGTCTCTGTGGCTGGCCTGGAGCTAATCTCATGCCCATTATTTCCCGAGGCCGCCGCTCCCGAAGGCGAGTCGAGCAAGGTAGATGGCAAAGTACCAGAACTGGAGCCAGTTCCTCCTGGTACTGCTGTGTGGGTCAGGTCTTTGTCGTAGTCTCCATTGGATGCCATCGAATGCTGTCTGGGAGTGTGCGCGTGAGCGTGTATTTTGCGCCTGTGTTGTGTTGTCGAGGAGTCAGTAACAGGAGAGGATGGTCCAATGAACGTAATAAGCGGGTATCAAAAGTATTTAAAGAAGAGCGACAACGTGCGATTGGGTGAATGGATGGATCGATGGATGCACGCTCAATGGATGGTATAGGCGACGGTAGAAGACGAGATGAGCACGATGCTCCCGCAATGGCAAAGTCAGTTTGAGCTGTGCTCTCTCTCCCTCTCTCTCGTTCTCTTTCACTCGCTACGAGAAAAAAGCTCATGCAAAACGGAGCACTTAAGGGTGATCGTCTGTTCGGCCCTGTTCTTGACACGAGGAGTAGGATGGGGAAAAGCTACTGAAAGTGGCCAAAAAATACCTCAAAGCCCCTGTCTAGTCAACGAGGAATTACTTGGGCTAGGCCCTGCACACCACCTCGCCTATCTTGACTATAGCACACAAAGCACCACTATCCGAGCTGCAGTTCGGTCCCCCAAGCTCAACGAGCAAAGGAGCAGCTCGGTCCTCAAGCTCAACGAACAAAGGAGCAACTCGACTATGTAGAATAAGTCAAGCCTATATTGGAAATCTCGGACTCCAATACCAAATCATAAAACCAAAGATAGTTAGTTGCAATTGGCCATGTTGCTAAGGTAGTTGTAAAGTTGATTTGTGTGCGGAGGAAATTATCAATTGTCGTTTCTATTATTATTATTGTTGTTTTTTTTTATTGTATTTTATTTTGAAAAAAAAAAAAAAAAAGTTGCGCCCTTCTATCACCGACGATGTCGTGACATGAGCTTGCCATAGACTTCTCCAAACTTGAGGACACCAGCTTTACGAACACCCATCCTTCCAGCCGCGTCGTCGTCATCGTCATCCAGACCAGCATCAAGACGCATCTGTTCCATTTGTGCCAAAATCGGCTGCCACTCGTTGAACCTAGCCTCGGCAAGTAAGAACCCATCGTGTCGGAGCGCCTTTCCTCTCTTGTCACTGTCTTCGAAGGCCTTCATCACCCAGAACTCGGCTAAAAAGTAGGAGGTAGGATTGTTGTAGATAAAAAAAAGTCTGTTAGAGTCACTTGGCGCATACATCCTGAAGATAAAAGAACAGCTCAGAACACACGTAATTTGTCCTTACCCGTTCGAGCATAAAACTCTTTAAGAGACTCGCCAATAGTTGGAGTACTTGCCGTCTCCTCCTCTGTCATAGCCAATCGAGCTGCAAGGTCGACTCCGCTCAGTTGTGATGGGACAACTGGTGCAGGTGCTTCTGCTTCTGCCGCTACTCCTTCTGCTCCTTCAGGAGTTGCTGATGCATCCGCAGGCGTGGACTCCTTTTCTGCCGTAGCATCCGAAGACGAAGCTGTGGCCTTGTCTGACTTGTCCTTCTTTTCCTTCTTTTCCTTCTTTTCCTTCTTTTCTTTCTTCTCCTTTTTCTCCTTCTTTTCTTTGTCGCCCTTGTCCTCTTTCTCTTTCTTGCTCTTATCCTTGGATTTCTTGCTCTTCTTTTCATCTTCATTGGATGCCTCTGCCTCTTCAGCCTCGTTGTCTCCCTCGTCTTCGTCATCTTCATCGTCGTCATCATCATCCTCATCGTCGTCGTCATCATCGTCGTCGTCATCATCATCCGATGCCTCTCCAAGCCAGAGCTGCGCTTCAAACTCGGATTCTCTCAGACAGATATACTCGTTCATCTTGTCCAGGTTAATAGAGAAAAAGTCGTCGAGCGTGTACTCTCGTTCTCTGACCTCGAGAATACCACCATAGATGAAAAGTGTCGACTTTTGCACAGCCAACATTGTGTTGTATCGAGGGCACGGCATCAATGGCTCAGGGCCATCATCCTCGTCGTATTGGTTATTGTTGACTTTCCTCGAAACTGATTTCGAGTCCTTAGAGCCCTTTTCAGCCTCTGAGACCTCTGCTGAGTCGGTGTCTTGACGAGCCTTAGGTAAGATACCTGCAGCTGCAAGCGCTGCGGCTGCCAATGCTTCCTTGGCTGACAATGGCTCCTCGACAGTAGCGGTCGTCTCATCCTTGGGTGTCTCTGCTGTCAAGTCTTCGGTGCCGCTTGGTTGCGAGGGTTTGTCCTTGTCCTTTGCCTCGTCATCTTCACTGTCTTCAAAGTCACCATAATCAAACTCGTCATCTGTGCTTTCCTCCCACTTCATCTTTTCTCTCTTTTCTCCTTCTTCGCCTTCGCCCTGTCCACCGGATCCAGATGCGCCACCTTGCTGGTCCTGTCTGCTCTTTTTAGGCTTCTTCTTCTTGGCAGTCTTGGGTCTCTTCAAGTTCATTGGGAACCAGCGGCCAGTATCGATTTGAAAGGTATACAGCTCATTATAGAACGTACTCTCAAGAGTCTCTTCATTGACGTCGTCATCGTATACGCCTCCGAACAATACGGCTCTGTTCTTGTACGGAGCCATTACACATCCTGATCGTGGAGAGGGTGCCATGCCAGACTTTTTCTTCTTTTCCCATCGAATCATCTTTAGATTTACGTTCATCTTTAGAAGCCATGTGTCAGTGTGGACTACACCTCGAGGGGGCTGCCCCTTGATGTGCTCCCTGCAATATCCACCATAGAGAATGATACCGTCATTGCAAGGGATAAATGAAAATCCAGATCTTGCCGAGGGTCGAAGCATTTGTTCTGGAAGTTCTGCCTTTGTCCACTTGTAATCGAGCGTGTCAAAAATCCAGAGATCATCGTAGTATCGAGTTTCGACGTTGTTGTCGTAAAAGCCTCCAAAGAGGACAATCAAGTGTTTCCAAATCGTCATTCTATGTCCTGATCGAGCTGTTGGTTTCACTTTGATTTCGAGCTTATCCCAAGAGTTTGTCTTGATGTCCAGCGACCAAAAGTCCTAAGTGGTATAGATATTGCACTGGTGAGTCTTCCAAGACATGTGTTTGTTGATGGGGTCAATCCAGCGGTAGGCTTTGTTGGTTGGCTTGCTCCTCTTTGAATGACGTCATTGTTGGCAAAGCATTTATACCTTGTAGTGAAAGAATTGGGTCTCATTAGGAGAGGCAAACTCGCCACCAAACATGAACAGTGTGCCTGAAGGAGTGATGACCACCTGGTGAGAAGAGCGTGGTCCAGGAGAATTGGGAGATGTGATCCTGCGCCATTCGTCCTTTTCGATATTGTAGCGGTACAAGTCGTTGTAAAAATGGCTAAGTTTTGTTTTCACACATGATTGTCGAGTGATGTTAGTGAGTAAAGATAAAAAAAAAAAGAATAGCCCCTGTTATTCTGCACTCTGCACTGCAGTTAAAGTGAGTCGTTTTCGTTACCATCTTGCGCCATCGTGGAATTCGCCTCCAAAAAAGATGAGCTCGTTCGAGTTTAGCGGGTTGGCAGTTAATGTGGCATTAGCACGACGACTATAAAAGTTTAGCAAAGTCAAGAGATTGGTTTGGTTAGAGGAGATAGTTCATTAGGATGAAGGAACTTGGAAAATTGCCGAGGGTTTTTTTCTCTACTTACCTGGGAGGTCCACTCCAAATTTCTTCAATAATCTTGACCTTTTCCTCTTGCTGGTTAAAGTTGTGGCGATAGTAGGGGAGATTGAAAAAAATTGTAAAGGTGGTCAATCTCTTTTAAAAATGACTGGTCGATTCCTGGTCTGTAGGCTGATAGAAGAACAGAAATCCCCCTATTCAGGTAAAGAAAGAAAGAGATAAAGAAAGTGGCCTTTACCTCACGCTTAAAGTTGGCGAGAATAGTATCAATGTCTTCTTCCTGCTCCTCGACATTCTTGTTCTTTGCCTTATTGCTCTTCTTGGTCTGCTTGCGCTCTTGCTATTCAAGAAAAAAAAAAAAAAAAAAGAGCCCCATAGAGAGTATGAGAATCAAGTCTCTTTCCCATTCTTTCATGTCCAAGGGAAGAGTAAGGAAAAGATACCTTCTCCTGAACTCTAGCTTTGCGCTGCTCTTTATTCTTTTTGTTCTATAGTGTCGAAGGTAGAGCGAGTTCAGTTGGCGGTTAGCTCCAGTGGCGAGAATGTCTTTTAGCACCGGTCGCCTCTTGTTCCGGGTTTTCAAAGGTTAGCCTGGCAATGCCATTCCCGAGATGTCTGGCTCCTGGCATTACATTCTTTCCCATTGTGCCGAATGTTTTTAGTTGGTTCAGGACCGAGACCAAGGAACTGATCAAACAAGACTTCAAAAAAAATAGTGCTAGAAGAAGAGAGAGGGATCAAGACCCCAAGCCACACACACTTTACTTCGCTCTTCATGGTATGTTGGATTCCAACTGTAGTAGCCAATGCTGGCTTGGACTCGTCGGAATACCTAGTTTCCGTTCCGCTAAAAGGAGCTGAACACGCTCTGCTGCCGAAACAGGGGGCTGTGATGTGTCTGGGTGTCGACCCTGGACCCCAGCCCGCTCATCTAATGCTGAACTACTAAACGATCGTGCCTTGTCCTTGCCCACTGAAGGGGGTATAGACGACGAATCCTCCAGTCGGGTGCTCCAGTGGTCATCATCATCAATACTATCATCCTCCTTGTCTTGACTACCATCCTTAGACTTTTCCTCATCTTCTTCTACCTCTGCTTCTTCATCTTGGATATCCTCAATCATCCCCAGGTCTACAAAATCCACCTCGTCAAAACTCGGAAAACTGACATAGTTGCTCCTGGACCGTACCACTCCACTATTTGTACCGCCATTGGCACCACTGTTACTTGCTCCTGATTGCATCCTTGGTCTTGAAAAACTTAGAATTCGCTTTGGTGGTGGGAGGTGGTTGGAAATATCGGCAAGACTGTCCTTAGCAGAAGAATATGGGTACAAGGGCGAAGACCAACCTTGGCGAGGGCTTCCTGAAGAGATGGACGAGGCGCAGGACGAAGATGACAGGGAATACAATGGAGAAGTACTCAAAAGTGCAGTTGGAGCACTGGCACTAACACCCATTGTGCCCTGAATTCCGTCCAAAATAGAAGTGCCCCGACTACCACCCGGTTCCGAAGGGAGGAGAAGGGCCGAAGGGGATGTAGCCGCCAGCGTTGGGGAGTGAGGTGGAGACCGTGCCGAGACAAGGCTTGTGTAGGTATCGACGCATGTTGCGGTGGTGATTAAGCGCAGGGGCAAGTGATCTTCTTGTTTCTGAAGCACTGTCACTGTTTCTTTTGTGGCCATCCCGTCCTTGTCCATCCTAGTGTTAGGTTTGATGTTGACACTGGTAGAGTTGCTTACGCCCGAGGTCGGACTGGGAGCACTTTGAGATTTTGGGAAAGCGCCCGCTGATGTTGATCGGTGAGAGCTTGGCCCGTTTATTGGTACTGTGGTGGTAGCAGCAGCCAAAGAAGTGGCGGTGGTGATATTGCCGGTGGATGTTGGACTGACCCCAGCTCGATTATTGCTCGAGACGACTGAAGGCGCACTGCTGGTACCGAGATGGCCCCGCGGCGAGATGGGTCCTGTTCTTGGCATGGATGACCTTGGTCCTTGTGCTGAACCATTGTCCATGAGAGCCGAGCTGACAGGTTGTCTAGAGCCTCTACTAGCAGGTGTGGAGGGCGAGGTAGAGCTAGTACTAGTCCTTGTACCTGAACTGCTATGACCAGGACCACTGTTACTCATGCGCATGGCGATGGTGGTTCGACGGGCGAGTTAGGAAGAGGAGAGGAGAGAGAGAGGGTAAGTGAGTGAGTGAATGAGTGAGTGAGGGGGAGAGGGTAGCAATGACGAAACTGTGGTTACAGATGCTACGTTGTGTGCGCGTGGATTCAAACGGGAAGGTTGGAGGAGGGAGGGAGGGAAAACAAGAGAGTGCGGTTGGAGAACAAAAGCTACATGAGTGAGTTTGCTGAATGGGCGGCGAAGGGTATGGGCGCAGACAGCGGTGGAGAAAAAAAAAAGGTCAGGGTGGTGGTCATGGCTGTCATGTCCACAAGTCGCGTGCAATCCCGCGCTTTGTGCTGTGAGCAGAGCCCTGGTCTGGTTGCTCAGGTGACATCAAGGCGAAAGACAGCTGTCTGTTGTGGACACACAAAGTCAAACGAGGCATTGAGGGAGAAGCTGCTGTGACTTGGAAAAATGCCTATTTGTTTTTTCGCAACCCAGTTTCTTTTTTCAAGCAGAAAAGGTTTGAGTGCATTTGCATTTGCATTCGATCAGTCCACTCTCTCCTCGATGCAAGGACACATGGCCTCCATGCACCAGCATCCTCACCAGCAGCAACAGCAGCCCCAGGCTGCCTACCCCCCTCACCCAGCAGTCGCTGCCCAGCCTCAGGCATACGGCGCTCTTTCGCACGGCACTCCTGCGCATCTTCCTGGCCCACATGCCATGGCAGGAAGCGTTGCTGGCTACGGTATGCCTCCATCGGTAGCGTCCGCTCCACTAGACGAGCAGGCTGCACTCCACCACTCTTCTCAGCCTCCTCAGGCATATCCACGTTATAGCCAAGATGGAGACTACCATGACAGACCACGCTCCAGCCCGCCACCAAGTCACCGTCGCCGCACACCCTCGCCTCGAGGATATTACGACAGCAGAGGAGGATACGGCTCTCGTGACTATGGTCGCTCGGAGCACGGTAGTCATGGATATGGATATCACTCCTATGATCGTGGTTACGATCGTGGCTATGACCGTGGCTATGACCGTAGCCGTGATAGCTACGATAGCAGGGATTATGATCGATCCAGATATGGTCGGGGCTACGATCGTCATGAACGGGATCGGGATCGTGGCTATGGTCGTGACTACGGTGAGGGGCACCACCGAGGCCATTCTCATGGCGGGTATGGCTCCCGCCCTCGCTCTCCACATAGGCGCTCAAGAACGGTCAATCGGTAAGAATGAGGACTAAATTGACGAATTGGTGCAACATAATGACATGAATGAGCAGCCACTTACGGTCTGCTTTTTTTTTTTTTTTTTTTTTTTTGATTTTTAGAGGCTCAGAGGAGGATCGACTGGCATCCAAGACCCTTTATGTGGGCAACATTCCATACAGCTTTGTCGAGAAGGATGTGGATGACTTGTTTAACAAGTTTGGGACGATAACCAAGGTGACAGTAGTATTAGATCAATACACTGGCCGCAACAAAGGGTAAAGTTACAAAAGAGGAATGCGATCGAGATCGAGATCGGGATCAGGATCGAGATCGCACACACAGACACCTTTGCTCTCTCTCCTCTGTAGCAGTACAAATCGTTATGCAGTTGCTCAGTTACTGACACGTCCATCCTCTTTCGCATCACACATTTCTAGCTTTGCCTTTGTCGAGTTTGAGGTACGCAAGGATGCTGAAGAAGCCATGGAAAAGTACAATGGACTTGATGTTGATGGCAGAAGGCTCAAGCTGGACTGGGATATTGGGTTGGGCAAGAAGGACATTAAGCCCCCACGGTCCTCAACACAGACCACCAATACGACAGAGAACAGCACTGCCGAGAGTACCCCCGCGTCCCACGATCAATCCAGTGGTATCAACTCTCCTCAACCTGTCACCGCTCTAGCTGAGGGATCAACAATGATCAACCAAGACTCGGTTTCGAGCTCCACAGTCACTGCGGAGGAATTGTCGTCTGCTCAAGAAAAGAACCTCTCTTCACTGGCCGAGACCTCAGAATCCGTAACTGCACAACCTGAAGTGCTGGCACAACAGGAAACTGCATCTGTAGCACCAATTGAATCCTCTTTGGAACCATCCTCAGAACAGACGTAAGTTCTATAGTAAATCGAAATGGCGATAGTGGGAAGTGGGGGGGAGGCATCACAATCGACCATGTCACCTGTACTAACGTAGCCAATCTCGTTCCAATCGATAGTAACTGAGACCGCAGAGCGTCCATTCGCAATCTGGGCAAAGTTATTGCAAATGAGCGAATAGAATGAGGGATATGTAAAAAAAAAGAGAGAGAGAAAAGAAAAAAGAAAAAAAAGAAAAAAAAGGATAAGGGAAAGGGAAAGGGAAAGGGAAAGGGAAAAGGAAAAGGGAAGGAAAAGAGGAAAGTGAAAGAAAGCCCAATGGTAGACGAATAAACGAACAAGGAAAGAAAAGAAAGACTTTTGCATATTATTTCCGCCGCGGAATCGGTTCCTCGAACCAATCCAGATGCCTGTAGCACGAGCAACAACAGACCCCCAAGAAAAAAACGAACAAAAAAAAAAAAAAAAAAAAAAAAAAAAAAAGAGATTTATCTCTATGGCCTACTTTTGCTGCGACCAAGATTTCTTTGAGCATGCGTGTGTGAGATTATGAGCGTGTGTATGAGCGTGTGTGCGTGCGCGGAAACACTTCAATGGGGAAATATGCTTGAGAATGTGGTGAGCCTATCATCATCAAGGAGCCATCCGTATCTGTCTAAGGGTCACAGGCTCCACTCGAAAGCGGAAGCGTCATGTGGGACCAGAGATTATTTTTCTCTCTCTCTCTCTTTCTTTCTTTCTTTCTTTCGTTCCTTCTTTGCGGGAGCAGTTGTCAGAAAGGACAAGACCATCCCTCTGAGCTGCTCTAAATTGCAAGGTGGATTATTATGTGCATAGTAGTAGACCTGAAAGTATCTGATTGCTCCAGTGAATAAAAAAAAAAAGCAGACACAGCTTGCACCAGGCATTTTCTTTTTTTCCGAGCTCTCCATGAACTCCACTTTTTTGTATGTGGGTCACTGTGTGTATGTAGGAATGTGTGTTGTGGGGCGGTCCCGCCTTGAATGCCAAGAAGGGATGAGATTGAGTGTGTTTGGCCACTACGCCGTGAGAAAGGCGAGGCAACGGGAACTACGGAGCAAAAAAAAAAGGCCATTGGCACGGCACTACACAAAAGTAGAACACAGTCGGCAAGTATCAAAAGAGGAAGCCCTATGACCGTGGCACGTCAGACACTTGGGCTGCCAAAGGAAATGACCGGATGAATATGGGAGTGTGTGTTTGTGTATGAGAGTGAGTGGACAAGAACGAGTAAGGGTAGAAAGGGGCTGAAAGGACTCTTTTTTTTTTAGGAGCATACAATCTTCTCCGTGAATGTTCGGGTCCGAGGCATTGTCTGCGCAAAGAACGAAGCCGAGTGTGGGATTCTGCCCGATCGAACAGCCTGCCCTTTTTTTTTATTTTTGCAAAAGAGCGGAAAAAAAAAAAAAAAAAAAGAGTCCAGATCTGAAGAGCTAGTGGTTGATACTGTCCTCTTTTTTTCCCACATTCTGTCATTCTGTCCGCTCATCTTGTGTACTCTTGCCCCAGAATAGAGTAGAACGAATACCCAAGAGACAAAGGGAGTGGGGGAGGAGGAGTAGTGTGAATGTGTATTTGAGGCAAGGGAAGGGTGGTGACCGAGTTGTGAGGAAATTTTTTTTTTTTTTTTTTTTTTTTTTTTTTTTTGTGCAAGTAAACAGGTTCAGAGAGGCATGGATGCAAGAGGGAAAGCACTTAAAGGGTTGATTCGACGAAAGTGCCCGGCATGCCCTTTGGCTCTCTCACGGCGGCCTGTTAGGACTGTTGGGCGTATGCAGATGGAGGCAGAAGTTGAGGTGGTACCGGAGAGGATACCTTGGGGATACCTTGACCAGAAAGAGGAGAAGGAAGAGAAGAGAGAGGAAGAGTAGAAGAAAGAATGAGGAAAAGATCAAAAGTGTAAGGGATAGGCAGCGGACAGAGAGGAGGAGTATGGAAAAGATCAAGGACGGGTTGATCTGTCCTCCGCTGTCCGTCAAATTAGACCTCACCTGGATAAAATGTGGTCGGTTCGTCGTCGTCTTCCTTTTTTTTTTTCTCTCTCTCTCTCTCTCTCTTTTTCTCTATCACTCACTCTCACTCACCCTTCTCTGCACCGTCTCTTCTCGTTTGCTTCTCCGCCGTCTCTTCCCTTTTCTTTCTCCCCCGCAAACCATCGATTCTTCCGCATTCCATATTCGCATCTGCATTCACAGAAAAATAACTTGCCCTTCCACATCCTCTGCATCCATTGGCCCGTTCCTTTCATCATTCAGCCAGCCTAGTCTCCCCTTTCTCTCCTTCTCTGTATCCTAGTTTCTGTCTCTCTCTCTCTCTCTCTCTCTCTCTCTCTCTCTCTCTCTCTCTCTCTGTACACAAAAAAATTATTTCTTTTTTCTTTTTCTTTCTCTCTTTCGCTCACCCTCTCGCTTCATTCCTCCATCACATTCCATCATGTCCCCCAAAGACCTACCCATCCTCGAGAACTATGACATCTCACCCGTGACAGGCTTCTTGCCCGCAGAGGAACCCCTCCGTGTATTGCCAGACCCATACTTTGCACCCTGGGAGGCCGCCTTCCAGGACTTTAACGGATTGCTGCTCGCCTCCAGACTCCGCCAGCGGGTCAACGAGGTAATGTATCCAGGCCATGCCCCTTTCAGGCATTCCCCACTTTTTTTTTTTTTTTTTTACTGCACCGGCCTCGGATTCATATCCGCTAGGACCCCCTTTCTTCGGTTTTGCCCCACTCTGCTCTGCTTCTGTCACTGTACCTTCTCCTCCCCAGGAC
Organism: Mortierella sp. BCC40632; assembly: GCA_011634665.1. Classification (NCBI taxonomy): domain Eukaryota; kingdom Fungi; phylum Mortierellomycota; class Mortierellomycetes; order Mortierellales; family Mortierellaceae; genus Mortierella; species Mortierella sp. BCC40632. Next base: position 275,900 of record WAEK01000023.1, read on the forward strand.
ATTTTGTCTGCGCGAGTGTGTGTGTGTGTGTGTGTGAGTGTGTGTGTGTGCATGTATGTGCGTGGACTGTTGTGTCCCCCCCGAGCCCGTTCATTCTTTGGCCATGCGACTCGTCCTCTTCCCTCATTCTCCCGTCCAACAGCACACCCATCATCCGTGGTATACTCTGGATACTGATTTTTGCATCATTGTTTGTTTGGACTACTGACACACACGATCTATCCAAACGGTCACTTTTCTCTTCCTCTTTCTCTTTCTCTCTCCTCAATTGCCCACAGCTGCCGATCCTCGATGCCAATCTCCTCAAGACCAAGGCTGAACAGCGCCGGGGCTATCTGATCCTGTGTATGCTCTCGCATGCATATGTATGGGGCAAGCATGAGCTCGCTGCCGAGGTACCGTCTTTGTCGCCCAGCCTGCTCTCGTGCCTTCTTTGCCCACCAACGGCTCTGCCCCTGTTCCTGGGCCTAACCTAATCCGAATGGATCTCGCCCTTCTTTATCTTTCTTTTCATTTTATGCATGGTTTGTGGGAAAAAAAAAATCTCTCTATCTGAACAAACAGTCCCTTCCTGCCCAGTTGGCTGTGCCCTGGCAGACCGTTGCCGATTTGCTCGAGATCCAGCCCGTATTGACCCATGCAGCCGTTGTTATGTGGAACTGGCGTCTACTCTACAAAGATGGACCAAGAGATCTCAGGTAAGGATAGAGAGAGAGAGAGAGAGAGGGAGAGGGAAGGAGAGAGTATGCGTGTGCGTGTGTGTGTGTGTCAGGATAAGGTGTCTTTCCCCTTCCCCTCTTTCATACCACTCTGTCTCGTGCCAATGGCTCGTCTCCTCTGTTTCGTCCGATCGGATCAGTTCGGTTCCCTCTCCGCCTCACACCGATTTCTCTCTATCTCTCCCCTTTGTGGCTCATTCCGCCTCCTCTTACTTTTAGCAATCTGGACACCCTTGCAACGCTCTCAGGATCGAGTGACGAGTCATGGTTCTATTTGGTCACCACCGCTATCGAGGCCACAGGTGCCCCCGCCCTCAGCAAGATCCTCTCTGCCATCCAACTCGTCCGCGAAGACAACGCCCTGGCTGTTGTCCGGGAACTCGAGGCTATCCGAGGTGTCATCGAGGAATTAGTCGGTCTCCTGAGGCGCATGTTCGAAAAATGTGATCCATATGTCTTTTACTGGAAGGTCCGGCCCTACCTTGCCGGATGGGAAAACATGGCCGAGGCTGGATTACCGAACGGAGTTCGATACGAGGGCGTCGACAATGGTGAATACAAAAAGCTCGCCGGTGGAAGTGCAGCGCAGTCGTCTCTTATCCATGCGCTCGACATTGCCTTTGGTGTGGAGCACTATCCAACAGGATTCCGCCCCAAGAAGACCCCTGGTGTGAGCTCGACAGCAAGCTCGACCACAGCATCCTCTTCTTCTGCAGCGGCCGTTGCAGAGTCAGTCAAGAAGGCACATAACTCTTACAATGATGATTCATCTTCAGACATGGCCAAGAAGGCTGCCAGCACAGGAGGATCAACCTCGAACAACTTTATTCAAAAGATGCGTTTCTACATGCCAGGTCCACACCGCAACTTTTTGACTCATTTGCAGGAGGTAGCCAACATCCGACAATACGTGAATGAACGGTCCCGGGAATCTCCACGATCTGAGGAGGTGGAGCAGTTGGTAGCAGTCTTTGACGAGTGCGTGCATCAGATCAAGGTCTTCCGTGATGTTCATATTCAGATCGTGACCCTGTACATTGTTATGCAAGCGAACCGAGGACCTTCCATCTCCCACGGAGGTTTTGCTCTACAGCCCAAGGAGAAGGAGGCAGCAGGCGAGCAAGGCAATAAGGCAGCTTCAGGTTCAGATGCGAATAGTGCGAGCAGTGCTTCTCCATCGTCCTCCAAGGGATCGAGCATTCTTTACCCCCAAAAGGTGCTTTATGGACAACCACATGGACTTGCCAAGAAGCAAGAGGCAGGCAACGAGGTAGTCCGAGGCACAGGAGGAACAGATTTGATTCCATTCCTTCGACAGTGTAAGTCTTTTTTGGACGGCGATCTCCCCTCTCCTTGTTTTTTTGTTGTTTGACACATGCTACCACAACACACCCCGTCCCGCCCCCGCCTTGACCAGCTTGTTTAGATCGTGATAATCTTTTTTTTTTTTTTTTTTTTTTTCTATGATGCAGCCATGATGTTTATTTTTTTCTCTCTCTCTCTTTTCTCAAAATCTATGATGATTTGTTGTTGGGATCTTGTTTCACTAACTCAACGTGTGCTCTCTCTCTCTCTCTCTCTATTTTTCTCTCTCTTTCTTTCTATCCCTATCTCTCTCTCTCACTCACACATTCTCTCTCTTTCAGCCCGCGACGAGACGAACGAGTCCAAGATTGTACCAACACCTCTCTTTGCAAAGCGCAAGGCTTCATCGAGCGCATAAACAACTACAACAACAGCAACAGGACACTTTTCATCTCCTCCTGAATTGGAGGAGGAGGGGAGGGAGGAACCAAGTTAGAAACAACAAACAAACAACAGATCCACCAGGAGTATGACTTTAAATACTTTTATACACATCCAAATACACATTTATACATGCTCTGATACCAAAACAAATCAAAACAAAAAAAAACCAGGAACAACAACAAAAGGACCAGCCACTTCCTATGGTGGATTTGAACTTTCTCTCTCTCTTTCTCTCTCTCTCTCTTTCTTTCTTTCTATTAGATATATACCCCCATTTCTTGTCATGGGAGACTTTCTCTTTTTTGAGAATTCCGATTCCTATCGCTTTGGACCATGAGGATTGGGCGCCCTTATTCCAACTTGACAAAAAAAAAAAAAACGCCTTTGGGTACCTGAAGAAAATTGGCCAGCGCAAAAAACTCGTATCTGGTTTATTGAGAGGGGGGTTCTTTTTTTTTTTTTTTTCTTTCTTTTTCTCTTCTTCTCTGAGAAGGAGTTTATCTTTATGTCTACAGCTCAATCAAAGGTGCTTCTTCCACCTTGGGTTGATACACAGGCTGCTGTTGGACAGGTTGGGGCTGAGGAGCGTACTGAACAGGCATCATCTGTTGTGGTTGCTGAGGCATCTGCTGTGGTTGGGGCGAGGGAGAATTATACATTTGCTGTGGTAGTGGCTGCTGCTGCTGCTGAGGCTGAGGTTGCTGCTGAGGCTGGGGCTGCTGGGCAAATGCATTTTGGATGGGTTGCTGGATCGGCTGCTGAGGTGGTGGTGACTGAATCACAGGCTGCTGGAGTGGTTGAACATTCATATCCTGAGGCATTGGCTGCTGTGGCTGCGGCTGTGGTTGTTGAGGTGCAAAACCCTGCTGAGGCTGCTGAAGTGGCTGTGACGATGGCGGCTGAACAGAAGTGCTTGGGTACATGTATTGTCCTTGAGCAGGCTGTGGCTGTGGCTGTGGCTGTCCAGGCATCTGGGCTCCATTTACGTATGTCTGCTGTTCAGGGACCGTGGGCGAAGCAACATTATACGGCTGTGTCGCTGTCTGCTGCTGACTGGGTGGTTGGTATGGATACTGGGGCTGCGAGGTCTGCTGCGGCTGTTGGTAAGGGACTTGTTGATATGGAATTTGCGGGGTCTGTGGTGGAGGAGCGGAGCTATAAGGAGCTCCGACACCCGTCGGCTGGGATGTGTGCGCGACAGAAGGAACGTACTGTTGATATCGCGAGTCGGCAGGGTTGGCCTGTGGGTATATGTGAGCGTTTTGAGGAGTACCTGGGGCTGGGATCCCACTACCATAATAATTATGTGTGCCGGGTTGCGAATGCGAAAGACTTCCTGGATGGTTGTAGTTACTCATGTTCAGTCTTCTCTGGTACGACGAATTGAGTCGCTCCTGCAAATGATGGTCGTAGATCTTGACTGCGTGATCAATCTTGTCATTGAACCCAACAAATTCCTCTAAAGAAAAGTAGAACAACAAAGGATGATACTCATGAGACAATGCATTCTATAGGATGGGAACCAGAAAAGTCCAATCCCACAAAAGGCTATTGCTCAACCGATCTTAAACTTACGTTGCTTGCGCGAAGTTTCCTCGATACTAAGGGCGAGCTTCATTTGGAGCTTGGAGATCTGCTCATAAAGTGCCTGGATTTCTCGGTTTCCTGTAACGTCGCCTTGCATCAACTGCATACGGTCCACCAAAACTGAAAACATTTCAATGTTGGACTTTTCCGTGTCAGTCAATTCGTTCGCAGAGGTAGTAGGAGTGGGGACAGTAGCCACTGCTGACTATTTTTTTTTTCCAGAAAAAAATGTACAAAAAGAGATACTCGTTAGAAATCTTGCCAGTCTCTTGACAGTGTTCTGCTGCAATATGAGAATGAATATCCATACCACAGGCTTCTTGGAGTACGTATAGGCAGAATACGATGTCTGGCGATGGTTTGAACGAGGTCCAGGCGCGGAAGAGGACGAAGACTGCATGCCTGACTCTCTGAGAGAAGCTTCGATGGCTGCCTTCAAATCAGCATCTTCTTCCTCTTGAGTCGATGGTGCTTGGCCTTGCGACTTTTTAGCGGGCTCGGTATTAGAACGCTTAAGTCCTGAATATCCAGGCTGGCTGTTTGCCTCCTTCAATGACAACTCGATAGCCCGACGGAGATCCTCGTCCTCAGTTGAGGGAGAAGCTGTCTTGGCAGCTGAGCTAGAGGTCGTTGTTGTCTTGCTTCCATTCACGGCAGAAGAGGAGCTGGTAGCAGAGGGCTTGTTGACATATTCTAGTCCACCGCCCAATCCATGATTCTCCAATGACACAACACTCTTGGGGCCAAGTCGTCGCTTCATCCAGCAGCCATCGCAGACACGCACATCCTGAGTGATACCGAGATTGGGCAAGGGCATAGTCTTGCCGGAACACTGGCCACAAAATGTTGATCCACAGGCTCGGCAATGGTGCTTCCTGTTGGTAAGAGTAAAAGCCGTGCGGCACCGTGTGCACACATCCGAGTCTGTCCAGTCTGGGGGCTATAAATAATACAAGGTGAAGAACAGGGACATGTGATGAATACTCTGTCCATCCATCAATGTCCACGTAACAGCATTCGAGTCAAGGGGGAGGGGAGGGTACGAAGAGCGTCAAGGTGATTCCGTACCGCTTCGGATTCGACTAAAGCAGAGCCGATAGAATCTGCAGAAGGAAACACGAAACCTTCGTGTTGAAGGATCATGTACACATCACAGACATATCCAAGGCCTTGCTTTCCACGGAAGAGAATACCCCATGTCTGGATTAATGAAAGGATCTTGCTCTTGACATCTAAATTGCAGCCAGACTTGTAGGAGTCAACAAGGTCAGAAAGAGTCCTGTCCGGTCGACCAAAGACACAGATAATTTTTTTTTTTTTTTTTTTTTTTTTTTTTTAAAAAAAAAAAAAAAACATTGTGAAAACCACAAAATGCTGACGAATGCTCACTGGGCGAAGAAGAAAAAGAACATACAGAGGACCGCAGGATCGAGGTCAAGTTGTCGATAAAATCACGAGTAGCAATTTCGATTAAGAAGTGGTGGCCGCCGTTCTTGACACAGACATCCGTCAGCTAATAGGGAGTCGACAACAATAAGGGGGGTAATTTGTGGGTTCCCCCCAGAACAAATAAGAAATTGTGCAGGGATGCAGACAAAGAGAAAGTAGGTTGTCAAGCAAAAACCAAGTCGAAGAAGGTGCGAGAAAGAGGCCAGGGATTAAAAAAAAAAAAAAAAAAAAAAAAAAAAAAAGACGACTCTCTCTTCTCTGTAGCAGCTTGGACGTGAAAAAAAAAAAAAAAAATGGAATCCTGCTGACGATTCATGCTCCAATCGCCCTTGTTCTCCCTGTGTCTCTCCTCTCTGACTTTTTTTTCTCTTTTTTTCTTTTTTCTCTCCCCTTGTTCCCCTGCAGTGGGTCATGGTCGCTGGTCGTCATCCAATCCTGACAATCCCTAGTCCAAATCAACTCCCTTCTTTGTCTCAATTGATCCCAAGAATAAAAAAGAGAGGAGACATGTTCGCATCTCTAGACATTACCCCGAGGGCCAGCAGTTGCACATTTGGGTTCTTGTGACTGATGCGTCGCTTGAGAGCCTTGACGGCATCCTTGGGAGACACTTGCTTGGAACGGATTTGGTCACAGATTTCCAAGTTCAGTGCCAAGTCCTCTGAGCCAGCAGGCAGATTCTCGGATGTGGCCCGGTCTAGGAAGAGAGAAAGAAAAAAAGAAAAGAGACAAAAGGAAAGAGAGAAGGAGAGATGTGAGTAATGGCGCAGCTTGGAAGAGATGAAAAGGCAAAAGGAGAAAATGGTCGACTCTTGGGACAATGGCGGACAGGGTCAAGGTATAGGTCGTGCTTACCGACGAGCTCGTCGACGGGAGATGAGCTCCAGAGCCAGGACATTGTAGATCGGGCAGAGAGAGAGAGGGAGTGGGAAAAATAAAGGAGGAAGGAAAGAAATAAAGAAAAGAGAGAATGGGTCAAAGTAGTTGTCGAAAACGATGAAAGAGAGAAAGGAGAAAGAAGAGGTGGGGAAGGGACGGTCGACGGTCGAAAAAAAAAAAAAACGCGCTCTGAACACTAACGCTGTAACCCTGTAACGCTGTGACCCCTCTTCCCAGGGCGAGTGTTCCTGTTCCAGTTGGAGGACAAGGCCCATGTAGAAGAAGACTTGTGTTTCTTTGAGTTGTGGCTCATTCATTCATCGCATTCTCTCTCTCTGTTCTCTCTCTCTCTCTCTCCCTCTCTTTCTCTTTCTCTTACACACACTTCCATGCACTCAAACAAACAACGCTTATCATGTCTACATGGATGATTTACTCTTACCCATGTCCTCCTCTTCGACATCAGTTTCGTCATTGCTAGAATCATCCTCAATCTCAATCACATTACTCTGCTGGTCTCCTCTAACTGGCCTTTGCACCTCAGACCGTCCCTCTGCTGGCCCACTGCCAGCCAAAGCTCCTATTCTCTTAAACATCATCGGGTCTCTGTTCACTTTCTCGATGATGCCATCGGAAAGCAACCTTTGAACACATCCCACAACCAACTTGATTGCCTTTGCGGTCTCCTCGAAAGGTTGAAGGTTCATGTTCTAAATTTGATCCGCCCCATAAAAAAGAGGTGACTAGAAACAGTCAGTGCTCCTCTCGCTTCTAAACTTTTGCACATACGTGGAATAACAACACTCGAGTCGGGTGACAGGTGGGGGATAGAAAGAGATTGGGTGTTACTACCTTTTCGCGGATGGCCTCTTTAGCCATCTCGAGTGTATCCTCGTCATCTTCCAAATCTCTAAAAGGAAACGTGGCTGTTGTCTGGCAGTCCACCCAAGATCGGACCTTTTTCAATAGAGAATCTGTCGTCGCTGCAGCTCCAGACTTTTTCTCCTAGAATGCAACAAGTAGAACGCACCGAAAAAAAAAAAAAAAAAAAAAAAAAAAAAAAGGTCAAGATATTTTTCTTCCCTTTCGTCTACTGAAATCCAGAAAGTGGTTAATGGTAAGAAAGAAAGAAAGAAAAGGGTGTGGTCTGGTACATACAACCTCCATCATCACAAACCTAGGTAACTCCACAGGCTTTGAATAAACTTCACGTTCAAGACTCAGCACCCGTATCCGAAACATCGTTTCTTCATTAGAATCCTTGCAAACCTCTAGCGTCCCAGCACAAAGAAAGAAAAGAAAGAAAGAGAGAGAGAGAGAGAGAGAAAATTAGACTCTGTACAGATTGGAGGAAAAGGGGGAAGGGGAGGGGGTGGATCAATACATTCTCAGACAGCCATGGTATGTCGCATCCTCAAAGAGCGTGTTATCTAGGCCTACCAATAGCTCCAGGCTGTGCAACAATCTGGACAATGCCCATAAAGCTGTTCAGCTCCCCTGTCACTCGAACCACCTCGCCAAGTTGGATGAACTTGAGTCCTGGAATATTGTCAGTGCTTTGGTCCATCCTAAACTCGTCCGGTATCCATACAATGCATTGGACTGAGTCTGTACCATCATCAACTTTGGGATAGAGAGAAAGAAAAAAAAAAAAAAAAAAAAAAAAAAAAAAGGGTATCCGTTAGATTCATGGGCGCACAGCCTCCAGACATATATAATTTTGGTGGCAAAAATCTATTCGTGGAACAAAAGAGCAAAAAAGACGGGTACTTGTGTAGACGATGGAGGTGCGCTTTCGAACGGCTCGAAGGACACTCCCCATGGCCTCGACATGTCTGACTGGATGAGAGTGGTGGAAATAAACTCCTAAGGTATTCGATGGTGATGGACATGAGGTTAGCATTGACCCTCTCACTCTTTTTTCTTTTTTCTTTAGAAAGAATGCATTCTTGGGTTCTTGCGCATTTCCCTTTTGGTCTAAAAAAAAAAAAAAAAAAAAAAAATACCATCGTAATCAGACACAGTCGTGAGCCGGTTGACTTGGAAAATCATTAGCTGCATAGGTTCATGGAATAAAGGATCCATCCCCCATAGAGCAGGCGGCGGAATCATTCTCAACGCAGCATGCACATTGGCCCTGGACTCGTTGAGAGAGAAACGTGGCGAGCGTAAAAAAAAAAAAAAGAAAGAGGGTTCTTTCTTCTCCCTCTCTCTCTCTCTGTCTCGCGACCATTGAACCAAGCCACCGTTCTCAAGAACCAAAGGGAGTGAGAGAGAGAGACAGAGAGAGACAGAGAGGGGTCGAGAGAAAGCTTCTGGATTTCTCTCTCTCTCTCTCTCTCTCTCTCTCTCTCTCTCTTTCTCTTTCCCATTTGTACTCGCCTGACCCTTCCCCCCTCTCGCAGGAGCATCATCAACTCAACATGGAAGACGACGAACTTGAACAAATCCGCGCTCGGTAAATGCCTGTTCTCACTCTCCCCGCCCGCCCCTGACCTGGGAATGATTCTCTTGGCTCGCGCTCTATCAGCCCTCCTCCCGGATTCGCACACACCACCATCCTCTCCAATGTTCCATGAAGGAACGAGTGTACGCTCTCCTAGAGTCCTTTTTTTTTTTTTTTCTTTTCTAACTGTCAGTCACTCTACACTTTTTTTTTTCTTTTTCTTCTTCTTCTCTCTACAACCTACCGTATGATAGCCGTATGGCAGAACTCAGGGCCCAGGCTGGTGCCTCTGGAAGCAGTATGGGTGGTCTTCCCGTAAGTTCTTTTGATTTCTCCTCGTTCTTTTCTCAAAAAAGTTGCGCGTTCTTTTTTCTTCGTATTTCCATCTCGTATCACTCAAGAAGCGATGCTGACTTTATTTTATTTTTTCTTTTCTTTTCTTTTCTTTTTTGCTGCTTTAGGCTGGCATGAGTGGTGGAAAGAAGGGTGAGGATGAGAAGGATAACAAACGGTAATAAGATCTCTTGCTTAACTATGCAATACCATGTCGCTTTTTTTTTTTTTTTTTTTTTTTTTTTGGGAAACGTCCAAGAAGACCTATAGCCTCTAATCTTCTTCCTCTTTCTCTCTCTCACACACACACTCTCTCTTCTTTCATGATCGAAATAGTCAAATGGAAGAAATGCGCCGCACAATGGTACCATTAACTCTCCTACGATGACTCAAAAACAGACACAAGAAGAAAGGGATTGTCCAGCACTCTGTCAAAGCAATTCCTAACATCCTGCCCTGGACTTTTCTCTCTCTTTCTCTTTCTCTTTCTCTCTTGCACACTCCTGATTTAGCTGATGCAAATCTTGGATGGAGAAGCTCGTGAGCGCTGTAAGGAAAAAACTTTTGGAAACCAAGTAGAATGTCGCTTTTTCTTGCTTTGAAATTGCTTGATATCTTACCCCCTCCCCCTACTAACATCTCTCTTTCTCTTACTCTTTTTTTCTTTCTCGTTGTCACAACCCCTTCCTCCCACCTAGTGTCGCGTGTCGGAATGGTCAAGGCTGATAAGGCTCGTGCAGTGGAGGATCTTTTGATCCGCATGGCTCAGAGTGGTCAGGTTCGCAACAAGATCACGGAGAAGCAACTGATTGAACTTTTGGAACAAGTGAATCAGCAATCCGAGTCCAGGACCAAGATTGTGGTATGTTCCAAATAGACGAATGCCTTTGTATTTGGTTTTTATTATTATTATTACTATTATTATTTTATTTGCCTTCTTTGAGTTCTTGGGTTCTCGTGGTCAAACCGATTGGAGACTCGTAAAAAGATTTTATTTCCCTGTTTTTCTTATTCTTCTCTCTCTCTCTCTCTCTCTCTCTCTACTTTCAGTATAACCGCAGGAGACATGATGACTCGGATGATGATGACTATGGTCTCTAAAAGATGGTCAATAGGTCCAGTTCCTTCTCCTCTTTTCCGTCCTTTCATCTATCTATCCTTCCTTCCTTCCTTCCTCCCCAACACTTTTACACATTCACACACAAACAAGCACACACACACACACACACACGCACGCACACACAAACACGCACACAAACACACATACACATAACCCCGATTTAGGGGAGGGGAGGGTTTGACAGCAGCAACACGACCATGTATTATTGTTTAGTTTTTGGAGGATATGCAGAATAAAACATATGGTGCTGTTTTATATGATACATTGAGTGCCGTCAAGTCGAGTTTTCCAATTCCATGGAAAAGAGAGGAGAAGGAAGGAGGGGAGGAGGGGAGGAAGAAGAAAATGTGATGGGAGCAAAAGTGGAGAGTAGAATGGGGAAGAAAATAAAAGAGTGCAGAAAGAGATACTTTGAAAAAAAAAAAAAAATAAGAAAAAGAAAAAGAAAAGAAAAGAAAAGAAAATGAAAAAGAAGACGACTACTTCTGGAATGCCTCCCACTGAGCTGGGGTGAAGGATTTCTATTGTCAACAAATAATCATATCAGATTGGTTGTTAGTTTCTTTGGAGAAGGAAGAAGGGAGAAAGTGGAAGGGGTGGAGGGCAAGGGGGGGGCAGGGGGTGAGGAGAAGAAGAGGAAGAAGAAGAAGAAGAAGAAGAAGAAGAAGAAAAAGGGAAAATTGCATAGCAATCGACTTCTTTTTTCTCTTTCTTTTTCCTTCTTTTTTTCTTTTGGGCGGAAGTCGAGTGATAGCGTTTACCTGGGAAAAGGCATGCACCTGAGCGATCTGGTCTTTGAGAGCCTCGTTGACCATGCGATGCTTCTGGAGAGTCGTCTTGCCCTCGAACATGGGCGACACAATCATAATTTCAAAGTTCTGTCCGCAGCCGCCTAATAGAGTGAGATTTGTTGGTGAGATACTTTCTTTTTCTTTTTCTTTCTTTTTTCTTTTTTCTTTTTCTTTTGTTTTCTCTTTCTCTCTTAGCCCTTGTGAGGAGGATGGTGATGAGGATTGTATGGTTTTCAAGCTCGCTCTCAACACAGGGTAAAACAAGAGAAAAGAAGAAAAAATAACGAGTGGACAGGGCTTTCTTTTTTTTTTTCTTTTTTTCCTTTTCCTTTAGTTCCCTGGTCCTGGTGTATTTTTTTTTTCTCGTCATCATCATCATCATCATCATTATCATTATCATCCATTGTGCGAGCCTTCATCAAAGATCGTCCCGTTACCTGAGATATCCTTTGCCTCCTAACAAGGTGATAGAGACAGAGCATTCGTAGGAGTATGTTAGATCAGCTCAGTTTCTTTATTCGCTGTGGCACAGCAGCAGGCATCCTTGTCAAATCAGATAAGCAAAGAGTGAAAAGACGCAGAATGTATCAACAAAGGAATAAAAAGAAAAGAGGAGAAAGTTCAAAAAAGACACGCACACACATACAAAAAAAAAAAAAAAAAAGCCAACAGGATGCTAAAAAGGGTGAGGGAGGGGGATCCACTGCTACTTACTACGTGCACAGCGCCCAGCAATGCTTTGCATGCATCTGTCAGAGTGTCGATGGTAACGTTGGTCGTTGGTGTAGACATGGTGCTTTGTTGTTGTTGTTGTTGTTGTTGTTGTGATGGTGGTGGTGGTGGTGGTGGTGGTGGTTGTGAAATCGATTTCGACACTGTGGTTCTTCCTAGAGGCTCCTTGAATGTACGTTACGTGGTCGTGTGCTTGCGTGTGTGAGTGTGAGTATGAGATTGAATGTGCAAAGAGAGAGAGAAAGAGAATGAGAAAGAATGAGAAAAAAGGCGTGCGATTGGAAATCAGACAAAAAAAAAGAAAGAAAGAAAAACGGAAGAGAGAGGATGCCACTTCCCAGTATCACAAACCTTATGTGCTCTTTGTCCCTCTTCTCTCTCCCTTTGCGGATCGAGATAACAAGTAACCCAGTCATAACTAATTTTCTTTTCTTCTCTCTCTCTCTCTTGGGCCAAGTGGCTACCGTTTTATTCCTACGCCAAGTCATTTTTTTTTTTTTTTTTTTTACTCTGCAAAGTACTCCTTCACTTGGTCCACTAGATCCGCCTTCCGAGTCCCGTTGGGCTTGAGGTTCACTGAGGAGAGGAAATCTTTTAGAGCTGCAATCGTCGCCTATTTCACACAAAAACCATAAACCATAATCCATAGACGATAAGGAGCCCTTCCCTTGGTCAGTCAAAAATGAAGTAACTCTATACCCGTGCACCACTCGATGAAAAGAGAGAGAGAGAGAAAAAAAAAAGTGGGTGCAGAAAGTTGTGCAGGCAAACAGTCTCCTGAAAAAGGGGAGCGAGAGAGAGAGAGAGAGAAAGAGAGATGTCGTGAGAACGTTCACCTGCCTTGTTAAGTTGCCCGTCATTATACTTGGACCGCATATCATCTAATAGGCTGGCTCCATCCACAGGCTGACTGGACTTGGCCCTCTTGGTGGAGCTCTGACTTTCGGGTTGTGATTGCTAGAGAGAGAGAGAGAGAGAGAGAGAGAGAGGTGGAAAGTCGAGATGAGTCAGCGTTTCTAGACAGTGCCTGCATTCTCCTGCACCACTATCACCATCGCCCTCTATCTCAGAATGAGATTTGTCTTTTGACTCCTTACCGATGATCGCTTATTCGATACTGGAGCTGGCTCCTCTGGCAACTCTACCGTTTCTGCAGTCTCTTTGAACTGTCGAATATAATCACCAGCTCGCTAGTTGGGGGGAAAGCACGTGCTTGACGCGTTAGAGTCGAGCTCACAAAAAAAAAAAAAACCAGTTGCAATGCTCACACCTACACACTCGTCTAGGATATTTTACACATACCTCGCTCATCTGTTTGGTCTTGGGCAGAGTCTTGTCATCAATTTCCATATCTCTCTGGTTCAACGCAGTCGCTTGCAAGACTTTGTAATGCTTTTGAAGAGCTACAGATCAAAGAAGATAATGTGTTAGACAAAAGCGTTGACAAGAAAGAGATCTTCAAGGTGGTGAAATAGAAATGGACTAGAATACTTACTAGGATTTTCATAGTTGTCTGGCCTGAAACCCCTCTTCATATTTAGCTTTGCAATGATTGCTTTCGCAGCATCAATGAGCTCAGTCGGTGCTATTCGCGGTTCAATTAAACATAAAAGGAATGAGTCTTGACACTGTAGCAAAGTAGAAAACCAAAGAGAGCGACAGAGAGTCTGACGTACGAGCAAACTCTGTCTGGATGGGTATCGGCCGAAGATCGTCTGCCCATGGCAATGGCATCAATTGGAATCCTGGAGGCTGCTCTTGGCCACTAGCGTTCACCACCTCGAGCTAAACAGAACAACGCCTTTAGTAAAAATGCTCTAGGCCCCACAGCAAGGAAAAACAATTGAGATCGATTCAAAAGAATAAGAAAAATAACCCACCTGTGGAAACAATGCAACAAGTCGCGTGCTATAGCCATTTCTTTGTGTGAACGAACAAATTGCAACCTTGTCCTTCTCTACCATGGCCTTTAAAAGTGACGAGAATGCACGAGTACTACCGTCGTACGAAGACTCGTCGGGATACAAAAACATGGCGTGTCCAATATTGAGGTTCAATGGAATGGCACTCTTTGGTTTGAACCCAATCAGGCACAACCCAGGCGGTCCAAAGGTCTTCATTGCTGCCACTTCCTCCTTTGTAAAGATCACCTTGTGACCTCCAAACTCCCAAAAGTACTTGAGATCGGCTGGAGTGATAAACTGTGCAGTATCGGCACAGATCCATGAAGTGACCGTCTCGACCTCCCTTACGGCCTCACCTAATGTATACACATTCCGATGAAGACCCTTCTTCTGTGACATGACCAAGTTGTAGCCCTTGACACCAAATTCCAGACCCGGTGCCAATTTGAAGGGGATATTGAACAGTGCACGCTTCTTGACCTCTTTGCGCTGGACTCTTTGTAAAAGTTCTCCAAACTTGGCAGCAGTTCCCTCTGAAGGCACCTCCTCTTCAGACTCTTCCTCCTCATATTCCTTAAGCAACAAGTCCTAAATGAGTTCGATTCAGGAGAGTGTTCTGTCGTGAGAAGGGAGCGGAGGGGGGAGAGGGGAGACAGGTATGAGAGTTTTTTTTTTTTTTTTTTTTTTTTTTTAGAATAACAAGTGTTACCTTGTAAAATAGAGACCGATCAAACGTCTCATTCGGCTTGTCCATATCGTACAACTCAATCTTGATGCCAAACTCTTGAAGGTCCTTTGCCCTGACTCTTGAGGCGCTCCGCAAGCTGACATCGCCCTTGTGTGGATCATCCTCGTTGGTGAAAAAGAAAAGACGTTTGGATCCGACTCGCTGGGCGCTGTGTAACAAAGAAAAAAAAATCATGTTTCCACAATTGTCCAGAAAAGAGGACACACCACCCTGTTGTCAGATTCATATTTTGAAGAAAGAAAGAAAAACATAAACAAAAAAAAAAAAAGGCAATGATTGCTCTGAATCGTGTCAAGGATACACATCAAAATTCTTACCTGCTGCCAAAGAGATTAGTTGCGGTCCAAAACACTTCGCCTAGCGTATACTTTCCATTGCTTGTTCCAAACTCTTCTTCAAAGTCGATTGATTCTGATAGCATCATCATCATAAAAAAAAAATAAAAATAATGAAAAAGTCGTTAGTCCAATAGTGCATACGAATCGAAGGCTATGTGACATGCGAATAGGTTCTTACTGTCATCGATAGCCTCCAGCTGCTGAATCTTGTGAACATCCGGAGCCTCCAGATCCTGAAGCACATAGATATTTTCAAAATTGTTTGCATTCTTTGATTTCGCCTAGAGAAACAAAAGAAGACGGACAAAGTCATAAAGACATTTAGCGTTAGAAGAAAAGCCATGGTAGGTGTAAATGACGACGCGTTTTTCTTTCTTTCTTTCTTTCTTTCTTTCTTGTGAGGAACTCCGTGTGTGTCTCTCTGTGTGTGTGCTTACTGTGCCATAGAACATAATGCCGACAAGGTCAGAATCACTGCTGATGATCTTGTTAAGTTGGACGGTCATGGCACATTTGACCGCCATATAAAACGGAATCTCTCCATCCTCGGTTGGTTGAAGCATCGCAGGCGAGCAATCGATCACAAAGAGGATACTGTCCCGACTACTCCATTGCGTCTATTGGATCCACGGTAAAGTGAAAAGGTGGAGTAAAAGAAGCCAGTGTTTAGAACTCTACTTTTCTTGTTTGCTGAAATGGGGTTTTCTCTCCTTTGGGTTTTTGTATGGTAGGAAGGAGGATGCTTCTTTTTTTTTTTTTTTTTTTTTTGCTTCAGCTATTCCTTGGTTAGAGACTCTTTCAGGTGTAGAACAACAGGGCCTAGAGCGATGGCTGTTTGGGGTTTGATGGCTTCCTACACCCATTTCCCATTTATGACAGAGATGCATTGAAATGTTTTTTTTTTATAACGATTGGCGTGATGAGAGACTTACTTCCTGAGCGTCAGTCAAAATCGCGTCATCATCCTCGTCCACGACATCCTCGTACCGACTTTTCCAGCTTGACGACATGCTTTTTTTTTTTTTTTTTGTTTGTTTGTCTGTTCCTTTTAGGTGAAGTACTCCTTGCTTGCGAGTCCAAGAAAGCTTCGTAATGTGGGTGGTGGCGGCTTGGATTGTGGCCAGGAACAAGATGGTCGAGATGGGTTGAATGAGAGAAGAAAAGAGAAAAAAAGAAAAGAACCAAGCTCACCTTTTTTTTTTTTTTTTTTTTTTAATACTGCAGGAGGCTGTGGGATCAAAATGGTGGCAAAACTCTGTTCGCTCAGTCGCCCTATTTTTTTTTTTATTTAGTACCAAAAAAAATCGCAAAAAAGAGTGGAGGGATGTTGTGGCAATGGTAGAGATCGGATGAAGGCGCTTCAGGTGTACTGTCCAGAAAAAAAAAAAAAAAAAAAAAGGGAATAAAAAAGAAACGAGAGAGGGGGGAGATCTAGTTGAAGAACTTGCGGTTGGGAGAGTGTCCGAACAACATGGTCCTGACTTCGGGGAGCATCTAGTATCCAAAATTGTTAAAAAAAAAAAAAAAAAAAACACGGTTTGGGTCAACTCAAGAGCATCTCTTTCTTTTTTACACCACGCTGAACCAGAAGCTTCACATGAGACAGAACAAAAAAAATCCTTACGTCTTCTTCCAGAATGGCGAGGCGAGCTTCGGGAGTGTTGTTGCACTTGGTACGTCCACCGTTGCCTGCAACAATAACACCTCCAGCACTACACACAGCAACAAAGATGCAAAAGAATAAAGATCCAGTCCAGATCTCTCGTGTTAGTCTTGGGAGGTTGATCTTCTCTACATCACTGTGTCACAAGAACAAGAGAAAAAGCGCGATTCAAGCTACAGTACCTGTCGCTGGGAAGGTAGTCGTTCAACACCTCAATTGTGACCGACTGTTGTGTTGCTTTCTCATAGCGTGCCTTGACATCGGGCAGCAACTTCTCGAGAGTGGCCTTGTCGGCCTGACGGATCTGCACAGTGACCTCAGACTCCAACAAACGGAAGAGACCCTAGAAGGGAGGGACAAAGTCAACAATGCAATGCATTAAGGCAGTGAGCATAGTGTCAGCCTGTGTGATCCAATGTGCTGGTGCTGGAATGGGGCGAGATAGGGGTGGATAGGTCGTTGAAGGACGTAGGAATGGCTGTCGATCTATTGGGTTGCTCTTCTCTCTGCCTGGGGAGGGAGACACTTTGGCTGTTTTTCTGGGTTTTTTTTGATTTTTTTTGTTTTTCTTTCTTTACCTGGACAAGGGCGTCGGCCAAGAACTTTTCGTACTTCTTAGCATCCTTTGAGATCTCCAGTAGTTTAGCACGGGAATCCGCAAAAAGTTCGTCGAGCATCTGCTGGCGGGTCAAGAGAAGGGTCATGCGCGCCTTATTGATGTTGTTGGACTGGGCACTAGAGTACATTGGAAAAGGGATGGTCAGTTGAAGCGCTGTGCCGTCATCGCTCTGCGTCGATTTTCACTTTTACGACCCATTTCTCACACACACCCCCTTTCTTCAGGTCCTTCCACTTGATCACGAAGACAGGAAAGGTTAGGGGGAGAGAACGTACATGCGACGCTGGACATCAGCCTGCTTGACCTTGCGCTGGAAAGCAGCATCGATGTTCATGGCCTCTTGACGAACAAGCTTGGCCTAGGAGGAAGAAGAGAGAGATACAAGTCAGGGATCTATTCTGCCAGTGATGCAAAAGAGTGACTCCCTCCCTCCTTCTTGGAGTAGTCAAAGTCGACAAATGAATCCTATAGCAAAGTCAGAGCCAAATACCTTCTCAATGTTGAACTCCTCGTCAGCCTAATTGTCGTTGAATGAAGAAAAAAGAGCAGGTCAATTCCTGATTAAATGGCGATAGAATGCCTAGCCCAAGGGGGAACCGTTCAAAGCGTCTAGTGTTCTGACCTTGACTTTGATTTCGCGAGCCTTCTCGAGAGCCTCTTGCTTAATGAACGAGATCTAAACACGGTCCATTTCCCACAAACAACCATGGCGCGTCAGTTGAAGAACATAGCAAAAAAGAAAGAAAGAAAAAAGGGCAAGGTAGGGAGGGGGGAAAGGTTCATTGAGCTGGCTGAATGATTTTCTTCCTTTTGCTGTCAAAAGTAAGCCGTGTTGCCATCGTACCATCTTGTTCATTTCAGAGACGACCTCGTCGTCGTTAAGAGCCTTGTTGGACGACATTGTGTTCTAGGAACCAGCCAAGACAAATAAAAAGGCAAAACCATTGAGCGACGGGGGGGAATACAAGTACAGGCCATTAGCAAATGGAGAGCATGGGCATGAAGAGCTCAAGATAGGGCGAGGATGGACTGTCATGCAAGGACACATACATGATGTTGTCGACGCGAGAAAATGTAATGACTGACAGGGGGGAAAGGAGAGGAGGGGGGAAAGAGCTTGATGCAGGGAGGAGTCGAAAGGTGTCCTTTGAGGGGAGACTTCGTCCCTCCCAGCGACCCAACGTCACTTTAAGTTAAATCCTGCGCAATGGCTGCTTTATTTCCGGTCCTACGCGACTCTTTTGCGCAAGGAAAGGATAGTAGGATAGTTCATGGTCGGTTGCGCGACATGTATTTTAGATAGGAGAGCAAGTGGTTGAACAAAAAAGAAAAAAAGAAAAAAGAAAAAATAAAAGAAAGGAAAAAAAAAAACAGCATCTTCACATCCTCCAGTGCAGGTAAAATAAGGGGAAAAGAAAAGAAAGAAACAATGGGAGAAAAGGACAACTCGTAAACCTGCTAGTCGTTGGTAGTAGAGAAAAAGATGCCTGCAGTATTTTTTTTTAACATATCCTTACAGGAATCACAAACAATCAAGGTCAAACTCATTCTCCTTGGTCGAAATATAGTGCGCTAGCTTAAGACCCCATTCGAGATAACTGTTCTGTTCCATGTTGTCTTGTGAAAAAGTATTGGATCCCATCGTCTGTGCAGATTCAGACACGTTCGGCTTTGTTATGGTAGGTGAGAGATTTAAGGCCGTAAAAAGATGCTTTGGTGGTGACCCAACCGAATAGCCAGAATCTGCATCTGTAGCGAACGAGTCGATACTGCTCGAAGGCGACATTGGCGTAAAATACTGGAAGCACTCCAGGGGAAGCGCATAAAAACCTGCAGCAGTACTGGATAGCTCGTTGCAAACACCTAGATGGTGCCACATCTCCTGTGACGATAAAAGAGCGCCGCTTGCCAAATCATCCGCAGGATGTTGGGTGCCCTCGGAAGATGATAGAGTGCTGACAGAATAATCCGCGACAATGCTCGAGTGGAGATAAGGCTTTAAATTTCGCGACAAAGCGTTCCTGTCTCGAGCTGCAATGGCCATCGCCATGGGTACTTTCGAGGTGGAGACAGGGGCATTTTTCTGGCCAGCTCTTTGTGATTGCTGAAGTAGCTGTGAGGGTGCTGATGTTTCTACATCTCGCTTCAGTAGTGTAGTCTGGGCACGCATCTGTGCAGAAACGCGACGCTCTGCTCGTGAAGAAATGGTACTTGGTCGAATCTCATCCAACGGTATACGAGCCTCCTCTGGCTTGTGAATAAAGGTGCAGCGATCGTTGTATTTGCAGTAGCCATCACGCTGATAACTGGTACAAAACTGGGTCTTGTAACGGGGATGTCGCTCGACATATTTTAGTTCGTCTTCGCTGTGCGCAAACTGACATTGGTCTCCGTATCTATTGAATTCACAAGAGCGTCATTAAAGGCGAGAAACAATGTTTGCAGAGATACCCTTTCTCCTCGATGCTCCATGGGTATTAAAAGTCAACCTTTCCTTTGCGTTCAAACAATCCTTAACAATAACGCCTACTTACTTGCAATGGATCCCAGCGCTGACAGACACGCACATCTCTGTCTTGTACAACTCTGTTTTACGAGCGTTGTCCTTTCTCTCACCTGTCCGTCGTGTTGTTGATCGGCGTGCAGAATGTGCTCCTCCACTGGCCCGCTCAATCTTGTCTGCTTGCGGGACAAACCATTGATGATCCTGTGGTTGGAGTGGGCTCGCTGTGGCTTTGTTGATCTGAAGTAAAGTCGAATCCATGGGGGGCGGAAACTGTCGCAGCAGCTGGGGATGGTCAAAGTCGTTATACTCTAATGCCGGCGAACAGACTGGATGCTGGATCGGCACTCGTTTAGGCGCGTGTGAGAGGTCTCTGGAGATTGGCTGTCCTAACGGAAAGACTAGGCCCGAATTCCAGCAGCGGATCAACCAGTCCTGATGGCTGTTACTGTAAGCCGAATCGAATGTTGGTGCAGAGTGAACACTGAAAATAATTGCACTGTTGTTGCTGCTGCTGTACATGCTGTTGCTGCTGGTAAAAAACTTTTCTCTAATCTCAGTATCGGTTTGACCATAGATATGTGGTCGCTGGACAAAGGAACATTTGTTGGAAAAGAGCTCAGCTTGTGTGGACATTGCTCTATGCGCAAATCTTGATGTGGTGAATGCAGGTCGTCTGCGTGTGAATGCAGGCTGTGCAAGTCCCCAAGGGTACTACCACTGCTGTGAAACAAAGTAGAGTGAACTGAGCCAAGGTGGTACCAGGTGTGGTGAAAAGGTTAACAGACTGGAGGAGTAAGTAAAGAAAGAAAAAAAAAAGTTGGTGGAGGTAGAAAAGAGGAGATGCAAAGGTTGAAAGACCACAGCATCGCGATAGCAGATAATTTATGGGGTGTAAAATAACATTGATGTCAAGCCTTGTAAGGCGATGATTAGGGATGACCAAGGTAACCCTCCCCGTTCGGCCTCTTCTCGGATCACTCTTTCTCTGACCTTCTCTCTCGCTCTCTTTTTTTGTCTACAAAGAGAGCAAGAGGACCAGGGTGTTGTCCAGCACAAAGCAAGCAGCGAAAGGATGTCCTCGTCGACTTTTTTTTTCTTTCTTTCTTGATCTATCAATCGATTGTCTGTGCCAGCCACGTACAATCACGATGTTCATTTTACCTGTCTCCTCGTTGCCACCAATTCATGCGCTCTATTTCGCATGAGTGTTTGAGTAGACAGGCACTTGACCTCCTCTCCCCCTCCTCAGCCACTGTGCGAGCGCATGGCTTTCTGGCGCCGAGGTGGTTGACAAGGGACTTGCAGGGGACTGGCCCACGACCAAAGAGTTGGCTGGAACAGGGTCACGATGCCTCGCAGGAATAGACTTTTTTTTGCCTGGTCCTCACTTTTTGTTCTTTTTCACTCTCTCTTCTCTCCCACGCACACAACATCGGTTCACACTGCCACCCGGAATACCCTCCCCACTTCTTGCAACCGGAGTCCGCTTTTAACATCTTCTAACAAAAACCATTGAGCATCCCACTCCCCCCAAAAGAGTGCTGCCTTCGCCACACTTTTAGCCATGGACGATCTTATCTTTCCCCGTCCCACTCCAGCTCCGCTGATTCTACCTCGGAGACACTCCATCAGTGCCAGCCTCCGCCAACAAAAGGCAAGGCCACTCCATGGCGATTTGCATCAACAGCATCAACACAGGCGTCGTTCATCCTTCTTTGGGGTCGACACGATCCACGAAGGTCAGCCGCTGGATCTTGGAACAACCAAAGGAAGAGACGATCTCACGCATTATTATTATCTCCCTACGGGTTCCTTCCCGCCCTCTACGCAACATACCAACCAGCAGCAACAACCGCCATCTGGTGGCGTTGCAAGTGGAAACTTAAATACCTCTCTGAATGATTCAAGCGCTCCACCTACTCTCTTTGGATTTAGCTATCAACAGACTCAAGATGGGTCTCCTCCGTCCTCCACAACAATGGCCACCATCCGTGGACAGCTTCATCGACGCCACTCTATTGCCTCCGGCACGCCTTGGACGACACTACCGCCTCGACATGCGCTACATATGCCTGTGATGAAGATCAATCCTGAAGTCCTTCGGGGCGAGAACCACCAGCGAGAAGTTCATCGGTTGATGCGTGAAGGTCGTGAAGAAGAGGTAATGAAGAGACGTGACATTCGGAGTGTGATGGACACTAGTGGTGAGGAGGACGAGGATCCGGACGATGAAAATAGCGGCGGTCGTAGTATGGCGGATGTTGTTCTGACCATGGATCTTGGTGGTTTTCGAGCGGCAGAGGAGAGGGAACGGGTAAGTAAGAAAGAAAGAGTCCTCCACATAGGTTTGGGCCAATGCATTTTGCCAGGTTTCTGAAATGATAGGGACTGATACTGTTTTTATTATTATTATCATCGTTTCGGTCATCTCTTTTCGAACTGTCTTAGGAACGAATGCGAGAAGAGGTTAGGCAAGAATGGGCCAGAAATGTCGCAGAGCAAGTTCACCGAAACCAGGAACTCGCCGTATTAAAGCAATTGGAAGAATCCTATCGAAGAAGAAGTTGGCCCACCATGTCTATTGCAGCCACACCACAGCAGCAGCAACAACAACAACAACAACAGATCCGTCAGCTACAACAGCTACAACAACAGCGAACTATGCATTATCTCTACTTGCAACAGCTCCAACAACAACAACAACAACAACAACAACAACAGGCTCAAATGCAGCAGTCATCGACCAAGGCCGCTCTTGTAGGGACTGTACCAAATGGTTACATTAGTCACCTTGGACCTGGGCCTCTAGACCGGGTACAAGCTCAGACAGCAAACGCGACGACTACACCTCCTACGCACAACGGTAACAACGGTATTGCCGTGGGTGTTAATGCTACTAGTTATGCGTCGGGTAATGGATATTCCCCGCCCATGGCCCGCCAATCAACAGCATTCACCGCCTATCGCGGGTAAACAATGTGGCAACATAGAGTCCTACCTGAGCTGTACGACATTTACATTTTTCCGCGGTATGTGATACCGTGAAGGGCTACAAAACGTTTGGACAAGTTTGGAGGATATCTCTGTCAATGCCTGTTTACCGTTAGGGATGGTTTGGAGGCGGTAGGTACATCAACAGACTGAACGATAAGGGCCCAAAGACAGGATCAACGACAGTCTGGGAAAGGAAGAGATCTAACCAGAACGCTCCATATCCAGAGCGATAGCTTAGCTTCGGTCAATATAGAGCATCTTTGCCAAAGTGATGGGAGGAAGACTAAGTGTCCACTGCGCAATAGGTGACTGGGAGGGCAGGTCGGACCATAAAGTTTTGAATTGATATTATTGGCCGTCTGGGACCAGGGCGACCGCTTTTTGCTTATAAATGGTGACAGTCTTTCTTTGTCCTTGTTCTCTCGGTCACGACAGCCCGTTGTATTTAAACAGAGACCGGGATGGCATCTCGTCTTCTTTTCTCTACCATTCCCTCACTGACCGTCCAAAGACATATACCCAGACTACTTCCTCTTTCTCGCCCTTTCTGCCGTCCAGCTCGCCAAATCAACACCATGTCCCTCGGAAGAACCACCAAGCTCAACACTGGCGCCGACATTCCCTTGGTCGGGTAAGGACGAGATCTCCCTTTCTCCTCCTTGTTTATTTTGCTTCCGAGGACTACGAATCGTTTATGGACGACCCAATTCGCATTAGCCTTATTAGCCTTATCATTTATCCATCAGGAGCGCAGTGACAACCTGTCCTGTGGACAGATCAACCTGCACGACATAACAGATGTGCTGACCCCTTTTTTCGTCGTCGTCGTCGTCGTTTTTTTTTTTTTTTTTTCATAGCCTCGGAACATGGCAGAGCAAGCCTAATGAAGTGAAGCAGGCCGTCTTGGCTGCCCTCGACGCTGGATACCGCCACATTGATGGTGCATGGATCTACGGCAACGAAAAGGAGGTTGGTGAGGCTATCAAGGAGTCTAAGGTGCCTCGCAACGAGCTCTTTGTGACCACCAAGCTCTGGAACAACTCTCATCGCCCTGAGGAGGTTCTCCCTGCCTTGGATATCTCGCTCAAGAACCTCGGTCTCGACTACGTTGACCTTTACTTGATTGTAAGCATGACTTGATCGGTCTCTCTCAACCTCACACCTCATTTTTTTGGTCTGGGTCTCTTTCTCACGAGAGCTACACCCATGGAGTCACGCCTTCTCCCCAAAGTTCTTTTGTTTCGCTTTTCGGATGAGCAGGATGTGCAACAGCTCTTTTGTTTGCCCAGTGGGGACTGAAAAAGGCAAAAGGAATTGGCTGATTGGGTCCCAGAGAACAATATGGTTAAACCTTCCTCCTGAGCAATTGTTCGTGGGAATCCTGTTCTTGTCCCGCTGAAGCATGTTGTGTTTAACAGGAAGAGCATAGAATGCACGGGATGGCGTGATAAAGGCTACACTCCCCACCATACTTGGTCATCTTCTAACATTCTATCCTTTTCTATCCTTTTCTATCCTTTTCTATCCTTTTTCTCTCTCTCTCTCTCTCTCTCTCTCCCCTCTCTCCCCTCTCTCTCCTACAGCACTGGCCCGTTGCCTTCAAGTCTGGACCAGAGCCCGTTGCCAAGGATGAGAACGGCAAGATTATCCTTGAGGATGTCCACTTCACTGAGACCTACAAGGCCATGGAGGCTCTCCTCGCCACTGGCAAGACCAAGGCCATCGGTGTTTCCAACTTTACGATCAACCACATCGAGGAGCTCTTGAAGGTCGCCAAGGTCGTCCCTGCTGTCAACCAGGTCGAGCTTCACCCCGAGCTTCCCCAGCCCGAGTTGGTCGAGTACTGCAAGAGCAAGGGTATCCATGTCACTGCCTACTGCCCTCTTGGATCTACCAACAGCAGCATCATGAAGAACGAGGAGGTAAGGAGCTATGACTATTTGTTTCTGCTGGAAAAAAAAAAAAAAAAAAAAAAAAAAAAAAGTCGGGTCATCATCGATATGAGTCTCAGAGACTAAGACGAGTTGTTCTCGTATGAATGTACGCTCTTTCTCTAGGTCTCCAAGATTGCCAAGAAGCACAACAGCGAGAACGCCAACGTTTTGATTGCCTGGGGAGTTCAGCGTGGAACCAGTGTGATTCCCAAGTCTGTGACCGAATCACGCATTCGCTCCAACTTCAAAGACATTATCCTTGACGAGGAGGAGCTCAACACCCTTGAGCGTTTGACTGAGGGCAAGGCAACCAACCGTGTCTGCCAGACGCTTGATTTCTGGGGTTTGGATATCTATGGCTACAAGGCCTAAAGAGAACGATTGCGTCAACGAGAGAGAGAGAGATCCCCTGTTTGGACGTAGAAAGTCTGTATATAAACCATAGATAGGAAAAAGAGTATCTGAATAACAAATAAGACTACATCGAGCGTGTACGTCTTTGTCTATGATATTGACAATGAGGGAGGAGAGGGGTAGGCTTGGGACTGTTCAATTGAGACTGGGTTTGTTGCAGCTGTGAGTTGCGAAAGACGTAATGAAGAAAGAAGAAAGACAGAGATGGAGTAAGCAACAAGATCGCCCTTCCGAGAGAGGAAAGCATTCTGCATATAATTTATGAATCGGAGGAAAGGGGGACCAGTCGCGCGTATGTAATTGTGGCGGGTAACTTTTTTGAATCCATTTGCCCGGATTGTTGCACAAGTCAATCGCCCTTTTATTCCACTTTCCTGTCTCTCTCTCTCTCTCTCTTTCTCAATGTCCATTTGAATTGAAGACATCCTTACTCTTTCCCCTACCATCAATGACTTGACTGACATGCCTGTCTATCTCTCATATCCGTATTATATATGAACAATGATGGTTAAGATGCTGACGTACACCCACTCCACTTTTGATGTCGAATGCCCGTTTAAAAACCGCGCCCCCACACAGTTTGTAGTCTCTCTTTGATCTTCCTTGATTGTGAACAGGCAGTGTTTAGGCGCACCTTTCAATGCTTTACGTGTCAGCGGCACTCCTCATCAGACGTCGGGTGGGTCGTATCTTGACTCATGCGCCAAGGCTACGGGCAAGAGCTATATCAATAGGACAAAGGCCAGTACGACAAGACCAGCCCCAGCAAAGAGAGTGAGGCTCCATGATCCCTAGTATGGATTGACTGATACTGTCCTTTGTCTATTGATCGCACGCCAGAGTTTTTATGATCTGTTGATACTGCCCTCTTTCCACGCTCTTTAATAAGACAAAGATAATGTTGATCCTCCTCCGAAGAACCCAAGGGCACTGAGAGGCACTATAGCGTAGTGAATGCGCTCGGCTAACTTCCGGTGAGGTTTGTGGCCCTATAAAAGGCCCTATCCCACCCCTGCAATAATAATAATAAAAAGACAGCTTCTCTCTTCAGTAACAATTCACACTTTGCTTAAAGCTAGCTCTTTTTCAGATACCGACGAGTCCAGGACTTTGACAGGAACCATGCTTCACCCCTCAACTCTCTCATACTAAGATCGCTATTCGCATTTGTCCCAAACAGATCTGATCCTACACCTCCTCGATTCCTCACCATCATAACGGCAGGAGATCGTTAACCAAATCGTATTAACGACAGCAGTTGGTACGTATGAGGCTCGGTTAGAGCAGCGATAGCGCTCAAGAAAGGCTCCCAAGCGATGGTCTTTAATATATCGTTTGGTCTATTATCCCCTTGGTCATGATGTGTGGACTTGACGGATCCATCTCAGTTTGATCCGCACCAGATTATGACTCGAGATCCTCTTTATTGATAGCGTATCCCTCTTGTACTGTCCCCTCTCCCCTCTTCCCCATTAGTTATAATCTAATTTTTCTTCCTGTGCGGGTGTGTCGATCATCATCATTCAGAGTTACTTTCCTTGTTCTTTTGCAAGTTAGCCCATTCTAATTGCCTCATGAAAACCTATTGTTGAGAAGAATAGAAGCGTGGTTGATTAGACATCACTTTTCAGTACGCCATCTACGTTCCAATTGAAAGTCATGATGCATTGTCAAAACGTGGATGTACGCTTCAAGTGGTGGTGAACAGGCAAGCCACGCCACTCGGGTGCTGAAGACCAAGTTGGCATCCGCTTTGGACACGAGTCAGAGTGCATGCAGGCGTGATTGTAGTCTCCTGATCAGAAAGGTTCAATTCGGGAAGAGCGAAACAAAAATGACATCGCCACTCCCCCCTCGACTATTTTTTCTGTCAAAAATTCAGCCAAGGCGGAACATTACGACCGCAAGGTCAGCCGTGCTTGAGCTGAAGAAATTTAGTCTGGATTATCCCTCTCAGCTGTCATTTCATGGCTAGGTCTGCCATAGACGGGGAAGAGAAAAAAAAATAAAGAAAAAATAGTCTGAATATCAAATGAAACTACATCGCCATCGAGTATGTACGTCCTTGGTTTTATGATACGACAATTGACAACTTGTGGGGGTGAGGGAGAGGGTCTTGAGACTGTTCAACCGAGACTGGGCTTGTTGCCAGCTGCGAAAGATGTAATGAGAGACAAAAGAGGGACGGAGATGGAGTAAGCAACAGGATTGCCCTTGTGAGAGAGAAAAAGGGAAATGGTCCAGTGTGCATAAAATTTATGGAACGGAGGAAAGGGGGACCAGTCGCGCGTATGTAATTGTGGCGGGTAACCTTTTTTTTATATAAATATATATCTTCAGCCCAGGGTTGTTGCACAGGCCAATCGCCCTTTTGTTCCGCTTTCCCGTCTCTCTCTCTCTCCCTCCCTCTCCCTCTCTCTCTCTCTCTCTCTCTCTCCCACAATTCCAAGGGCTTACAATTGCAATTTATCTGTCATCAAACTGTGTATTGTCAGAAGATCAATCCCATTTACCTTCATGCGCAGTGGAGTCACTTTCCAAAGGCAGAAGGGGGGGATCTAGCCCAGCTTGCCTAGTACTTGCTACAATATGCTTCATTCGTTCCCAGCCCATCTAACCCCATCTGACCAAACAGATCTAGTATGCCTAGATGGGTTCCATTGTGTATATTATTTCGAGTCTCGGAACAGCAAATGTCTTTGAGAATGGTTCCTCTTCTTCTTCTCTTTCCAAGGACTACCGCAAGACCCTGTTCCAAATCGGGGAGGGTCCCGAGGACCGGGTTTTTTCCTTCTGTGCCCTGAACTGGACAACTTTTGTCTGAGTGAGCCCTTTGTTCGACAAAAAGAGAAAAGGCGAAGAGACCTTTCCTTTTTCTTTCTTTCTTTCTTTCTTTCTTTTTTTCCTGTGCTCGTCCACGTTCGGAGGAAAGAGTTCGAGCCTCAGAATAGGAAGGGGGGGGGAGAGGTCCCTGCACGGTTGGTTGAGGCATTCGGTCCACTGCTCATTGGACCACCGGAGAGGGTCAAAGAAAAAAAAATGCACGGTGTTCCCTCTGCTGACTTGAGCACGCCCGTTGGAGACAGGGGACAGGTATGGTATGTCCGTGTCCCTGTCTGCAGCACCTTGACCCTGCTTTGAGCAACTCGTGGGGAGCGAGAGAGCTGGTTGGAAGGTCCTCGGGTGAGGACAAGCCAGTCATTAGGCCAGACAGTGCTCATGCAGTGCGAGAATCGAGGACGATTTGATAATCGACAGCTGCTCTCTCTTTCTTTTTTTTTTT
Organism: Mortierella sp. BCC40632; assembly: GCA_011634665.1. Lineage (NCBI taxonomy): Eukaryota > Fungi > Mortierellomycota > Mortierellomycetes > Mortierellales > Mortierellaceae > Mortierella > Mortierella sp. BCC40632. The sequence goes on from WAEK01000023.1 coordinate 304,108, forward strand.
TTCTCATCCGCCTATGGACGCATTTTCTGCCTGTACACGTCCACCGAGGACAGGACAGAAAGGCGCCATTACGAACCAGGAGATTAGAAAAAAAAAAAAAAAAAAAAAAAAAATAAGAGAGAGAGAGAAACAAAGAGTGCGAGGGTAAATATGCGAGTGTTTGTGTGTGTTAGAGGGTATGCGGGCTACTCTATTTCGAGCAACAGACAATACCTAATAAACTAAAAAGGGCCGAGAGCATCTGTCAGCGGGCACGAGAGCGATGAGGCCGGGTAGAGAGAGCACACCGCCAGGGTGCAAGTTTGCGAGTGCGAGGCAAGGTCTCTAAATATTGGATCCAACTCCAGGTAGGGCTCATGGCGTGATGAATTCGAGCCTGAGCCCTTGTGCCTGGGGGGGTAGAGATTGAGAGTGAGAGAGAGAGTGTGTGTGTGTAAGTGAGAAAGAGAGAAAGAGAGAGAGAAAGAGGAAGAGGAAGAGAGTGTGTGAAAGAGACGATCGGGCGTACACCCTAGCCCTAGCCTAGCACGCCGTGCTGAAGTAACAACGGGATAATAGTCAAGTAACAACAAGGCCAAGGCACCGGACAGATACACTTACTCTCTCTCTAGACATTGTTGACATTGGCTTCGCAGACAAACGACGGACGAATGGGCAGCGTCCTGTGCCTGAGCCCTCGCTCGCACTCACTCTGAAGCCAGAAGCGGTGGTAGACTAGGCGAGGCTAGTTAGTTTTGCATTAGGCGGGTGACAGTTTTACCAACATCATCATCATTCATCACATCCCATTGCTCTTCCTTTCTTGCTACTCTCTCTCTTTCTTTCTTTCTTTCTCTTCTCCTCCTTCTCCTCTTCCTCCTCCTCCTCCTCCTCCTCTGGTCGATCCTCTTCCACACGAGCGTATCGTCATTCCCCTAATTCCCCCCTTCCTCTCTCATCCTCTCATCCTCTAATCCTCTCATCCTCACCTCCTCTACACTCTCCCTTTTTCCCTTTTTTCCACCACACACGCCTCCGCGCTCACGACCACGACCGCCCCCCACTCGGCCCCTCCCTCCTTCTTCTCCTCCACCACCTTCCACCACCGGTTTTGCGGGACTCTCCTCCTCCACACACATACGCACTAATTCATTTCCACCTCCGTTCCCCATGCTCCCCCCCTCCCCCCCCCCTCCTCCTCCTCCTCCTCCTCCTCCTCTCTTCCTCTCTGTTTGGTCGACCGTTTCAGCCCGTGTCTCTTGTCCACCTGTTCCTGAAGAAAGGACCCTTTCCTGCCATTCTCCATTCACCGCAACGATTGACTCCATTAAATCTCTCTGGCCCTAATCCCCACCATGACCTCGCCATCCTCCTCCTCCTCCTCCTCCTCCTCCTCCTCCTCCTCCTCCTCCACCAAGCGTCAGCTGGCGACCCGCGTGCTTGCTCCTCTCATGCTCTTGGCCGCGCTGTTGAACCCTGTCGAGTCCCAGTGCATGTCACTCAAGGACTCGAAGGCGTGTCCCAGCTATGCCAACCTGCAGATCGACCTCTCCAAGCTCAGCAGATTCGCAACAGACATGAATGTCGGCATCAACATCAACACTAAATTCAACGACGTTGCTGGCTTTGATAAGGCTATCCAGGGCTCGACTGCCTTCATGACTTCAAAGACCTGCACAGGCTACACTGCTGCGACTCATATCCAATACCAGGACACAATCCTCTGCAAGATTGTTGTCCAGGAACTAGGCGCGAGCTGCCAGCCGGCCATCCCAAATATGTGCCGAGACTCGTGCACGCTCTACCAACAGGCGCTCTCCAAAATGGTCAATTCCACCTGTCCAACTGACAAAGATGCGGTGGCCAAGGTGGCCCAGCTGTCGGACGTGTGTTCTCAGAAGAAAAGTGCCGATTGGAGTGGTCTTTCTGGCACAGAGACCGACTGTGTCAAGGCTGAGGCAAACGAGGCGTCTACCTGTGGTAAGTACCTTCCATTTACTTTTATTTTCTCTTTCTCTCTCCTTTTCTCTCTCTCTCTCTCTCTCTTCCTCTTCCTCTTCCTTTCGCCTACACTTTCTACACTACTTATCTCTTACACAATGGCTCCACAGTGAAGGAGGGTGGCAGTTCACGAGTTGAGGGGATTTGTGTATCTTTGTGTATCCAGACCCACATACATGTGCCCTCCTTTGTAACGGTGCTCAATCTCCGAGATGTTGATGTTGCTCCTGGCGCCCAGTGCTCTCGCGTAGTCCATGAACTTGCGAAGAAAAAAAAAAAAAAATAGGCGACGCCATCTCTGTGTGAGTGTGTAAGAGAGTCATAGGGATGCCGACGTGGCTATGGTATTACCGCCCCCTACCACCCTCTCCTCTTCCTCCGACCCTACCATCCTTTCTTCCTACGTTTCTTTCTGTCTGTTCCATGATTATCCTCATCTCCCAGCGGCCCTTTTTATAGAGCAATTTCGCTTGTGTTACTGCGTACGACCAAACTCGCTGGTCCCTTTGTAACAGAAAATAGCCATCCAAGTCTGGCTTCTAGACCCCGTCGTCCTTTTTTTTTTTTTCCTTCCTTCATTTCTTCCACTCTCTATGGCTTTCACGTTGTATGTCTTGTGTGTGTGCAAAGAGACGGGAGGACAGAATATCTAGCATCATTCCTCAGACACACAGACATGGACGCACACAAAGACACAGAGACACAGACACAGCGCGGATGCACTTTCCACGACTCTTGTGCATTTGTTGTTCCCTTCCCAGAGTTCCTTTTGCTATTTGACTTTTTTTTTTTTTCTCGACATTATCGCGCCCGCCGCCTCACTTTTTATCTTTCTCCCTTTCTCTCTCTCTCAGTCACTTCGGGCCTGGCTCTCGTTCCGTGTCCTCCCCTTAGCCATTGCTCTCGTGAGTGGTGGGGCGGGGTGGAGGAGGAGCAGAACCGAGGATATGACGACGCCCATCCGTTCTTAACGCGCGATGGCACCTCCACCCCACTCTTTCCCTCTCTCTCTCTCTCTCTCCAGTAGCACATGCTTTTTCTTTTGTTTACTTCTCTCTCGCTGCATGTTAACCAACACACTAACCATGGTTTCTCTATTCCTCTCTCTCCCTCTCTCTCTCTCTCTCTCTCTTTTTTTTCCTTGCCTCTCTTTTTTGGCATGTCTCTTGTCGTGTCTGGCGCGAATGTTGGCTCACAATTTAACGCTAATGCTCTCTCCATGTGGGGATATGAACAAACGAAACGGCTCTCCACTCTTTTTAACTCTGGCTACACAACCATCGCCTCTCCTTTTTTTTTTTTTTTTTTTTTTTTTTTTTTTTTTCGTTTTTCCATTACTAACTATTTCCACTAAACAACAACAACGACAACAACAACAATGACGACTCGCCACCAATGGGAATGAAAATCATTGCCTCTTCCAGGAATGGGAACCCCGGCCAGCATGTGCCAGTATTGCACATCACCTGCAGGTGCCGCCGATAACTGCTGCAAGTCGGCAGCCGCCACAGCTTGCCCTAAACCTTCGAATTCGTCTATGGGTGGCGCTGCTGCCTCGACCACTGGAAGCGCGAGTGGAACTAGTTCTCCTTCGCCTACGGTCGAGCCTATCAAGGAAAAGGGCTCTTCTGACTCGCCTATCCCTGGTTTATCCATGGCCGCTTTTGGTGGAATCATTGCCGGCGGTGTTGTGTTGCTTCTCCTCCTCTTTGCTTTTATTGTCTGCTGCATCCGTCGCTCACGAAACAACAAGACGGGAGCGAGTCAATATGGTGGAGGAGCCAAGGGAGTATCGCGTCAAATGTCAAGCGGTTCTGGTCGGTATAACATTTCGGCCCCCAAGATGCAGGAAGAAGGCTTTGCTTCCTCCAACATGATGAATTCGTCCGCACCCATTCCCATGACTGCCTTGCCCGTTAACAATGCTGCACATGCTGCAGGTGCTGTGGCCGTGACAACTGCTGGAGCAGTGGCCGCGGCGGCTGCTGTGGGAGCCAACCAGGACGCGAATGGCGCAATGGAAGGAGCACCTACTGGAAGCAAGTACTGCCAGGCGCTGTACCCCTACCAAGCCTCGATGGCCGATGAATTGGAACTGTCGCCGGGCGACATTATCAACGTGCACCGGATCTTTGATGACGGCTGGGCCGTAGGAGTGAACATGAACACGTCGAACGAAGGTGCTTTCCCGATCGTGTGTGTGACCTTTGTCGAAGAGTCTGCGCTGGACGACGACTTTGAAGAGGTGAACATGCATGCAATGGCTCCAATGACGCATCGTGAGGACGATAACTCTGGTCGTCAATCGCCTCGATCGTCCTTGCCTTCGAGAGCATCTTCGCCTGTGCACTTGCCTCGTCGTCATTCGTCCATGATCCGTGACAGCGCCATCCTTCCTTTGGGCTCATCGCCGTTGGCTGGTAGTCCGCTGGCCGGACAGAATGCCAATGGTACCAACAATAACAACAAGCTCGCGCCACCGGTTGTGCGCGACACTATGATGAGCGACGCGAGCTCGATTAACCGATGGTGGGATGGTGAAGGCGCAAAGCAGCAATAATCTTTATATACTTTAGTCATTTTTTTTTCTTGTATTCCCCCTCTTTTTTTCTTTTTCTTTTCTTTTCTCTTTTTTTTTTCTTTTTTTCTTTTTCACTTTTTCTCAGTTTCTTTCTCTCTCCTTCTCCTTCAGTCATCTTTACACCTGTATCTAAACTGGAGGAAGGAGGAAGAAGGAAGGAAGGAAGAGGGAGAGGTTTCGAGCAAAGGCAAAAGAGAGAGAGAGAGAGAGAGAGAGAGAGAGAGAAAGGAAAAAAGACAGGCCAAACTCTGTCTCTCTCTCTCTCTCTCTCTCGTTCTTTCCTTCTCTCATACACACACTATCTTAGTCTGGTCTCTATTTTATGTCTTTCCCACTCTCCTCCTCCTCCTCCTCCTCCTCCTCCCATCTCCCTCCCCTTTCATGTCCCACCCTATCTGTTCTAGACATCATTGTCGCTGTATGTTCCATTTTAAGACACAAGAAGAAGAAGAAGAAAAGAACCAAGTGAAGCAAAGAAAGAACAAGAATCATAGAAACCGATAAAAAAAAAGAATTAATGTTATCCAGCCTTTTTTTTTTTTTTTTTTTTTTTTTTTTTGATACTCTGGGCCAGCTGGGCTCTCTCTCCTCCCTCTTTTATCTCTCTTTTCTGTCCTAGAACTTGAAATAGTTCCCTTTGTCCACGACTAGACTGTTGGGCTGTTGGTGTCGGGTCTTTATTACATTCATTTACTCTAGAGTAGAAAAAGAAAAGAAAGAAGAGAGAGAGAGAGAGAGAGAGAGAGAGAGAGAGAGAGAGAGAGAGAGAGTCGGGAAAATAGATACACGTAGTAAAAAGGAAAAAAAAAGGCCATCCTAGATCTGAGGCGACATTGTGAGATGTGTCCCGAGAATAGTTCCCGTTCCGCTTGCGCCATGTCCCTGTTGCATCCGAGTCCCAAGCCCTTCCCGTTCTCTTTGAGCAGCTACTGATGCACATCGAGCAAGACTCTCCAGCAAGGGATCATAGATCAGTCGGAGACCTCGGTACTCGCGATGGATCCGCTCCATCTCCCGTTGAAGTCTTGCTCGACGCGCCATCTGTTCTTCATCCATGTCATCATGCGAACTTTCACGCTGTAACCAAAGCTTTTGTTGCGTCCGTGTCGAGTATCCTCCAGAAGATGTCACCATCAGTCCTGAATAACTACCAATACCACTACCACTACCACTACCACTGCCACTGCCACTGGGACTACTGGTGTGGATGCCTAGTCCTGGTAGATAGTCGCTCGTTGTACTGGAAGGTGAGGTAGGAGCCGTGCCCGTGGCCGAATGTTGACCTGGACTCTCATCATGATGATGTGACAATGACCGAGTCTGCTGGTGCTGATGATGTGACTCTGACCCCGTCGAGTCGGCTACCGAGTCGTCAACAGTCATTCGCAGACTGGCAGGCAACCGCCTCCGTTGGAGCGCCGCAGCTGCCGTCGGTGTAGTGGGAGCAGATCCTGATCGAGGCGCCGAGGTCGCCAGAGTAGGTCCAGCACCTGCGCTTCCCATCGAATTGATGGGCAAAAACCTCGACACTAGATAAGGTCCTTCTCGGTTTGATTGCTGTTGTTGTTGTTGGAGTGACGAGATGACACTGGAATGGCTATGAACACTACTAGGTCGTCTACGGACGACCACAGGCTGATGTTGTGTGTGGTAGTGCCCTTGAGCCAGTAGTGAACCCCTCTCCGCGGCTGTGGCCGTTGAGCCGCTCGGCCCTCCTCCGGACGGCAGTCCCGGTTCGGATCTGGACCTAGCAATACCAACTGTGGCAATGTCTGCATCAAGCACTCTCGAGGCTAGAGTCACTGCTGCAGATGAAGTCGAGGCAGGTGAACCATGGTTCTTTATCCTTTCCTGACGTGGTAGCTGTGGAGGCGAACCCTGCAGACGTTGATGCTGTTGATGCTGTTGATGCTGGTGCTGCGATATCTCTGCTGTAGTTGATGGTGTAGGGGCAGAGGAGGTAAACCCAAGGGATCCTGAACGAAGAGTCAAGACCGGCTGTGGAGTGACCTTGGTCAGCGAAGGCAGCGAAGTGGTAGAAAGGCTTGGGTTGAGCAGCCGTGAAAGCCGTTTCGAGGTGATAGCGGGTGCTGCTAAGCCTACGTGGGAGGACAAACCTGGTTCAGTAGAAATCCTTGTGGTCGAGGACGAAGACGAGGATGAAGCATGGGCAGAGGACGGGCGTGGACGGATGGTTGAGCTCGAGGAGGCGATGTTAGCTGAGGAAGAAGAGGACACGATCGCTGCCTGCTCAGTGGAAAACACGGGCAACTTATGGCCATCCTTTACAATCGTTCCTGCGATGGTCGGATCTGGGAATTGAGTTAACTGCAGGGATGGCTCCTGTGGCGGCGGCGGCGGCGGCGGTGGTGGCTGTGGCTGTGGCTGTGGTTGCTGTTGAGGAGGTGGAGGTGACGGTGGCACGGCAGCAGACTCTTTGGTGATCTCTATGCCCGCATGCTGCTGCTTTCCAGCACCTGGAGATGGAACAGAAGCATTTGTTACTTGGTTTGTTCCTTCTTCTCCCGGCATGGTATCCAGTGCTACGGTAACCGTGGTCGAGATCGGCTCAATTCGGGACTTTTCTCCTGCTGCGTCGGGTGCTTCGCCGTGATTGTGCCCGCCTGGTTGCTGGCTGGGCTCGTGCTTTGGCTCGATAGAGTGGGTGCGGTCGTGGATACTTTCGGGTCGATCGCTGCGGCGACTTTTCAGTTCCTCGGATTCACTCTTACTGTTCTGATCTTGGCTCGAAGGAAGAGACATACTGGGATGGATTGCAGTCGATGACGCCTGAGCATGGAGAAGTTGGACACGATGGCTCCGAGCGCGGTGATGATGGTGTGAGTGTGAGTGATGAGGAAGATGATGATGGTGCCGGTGATGAGTTCCACCTCCTCGGCGTCCTGATCCACTTTCCACTCCAACGTCTCCGATGACAAGAGAACTGAGTCCTTCACTTGACGCCACTAAGCTTGTCGTGTCACTGCTTGCTGTTTCTGCATCCGACTGCGTCGACAGAGCGGAACTCGCTGGATGCAGCTGAGGTTGGGAAGGTCGAGCACTGTTCTTTGGCTGATCTTCTTCTTCGTCATGGCTTGTATGCTCTCCACAGACAAACTTTGCTCTGCGAACACGTCGCTTTGCTCTTGCCGTCTTGACATGCTCCTGTCTTGAAGTGGCCTTGGCTGCAGTCGTGCCAGGTGGACAAGACTCTTGTCTTGGTTGTTGCTGCTGTTGCTGTGGCTCGCTAGTAGGTTGATCCTGTTGCAGAGAGTGCTGCGGCTCGAGTTGCTTGGATGGATCGAATTGGGTGGGGGCATCTAGGCTCTTCCTTCGGGACCGATTTGTCTTGGGTCTGACAGGTTTCGAAGCAGTGGCGGGTGCCATGGCTAGATTCACCTCAGCCGAGTCAGATCGATCGAGAATCGGTGGCGTTCGCCGTGTGGGGGCTCTTGGCTCCGAGACTGCCGGAACAGAGTCCGTGGGAGCGGCAGTAGCTGATGCAGGTAAAGAAGAAGAGGAAGAAGAGGAAGAGGAACGACAGCTAGAACGACTAGGGCTGCCTTGATGGTGGTGGTGGTGGTGGTGGTGGTGGTGGTGGCGGCGACAGCCTTGGTCTGGTGAGATTGCAGGAATTGCGGTCTGCGGGCTGGCTCTAAATTCAGCCTGCATATGTCGTCCTCTCGGATAGACAGGTTCTTTTGAGCGGCAGGCTTCTGCAGGTGCGCGACCACGGCGGAGGAGGAGCAGAGCAAAGACAGGGCGACTTGAAGGGAAGAAAAGAAAAGGTAAGGGTGGGGCAGAGATGGAATAGGAAGCGATGAAATGAGCAAAAAATAAAAAATAAAAATGAAAGAGAAAAAGAGAGCGAATGTGAAGGAGGAATGTAGGAATGGAGGAAGAGAAGAGAGAGAGAGAGAGAGAGAGAGAGAGAGAGAGAGAGAGAGAGAGCGAGCGAGCAAGGTGACTGTTGATCGCCTTTTCTCTCTCTCTCTCTCTCACTTGTCTTTCCTTCTTCCTTTCTTTCTCTGCTTGACTCTTCCTTCTCGGCTTGACTCTTTCTTCTCGGCTTGAATCTTCTTCTCCCCTACCCCTACCCCCCAGAGTGGATCACGGACCAAAGAATGTCTTTGTCTCTCTCTTTCGACTTGCATTTCCTCCGTCGCGTCCTCCTCTTCCCCCTCCTCCTCCCACCTCACCTCACCTCTCCACACACTAACCCCCCGCAGGACATCGGCACGACGCCACTCGATTGGACCATGCGCACTTCCACAGAGACAGAGACAAGGTGAAAAGGGGCCGCTAGTCAACCCCGCGCTCGGTGGGCACAATGAGAAATGAAAAATAGGCCACAGGATCCTCTCCCTTTCCCCGATAGCAAGGTCTTCTCTACATGGCCTGCGATGCAGACGCGTGTCGGATGAAGCGGTTCACTAGAGAAAGGAGGAGGGGCCCTCTCGATCTATCAACTCTATCTCCATCTCTCTCTCTCTCTCTTCTCTCTCTCTGACTGCGCCCTTTTCTCCAATTTCTCCAGTCCGATGGCTTAGGAGATCCATCCCAGGGCCTTTTCTCTCTTTCTCTCTAGCGCTTCGAATTCGCCTCATCTCCTCGATCAATTCTGTTCATCCTGCTCTGCATTCCTTCTGTCCCCCACCGCAATCATGTCCACCAAAACACAGCACCCTGTCCTGACCTCGCCCTCGGACAGCCCAGCTCTGGACACAGTAGACAAGACAGCTGATAGTGCAAGGTAGGAGCTTATACTCAGTCCATGAATAACCTAGAGACTTGTTTTCGATAAGGCTAAATAGAGAGAGGGAGAGAGAGGTCCCTGCATTCTCATTCTCTACTAATGCTCATTCCATGTTACTGCTTCTATCTCACTCAAACAATGAATTGCAAATGAGCAGTGTCTCCAAGCCGTTGACACCACTCCCCAAGCTGGACCATGTCATCCCCAACGAAAAGGAACACAAGGACCTCCTGGTTGCAATGCGCAAAACCTGTGGCTGGGACGCAGGAATGGTAACGGCCCAAGACCCCCCAATTGCTTCCTTTGCAGTTGAATAGTGAGAACCGAGAGCTGAGAACTGAGACGGACAAAAAAAAAAAAAAAAAAAATGGCGTTCCCTAATGTATTTATTTTTATGCAAACCTTCTTTTGTGTTGAACACACCTGGCTTGGGTTCTCTTCTCTTCTTGCTCAAGGTACCTACTTGGTTTGTCCAGCAGGACCAGAAAACAAGAACCATGGTGATCTACTATCTCCCAGGCTCGACAACCCCCATCGGCATGGGTGGAGTCGAGCTCATCGACTTTTCCAACAATGACAAATCCGTCGCTGACATTGACGAGAAGCGAGGCTGTGTCGTCTCCTTGTTCCTCTACAAAAAGTTCCGTCGTCAAGGATACTTGGCCACTATGATCAGTATCTGTGAAGAGTTGGCTCGGTCCATGGGACTTGAAGAGCTGACCATTTTTGGAATGAGCCAAGCCCATGGTTATGAGAAATTTGGTTTCCGCACGTTTAAGATCGAGAACAGGAATTATGGTGGAGGCTACAATATGGAAACAAGGTTCTTGAAAAAGTCTCTTGTGTCTGGATGTGGCGACAACAGCACCAGCGTCGACGAGGGTCAAGAGAATGACGACTAAGATTGGGTAGTGGAGGGGATTGGCCGAGACCAGTCAGCGGTAAAAGAACCTCGGAAATGAAAGGAAGATACCCCCTCCCCTCCTCCATTTTACCATTACCGTCATTGCCTCTCCACGGTTCTCCTGCATAGCACATAGATTTCAAAAGCCCAAAAAAAAAAAGCCTATCGAACAATCTTTAGCTTGGACCAAATACTAGTGTCAAGCCCAGTCGTTACTATACTGCCGCCCCATTTTGACGGACTCTAGGCGTGCAAGGACAAAAGGGGGAAAATTCGGGCTTGTGGCAGTGACATGAATATTCGCGTATGCGCGCAAGATATAAATAGTTAAAAGTGTTGTGCCTCCTCTTCCTTAGGTACAGTTGACTGCGGGAGAAGAACAGGTCCAGGGAGGAGGCAAAGGGCGAGGGGGGCGGGTGAGAGGCAAGAAGCCAAAACCCAGGGCATCGCAACGGCTATGGTACCAGCCATGCCGACCAAATGTCCACTGAGACCGATTTGCATGGGTCCTTTTCTGGAGCATCACAGGGTAAGACCCACAAGAGCCGATTGCTTCTGTGGTACGAGTTTACTCCGCACAGACTAGCATCGACATGTCAGGACTGTGGCCTGTCGCTCTGGCTCGAGAAGACGCAGATATTATTAAACAAGCTAAACCATCGACGGGGATGCCTAGGGTTCAGCTCGTCAGCGCCGAAATAGGGCGCCAGGGTAGCTTCGGAGAAGAGTAGGCTACGGGTTGAGTGGAGAAGGAAGTGGCCAGACCAAACCGGCGTGACCGTGACTTTGTCCAATGGGTGCGACCGCCCGTGATCGGCCGTCTGTGACACAGTGCGTGCAGCACAGAACAGATGGCAAAGACGAGGCGCTTTGCTTGCAGACAGAGGGCGGGTGGCCCAGCCGAGGCCTGTACACAGCAAAGAGGACAAGTGTGGACACACCGTACCCTCGCAGTACCATTGCCTTTCTTCTCTTTTTCTCTCTCTCCTCCCCCTTTTCTGCGTGGACTGATCCGCCTTCTCTTGTTTCTGTGTTGTCCGAACTCCTTCTCATTCAGCCTTTTCTTTTTCTTCTTTCTTTTTCTCTTTCTCTCCTTTTCTCGCTTTTTTCTTTTTTCTCTCTTTCTCTCTTTCTCTCTTTCTCTCTCTCTCTCTTTCTTCACCTTCTCCTACTTCAGCCTCCCTTCTCTCCGTCCGCACCAGGACCTTATCCCACGACAACCACATCGCCGCCATCTTGCCGATCCTACACTCTCACCTTGGCCTCCTCCCTTACTCTCTCAGCTGCCACGCTCATCCTTTAACCTTTCCCCCCTTTTGTCCTCTTTTCTCATACCTACTCTGCTCAGCTCTACCTCTTTCTTTCCTTTCCTTTCCTTTTCCTGTCCTTTCTTGCCCTTCTCCTCTCCCTCTCCTCTCCCTCTCCTCTTCAAGGCGCATCAGCAAAAAAAAAAGAACAGCAACAGAACAGCGATAGACAGTGACAGTAGCAACCCCGACCACCACTCACTCCTCTCCCATCGCTTTGCATCCCCAGAACAGTAACATCTCGCTCGCAGACTCGACTGACAGCCAACACAATTGCTCGGCTAACTTTCTCCGCAACACTTGAGTCGACGCCCGCGACTGTCAACACAAAGCATCTTTACACCGAGCCTAGCCCCAGCCTGTTGCCACAAGTCCTGTATCCCGTCACGTTCAGCCCACACGCTACCCACACACTCCTCCACTCAACTGGTCGTCCCACCAACAGGAAAGAGTTCAGTGCGCATGATAGGCCTGTTCTCCAATGCAAGGCGGCTAGTTGGCCTTACCGTCCTTGCCATTTGCATATGTCTCAGCACTGATTCGACTCGCAGTATTGCTGATGCTCAGCCCCAATCCTGTGGCGGCGCCGCGTTCGCCATCATTGGTACCAAGTTTTACGTCCAGGGCGGGGCCTCATCTCAGGATAACCTTCTCACTCAGTTCTGGGCCCTGGATCTCTCTGTCTCTTGGCAGACCAATAACCCTACCTGGACGAGTCTCAACAATGGCGGTCTATACAATGCCTACCACTCTGCGGGGTTTTCCAGCGACAATAAGACGTTCATCTCCTTTGGCCGCGATACGGCGGCCGACTCTCAATTCATTGCTCCGAATTGGTTGAACGTCTATGATATTGCGTCTCAATCTTGGACCTACTCTGTCAATCCTCCCGTGATGTCGGATAACAGTAGACGCGACTTTTCCGTAGTCACCAACCCAGCTGCCAACCGAGTTTATATTCTCTCTGGCGGAGCAGGCCCTGCGGGGGATTACTGGGTCAACAAATTTAACACGTATGATCCAAGTTCCAGAGCCCTGACCGAGATCACCACACCATCGCCGGGACCGCAGAATATCTCGACTTATTCGGCCGTCTGGTCCAAGAAATTGAACTCGATGCTCGTTATCGGTGGGTCACTACCCTCTGGACTTTCTCAGACGATCTATGTCTACAATGCCGGCACAGAAGCATGGTCAACCCAGGTAGGGAGGAGGAAGGGTGAAGAAGGGTGAGAGGGAAGGAGTGCGCATTGGACCTAGACACATGTGTAATCCAAGAAAAGACAAGGGTTTTTAACTGACCCGTGGGCCCAACATCCCCCCGCCTATTCTAAAAAAAAAAAAAGACGACTAGTGGAACATTTAATCCACGGTTCTCGGCCTGTGCAGCAAGCAGTAAGTTTTCCACTCCTGCATTTTTTTTTCCTTTCTTTGCTCAGTCCAGTATCCTGGAGACAAAACCTACTCACGCATCTGTCTTTTTTCTTTTTTCTTTTTCTTTTTTCAATGCAACAAAGATGCTGATGGGTCACTGATCGCAGTATTTGGAGGATTCACAGCTTCGCCTGGATTGGGAGACCCCCACATCTATCTTCTCGATACATCCAATTGGGGCTGGACAACTATTCAATATCCCGGACAAGGAAGAGGCAATGCTGCATGTGGGATCATTGATGATTACTTTTTAGCTTGGGGTGGGTTCTTACAGGCACCAAACAAGGGCAATGCTGTCCCCACCGGTGAGGAAGCCCTTATCATGTTCTCGCTCTCCAAACGACAATGGCAAAAATCATATACACCCTCGGCGTGGGCAGCGAGCTATTCTAATGGTGGGAATGGCAACAATGGTACCAACAATGGAACCAACCCTCCCAGTGGGAATCCCAACAAGAACCAGGACAGTGGCGGCTTATCAGCAGGTGCCATTGGAGGCATCGTTGCAGGTGCAGTGGTGTTTGTGCTCGCGTTGGCTCTGGGATTTTTCATGTATCGGAGAAGGAACAAGAAGAAGGAGGCATCGACGTTAAAGATCCCGTCGACGAGCCCATCGGATATGGGCCCAGACAACGGACAACGCCCTTCAATTGGTCCACACCGACGTACGGATGAGATGATGATGGCTCAGCACCTTGGGAATACGCCAACGAGGCCATCCCCGCCGGAAACGTACCATTCACTCACTTACACGCCCGATTCATCCGATCATAACCGACCAAGTGTCGAAGGAATGCTCAGTGGTAATAATGGAGGCTACTCCAGCCCACACCAAAGTTCGTATTCGGGACCGTCCGCACCTTCCACTATGCATTTTATCAGTCCTGGGGATGTCTATGGTTCAGGTATTGGCACGGGATCAGGCGATTTCTCGGGACGACACTCGGTCATTAGTGACGGTACAGTAGCTTCGTCTACGTTCTTCCCACCGCCACCGCCATCGAATCCCAAGATCATTGGCAGCAGTGCGCTGCATCCGATCCAAGAGCAACCCCAGGCTCCATTCATGATGGGCAACTCTTCGTCTGCGGGATACTCGCCTGCGGGAAGTCATAGCAGTGGAAATGTTTTGCGGTACAGTGATACTCTATCAAGCTCGCAACCCAATCATTTCGCGAGTGGAGGCGTACCCTATTACCTGAACAGTGGCAGTGGAACCTATTATCCACCCGGGTCAGAAGCGGCTGCTCCGGATCATTACCATGATGACGGTGGTTATGGAAGCAATAGCAACCACAGTAGTAAGCATTATTCGTACATGTCGAATCAATCCCTGTTTTCGGACGGAACAACATCCTCGAACAACCCTCAAGTGTATTTGCATCAATTGGAGCCAGAAACATCCCCTCCTACGGTGCCAAAGAGGCCCGTGAGTGGGCCTCAAGCCGGCCATGGCTTTGGTTCTTCTTTAATGATGATGGGCAATGATGGAGCAGTACCTCCAGGAAATCCGCATGCTCTTCTGCAACACCAGCCGTCTATTCATGTTGGGTCTTCATCGCCACCGCCACCCTCGGAATAAGGATAGAACGATAGATAAATGTATATAGTATGGGTTCAAATAAAACGAAGTAATTTTTTTGTGTACTAAGAGGCCTTGTCCAGCAATTTGGGTAAAGATGAGTGAGTAAAAGAGGGAAAAAATGGGTATTTCTTTTGAGTCAATAGTGGGGAACAAGTATGCTCAGAGAGAGGCTCTGCCTTTGACTTTCTCGTTTGTTCTTTTCGTTTTATCCACAGCAATAGGTTTTATGAATATGTCTATGGTTTTGTCCACTGGTCTCTTGATTGGGCAGCCAAACAGACAGAGAGAGAGAGAGAGAGAAAACAGCTGGGGCCTGCTATTGTCACGATGGAGGAAGGGATGACTGTGGGAGGGGTGGATAAAGAGTGTGCCGAAAATAAAACAACCAAAGGCCCTTAGAGCTAGCACTCCGACGAGGGTTAGAGAGTTGTGGAGAATTGGAAGCAAACAGGTCGGGAAGAGGAAAGGAAAGAAGAGAAGAGGGATCCAGACGCGGTCGGCAACTGAGATGCATGAGGAAACGAGAGCATGTCAGTGCATCAAGTCAGAGCCATTCGTTTTGTATTCCCCCCTTTCCCTTGACATGGGTTGTTTTCATGATTGAGCAAAGCCGAAGTGGGCTGACTCTTTGGTAGCGCCACACCATGAGAACAAGCAAAAGGAAAAGGTCAACCTTTTTGCTGTTGGCTACGGTTTTCAAGAAATTTGTAACAATAGAATATGACATAGATGCGCCTCGAGGATATCTGAGCAAAAAAAAAAAAGAAAAAAAAAAAAAAAAAAAAGAGAGAGAGAGAGAGAAAGAGGAAGAGGAAGGAAAGAGGAAGAGAGAGAGAGAGAGAGAGAGAGAGAGAGAGAGAGAGAGAGAGAGAGAGAGAAAGAGCGAGTGAAAGTGAGAGAGAATTCGACGGTAGAAATAGATAGGGAAGGGCAGGAGCCATTACCATTTTTATTCACTCAAGATTCGAGTTGGTCCTCCGACCATTATTAAGACTGAGCACCATCCCTTAGACGAGGCCGCTGTCGATGACTGCCACGAGAGAGGCCATAGGAGCCCCTTCCTTGACCAAATTTTCGACCCAGGTCATGGGATTAGGGAAAAGACTGCTCAGTTTGGTGACCAATGTCAGTTGGCGGTGTTTGTTATTGAACTTCTTTTCTCTCTCTCTTCTCTAATTCTCATCTCTCTCTCTCTCTCTCTCTCTCTCTCTCTCTCTCTCTCTCTCTCTCTTCCTCTTTCTTATTTCTCCTCTTTCTTATTTCTTTGCTCTTTTCTTCCTCTTTCCTCGCTTTTCTCTTAATCCTTCACCTTTCTCCCATCCCCTGCTCTGCCTGGCTCAGTGCGAGCATTCTGTTGCTCCCATCCTGGTTGCCCACACGCGTCAACGCTGACAGTTCGACACTCAGTCCTCCTTGATTGCTCTGTACCACGTCGTACCTTTTTTGGCTCTATTTTCTATCTCTTCTCTCTGTCCCTTTCCTTCTCTTCTTGATCTCCTGCACTTTCAACTCTTTCAACTCTCTTCTACACCACTCCTCGTCCGACCTGACAGATACACGCACATACACACCTGTGGTCCGACCACCATCGATCCGTGTGTACCGATCCATCTCTTGAGTGCAAACATCTCCATCTTCTTCCTCTTCCTCCCCATCCTTTTCTTTTTAAACGACACAAAAGACAGGAATATGACTTTCGGCTTGACCGCTAGACATCAACGAGGCCTTTTGGCCGCAGGCGTGCTGGCACTCCTGACAACAACGGCGATCCAGTCAGTGGAAGCGTTTGGGCAGAGTAAGTGTCTATTTCGCCACCCTCCAGTCCACATCAGCATACTCCACCCAAAGTACCTCCTAGTTAGGCCTTCTGTCGTCCACCTCTCTCAATGCATATTTCTGGATTTGTTGGATCGTCGCCAGCTGGGGTTTTCGGAGGGGTACATCGAGTCTCAAACAGGGCGAAAAAGGAAAGAGTGTGGGTGTGAGAAAGAGAGTGAAAGAGTGAGTGGGTGAAAGAGAAGCACAAGGGGGAGAGAGCGAGAGAGAAAGTGTTAGAAAAGGGGACCCAATGGGAGCTGTACATTTCACACACAAACACACCCACTCTCACTCCTCTCTTTCTCTCGCTCTCGACATGCCTTGGAGTCATCTTCATTTGCCATTTCACCTCCTCTCCATTCATCATTCGCCATTAGTGCATCCCATCCGAGCGGGAGTCCCAGCCACGCGCCTGGGTCTTTCCGCTTTGAGTGTCCGCTGATGGACGAAGAGTGCAAATATGAGCACCGGAAGACTCTTCATCGAGTCAGCAACAGTGGGACAGGGCGCTGGACAGGGAACCAGGAAAGAGAGAAAACGAGAGCATGCACAACAGCGGATACACAGAGAGAGGATGTGAGAGAAATAATAATAATAATAATGACCCAGAGGGACAGGAGAGCTCACGCGTGTATGATATGGAAAGAGGAAAGGAAGGGTACACAATCTGTCGTACTCGCTCTTCAGGTCCGCCTGCAGCAAATGAAGTCTAGGGAGAGAGCATGAGAAGAGAAGAAGGGGGCTTCGACCGTTACCACATCCAAAGGAGAATGAACAAACAGAGTTGACCTGAGAAGGACTTGGACTCGATCACAAAAAGCCCAGGAAAATACTAGTGCGCCCACATACACACATTCACGCATTCACGCACATTCATACAACACGCACGCACGCACACACACGCACGCACACACACACACACACACACACATACGCTATCTCGCTATCTCTCTCTTTTTCCCGAACGCTTTCATTCTCTCGAATACGGAGCTCCAAAATCAGCGGAAGATCCTACCTATGCCGGGGCTACATGTGCTAAGCTGTCCAGTATGTCCACGGATTATCTGGTACCCCGCTTCCGCTCCACCTTCGTTATTTTTGTATCCACCTTACCTAGTCCAAACTCTTGTCGGTCCCTGGCCTCTTCACCCTCCCCCTCCGCTCCCTGTCTTGACATCGGGATCCCGATGCTACAATTCCCCCCGAGTATGTACTGTGTGTACGCACAGAGGGAGTCCATGTTGCGAGAGCGCGCGACGGGGCCCGCAGTGTAGCCTGCTTGCTAAAGTGCATTTGGCCGATAGGCGGGATCCACATGTGTAGCGGGATGCAGCTGCAGGATTGAGGACATCTCTCTGGTCGGAGGACTCAATCTCTCGGTCCTGCAGCACCAAAGCCAAATGTGTGCAAATCACATAAGCGCATGACCTTTTTTTTTTTTTGAAAGACTTGGCCCAGGTACCGCCTCCTGTACTCATGTATCCATGGCCAGGTACCGGTCTTGTTCTGTTTGCTTATTGTGCACTGTCCTCCTCGGGCTGCGCACACCTGGCCCATCAACTGTCTTGTTGATGGTGGACTCCCTCGGTAGTCTCTAGCAAACAGGACGATACAGACACTCTCTCCTCTTTCTCTTATTCCACCAACCGGGCTGGTCCTAGCTCTCTTCTCTGTGCGGGCTTCTTGGCGTAATGACTGCGTTGTTACGCCTACAAAGTGGACGTCTGTCATTGGCGTGGTGTCCGTTGTATTGGAACTAGCTGTTTGGCTCCCTATCTTTTTTTTTTTTTTTTTTTTTTTTTTTTTTCTCCAGCTCATCATGATTTCGTACACTCAACTACAGGAAGGCTCTCTTGCAAACGACATGAAGGAATGCTCACTGATTTTTTTTCTCTTCTCATTTCCCTCAATCCATCTCTCTCTCTCTCTCTCTCTTTCTCTCTCTCTCATCTTCTCATTCTCTCTTTCCCTATTCTCATTGCTCTCTGCTCCGCCTGTTTGTGGTGCGAATTCGTTCCGGAAAATTAGTGGTTCCCTACAACGGTTCCGCGTGCAATGTAAGGTTAGAGGCCGATCGCAGAGGCCGGTTTTTTCTTTCGTACACGTTCCTTCTCTCTTTGTCTCTGCACTAGTCCATTTTCAGCAGGGTTCATTCTTTTGTCGTAACCTTGATCTCTTATTTCTCTTCTCTTTGTCCCCCAAACACTAACTCTAATTCCATCATGGCAATTTGTATCACCATTTTATTTTTGATCACCTCATGTTGATGTTGATAGGGATACATCGATTACAACGTCTGGCTTCCGGACGGGGCCACCATCGACTCGGTCGAAAAGCAACTGATGGCCTCTGGTCTCTCGCAGGCTAGCCAGTTGATCGACCCTTGTAGGTCAACTTACATGTCCTACCTTTGCTCTTCTGCCTACCCGAGGCCTGTTCGCACTGGTCAAAGTAAGCTACCCGGTCGAGGTCTCACCTTGGGCAAACATTTTTGAGTGCCCGCGTGCTTGCATGAAAAGCAAGCTGGTCTCTTTTTTCTTTTTCTTTTTTCTTTTTCTTTTTTGACCACTTTTACCGTCTACCAAGCTAGCCTTTGGAATCCCCTGCCTCTTTGTTTATTTGTGTAATTCTCATTCCTGAATGTTTTTTTTTCTCCTTCTTACTCTTTTCTTTTTTCTATCTCCACTTGCCCAAAATTAGCCAACAGCTTCAATGTGTTGTTCGCATGCAAATCCACTTGTGACAAGACTCTAAGCGAGTGCAAGGCTAATATTGAATACCTAAATCAAACAAAGCTTCTTTTGCCAGACTGCAAGGCTCCCATCCCCAACACCGACAAACTCCCCACAGGCCCCATCTTGTACCAGAATGACAATTCGTGCAATGCCCTTCCATGTAATGTGTCTTTGGCTCTCATTGTTTCAATAGGCATACGAGCAAACACTGTTGAGATTTCTCGGGTCTGACCTTTCAAGTCAACCCATTACATTTTAATTTTCTAGTCAAGAGCAGCAACAAGACTTGTGCCTCACCTTTGAAAGAGTGTGTTTCACCCTATGTGGTGGATTTAGTCTTCAAGTCTTCCAACGGCCTCAAGAACACGGATGACTTGAATTGCGACTGGTAGGTCAATTTTCCACTCTTTTCCCTGCCTCAGTCTCCACTCCCCTCACCCCACTCCTCTATCTTCTATCTCCACAAAAGAAAACCATAACAAATCTTGTTACCAACAGGGCCACACAGACAAACGTTTAAGCTGACGAATCTCATTTGGGGATCTCTTCACGCATTTGTGCATGATGTTGTGGTGACACAAATATTTGATTCTAGTGGATGTTGTCTTCCTTGCCCACAAGCCAATGCCTTTTACAAACCTGGATTGCTCGACAAGGGGTTCTTTGTGACCGATATCCTGAAGGGTGTATCGGGTGTGCTTTCGTTCATCCTTGCCATTTCCTATGTGGTCCTGCCCGGAAAACTGCAACATCCTAGCAACCTGATCTTTTATGCCGCTGTCTCGACAGGCATCTTCATGATGGCTGTTGCTCCCTCTTATGGGGATCCCCGTCGTGTCCAATGTGCGGCAAACGGTATCGAGGTGGCCAGTTCGTATAACAACACCTGGTGCACGGCTCAAGGCGCTTGGCTTTTGTTTGGTGCAATCTCAACCACGGCCTGGTTGTCGATTGTGATTGTGAATTTGCATCTGCACACGGTCTGGAACTCGAGCTGGCTCTCACAGCGTGCCTGGTTCACTCATACGCTTGGGTGGATCGTCCCGGCTGCCTTTGCAGTGATTGCTGTTCTTACAAAGTCGCTTGGTTGGAACAATTCGAACATGTGAGTTTACTTATCACCTTGTACTTTCTTGTGCTTTCATGGGCTTTGAATGACATTCCAAGGATTTTTATTCATTTATTAACAATACTCTTTGTACTATCCTACTTCCTTTCCATTTTGATTTATTATTTGTTTGCTCCGCATCCTTTAATGTAAACGAATAGGTGTATGGCCACAGCAGATACTGCAGACGTACTCCTCTTTATTCCCCTGGGTGTGATCATGATTCCGTCGACATTGCTTCACATGGCAACCTTTGCTCATATTATCAAGGTCACGATCCAGGCCGAGCGGTCCGAAACTGTCTCTCACTCGACTCTTTCTTCAGGTCGAGCTGCCCGAATCTCGCACCGACGACATGTCCTCAATGCCATCCGAATCCAATGGCGAGCGGCTGTCCTGGCGATGGTTGTTTGCAGTTCGATTCTAATTTACTGGACCTTCTATGTGATTGAGGGTTCCAAGACAGACACAGCCTGGATGAGCACATGGAAGATGTGTATCTTGACACGTCAGGGAAGCCAAGAAGAGTGTGGTCAGCGATTTGCAACGGGCCATGTGCCCGACTTTTTGTTTATGATGATCACGGAGGGTCTTGTGAGTACAACAGGGCTGTGGATCTTTTTGCTATTCTTCAAGAAGACGTTGATGCTCGAATGGAGGGACTACATGGCTGGCTGGATCTGCTGTGGAGGCCGGAATCGCCGGAGGGAAGCTGAGCAGTTCTATGTGATCTAAATCATCCAATTGAACTGCCCAAAGCCCCTGCTCTTCACCTTTCTCTCACTTTCCATCATTCTTTCCTCTTCTGATATGATATAGATTTTATTTTCGTAGTACTGTTCATCCATTTACCCTTTCCATCTGTTTCGATAACCTCACCATAATAAAACACACCAGTGCTTTTCATGCTTTTACACAATTGGCGTCCATCTAGATTTGGATAAGGTGCCAAAAAGTCCAATGACAAAGACAAAGCGCTTCCCTAAACATTTCCCTACCCTCCTTCCTCTCAAATTCACGACCGTACCCGCACGATCTAGAATACTATCAAGGTACCTTTTCATCCATGTGAACGCCTGAAACTGAAGAGTGATCTGCAAGTCGGATACGCATCCATTAGCAGAATATCGGGGAAAAGTTAGACCCGCTCACAAGTATCTCCAAAGGGCACCGCGTCTGAGCGGTACATTAAACTAATTGAGACGTGGTACATGAGGGGAGGCACCGTTTGGTTATCATTAATTTGTAGAGTATATGAATCCAGGTCGATCCCAAAAGTGAGCTTGACACGAACCAATGCTGTGGGTGATGCAATCGTAAGCATGGAAAGTGGTAGAGCTGAAATGCTCTAGCCCAATGATCCCTAGCTATTGCTGGGAGAAAGGAGAGGCAGGGGATACGTCCTATGAGCTTTGTGATAGGACGCAGGAGAGGGTACCTATGACTGTGGATCAAATTCACGACGAGCCTAGGATGGAAGAATGCGCTGTTGACCCGAAAGCCTTGGGGAGGGGTGATACTATTTCTCTTTCATGTTTGGAGACAGAAAACGAGTGCCAATTGCTGTGGGTGAAGGTGTGCCCTCAGGCCTCAACCAAAGGTATAGGTGGGATTCGATTGGGTGTGGAGAACGCCGCCGCTCTCTTTTGTTTCCCCCCTTCTTCCATTAAGGGTCTTTTCTTTACAAACCCACAGACAGAGGAGTGATCCTATAGCGTGTCCATCACGCACATCAATACATCTCCCTCTCTCTCTTTTATTATCCCGAAAGAAAGACCAAGGATGCCAAGGATGCCTAGGGACTATTCGCAGACAACGCAGCGACATCAGAAATTCACTTCAAAGCTTCCTTACGAATACCATTTTGACGACTCGAATGACAACGAGGAATCAATCTTTAACGAGAACAGAGCCTTTCAGATGGACCAACAGAGCACCGGAGCCAATACCTACACTAGTCGTCAAAAAGGAGAGGTTGCCAAGACGACAGAAGCGACAGCCACTATCGAGTCTCAGTCTTCAACCACACCTACAGTAGACCCTGCTACGACGGTACTTTCAACAATGGAGTCTCATGATAACCCTGCTCGTCGAGGTCGTGGTCGTCCAAGAAAGAACACCCCAGGGTCTGAGTCTCCCACTGTTTCAGCAGCAACGGTCACCACAGCAGGAAGTCCTGCAGAAGAGCCACCTGTCCGACGAGGACGTGGACGACCCAGAAAGTATCTCGAGGCCCCTGTTGCACTCGTTGTACCAACCGTACGACGCAAGCGGGGCCGTCCCAAGAAATATAACCCAAATGCTCAACCCAGCGCACCGGTAGCGGTTGTGGAGGAGGAAAAAGAAGTTCGTGGACGTGGCCGACCCAGGAAGCTTGAGGAAGAAGGCGAAACGACTTTAGGCTCGAGACTAGCATAACTATTTGTCTTGTCTTGTTATTTTCTCTCTCTCTCACACACTCTCTCTTATTCTTTGGCTTCCCCAAGAGCAGACTGGGAAAAGAAGCAAGAAAAAAGAAAAAGAAAAAGAAAGAAAGAATACAACTCGTTTCCAACAAAAGAGCGTCGC
Organism: Mortierella sp. BCC40632; assembly: GCA_011634665.1. Lineage (NCBI taxonomy): Eukaryota > Fungi > Mortierellomycota > Mortierellomycetes > Mortierellales > Mortierellaceae > Mortierella > Mortierella sp. BCC40632. The sequence continues at coordinate 326,884 of WAEK01000023.1, forward strand.
TTGCAGAATCTCCTCAAACAATACAGTCCACTCATTCTCTTTGTGTTGAAACGATCCACTAATTGTTGTTTTTTTTTTTTCTTTTTCTTTTTTTTTCTTTCTTTCTTTCTTTAATTCTTTCTTTTTTTTTTTTTTTTTGTGAGGTCTCTTTTCTAGAGAATTCTAATGTTACAATTTCTATAATGCATTCTCTCTTTCTCATTATCCCAGTAGTTTTTTTGTTTTTTTGTTTTTTTTTTGGGCAAAGGGGACGAGGAAGAGCCTTTGCGATGTCGACCAACAACGAAAAGGGTGGAGGTAGTAACAGCAACAGACAGAGAGAGAAAGAGAGAGAAAGAGAGAGAAAGAGAGAGAAGAGAGCCCTTTGATAGAATCGATGTAAAAAATAAATAAAGAAATGAATACCCAGGCCTAGGGATACTCTCCTTCTTTGATCTATCGTTGATGTCTTTTGCTTTCATACCTCCTCCTCCGAGCATCTGGCACACGGGATTCATAGAACGAAAATCTGCATCTCTGATTCAGTACCCGCACACTAACCCGCATTCCACGTTTTATTTTTCTCAATAATAAAAAAAAAAACTCCCCGAAGACCCTTAGATTAAACAGCTACCTGTAATAGACTGGTTCTTCCTAATAGAAGAGAGAAAAGAAAAAATGTGTGCGACGTGTCGTGAATCATGGTTGGTGTTTACGGATAGATCCTGAGGAATAAAAGCTTGGTTGTCATCTCCTGCTACACATCGGCTAGAGTACGCCTAATAATCTAAAAAGTGGCAAGCTCGCCAAATCTGGTATTTAAGCAAACGAGGATGAATGGAGTGAGTGTGTCGGAGAGACCATTTTCTCTCTAGTGGATTGTTTCTCCTCTTTCTTCTCTTCCTTCCGCTTTTGGGTCCCTGACAAAGACAGACGCCCAACACTCTCTCGCGATGACAGGACGAGTCCCGAGTATGGGCGAAGGTTGATTGCAGCCTAAAAAAAAAGACTCTATCCATAAAGGATCAAGCGGTGCTTGTGCCTTTGGCTGGACCTAGCAGCAAATTTCCTCTGAAAAGGAGTTGGGGCCTGGATAGGGTTGGGTTGGTCAGGCCCGTGTAACGGAGAGAAAAAAAAAAAGAGAGAGAGAGAGAGAGAGAGAGAGAGAGAGAGAGAGATATATATATAGAGAGAGAGAGAGAGAGAGAGAGAGAGAGAGAGAGAGAGAGAGAGAGAGAGAGAGAGAGAGAGAGAGAGAGGAGAGAGAGGAGAGAGAGAGAACATTTTGATGGATGGAGGTGGTGGACATGGTCAAAAGCCACCAGTTGAGATGCGATCTCGTCACTTGGAGGAGCCTGTTTGAACGACGACCGCATCTGATTGGCGATTCCTCCCTGCTTACCGCCAACACCCACCACCACCACCACCACCACCACCACCGCTACCGTTGCCACCATCACCACTGCGCGGTGACGCAGCCATCCTATCCTGATCGCCCCTCTCTCCCTCTCTCTCTCTCTCTCTCTCTCTCTCTCTCCCTCTCTATTTTGTTCCAGTACTCGCCTCACACACACGCATTTCACCACAGACACCATGTCAACGGCCGACTTGGGAAGGACTCTGACTTCATTCCTGCCTCCCAACCTCTCCATCGACGCACTCTATGCAGCGCTTCGGCATGGAAGCCATCAGAGGTACCACACAGCGCCTTTATTGTGCTTACCCTGGAACGGGATGGCATCCCAACACTGGCTGCAGCAGAAAAACGTTCAGATTGTTTCGAGTCTAACGCCTTTTTCTTTTCTTGAACGGCTCAACAAAAAAAAAAAAAAAGGCCTATTGCTTGGTCATGCAAGAATGTTGCTATAGTCCCATCCTGGGTACCTGACAAAAAAGTCCCAGGATTAATGAAGTACGTTCCAATAACAGTAAAGCCCTTTATTGAGGAGATTGTGAAAGTCAAGAGTCAGCTCATGCTAACACCTGGGTTCATTTTTTGCACACTAATAGCCCTTCTCTGAGGCTTTTGTCCCGACTAATGAGCACAGGTGGGGATGCCAGGCTTTGGGATGCTTGTATGGAGGATATCTCCATGTTCCATGGACAGAGCAACATCAGCCAGGTACTCTGGAATCATTCAGGCAACTTTTTTGTAACCATCGACGAGAAAGGAAAGCTCGTCATCTGGGCGAACAAGGTATCCCATTCTTTGATGCTTCGACCTTTTAGAGTCATAGGATGGGTTATGCCTCTAGCATATCTCCATTCTAACAATAGAGCGTGGATTGGATTTTCAACTATTAGCGATACCTCAACGCATGGCTGCCAGTTTACATGGTTGTTCTCTATAACCCTGTGGTCTGTTGCGAATGGATCAACCCAGAGCGGATGGTATGAACGGTGCCGAGGAATAGTCCTTTTTTTTCCCTCCTTTCTTCGCTTGCTAAACACATGCGTGGTCTCAGGGTAATAACAACTCTTTGCTTGACTTTTATAGTATGTAGCGTCGAAATCGGACGGAACGACTAGATACGAAAGAGAACGAACAGGACGACACCGAAGCCCCCCTGCTTTGGTCATCCTTAGTGCCGATGGACATGTAAGTCTGGCTGTGTAGAGCCTTTTAACAAGAACCTTCTTCATCTTTTTAACCGAGTATCAATTGACTGATCCCCCTTATCATTCTTCTCGACTCGATCTAGCTGACAGTTTTCTACAAACATGCAGGACAGGTCTTTACACATGAATCTACACGACTGTTTCAGCACTCAACTACCGAGGATCTTACGTCCTCAAGGATATCCCATGGATCTTTTATGAGCAGCAGTAGGTGTCGTGTACTTCTGATTGCAGTATCGCATGCGGATCAAATCCAGTGGACAGGAAAACTCATTGGAGATATCTGATGGTTTCTTCTACATGTTAGATGATGGAATCTATCTTGTTACCCATGTCAGCAACTCTCTCCCTTCAACGATCAACCTCTATCACATCGACCTTCGGTTTACGCCTGAAGTCTCCGTCCAATGTAACGCCCTCGCTATACTTCACATTTCCAGTCCGTTAACGGGACCAGGATCTGTTATGACTCCTGGAGTGGTTCATCACATTCAGTTGCTACCACCTTCTTTTGGACGGCCATGTTCCGTCGCTGTCGCACTTGGTTCTAGGGAAGGTACTCTACGCTTTTTTTTTTTTTTTTAAAAGTATCATGCCCGGACTATCGCTTTATCAGAGTATCATTCTACAGTACTCACCAGTTTTCCCGCTTTCTTTGCGTTTGATTCCTCTGGTGGCAGAAAACGAGTCAGGGAACGTTTCATTCAAAAGTCAGGTCGTTGTCTGGGACATTACTCCAAAGCTCTTGGGATTCCATCCAGCATTCCAAGAGTTATCCACTCGACGGAATGATGCCGTAGCAGGACAGCCATCTCTAGTAAGGACTAGAGACATTTTCTTTCCTCTAGATTTCGTCCGCAAACTCGTCCATCATCGACTCAGGATATCTTAAACCGACTAACACGAGATTCCCCCTCCTTTGCTGGATTTTGCTTTTTATGATACAGACATTTGTTATGGTCGGAGAGCGCTCGTTCCACGGAAAGTTTATCTCTGCAATGTCGTTCATACCAAGGAGTAGAGAACTTATCCTGGGATTCTCGGATGGAGGCCTAGTGGGCCTTGAGAGGTAATTCCTCTAGTTTTAATCTGCAATCCAAACAGTGATCGCATAGCAATTTATTAATGGAGGCTAACATTTTTATTTACTTTATGCCTTCTTCTAGTCGCTTCTCTGGGCTCTTGGATTCGACGCCAACACATTTGGATGGGTTCCGGAAGGAGAGTGACGGTGTTCCTATTATTGCATTACATCCTTCTCCAAATGGCCTGGCTCTGCTCTACAGGACATTGAACGGTCAGATCTCAAGTGTATCCACTTCAGACGCTCCAGGTAAATTTCACATTTTTTCTCGATCTGTCATGGATAGTTTTTCATGTTTGCGCCTCATACAACATCTGCTTACAATTGGTATGACCTTTACTTTTAGCGCCCGCTTTCGACCCTGATCTGGATTCTCTTGTGCAGTATGCAGTGGTGGCAATTCTGAACGAATGGGACTATTCAGACATCATCTTTACAGTTGTTGCTGCCTCGAAAACGTCAACAGACTCCAGTATGTATTACACTGCAGCTTGCCAAATACTTTGGAAACTTGACTGAGCCGATGGACATTGAGTCGAAACTAAATAGATTTTTGATAACCACATTAGAGCTAGTGGATCGTTTTATGGAGAGCATCTTCAAGAGCTACGATCTTATCAAAGGCGCAGAGGATACATCGCAGATTGAGCCATTCTTGCCTAAGGCTTCAGTCTTGAGACGGATGCTCGCTTTCCAGTTGGTACTTTTCCAGGCTATTCCAGAAAAGTCTATTCAATTCAAGGTGACCAGTGCACTTTTGCATCTGCAGTCTATCGGAGAGGCGCTTTCAGGATGCTGTACCTCGGATCCATCCACTCTCGCCGCCCATTTAGAACTTGTGCCCGGTGTTACGCCAGGACAGCAACCTCCACAGCAACTGACTTTTAATACGGATGCACTTTGGTCCATCTTCCCTCTCTGTGGATGGACGTTGGACTTTTGTACGGTTCTCTTCCGGGAACTGGCTATTTTCCTGAATATGAGAACAGCAACCTCTTCATCTGGCTCAAACCTCGCCTCTGGTGGGCAAAGTCCTCAGATGCAACACAGCAGCCCGACTCAATCGTCCGCTTCTTCAGGGGGAATCGCACCAAGTTTTCTGTGCTTCCTGTACCACAGCCGTGCTAGGAAGACGCTACGCTCCGTACTCATTCTCCTAGAGCAGTACCAACTATTCGTACGAAACCGAGAGGTGCTCTATATGCGCGTGATTCAGTCAGGTGGACCCATTGAGGCGCCACCACCCCAGAACGCTACAGGCAGTAATAATAATTCTGGAGCAGCCAACAGCCGAATCAACTCCATGAGTGTTCCAGAGTTAATGGCACTAAAGGACATTCAGTTGTCAACTTTATTCCAGTATGTCGAGACTGCCTTTTCAAGATGCCCGCTCAAGATTGGGGTGCTCAAGTCCATGTTGAGGGACCTGAATGGAATCGGGACCCAGGTGGACTTTAATCGAGTCAATGGCAGTAACAACCCAAGTGGCAACAATGCTTCGAGCGAAATCCTGGATAAGACACCCTCGGACCATGCTATTTTTATCAACGGAACGATTCCATTCACTAACAGCAATGCTGTGGCACAGGCAAAGACCGAGCTAAGGATGATCACTAGGAGGTACCCTAACCCATGGGAATTGAACAAACTCGTCTTTGCCACGCTTCAATGGTTTGATCTGGAACCAGCAAGCATGACGCCCAGTCCACAAGCTGAACCACGACAAAAGTCTTTGGCAATGCACCCATCTAGGTGTCGAATTGACCCTGCGACTGCTTTGAAAGCTAGACCAAGTTCTATGATTTCCACCAATGCAGGAAAACCGCCATACACGCTGCTACAGCATCAGCTCTCGAATATGAGCAATCCAGGTGCACATTCAGGACCTCGTCCACAGCCTATGATTGCTCAGGCACGGCGGCATTCTCATGGATTCTCGGAATCTTCTCTGGGTATTGCAAACGGATCCGCAGCAGGAGCAGGCCATGTAGATTCGACAGCTCATCATCCAGGCTCTGAGATGTACGGCCTTCCTAGTGTCTGGGGAATGACTGACAATGATAGTTTCGATGATGATGTATTCGCTCGCAACGACGATGCTGATGAAGCCGAGGCGAGTGCTCTAAAGTCGATTTGTCTCCAGTGGAACACTCTACTGGCTGACCAGGAAGCGAATCAGCGTTTGGATGGACATGATGCGCTGCCTGAAGATGATGTTGACATGGTTCCCGATGATGATACGGCCATGGACAATGAACTTGAGAATGAAGAGGAACTCGAGTCAGATGAGGATCTACGGGAAAAGACACGTACTGGTCCTGTGCCTGGCAGTATGACGCGACGAGAGTCGAGGAGGATGTCGATGATGGCGACGCTCAAGCCATCTTCACAATGGCTTTTACAAGAGTTCCAGACTGTGTCCAAGAGAACCCGTTCAGACTGGACTGTTTTCCCAGTCCTTGGATACGATCGACCTTTTGCAGGATTTGAGAGTGCGACGGTTGAGAGTGGACAGTTGACGTTGTTGGGACTTCAGGGACATTCGATTCCCTTGGATCTTCGATCGTCTGAAGATCCTGTCTCTTCGCAATCGACGATTGAGGCGCAAGTACGGAAGCGACGCTTTGGAGTCGATCCTATTCGTAAGACCAAAAAGTACAAAACCACAGGGCATGGAAGACAATGTATCCGGTAAGTGAGAATTTGAATGAGTTTGCACAGAAAAAAAGAAAAAAAGAAAGAAAGAAAGAAAGAAAGAAAAAGGACAGTCTAGTCCCTTCTTCCCCCTTTTTTTTCTCACGAGTCTTTTTTATTTATTTATTTATTTTTATATATTCCTTTGTAATGGGACACAAACGCATCAAGGTGTCTACAAATCTCGACATCTAATAGCGCCAATGTAAAGCCTACGTTGGCCAATAGTGGATTCCGAAGGCCGATTCCTCATCAGATTGGGTTGGGACCGACGACTGTCAACGATATCGCATCGACTACTCTTTGGTATCATAACTATGACCGATCCTGTATCTGTGGCGGTATGTGGCTCGAACTGTAGTACGAAAACCAATAAAAAAAAAAAAAAAAGAGGAAAAGAGCTTGGGCTGGAGCAACTATTTTTTTTTTTTTTTTTGCTGGTGGTAAAGGTAAAGAGACTAGACCTAAATCTTCGTGGAGGTCTGTGTGATCAACAACAAAAACACAGGCACACAAGCCCATGGATTATCTCATACATTCACGCACATACACCACAAAAGATGATGACGAAGGGAACTTTTTTTTTTTTTTTACCACGAGAACTAGCACGACTTCAGTACACATCCCGCTACCTATTTCTACTCTCTTTTTTCTCTCCTTACACATGTGTGTGTTATTTTCCACACCTTTTTTTTTTTGTTAAAGAGAGAAAAAAAAAAACGCTCGTGGGTCACGACATTTCAACAGTAAAAAAAGAAAGAAAGGATCCACTGTCATTAGGGACATGGGGGCAAAAGAAAAGAGGGATAAAAGAAAACAAACAAGGCACTCCAAGCAGTAGCTGGAATCAACGGTGGTGGAGTAAATCTTTTATTTTATAAATCCCCGAGCTCAAGCCTCGACATCAGACGGAAAGATTCAGTAGAAAGAGAGAGAGAGAGAGAGAGAGCGTGTGTGTGTGTGTTTGTGTGTGAACGAAGCTGCGGTCCTATCCGTTAGCGAGAGTACAAAGGTGTGTGGTGACAAGATCAAGGAATGAGTAAAAGCTTCGATTCTCCTCTTCGCCCTTCTCCTATGTAGCACATTCACTTGCACGAAAGAGCTGTCGTTGTTGCGTTGTTGTGTCGCTGAACCCTTTTGTGGTCTCTTTCTCTCTCTCCCTTCTCTCTCTCTCTCTCTCTCTCTCTCTCTCTCTCTTTTCTGTTCGCGTGTGTGTGTTCCTCTTTCCGTTCTCGCTTTTCATCGCATTCACTTTCTCTTTTTCTCTTCCCCACTGGGACGTTTTTGTTACAATCTCCCGATCTCATCACGAGCAAGAGTATGTTGCAAACAAAACTAAATGACGCTACCGGTGAAATTTGACTGTTGTATCTCTGCGCTGCTTGGGGGAAGAAAAGGCTGGCAGTCGTCGTTCCCAATTCGTATGTCGGGCCTGCAGGACATTGGACCATGGCCATGCAGGATGCACAGAGTTGCAGGAGGAGTTTGACCCACCGTATGTAGTCGGCGTTCTATCACATCATTCAGAGTAGGAGCGCACGAGCCGGAATAGAGGCATCGGCGCCGAGAAGAAAAGGAGAGCGTATGTAATGCACAGAATAAGCGGGACACAAACATGGTGGGATACAGAAGATGCAGGCACGAGTACTGAATAGTACACATTGCGCGATAGAAGCAGCCGTGGTGGTGGTCTTGGATTACGTTCGGGGAGCACAGAAGCGTTGGCTGATCCCCAATACTCTTGGGGAGCCTAGTCAAGCTTGTCGACCTGTATTTCTCGTTTGTATTGGCTCTTCTTACTCTTGATCCCCATCATTACTGCGACAGTCGTTAACCTCTCTCTGGCAAATGGAGGACCTGCTGCTTCCCGAGATGACCCAATGGTCATCCTCTAGTAATACCTTCAAAGTTGATCGTCTCTCCTCTCTTCTTGCTTTCCCACCCGTTCTCATTTTTACCTCTCCTGTCTCTCTGAGTGGCAACACCAGCAAAAAGGCTGATTTTTTTCTTTTCTTTTCTTGTCTTTTTACTCTTTCTTGTTTATGGTTGTTCTTTTTCATTCGTGCAACGACTCTCTGAGCATTGCTTGACAAAGTGTTGACGAAAACTCGGCACCAGTTTCTCGTTTAGTTTTCTCTGCCCTGATTTACCATAAAACTCACCTTTTGTCCGACTATTCTACCTTCTCCCTCTTCCCTTCCCTTGTCTGTCTTCCTATCATTTCTATTTCTTTCTCTCCCCTTGCCCTGGATCTATATTGTTATATCTGTTCCACCACCATTACCTTCTCCAAACACAGCGGCACTCTCCTTCCCGGTTGCTCATCACCTGAGAAGATCGATTATCGACGCCCATTACAGCACAGCAAACCTTATCCACGGTGCCTAGACGTCAGCAACAATCACCTTAGATAGCCTCACTCCTACCACAGCCAAATACCTTGAACTTTGCCGTCTCTCTAGCTCAGAGGTATTATTCTTTCTGTCTCGTTCAGTGTTCATTTTTTACTGGTGTTTGGATGGGGAATCTGCGCCTTGGTTTCTTTCTAGAGGCGAAAAAGCTTTTCACGGCCCCCCAGCCCTTGCCTTTTGCCTCCCCTCGCTCTTTCTCTTTCTCTCTTTCTCTCTTTCCAACCCCTGCTTTGGACGATCTGTTAGCGAGTGGCAACCCGCTTGTTTGCCTTCAGATCCTGCTCTTTTCTTTTTTGCCTGCATAAGACTCCTAGTGACCTAAACCCCTACTCTCTATATCACCATCACCACCACCACCCCCTCATTCTTGTCTGTTTTTTTTTTTCTTTTTCCTCTCGTGCTGTGATGCGCCTTTTTTTTTCTTTGCCCTTGTCGTAACCCCTATGCCGCAAAAAGAGAGATAGAGACGCGAGCAGTGCTTGGGAAGTGGAGAGTACAAGAATTGAATCCCAGCCGTAGGCCAGGGGAAGGTGTGTGTGTGTGAAGGCAGATAGATGAAGAGGAAGAAGAAAAAAAGAAAGAAAAAAAGGGCTAGGAATGGGAGAGGGGAGAGGAGAGGGAGAGAGAGAGAGAGAGAGAGAGAGCATTGGGCATTGTGGGAGATAGATAGGGATAGGGTGGTTGGGATTGTTGTTCTGTGCTGTTTTCATGCAAAGCCTTGCGCACTTGCATAGATTTTTTTTGGGTTCTGCCTGTCATACGTACTCCAACGAATGCCGACTTTTTGCCTTTCCCCTTCCGCCTGCGTGTGACTCCCTGATCGAGGAAGACGGCAACAGAATTGACTGAACGAAAGAAAGAAAGGAAGAAAGAAAAGAAAGAAAGAAAGAAAGAAAGAAAGAAAGAAAGGTGGAATGGCGGAAGGGCTTGGTTGGACAAGGCATCAGCAACATTGATAGCACCAAGAAGCGCGCACCGAACAACAAACACCCACTGCAGCATGAGATAGAGGGGAAAGCTGCCGTCCTCTTTTCTTTTTTCCCTCTCCTTTTCTCTCTTTCCGCTTTTTTTTTTCTCCCAAGCACTGACTTCAATTCTGTCGTATGAAGACAAGCGCGAATGGCCCCAAGCGGAGGTTGTTTCTCTTGTTCTCTTTGCTGCATGCAGACAAAGAAGCTACAGCAACAACAAAGAAACACACACATACACACACACACACACACATACTCATACACACACACACTGCAGAGCCTCGAGTCTGCATGTAACACGTTACAGCATAATAGTGCAACTACACCATGCGGCATCACAGCACTGATTGAAACATGGACACTGGACTTTACTGCAAAAAGCGTGAAAGAGACTGGAAGGATGCGCACAGTCCCGGTTGAGCATGAAGGGACACACAGGCGCAGGGGAAAAAAAGTGGGAAGAAGATGTGTTTGAATAGAGGGTATTCTATTGAAGAATAGAAAGAGGAGGATGTTTGGATCATCGAATAACGAGGTGTGTCTCCTGGGTGAAAGAGCCTACTTGGACCGACTTGTGCCTGAAAAAAAAAAAAAAACCTAGGCTGGTCATAGCACCTTTGTCCAATCAGGGCTCATGATTGGGAAGGATCGGACGTTAACCATTGACGATCGGCCAGATGGTCTAGATATTGTGTTCTTGAAACGTTTCTAACGAGGGCAGTTGGCGGTTTGCTACTCTACCTTTGTCCCTATACCCTAGAAGGAAAGAAAAAAAAAGGTGAAGTAAGCCAATGGTTGGCGGTCATATTTAAGGAAACGAAAAAAGAAGGATCTGTACTCCTACCCTCTCCCTTTTGCCTGCACGCACTTGTTCTTGCAGAACAGGCCAACCGAAGTAAAAGGTAAGGAACGATCAGGAATGACCCGCACAATGGCGCAACCCGACCTTCTTTTGGTCCGCCTCTTTCCTCCCCCTGGATCCTCCTGCCTGCCTTCTCCCTACCCAACAACCCCTAGCCGTCCGCCTTCCCATACCCCTTTGGAGTGCATCCAGGAATGCACCCTGTCGCATTGCCAAAGAGCTGCTGACAACTTGCTCTTATTCTCGGATATCAGACGCGCAAATGTCAGCGAGAGAGAGAGAGAAAGTAGGCAGGAGAGTAAAGAGTGCTCTAGAAGAATGGAAGGATTGGGTCAGCAGAGAGCAGAGAGAGAATGGGTGCAGCGGATCGTACTACAACACCCTTGATTTGACCTTCCAGAGAGAAGTGGTTATCTGTCTCTTCTTCACCCTCTCTCCCACACGCACTCGAACACGAACCGTCATGTCCGACAGAAGCAACAGGGAGTAACCGACATGATCTTCTCGACCATCTCCTACTCATCTCTCCTCTCTTCTCTCTCTCTTGCACCCCTCGCCAACCACTCAATCGCCTATTGATTCACTCCACCTTACCCATCTCTTTCTCTCTCTTTCTTCCCTGAGACTAGAACGAGAGAAGAGAAAACCACACCAAGTGCCACAGTGTCGGACAAAAAAAAAATATTGGTCTGGTAAGCAAAATATAGCTCTGCTTACCGGAGTCAGGAACAGAATCTCAATCGCCCATCCAACAAAGCCCCCCCCCCCTCTCCCTCCTTCTCCTCTTCCTCTTCCTCTCCCTTTTCCCTTTTCCCTTTTTCCCTCTCTTTCTTTCTCTCCTTATTGATGGCACCACAAGCGTCGCTATTCAATCCCCAATAGGGAAGAGATAGTTGTTTTTCTCAATCATGGATATTTGTTACACCTCAAGGGAGGAGCATCCACACACACACACATCCATGGAGACACAAGCCAGCATCTCGTCGTCATTGTGTGTCTGCGTGGCCTTTGCTTTTGTGCAAGCTCCTGAAAAAAAATCTGTCCAACTTGACAAGGGCGAGAGAGAAAGAGAGGAAGAGCTTGCATTTGCCAGATGGTCGATTGAATGAAAGGGTGAACAAAAGTGAGAAAAAGAGGAGAGGACAAAAAAAAAAAAAAAAAAAAGACAAACTCATGATCACCGTGTTCTTCCCAGTGGGCTACGCTATGTTCGGCCACTATCCGAAGAATGTGCACCCATGGGCGGAGGATAGCAGAGTAGCGTGCGTTTGTGCTTTCAGTTAGGCCCATCCAGGGACTAGGCAAAAGAACAAAGCCTTGGGACAAGCCAAGGAGACTTTGAGAGAGATGGGTTTATCCTCGCGTCGATCGTGGATGTCCTTATAAGATCCCTTCATGCTCTTTTCTCCCTTCACACTCTTTCCTGTGTCCACCCCCACCTCCTCTCCCCTCTCTTCCATTCCTCTCTCATCCACGGTATTTTCGTTACTCCCTGTGGCGAACGCGAGCTATTCTCATTATTCAATTGTCGATATCCCAACTGCGCGGTCCCTCTGCCCACCACCTTTCTTCTATCCTCCTTTCTCTACGCTGCCTCTCCTCCCTCTTCTTCCTCTTCTTCCTTTCCTCTCACCCCTCCCCTTGCTGGACAACACCAGATCACAAGGCAGCCTTTCGCTCTTCTGCCACTTTCCTGACAAAAACTGACTCGAATCCTCGGACAGCATAGGTCTTCCTTTCCCCTCCCCTTCCTCCTTCAGAAAGCCCTACGAGTCCAGTTTCCAACCAGAAAGGTAATGCTGACAATGAATTCTGAGTACGGTTGACGACCTGGGGTCCCTCTCTATCTTTGCCTTCAACTAGGACGCTCTCATAGTGCTGTTCGCTCTGCCTACTTCGCTATCGTCCTTTCTTCTCCTTCCCTTCTCCTTTTCCCAACTCTTGTTGGTTGGTTGGTTGGTTCATTCATGTGGTCAGCCAATATGCCAATCCCAACTGTTTTCTCTTTTTCGTGATCTATCTAAAAGGACCCGTCTCTGGGCACAATGTCGGTCAGAAAGAGAAAACAAAAGAAAGAGAGCTGTGTCGTTCACAATCTCTGGACCCTTTTTTTTTCTTTTTCTTTTTTTTTTTTATGACGTGAGAGCCATTCTGCATGGTGCCTGCATGGTGCCTGCAATGGAGCCCTGCGGCAGGCCCAAGCGCCATTAGCCATCCTGCATCTACCAACCTTGGCGCCTCTGCCTTGGGTGAGGGATACTCCCAGCACGCGCGTCCTCTTTTTTTTTTTTTCCTCCCTCCGTGTAGGTTTTTTCTTTCTACATCCAACCGTAACTGCTAGAACGAATAGCAATGGTTTGAGGCAAGCGAGACTGAAATGGACACAGGGTGTCTCTCTTATTCCAACTTTGGGCCAAGATGCAGATGCACACCCTTGGACCCCGAAGGACTGTTCAACAGTCAGGCTTTTCACCCGTAGCACCTGTTATCTCTCCATCCCCCTTCTTCCGACTATCCAGACACGCATACGCGATACCTGTTCTAATTCCGGCCCTCTTCAGCCCTTCTTGTGTATTTTGTTCGCGAATCGATAGACTGATACACTCCCTCTTTCTTTTTCTCACTTTCTCACTTCTCACTTTCTTTGTCTCCCTGACATACAATCTCCCTAGACCAAGGTCTGTAGGTTGGCCAAAAAAAAAAAAAAAATAGCCCTTCGGCAGTTTTCATTCTCCACAACCACATTATTGCCTACATTCTCTTGTGTTTGCTGTCCTGTCCGATTCGTTCCTTCTGTTGCTGTGCACTTCCAGCTTCTTTCCGGCCTGCTCAAGGTAACAAAAAAAAAGCTAAGGATAGGCTATGAAAAGAAATATATATGCATCCCATGGTCCTACCCCACCGGATCTCGCTTCGACTCTTTTTTTATTTTCCTCCTCTCTCTCGCTCTTTCTCCTCTCTCTCTCTCTTTCCCTTTTCTCTTTCTCCTTCACAAACACGCACACGCACTCACACACACACTTACGCATTTTGTTCCCGCGCCATTGTTTCTCTCCTTCTATTTTGCTGTTCGTTTGCCAGTTGTGCTCGCTTTCAACTCCGTTCAGACCACTAGCCGACAAAGCCCAGAGCAACGCTCATTGTGTTTCCACCTTGCTCCTCTCCCGCGACCCTCCTCTAGCACAACTTCCTTAGCAAGTTTCAAATGAACTCAATCTCAACGCCGACTCGCCAGATGCCCCCTCAAGACGAACACAACGCCATGCATCCTGCACATGCACATGCATCCGTGCATGTACCCGTTCACAAGCACCACCACCAGTACCACCATTTTCCACAGCAGCAGCAGCAACCGTTCCAGCCCCAGCACCCATTTCAACAGCAGCAACAGCAGCAACATGGGCATATCCACCATGGGCGCAACTCGAGTCAAGGCTCACCTCATGCTCCACCTCAACCACAAAACAACCATACTGGGCACCATGGCCATCACCCATATCATGGCCGACATGGAGACGAGATGTCCAGCTCTCCTCCTCCACACCCATTCCCGCTCCCTCCACATGCGGACGGGCACTCTGTCCCACAGGGTTCACGATCGCAGGAGATGCAAGAAGAGTCTGTACACCCATTGCACCATCAACAGCAACAGCATATTCTCCGTCTCCATCAGCAACAACAGCAGCAGCAACAGCATCTGAGGCAAGCATCGCTGCCGGAGCATAACCACATTCAATATCTGTCCCACCCACCCACCTCGACAACAACAACAACTTCATCATCTTCATCATCCTCCACAACAGTACATCCGAACCATCATCATTCAATGCATCAGAAGCAATTCTCTGCTCCATCGGTCCTTCCTGGCGGGATCGATGGTTCCACCTCAAGCCACTCTGTCAACGGTGCACAAGCCATGAATGGAGGAGGTAACAGCAGCAGCGGCAGCAGTAGCAGCAGCAGTAGCAGTAGCAACAGCAGCAACAGCAGCGGTCTGTACCACCTTTCTTCCTCTTCTACTTCTCCATCTTCCTCCACTGTTGCCGATCTTCATCTTGCACGTCCACATGTCCAATCCATCGGTCCGCTGGCACAACGATCCTCAAAACCTATGTCTCAACAACAACAGCAACAGCAGCAGCAGCAGCAGCAGCAACCGCCACAGCAACAGCAGGTCTCTTTATCAAACCAAGTGATGACAGGACATTCACATCCTCATTCATCTGGACTAGTTCATCCTCTGTATCATCATCATTCTCATGCACCGTTGCATGGCCTAGGCCAGGGTCAAAGCGTACATTCTACGGGACCTACGTCAAACCATATGGAATCTGAAGGCACGTCGGATGGAGAATCCGCTTCCGAGGGGGCCCAGTGGACGCGCCACGAGGTAATGTGTTAAATTGCGCCCTAAAAAGAAATCTAATCTTGGGGGGGAGGTAGCTCAATCTTATTTTTTTTTCTTCTCTTTGCGTTCTCATTTTCTATTTTGCGTGGTGTGAGCACGAGGAAAGGAGGAAGAGGGAGGGGGTGAAAAAAGAAATAGAAGAGAGAATGAGCGAGATGACGAACGGGTGGAATTGACCGTGGGCGGCGAGAGCAAGGGGAGGGAGGAGAAAGAAAGAGAGAGAGAGAGGCAGCGATGAAGCTGGGATGTGCGTGAGCAAATGACCCAAATGAAGGGGGCGTGCGTGTGTTTCCTCTCTTTCTCTTTCTCTCTCTCTCTCTCTCTCTCTCTCTCTCTCTCCATCAATATGTGTAAGCAAATGGGGCAAATAGAGAGAGAAAAAGAGATGCACTATGAGCAGGCGACTGAAGATGGAGAGGAGGGAAGGTGGGACGGGATAGGGAGAGGACGATTTGCAATGAATAGGTTCTACTGCAGGTTTGTTTGGATCGCATGTGGGACAGCCATCCGCCTGTTCATTTTCGTTCTTTGGTTTGGGATGGCTCTGCCCTGGCGGAGCAGCTGGTAGAGGCGCGCCAATGTGTGTGTATGTGTGTGTGTGTGTGTGTGTATGTATGTTTGAATTGTGTGTTTGTGTGTGTGTTTTTGTGTGTTGGAGCTGTTGGGTTTGTGTGGTGGTGGAAGACGAGTGGAGAGAGAGAGAACAAGAGCAAAGAGGGAGAAGCCGAGTGTGGTTTTCATACGCACTCGCGCACTGGCCGATGTATCAAAGTCATTCGCTTCTAGCGACTCTTTCGACCGAAAGAGAGCGAGTGCAACCATGTTCATCGACCGAGATCACGATGGGCGTAGGGGACAAATGGCCCAACGCCGATAAAGGGGCAGCAAGCACTGCATTGAGAGAAAGAGAAGAAGAGACAGAGAGAGAGAGAGAGAGAGACAGATGTACGAAGGATTGCAGCACCAGTCTTTTCTTCACTCTTCTTTCCTCCTCCCCCCAACCCGAGAATGTCTCCATATCGATGAGGACGTGATGGGTCTACACAAGGTTTTCTTGGGGGAGTCGAGATTAACTTTGTGCGGGGTAGATCGCTGCTGAGCCATCCACAGCCATCCAGGGCCGCTTTCTTTCCGACCCCACTCTCTTTCTCTTTCTCTTTCTCTTTCTGCACCGCCTCTGGTCCCACCATTGCCCAATGCCACGTCTCCGGTTGGGTTGCGCTCCTCTGTCGGAGAGAGAAGGCGGCCCTGGAATCCCACAGACGCGACGTGTTTCAGACGAGACGCGCCTTCCCGGCAGGTTATTGAGAATAGAGTCCGCTTCCTCCGGGGAGGAGGGCGGATAGGACAGAGAGCTGGCTGAATTGGGCTGACCTGAGCAAGGCAAAGTGGGCAGGTGAACACTGGGAAGGAGAGAGGGAGAGAAGAAGGGATGAGAGAGAAGAGAGAAGGAAGGGAAGAAGGGGGGGGGGAGAGGGAGGGAACGAGCGAGCAAGGCGGATGTTGTCGCCAACAATGTCGCATGCGCATGCTCCTCTTCTTTCGGCCTCTTCTCATGAGAGTTGCAGGCGTTTCCCCCTTGTGTCCCATTGTGCGGTGACGCACATTGTTTGCCACCTGCATTGCATTGCAGCTTGCCCTCTCTTTTCTCTCTCTCTCTCCTGTGTGCCTGTGTGTCTGCCTGTGTGGATGTGTGTGTATGTTTTGTGTCCGCTCCGCTTCCCTCATCGGTCCACCTTCTCCTCCCCGCGGTCGAGAGTAAAGTTGGCCCTGATGGTGGTCTTTCCATCGGTCATCGCCATCGGTCATCGCCAAGGCGGCTCAGAGGACCAGCCCTCAGCGATGGACGAACAACAGACCGATGCCCTCCCCCCCTATTTCTCGTTTTGTCCGTTTCTTTTCTCCTCCTGTTTCTTTTTTCTCTTTCTTTCTCTCTTTGTCACCATCCGACATCCCTGTCCGTCGACTCTCTCCCCATCCCTCCTTCCCTCCCTCCCTCCTCACACATACACACACAATCACCCATCTCTTGTCTTTTCAGGCACCCATCAATTGCCCTACCGCCTCGCTCTGTCCCCCACAACTCCTCATCGACATTCCCCGCGCTCTGCCACCTACTGCTTGCAAACCCTTGTGCATCTCTTTCACTCTTCCACTCTTTTACTCTTCCCCTTCTTCTCCTTTTCAACGGTACGAGTTCTGAGGCCTTATTATCTGGTTCCTGAACTCTTTTTTTTTTCATTCCCCTTTCCTCCTTTCTCAAACTCAATGCGCGAGTGACTCCTCACTTCCGAAGTGGACCCCCACCACCACCACCACCACCACCACTAGCACTTGGTCCCCATTGGAGGATACATTCGTCTGGCTGCTCATGGTTGGGTCCGAAGGAAGAGAGAAGGTGGAAAAGAAAAAAGAGAGTGTATTGTCCGGGCAATGAATTCTGCACATGTCCAACTCGGACCATCTGCCCAGGACGTGCAGAGCATACCCCAGACTCCCCTCTCCATCTGTGCCGGCGAGGTCAATGCAGAGATCCTACGTCTGACCACCCTGCGCCTCTTCGGCCGACCTGCACTCTCGCTTCTTCACCGCCCACACAGCGTTCGCCCGCGGCTCAGAAGAAGCTCTCAACAACACACACACCGCACGAACCCACTGTCCATCCGTTGGCCCAACGGGCACCACAAAAAAAAAGCGGGCTTGCGCACAAAATCCCAACCTTGCGAACGCTTTGTGTTCCCACATTAACACATGACTCTGCATCTTTGTCTTTTTTATTTTTTTTTTTCTTTCTTCTTCCCCTCGCCGCTTTCCGCCCTCTGCCTTTTCGCTTCCCATTCCGCTCTTTCCTTCCCTCCTCTCTCCCTGCCACGCGCTACCCGTTCCGCGGACCTGCTTCTGCTTTCTTTCTCTTTCTCTCTCCACTCTTTCAACACCAACGCTGAAACCCTCCCGTCCTATAGGATTCACTGCTGAGCGACGCGGTTGTCAAGTTTAACGGCAAAGCCTGGAAGAGAATCGCTGACTACTGCTTCCCCGACGGATCCCGAGATAAAGACCAGTGTCTCCAACGTTGGCGCATGATATCCAAGCCAAGATCGATCAAGGGGCCCTGGACCCCTGAGGTACATATTACAAATTGTGCAAGCCCATCCCTATCGATCCCCCACCTTCACCCCTCGTCTGCATGTACTTTTCTGTTTCTGCTCACAAAAGTCTATGTTTGCTCTGTTCTGATCATGGGCTGTAGGAGGATCGCCAATTGAAGGCGCTTGTAAACGAACTGGGTGCTGAGAAATGGGTGCTGATTGCAAGTCGACTCGGCTCCCGCACAGGCAAGCAATGCCGAGAGCGATGGCATAACCATCTTGACCCGACGAGTAAGTGTGGCTGGTGGAATTCGGCAGGTGGTGAAAATGGGAAAAGGGGAAAAGGGGAGTGGGAAAAAGGAAGAAAAAGAAAAGAAAAGGAACGGCCCTTTCCTTCCCGTGTGGTCGAACCGTTCTGTGGTTTCTTGGCTCGGGTTGTCCCTCTTCCCTCCGCGCCCCCATCCCTTCCCCTATGTTTACTTTGTGCCCTGTTCGGTGAGATGTGAGCTAACCCCTGTTCTTATGTGCACCGTCCTCTCCCTCTCTCCTGCTTTTCACCCCTACCCCACCCCCACTCTTTGCTCCAATTCTATCTTGTCGCATGCTCCACACTTGGTATCGTTTAATGTTGCAGTCGATAAGTCGCCATTTACTGCCAAGGAGGACGAGCTCATCTTCAAGCTCTTTGCCCAATTGGGATCCAAATGGGCCGAGATGTCTAAGCTTATGCCTGGAAGACCCGATAATGCGATCAAGAACCACTTTAACACGTCCATGCAGCGCAAGCGAAGACGGCTTAGTCTACAAGACCCGACTGGTAAGCAACAAAAAAAAATAGTCTCTTTGGAAAATAGCAACAACAACAAAAAAATTTTTGTGCGCAAAGGGCTCTGCACGAATCCCCCAAAAGCATACGACTTGCTTACACACCACATCCCTTGGCCTGATCGATCCTTAGAACTCCAAACCAAGTTCAGCGACCCGTGCTCAGGTAGCGGCGCAACCTCGCCCATCGCCTCGCCCACCTCAGCCACTTCACCCACGGTGCTCCGCTCGAATCGGTTCGACCCCTACGGTAAGCTCATCCAATTCCTTCTTGTCATCAGGAACTATGCGGCCTAAGCGCCTTTCCTTTCCGAAGAGACTTATCACTGACCTTTGCAAAAAATCTCCGCGCCCACACTACCAAAATGCCCTTTTCCCACAACCTCCATCTTTTCCCTCTTGTGCAAACTCAACAGAGCGCCGACATTCGATGCCCTCGCTCGAATTCTCACCAAAGGCTCAGACCCACCATGGCCAGGGCCAAGCTCCCCATAGTCACAATGGTTCGCGCGACTTTTCCGCCGACCCAGCGTCGCGCTCCTTCCAGTACCAGCATCAGCATCAGCCACAACCCAATGGATCCTCTGGCGCCTATCCCCGCACCATCCCCACTCCACCAAAGACTCCTGACGCCAAGATGTCACTAAAGTTTGCCTCGAACATGTCAAGGTCGGTTTCTTTGGGCTCATCCGATCGTCCTACCCTCCCTGTGATGGGTCCTCCACCACCCCCACACTCTCACGGCTATGGTCATTTGGGTCCAATGCGACCCAACCTCCCAGGAATTGCAACGGTCCACAAACCATACCAGCACACGCCTCCTCCTTCATACCACTCCAACGGCGGCAGTTACTCGCATACATCTCCACCCCCCATGTCATCCAGCCAATCCTCGAAATTGGGACGGTCCGTCTCGCTTGGAGGACAGTCGCAGCATTATAGTCCTCCAGAACATCCACACTCGCCATCTTATTCTGGACACCCTTCGAACCAATGGCCATCCAATCACCGAGGGGGTACTGAGCCTCCACAGCGATCACCCGAGATTGACCCGTTCTCAGCCTTGGCTGAGTTGGCCAACTTGGCGGAGCATCATCGTGAGATGCCGAGCAAGGGTTATGGAGAGATGGAACATGAGGAAAGACATCGTGGGGGCGAAGCCATGTCACGCTCAGGATCGGGATCTGGACCAGATCTGGCAGATGTTGAGGATGCAGTGATCAAGACCATGATCGAGCGACCTTTGCCTCCTCCCTCCAACATGTCTCGACGAGTCTCGACGTTGGGACATGTCAAGGAAGAGGAGCAAGAGCATGGTGAAGATGGAGAAGAGCCTTTGGGACATCATCATTATGCGAACCAGGCTCAGCAATACCCTCAATTGCCATACCATAGTAGTCGCCAACAGCATTCGTATCATGTTGATGCGAGAGCGAGCACTGCTTCTCCCATTGGACGAAACTATAGTCGAAATGATTTTGGGTCAATGGGATACCGTTCAAAGCGACTTTCGATGGATTTGACGACTTCGGAGCCAACCTCGGAACGAGAGGATGATGATGAGGATGGAGATGAAGATCATGGCCGATATGGAGGCAGTAGTAGTCGAATGGGCTTCAGGCGGGAGTCTCCACCGAATGCGGCCTATTTTGCTATGCGACGAGGATCTGTGCGGGAGTTGATGGCCATTGATAACCTGTGCCTGAGTTCCGAGGAAGTTGAGCGCTGTTAAGAGCAAGTGTTGCGCCTTTTTTTTTTTTTTTTTTGTTTGTGTTTGTTTATTTTATCCTCTGTATAGTTCGGAAGAGTGGAAGGGGAGTGGGATGATCGGTCAAAAATTTTCCTCTTTGCCTCTTTTTTTGGGGAAGAAGGAGGAAGGAGGAAGGGGTTGAGCACCAGTATGGATACCCCTTTTTTTGCCACTGCACTTTTTTGACTTTTTTTTTTTTTTCTTTTTTTCCCTCTTTTTTCTTTTTTTTTTTTTTTTTGGGAATGTTGAGTCTCTGCATTTGGAGTCCCATAAGGGATTTTTTCCCCTCTCTTTCTCTCTTTTTTTTTTCTTTCTGTAGATAACCCATCTTTTTCACCTCTCACCTCACCTCCTCCTCCTCTCCACACCCACCCTTCTCATATTTCAAATCAATTTCCCATCCTTTTTTTTTTTTTTTTACTCCATACCAATGCATAGTTCAGCTTTTTCTTGTCTCATGGTTTCTGTTTCTCTCTCTCTCTCTCCTGTCCCTCTCTTTTTGTTGTTGTAGTGTGTGTGCCTTTGTCCGTGTGTAGCTCTCATTTGTTCAAAATAAATGTAAAAAAAAAAAAAGTACAATCCACACGGCATTGACTATCGGTAACGCGCTTTGGGCACGAAATTGACAACAGTGCAACTAGACGGAATGGGTCAATTTTTTTTTTAGGTCGGAAGGACAAAGGGTAAATTCCACCGCCAATGATCGATCAGCACGTCCGTCGGGAAAGTGAGAGGCTGCTGGACTACGTAGTAGGGACACACAGAGAAAAGAGGTTTGGGTGGAACCCTCTTCCACCCCCCCCCATGTCCACCTTCTCTCCCCTCCTTCCTTCTCTCCTTTGCTCTCTCTCTCTCTCTCCTTCCCCCCTCTCCCGCCCCTCGCCCCCTCCTTCAACGGTACTGATCGGGTTGTTGCTCTCTCTCTCTCTCCCGCCCAACAATGAACTCGCGATACAGCCCATGCAATGTTTAAAAAAAAAAAAAAAACTCCATTGTGGAGGAAGCTGTGCATTTAACCGGGTATTAGGAATCGAGAGCAAAAGCAAACCATTTTTTTTTTTTTTTTTTTTTGGGTGGGCTCGCCGAAAAAAAAAAGCACCCAATCAATGAATGCATTCCTCCTCCTCCCGTCCCATTCCTAGAAGAGTCGATCCGGGTCGACTAGGCAGACATTTGGTCTTGGGAAGAAAGAGGAGGAGGAAGGAAGGAAAATAGGAGGGTATGGTGGTCGAAGCCAACACTATGGAAACACTATGGAAATCTTGAACAAAAAAGCTCGTTTCAAAGTACTTACTAAAAGACTAAGGACTAGATCGAAAAAAAAAAAAAAAAAAAAAAAAAACCTTTCTGACTGGAAGGTTGTCATGTTCAATGGCAGTGCACTCCATCTCCTTTTCAAAAAGAAAGAGAGAGAAAGAAAAGACAGAGCCCTTGTACTCTCAATAGCTATGATCATGGGGTTACGCACGACACCCGAGGTTAGAAATACAACAACAACATCTAACATGAACACGAAAGCGAGTGTGTATGTGTGTAAGAGAGAGATGGGGGAGGAAGAGGAAACGTGATGGACTTTTTTTTTTTTTCGGTCATCGAGATTTTGGTAAAGGTTCTTCAAAGTGCACTCCACAGTTAGAGATCGACCACCTTTTTTTGGGGGGAAGAGGCGTGAGAGGGAGACAGACATAAGGTTTCGATTTTTTTTTCTCTGGATGCTATGCGGTGGCGATAGACTTTATTTCATGAATTTCGCAGGATAGACGAGAAAAAAAGGCTTCTTGATCCTTAAAAAAAAAAAAAAAAAAAAAAGTATGGCACTCTTTGTTTGAAGTGGAATTAGGTTGTGGGTTAGAGAGCAGGAGGGGAAAAAAGAGACGGGACGGTGGGATGTATCCATTACCGTGGACTGGGAAGAGAGGAGGTGGATATAGCATTCAAGACATTCTTGTCTGGTGGATAAATGTTGTGTCGAAAACAAGGTTCTCTCTCCATAGACAACGAAATGCCAGCGGAACAAATTCTGTACTAAGCTTGAAGTCTTGGTTCACATCCATAATACCTAGAACTCCCCCCCCCCCACCACCCCTCTTCCTCCTCTTCTTGGCAATGATTTGGATGATTCTGAGTGCCTGCTCGCTGGGCGTTTCCATCACTTCTGATACGACTCACTCTTAAAAAAAATACAGTATGCCAAGATAAACAAGTCCACTTAAAAGTGATGGGGTCATAGTGTTGCACCAGCGGTGAATAGATGTTAACAAATGACAAGACTTGATACACACCGTCAAGGGACAGTAGGCCGCATAGCAAGCATACAAGTAAGCAAGCAAGGCGGAACAAATTCATCAACTATTCTGCCAATGCTTTTCTACGCATTGTTGTCAATAATGCAGGGATTCCAACCGCTCTCGCTTTTCGCAATAGATTTCTTTTCTCTCTCTTTCTCTCTCTCTCTTTCTCTCATTCTCTCTCTCTCTCTTTTTATCTTTGATGGTTGGATTGGTTGATCCATCGCAGTAGTGGGGTTTCTAAGGGCACGTGCCGGCCTCTCCTCCCTCCCCTTCCTCTCTTCTTTTTTTTACTACAAGAGCCTCTCCTCACACTCGCTCGGTCTTTCCATAGCATCTTCGTCATTTTAAAGGACCAAACGCGAAGAGAAACAGGATTTAGTACGAACAGTTACATTGATACTATATTACACTAAAAGAAACGAAAGAAGAAACTATCTGATACTACTTTTTTTTTTTTTTTTTTTTTTCGTATATTTTTTTTTCTTGTCATGTTGGCTTCCCCAGCCCATTTTCATTTTGGTTGACGTTAGTTTTACCGGTATCCACGGAGCTGGGGGGAGGGGTGAAGAGGAGTCCTTGGTCCTTTACAAGTCATGAAAGATAACTCCAGCAACAATGCCGAGCTCACGATCCTCTTCTTCATCATCATCGAGCAGGAAAGAGGGTGTGCATACAGTGTCCTGCACTGCCTTGCGAGAGATCAACTTTGGGAAACCTGTTGAATTGAGTTAATTAAATGAGAAAGAAAAAAAATGGTTAGTTAACCTAGTACGAAGACAACCGAGAAAGAAAAAAAAAAGAAAAGAAAAAGAAAAAACACCTACCAAGACCACCCTCACTGCCCGAGAACCAATCGACCATGTCCTGCTTGGCGAGACATTCTCCCTTCTCAGTAGCGAGGAACAAGGTGACATGGCGACGGACAGGTGAGGCCGAAGAGATGGAACGACGAAGAGAAGGGCGAGAGCCGTGTGGGGCTGAGGAGGAAAAATGAGACATGGTCGTTGCAGAGGCTGGGGAAAGCATATGTGATCCTCTCCGACCCTGAAGGGTTGCTGCATGTGGCTCCTGCTGCAAGTACAATCCAACGTATTCACTATCACGGTAACGATCACCACGACCATGCTAATTTTGTTTCAATAAATGAAGAAAAAAGACAAGAAAAAAAGAGCATAGTGTTAGTCGCCTAGTCCATCCATTACGGCAACAAGACAACGGTAATAATAGAGCAAAGACATAATAGCCCCATTGAGGTAAAACGAGACAAGGAGAGATCCAAAGCGAGATGGATACGCTCCTGCGGCATGTCTACAGAGCAAACAGCCAGAACCATGTGCCTGCAGAAGGCGACATGTGGAAGAAAATAATAATAATAATAATAAGAAAAGAAAAAAAAAAAAAAAAAACGGTCGGCTGCGTCAGCATTGAAAGCCCTGATAGAAAACAGGATCGATCGCCTGTGAGAGAGCTTGCAAGAACCGACGGGTAGTGTGTTTAGATATAAAAAAGAAATCGTAAAATGGGGAGAGAGAGAGAGAGAGAGAGAGAAGCATAACTTACAGGATAGAGACGAAGTCGCCATTGGCTCGTGTTTGAGCTTGTGTCCAAGCCTAGGCTTGATGTGCATGCAGTCAGCATGGGTGATGCACGCGTTTGGGCCGAACTGGGCGAAATAGCAACAGTAGCAGAAGCAGGGCCATCCATGTGACAATGCTTATCAGCGGAAATGGGCGTGGCCAGGGTGGCAGGCTCCGATCCTGCTTCCTCCTGCGTTCTAAAGCCTGAGCCCGAGAGACCCTTGATTTCAAAGACCTTGGAACGGACAAACCGGTCCGAGAACGAAAACTCGCTAAGCTTGCCCAGGCTCCAGAAGAAGGCCCGGTCCGAGCCATGAGAGGTCATCCCTGGATGAACACTAGCCCGGATAAGGGCTTCTACCTCTGCTGCATCAGAACAAGGCATATCTGTGGCCTGGAAAGACGACGGTGTGGACCCAGGAGGTGTATGCATCGAGAACGAAGGACGCTTGCCGTCCTGCAGCGAGCCAAAGGGGCTGTAAGAGACCGCTGCGCGCGCCCGTGGGACGGGAATTGGGGCAAGAAGCATGTCGTGCGTGAGCGAGAGATCATTCTTGATCTGCTCACGGAAGTAGGCCTTTTGCTTTCGTGCGCCCTTGGTGGCACCATCGGCAGTGGTTTCGTCATGGTTATGGCTCGGAGAGGAGGCCTGTTGTTCCTGAAGGTGAGACTGATCATGGTCAAAGTCTGAGTCGTCGCTGACCTCGGGGCTTGGATGGGCGCTTAGGAAAGGTGCACTGTCCTGAGCTGGGGCACTGGGTCCGATTCCGTCCATGTCAAGGTCCATGTCAATATCATTGTGGGCAGTGGCGGGAGCATCAAAGGGATGCTGCGAAGGAAGAAAGTGTGAGGGTGGCAGGAAGTTGAGTTTTGGCATATCCAGACCACGGAAGCGGGGGTTAGTGCGGTCGGTGTTGGTGGTAGCGCTTGCAAAGTCGGCCATTATGGAAGAAAAAGAAAAAGAGCGGGGACTGAAGGCGAAAAAGGGAAAAGGAAAAAAGGAAAGAGAAAAAAGAAGAGAGCAAAAGTGAGAAGGAGAGAGAGAGAAGTAAAAAAGAGAGAACAAAGAAGATTCCTTGTCTTGCTGGCAACAACCAAAAAAAAAAAAAAAAAGGCTGACGGGACTGAAAAGGAGTTGGCGAAAGCTAATTAGTGAGAGGGCACGGAGCAGGAGGACACAAGAGAGGCTCCGTCTGGGAACAAAGACGCGATGAGGTGAAATGAGAAGAGAAGGGGAACAACTGGGAGCAGGGGCAAGAGACGACGAGGTATGCGAAGGAGTGGACACGCGCTGGGGATGATGTCAAGGTGAAGAACGAACAGAAGCTAGGTAAGATTGGAGGGACGAGCACGGCCGCAGTTCAAGCAGGTTGTGCAGGACGCAGGAGGAAGGGGGCTGGTTTGGTGATAGTGGAGGGTAGGGGACAGCCTGGGGACAGAGGCAGGCAGGAATGGAGGCAGAGGGATGAGAAAAGGGGGGGCGGTGCGGGAGAGATAGAAAGAGTGAGTTCGAGTGAGAGGGTAAGTGAAAGAGAGAGTGTGAAATGTGTGTGTGTGGAGAGAGAGTGAGAGCAGCGAGAGAGAGAAAGTGAATGAGAGAAAGACGAGAAAAAACGAAATAAAACAAGAGAAAAACAGCGATGAAGAACGGGAGAAGAGCGCGGGAGAGTGGACGTATTTATAGGCAGCCTGGCGACCAGTCTCTTTTTTTGGGCCGACGTCTGGACTGGACTGCGGCTTGCGGGTGATGCACAGCGAGGCAGCGCTTCTTTTGGCACTTCCGTGTTCCTGCGTTCCGCTTGCCAT
Source organism: Mortierella sp. BCC40632 (assembly GCA_011634665.1). Taxonomy (NCBI): domain Eukaryota; kingdom Fungi; phylum Mortierellomycota; class Mortierellomycetes; order Mortierellales; family Mortierellaceae; genus Mortierella; species Mortierella sp. BCC40632. The sequence continues at coordinate 353,250 of WAEK01000023.1, forward strand.
TGGCCTGGCACTTTTTCTCTCGCACTCAACACTCTCTTCATCGTCTTCTTACTTCGCCCTCTCTTTCGTCCGCTGTTGTTGCTCGTCTCTTTGCTGGTCACTTGAGGAGAGCGCGCAGATGGACAAGTAGTCAGAGTGAAGCGAGTAAAAAATGTGCACGAACGAACGAACAATGGACAGACAGGTTACAAATAGGAAAAATGCACACGCTTCAATCAGAAAGCGGGAATGCTAAGCAAGGACCCAAAAGGCAGGAAAGAAGCCTCGGGTATATATTCAGCAGCCATGGCATGCCCTTTCCCTTGTTCCCTGTTCCTCTTCCCCTGTACCTGTTCCTGTCCTGCCCCTGTCCTGCCCTGTCCTGTCCCACTCGCCAACCTGGCCATGTGCATCCACGCGCAGCTCCGAGGGGCTCACGATATCCCAGAAACCAACCAGACAGGCTCTTTTTCATGCCTGCTCGCTGGACCTTCTTCCTATTCTTCGTCCATATCTCACTGAACCCGAACTCACGTCGTTCTCACTCGAGCCACGTCTGCTCTCCGCAACAGACGGCAAACTCACTTCCCCAGTCCGATCTGGAATGCGATCTCCACCGCTTGTCCACAGCCCTTACAGCCGCGCGGCAATAAATCAACGCCAACTTGACCAAGGCTGGAGGGCCACTTGGTCCTGGGTCCTGATTCCTGCTTTTCTGAAGGTAAACAGGAAAAAAAGAAAAGAAAGATAGGACAGGGGCAACTGGAGTGTGGACGGAATACATGCATCTGTGTATGTCAGCATACACTACCGTCGACTCGATGCTCGCCTGCCCTTGACCTTAACCCTGATATCTTTTTTTCTCCTCTTTCCTCTTTCTCCTCCTCTCTCTTTCCCCTCTCTTTCCTACTCTCTTCCTCCTCTTTTGTTCCTTTCTGCATTGACGTCCGTCTTGGTCAACAAAGCATCGAGCCAATGGCACGACTCTTGTTGAGGTCTAATAATGCTTGCACTTGTTCGATCTCATCTTTTTTGTTGAAAAGCTCGGGTGAGCTATTGAACTTGAAGGGGGAAAAGAGAGGGCTCACTCACATGATGGTGGGCTGGATGCAGAGTAAAAATTACCAGCACAAGCAATTTGGTCCATGGACTTGCTTGTCAACCTTGCTTCACTCCTCGTGGTCTCTGTCTCTGGTCCTTTGGACGGGGTGCAATCGAGATAGAGAGTGAGTGAATGGGAGATGAGAGCAAAGGTGGATCTGTCGTCTTGACGCAGGCCACGTCCTTTCTGCCCTCCCTCCCCCCTCCCCTGCCTCTCTCCTCCCTGCCCTTTCCAGCCAAGTTGTCCCGACATGGCATTTCGCAGAACACATGCAGCAGCAACACGCGCGTTTGTTCAATAGCCCAGAGCGCGAGATTGGTGAGAAAAAAAAAAAAAAAAAAAAAAAAAAAAAAAGGAAAAGAAGAAAGGGGGAGAGACAGGGGAGGGGGATGGAGTGAGGCGAGTGGGCTGGGAGAAGAAGGTGAGCTGTCGAAAGAGAGAGAAAACCTCTCTCTGTCAGTCTGTATCACCAAGAGTGGACGGTCTGTACCACAGAGCAGCTGAACATGTGGGTGAGCGTGCGAAGCATGACGGGGGCAAGAGACTCGTCTTGCTGTGGACATGCCAAAAATAATTCACTCGCACTTTTTTTTTTTTTTTTTTTTCTTCTTCTCTTTATCGCCCTGACCCTTTCTTTCTCTTTTGCTTGCAAACCACACCCACCCCGGGTGCAGGGCAGGGTATACCTTGCATGGCTACGGTGCCACGGCACACTCTCTAGCTGCAGTCTTTTGTATCCATTCCTGCTGATTCTTCTGCTTCTGCTGCATGGTGCATATTTCCACCTATCGGCCCAGACGAGGCTCCAGCCACGCTTCAATCCACCGAGGTCAGGACATGTCTATCCATGTCCCTCGTGCAGCAAGATGATCTGTCTCGATCCTTCACGCATGACATAGGTCTAGCGACGGGTTAGCAGTAAACAAGTTCCGGTCCCATTTGCCTTCAGCACACTGTCGTGCATACACTGTCTTTTCTCTCTCTCTCTTTTTTTTTTCTTCTTTTTCTTCCCCTTCCCTCTTCCTTTCCTCTCCCCTTTCGTCTCGTTCTCAAAAGTCACACAGCTACTGGCTTCAATAGTTCAGAGACACACTTTATGACGGTTCGACGCTATGATGCACGAGGTAGCAATCACTCTCTTGGTAGGCTAGACACGTCTGGCCTGGCCAAGGCGGGCCACACTTTGTCTACGGCTCTTTCTCCGCCCAGAGACGAAACCTCGGCAGGTGGGCCCTACTCCGCCTATGCCGACGGCTGGGTCGGTGTTGTTTGTGCCTGTGGAAGGTGCGACTCTTCCCGGATCACGGAGGGCAGTTTCGAAACGGGGTTCCTTCGAACCACAGGCACATGCTGGACCTTCCTCCTCTTTAGTCTTTCTTCGATCTCCTTCCTCCTCGCCAAGGCCTGTTCTTGACCCTCCAAGGATACATATGCAAACACAGCGCCAAGCTCCCCTCGAACGGCTCCTGTCAAGAGAACGCTTAACGTACAAAGAGGCGCAATGTAGATATAGGCTGGGAAAGTTGCCCACACCTGCTCCGCATACATGGAAACGCCCAGGCCTAGAATATATGCAATCAAGCATGCGATAAAGTACGGCTTCCGGAATCCTGTCGATCGTCCAAGCTCGGGATTCTTGATGCCTGCCTTGTGTTGGTCATATCGTAAACAGAGTGCGACAAAGAGTCCTGGGATAATAATGTCGTCCAGACCGAGCAATGCAAATTGAGATGCCTGACCAGCAGGCAACCCAAAAAGCATTTTCGGAAAGAGCAGCTGTAGAGACGTTTCCAAATTCCGTGTCACCGTCGACAGGACTACGCTCTGATAACTCCATCCGATATTATAAAGGAAAAATCCCGTCAGAAGGGTGAATCCTGCCGAGAAAGAATCAAGTGAAAAGGATTGGATGGCAGCAATGACCAAGCCGATGCCAAAGATGTCAAAAACGATCCAGTTGTTGGTTGCGACATAGAATCCTGCGAGACAGATCGATAGTGTCAACAAGGCCAAATGAACAATCGAGAACGAGGCCGAATAAAGCTCTAGAGGATGACCCACCACAAGTCAAGTTTTTGTCCCCACCATTCCGGTCATTGTTTTCTTGGTTAGCAGCTTTTGTATCAGGTCCCTATTTAGCTCAACATAATTGACTCCCCCCTTTCCCTTCCAGACAAATATCATAGTGAAGAAGAGTAAACAGACTTGCACGCATGCGTGCGTGCGTAACGTGCGCCTACCTCTTGATTTCCTGCCGAGGTTGACTTGCCAGAGCTCAAGCTTGAACCCCAAGAGTCTCAACACCGAATTGACGATGCTGATGCCCGCAAGCGAAGCGGACAAAACTGCAAGGAAGCAAAAATAGGTGGTGTAGGTATAATTAACATACATCTTGTCCAAATTGACAAAGGCGTGGTACAATCCCAAGAGCAATGCTGATCCATAAGCTGGCAACAAGAGTGCATCCTGGGTTGACAAGAGTTCTGAGGGTGCGTCCGTGCTCTCGTCGTCTAGGTCGCCGATCTGTCGTTTGATGGTTCCTTTCTTGATAGATGGGTTCTATTATTCAAACCCATCCCCCGACGCGATGGCCAACAGGGAAAAAAAAACAGTCTGTTAGTCCTCTCTCTCTCTCTCTTTTTTTTTTTCTTTTTTCTTTCTAGCGTTTCTTCACCTTCCAAAGGTTCTATCTTTGTCTAGGGATGGTCGTCTGGGGAATCTCTTGCTAACCTTCCACATCTTGAGTGACGCAAACGATCCGATTGCGATCGAGGCGAGAGCCATGGCAGCAAAAGCCGCATAGGCGATGTAAAGACCTTGTTCGATGGCCACAGGAGAGGCCATGTATTTCAGACTCATGGCGCAGAGGCGAATGGTGTGGTGCGTGTGTCGGAGGGAGGCAAAGGGGAGAAAAGCGGGATGCAACTTTCTGGTCCATCATCACACATTATCCAATATGCGCTCGAAAAATTGGGTGGCGATTCAGTTAGACGTACATGTACGTGAGTCTACTGGAGAAGGAAGGATCGTCTCGGAATCCATCGTCTCTCTACTGCCTCCAACCCCTGGGAGCGTGTGCCGTTGTAACCCGTTCTTGGGAAGAGAGATATGGATATGATTCTCGACAGGAATAAGGCCATTCTGAGCAAGCACCCCAATCCGGCCATACTGGCCATTCTGTGTAAGAGTAGAATTGTGTTCCATGAATGATATCGACATCAATCGTATTCGTAAATGATCTTGATACATAAAGACTCTGGCTAAGTCTTGTTGCCGTTGAACAGGGCATTCATGGGAGTGAAGACAGGAAAAAGTATCCGGCCGGTATCCCATCCATGATCTGTATCTGTCCCTCCCCGGCTAATGTTCAGCATCTCTAAAAAAAGCTGCCACGCCTCCACCTGACCCGTTGACTTCCCACCCATCGATCGTATCGCCCACTTTCAATGGTTCGAGTCCAGCATCAACTGCTCCCGCAGACTTGCATCTGCAGCCTCATTTTCGACTGCATACATTCCACAATGGCACTCCGATGATGAAGGTGGCTCGAAAGAGTCTAGAATAGCGTGCCTGATTGGTCTCGGAAACATCCTGGGTAGAGTTCAAGGGTGCTATCGTGTAGAGATGTACCCAAATGCCCCTTCTTTGGAAGGATATCAGCACAGCCTCCAAAGCTACAGAAGACAGCTGGGTCGGAGGACTATGGTACCCATTGCAACGTCCTCAACCATTGGCGGCCACTCGGGCGGTAGTAGTAGTAGTAGCGGCGGCAGCGGCGGCGGCGGCGCTTCTGACGTCTTGGTTTTTCGGAGGTGGTTTTTATTTCTTTTAGACGCCCAAATGGAATATTCCCCCCCTCGGCTTAGGTTCTTCTTCTTCCCTGATTCTTATTTTCTACAAAGCGGCCAACCATGAGCTCCAACGTCGACAGCCTTGTGATTTCCTCGGACAAGACCCATCCGGCCAACCTCATCCCGGAACTCTGCCGTCTGTTCTACACTCTTGGATGGGTCACCGGCACTGGGTACATTTTGGCTACCTCATGAACCTGGAGTTGCGTCTGTGCATGGGGAGAAAAAAAACGGTCAAATCGGAAATGTCTAACAAGGTCTCTACCTATCTCTCCTTCCTCATGTTGATTGGAAATCTAGTGGTGGAATTAGCATTCGCAAGGAGTAAGCCAACAAAAAAAAATCTGGGATCACTCTGGACATGACCACATGCTGCGGATGAACAGCAAGCTGATTGTTTTTTCTTTTTCTTTTCCGCGTATTCATTTACCGCCATGGTAGTCAGCATGTATACATTGCGCCTTCTGGTAGGGTCAACTCTCCCCGACTGCGTGTTTGTTGAGGCCTAATGGACCCTTTCCCCTGCAGCTATTGCAGGAGAATTCGTGTTTTCCAAGAGCGTGTCTAAACCAGTACGCGACCCTTGTTTTCTTTTTCTTTTTTTTTTTTTTTTTTTTTGCTCTTGTTTTTTTTTTTTATATATCTCCATTGATGTAGGTGTCCAGAAGGAGCGGATGAAGCCCGAGGATCTGTTTGTGCTTGAGCTTGCCAACAGGGATGTCATCCGCAAGCCTCTTGTCCTCAAGCCCTCTGCCTGCACTCCTCTCTTCTACAATGCCTACACAATGCGTGATGCTGGAGCCTGTATCCATACCCACTCTCAGCATGCTGTCATGGCCACGCTGCTCTACCCTGGCAAGGAGTTTGTTATTACTCACCAGGAGATGATCAAGGGCATCCGCAAGGGAATGACCAAGGAGAACTTGAGATACTTTGATCGTCTGGTCGTTCCTATTGTCGAGAACACGGCTGAGGAAGAGGATCTCACGGAGAGAATGGCCAAGGTGAAGCATTGTCCTATTTTTTTTTTAGTTCAAGCACAACTCTGCATCGATTTGTTTGATTGACAGCCATCTTTTTTTTTTTTTTTTTTTTTTTTATTATTATTATTATCTTCTCTCTTTGCTGGATCCCAATAGGCCATGGAAGAGTATCCCGATACATGCGCAGTGCTTGTCCGTCGCCATGGTGTTTATGTCTGGGGTGGTATGAAACCGTACAGCATGTGGCGTGTTGGCCTTTGTGGATGTAGTTACCCCCAACAACATGATCGCTAACCATTTCATTGCATGGGTTGTTGTTGTTGCTGTTTTTTTTTTTTTAAAAAAAAAAAAAAAAAACAGAGTCCTGGGAAAAGGCCAAGTGCATGTCAGAGTGCTACGACTACCTTTTTGAGATTGCCGTCAAGATGAAGAGCATTGGTCTCGGTAAGAAATGCTTCCTGTCCTTTGCTTCTTGAAACGTCCATCTTGTGTTCGCACTCTCCTCCCAACCCCGCTGAAATGTCGCTCATGATATACTTTCTCCTTTTTTTTTTTTTTTCCTTGTCCTTTTGTTTCTAGATCCTGCCTTGAAGCCTGCCGATTCTCCATACTAGATGCTGTTACTCCAACTGAATTCATAGTTGCTACATTACTTGTCAGAGCGGCCCTTTTTTTTCGTCCTCGATAGAGCTCTAGTACATCAATACAGCGTGTGCATTGGTTCGTCATTGTTCATTTTTTCACCAACACATGGTTACTGCCATTGGGGGAGGAGAAGGAGAGGGAGCGAAAGGAAGAAGGAGAGGAGAAAGGAGAGGGGTGGGGGTGGGGGGAGGCGGAAACTATTGAGTGCGACCATGATGTCATAGAGTCCACAATCGAGGCATTTAGTGTGCCTTTAGCCCAGAGCGTTCCTGAGCTATTAAACATACACCACCACCCATGTGAAGAAGAGTGTTTAGCCAAGTCGAAATTTCTTGGCCCGAACAATTGAACATGAATGACAGGCAGCAGAGAGAAAAAAAAATGAACTTGAGAGAGGATCGTGGACTATTTTACTGTGTATGGGCATGGCGCAAGTTGATTGCGTGGATTGTCCACCCGATTTGGACTGTAAGTGAACAATAGCACCATGCATTCAGTTTTGGGGAGATAGACTCGAAAGTTTGTCAGAATGCTCACTCAGGTCCGCCCAGTGTTTGCCCGAGTGGTCAGGGAGGCAGGTACAGGAGAATTGTGCAGCCTCTGTTGTCTACCCCGCTTTTTTTTTTTTTTTTTTTTTGGCTTTCTCCTCCTCCTCTCGGAAGATTCCGCTCGATCGACTTGCCAGACTGACAAAGCGGCCCACAGTCAAGAGAGTTTTGAATGGTTTGCATACTTGATCCAGTCCGAGAGTTCCCTTGATTGAGTGCGTCTGTGACACTTGTGCTATTCATTTCCAGTTGGCAAACAAGGTTGTCATGGGCATTTACGGAGGATGAGAAGGAGTGTCGTCTCCCCTAACTGGGGTAAGTTACCGTATAGAGTACGACAAACGGACAGAGTCATGAGGGGGAGGGGAGGGGATCGAACTCTCCTTGGTCAACCCATAGGACAGGCCCGAAGTTAAGTGGAAACGAGAAATGGCCTGGGAAGTGACCCGGTCCCTCCTCCATCCCTCCGTCTCTCTCAGCTAGGCCATGCACCGGAAGTAAACCCTGCCCGAGCTCCACTATTTTTTTTTTTTTTTTTTTTTTTTTGACCCTATAGTAATGGACGTACATTTCATCCTGCGAAAAGGCCACTCACCAGTAGAGTCGTCATTCTTGCTCGTCCAATTGCTCGTCCAATTGCTCGGGACACTAGGCAAGCGAAATTGACGCAGCAGCAGGCCCCGCACCGGCCTGTTGATCCGGATCAGGTAGCCGACGGGATAAAGGTCGCTGTGAAGACGCCGTGTTTCACCTCGGACCGGAAAGAACAAGCTACCGTTGCTAATGTCGCATGTTTGCATGTCTCTAGGCCTGTGCTTTGCCTGATGAGGATGGATGCATGAACTGCCCATGGACTGCCTGTTTGTCATCTAGCCCATCAGGAATGGTGGTAGGGAATGGACAGAAGTAAGGAGACAAGTTGGCATTGCTCAAGCAGCCCCAGGTCCCGGCATGTCCTGGACTGCACCAATATAGTCCATATTCTTCTGTTACCAGAGTTCCCTGGACTGGGCTTTGGATGAGGTCATTTCCAGTGGACCCGTGTGCATATTGTCTGTACAGTATAAAAAGGACCAAGTTCCCCTGCTTATTACTTCTTTGACATTTTCACCTTCACTTCTTGCATTACCCTCCTCGCACCCTCTCTTTCTCTCTTTTCTTTTTCTCAGCAACTCTCATTTGCATCTTTGGTTCGCTACTCCCTTCTACTCTCCCACTCACTTTGTCACTCTCAGTTCTGACAAAAAAAACCCCCTCCTCCTATACAAGAAAGCATTGAGCCATCCATAATGATGTCTACCTCTACCAAAAAAATCCTCACTCGCGAGACCGTGAACCCCAAGGTTCTCAAAGCCGAGTACGCTGTTCGTGGAGAACTCGCTATCCGCTCAGAGCAGATCAAGGTGGTACGTTGCCTGATTTCCCTTCTCACCTTCTTCCTTGACTATTTTTCTCTTTCTGGGGCCCATTGGCGGTTCAATCCTTTTCCTTGAAAACCCTCCGCTTTTGGTGGTGCCTGAAAAAAGGGACGACATCTCTGTCCCGAGCAAACGAGGGTAAAAAAAGGCCGAGTACATTCTCAGCCTAACCCCAGCCCCTCTCTGTCTCTGCGGAAATACTTCCCACGGGCCTTGGCTGTATACTCGCTCACTTTTGTTGGTTCTACTCCTACTTGCTCCGCTCGAGGACAACGCGGTGTCAAGTCGTGTTTTTGATGCAAGAAGAGTCATCTTGTTTGTACTCTTCTTTTGTCTACCCCAATGTCTCTCGCGTGCAGCATCTATCCAGAATGAGAAAAGAAAAAATTAGAAAAAAATAGCGCGACGGGACAGACAGCTCATCTTTTTTTTTTCTTTGCCTCATAAAACATGTTTTAACTGGTAGGACCTTGCTCAAGGCGCCGTCTTCCCTTTCAAGCGGGTTGTTGGATGCAACATTGGTAACCCTCAGGCACTCAATCAGAAACCAATCACCTTCTTCCGTCAAGTCGCCTCTTTGGTCGAATACCCCGCCCTGCTCGAGGATGAGAACCGCGAGGTTGCCCTGAAGCTCTATGCTCCCGATGCAATTGATCGTGCAAAGTCTCTTGTCAAGAACATTGGTTCCATCGGTGCCTACTCCCATTCTCAGGGTATCCCTGTGATCCGTCAACATGTTGCCGACTTTATCGCTGAACGAGATGGTTATCCCGCAGACCCCTCCATGATCTACTTGACCCAGGGCGCCTCTGCCGGCGTTCAACTCACTCTCCAGATGATTGTCGAGCACAGCAAGGTCGGCATCATGATCCCCATTCCTCAGTATCCTCTCTACACTGCCACTCTGGCTGTCTTGGATGCCAACCCCGTCCCCTACTATTTAGATGAGTCCAAGGGCTGGGGCTTGACCGTAAGTCTCCCTTTCAAAAAAAGTTTATTGATGTTCGCCTTCTCCCTTTTCCCGTCCTAATACCCATGTTGTTCCATCTCTATCATTCTTTAGACTCAAGAACTTCAGCGTGCCTACAATGAGTCCGTCGAGAAGGGTATCGAGACCCGTGCCCTCGTCATTATTAACCCTGGCAACCCCACAGGACAATGTCTGTCGGAGGAGAACATGCGTGAGATTATCGATTTTTGCCATAAGCAGCGACTGATCCTCTTGGCGGATGAGGTCTACCAGACCAACATTTACCTGCCTGCCAAGCGACCCTTCCACTCGTTCAAGAAGGTTCTCAAGTCAATGGGACCTGACTACGAGGGATTCGAACTCATCTCATTCCACTCGATTTCCAAGGGCATGATCGGAGAATGCGGTCGTCGTGGAGGTTATTTTGAGTGTGAGGGATTGGATTCGGCTGTCCTTCAGGAGATCTACAAGATTTCGTCTGTCTCGCTGTGCCCCAATATCCAGGGTCAGATCATGGTTGACCTCATGGTCAAGCCTCCCAAGGAGGGAGAGCCCTCTTATGAGGTCTACAAGAAGGAGTACGATGCCATTTACCACTCTCTCATCAAGCGTGCCACTATTCTCGAAAAGACCTTCAACGAGCTCGAGGGATGCACCTGCAATTCTGCAGATGGTGCCATGTACCTCTTCCCTCAGATCCGACTTCCCCAGAAGGCGATCGAGGCTGCCAAGGCTGCGGGCAAGTCTCCCGATGAGTTTTACTGCATGGCCATGTTGGAGGCAACAGGTGTTTGCACGACAGCCGGTTCAGGTTTTGGTCAAGTCGAGGGCACATCCCATTTCCGGAGTACATTCTTGCCTCAGCCAGAGCTCTTTGAAGAGTTTTGCCAGGGTATCAAGGATTTCCATGCCGAGTTCTTGAACAAGTACAAGGATTAAAAGGAAATAACAGGAACGAGGAAAGAAAAGAAGAAGAAGAAGAAAGGTCTATTTTGGACCAGCATACCAAACCAACCACTCATCACCAATTATGGATCCAAGCAACCAAAAGAAAAAGAAAAGAAAAAACTCCCCACCAACAACCCAAGAATGAATGTTCCCTTCCCCAGATTGATTGTACATATACTTTCAACCTATATTCCCATGTCGCTTGAAGACGACTAGAGCATGCACAATGGATAGATAGAAAGAAAAAAAAAATAGGGCTACATTGTAAATACAAGTTTCTCAAACCTTTGCCTGGTCGAGTGGATTTTGCAGATTTTTTTTTTTTTTTTTTTTTTATGTGGCTCTTTTTGCAGAGACTCGGAGTATGTGTGCAACTAATACTGGCGCCTGGTCTACAAAGAAGAGTGTCACCTAAACTGCAGTTTTGTGAGGTGGACTTTGTACATCGTCAATGCTGTCCTCGACTAAGACGACTGAATCTTTTTGTCGTTATTGCTATTGGCTATAGTAATGGCCGCTTCAGAGGCTGCTTGTGTTGGCACGGCGAGTCCGACGGCTTGACCAGTCAGGCTAATCCAAGTCATGATGTAGCTCTCCAGAAACGACCGAGACGTGTCATCATAGTTTGATCCGCTCAGTACAGTCTCCATCAACGGTACGGTCTCACAAGGATGCAAATAGAAAAATGGAACATTAAGCACTGGGTGATCCTAGTATAGATGGAAAAGATTAAGTGTGAGGCAAGGGGGGAAGGGCAGGTTTGAGAGTTAAAGATGCATGGACTGGATTACACTCCTCCCCCCCCCACTGGGAGTTAAATGTTCAATTCGGGAGTTGTACCTGTTGAGATATTCCGCCACTTAGTCCTGCATCCCTAACACTTGTCCTCCATTCCTTTGGGACCATGGATTCGTAGATCTGCTCCAGGGGAAGAGTCAACCCATCTTGTCAAAAAAAAAAAAAAAAAAAAAAAAAAAATAGACGGAAGAACATAATTCAGACATGGTTAAGGATACTTCTACTCTTTTCCCCCTAGCACATCCCTTGAAATCTCTTGTGGGGAAAGCTTTTTTGCTAGAAACCAATTTCTGTCCGATTCAGGCACAAAGAGCAATTAGCTCTTTTTTTTTTTTTTTTGCCTACTAGATCGACACGCGTTAAAGTAGAGAACGGGCACCTGAAAACTGGGAGAATAGACGATATGATATGTCACAGAAAGATAGTCGCCCTCCGTCATGTCCTGAACCTATACCGGGCAAATCCCCAATATCCGGCCCGTTTCAGAGCCGAGAGCAAGAAGCAAGAGAGCCAAAAAAAAAAAAAAAAAAAAACCCAGCGACAAATGCCTGAATCAGGTTAGTGTGGATGATGGACATGTAGCCATTTTAGCTCGGCAAGAGCCATAGCATGAGTGAGCCAACCAAGATTTACTTGCCTCGAGTGTGGAGTGATCAGCGGCCTCGATGGCCTCAATATCCTCAATGATCTCGCCTAGATCCTCCAATAACGCATCCTCTGGATGTTGAGCAACATCTGTCGTTTCAGTACCAGAAAGAGCAACAGCTCTATCAATAGGACTAGCACGGATACTGCTACTGTTGACCTCGTTGTCCAGATTGGTCCATGGTGTTTGTTGTTCTTGTCGTCCAAAGAACACCAGAGCGTCGTTGTTGCTAATCGGTCGAATTTCAGTCAACGCCAAGTACCCGCGTGGTCGTTGTCCAGGCCTTTGCTTCCATGGACATGAGTGAAAAGGGTGGAGAGAGAACAAGAAGGGAAAAGAAGTAAAAGTGTCAACCATGAATGAAAGCACTAGAAAGCATCGAATCTTTCTCCTCCCTCCCCCTCCTCCCTCCCATTGACACCCATTCCGCGCCTACTCTGTATTCAATGTGACTCCATGCAGAATGGGCTCCAGCCTGTTTCATGAATGCCCTGATGGCCGTCTCGAAATCCTCATATGAGAGTCGTGCTGAGAGAGTCGGGTTCGATGTGGATGCCGTCATGGGAAAGAGGAAAAGAGAGAAAGAGAAAGAGAGAGATGGAGAGAGATGGAGAGAAAAAAAAAAAAAAAAAATGGGGATTCCTGACAGAAAGAACATGGACTGTTTCGAACCATAGTTTACCCCTTTCCCTTCCATGAGGCTATGCATATGCCCTTCTCCTCCCCCAATAGTCCGCCCTTCTTCGCCTCCGCCTCCGCCTCTTTTGATTTTTTTTTTCTTTTTTTCTTTTCAAGGAAAAGAGACAATGCTGGATTGTTTGCACATGTGCGTCCCGCTACCTATTCCTTTGTCTCGCTTTTTTTTTTTTTTTTTTTTTTTCACACGATCAAAAAAACGGCGGCCTTTGAGGAAGGCGGCAGTATCTTTTTGACTCTCTATCAAATTAGTAGGCTTGATTCAGAGGATCATCTGGATTTAGAAGAGGTCCGCGCTCATTCAAATTGCTTCCATATCAGAAAAATGGTACTATGGAACTTGCTCTATGGGTCAAAAATGGCTCCAATTGAGAGTGTGTATGTGAGAGAGAGAGGGAGGGAAAGAGGAAAAAAAAAAAAAAAAAAAAAAGGCCGACATTTTCTCTTGGACAGCCCGCCATTTAGTAGATGCTCTTGCCCTTGAGCAGTACTGTTTGCTTCGCGCTCTGGACCCTTTATTCCATATATATCTTCATATACCTTTTTTTTCCCTTAAAAAAAATTTATAGAAGATTGGTCCGTTGCGGATCAAACTAGCAAGATTCGGTAAAGTTGCCTGAATCATACTCTGGAGAGAGAGAGAGAAGAAAAAAAAGATACACCAACTATTCAGGAACTTTTTTTTTTTTCTCGCTCATCTTATTTCTGTCGATTATGAATCGCTGTTAATAGAACTCGTCTTCCTCTTTCTCCTGTCCTTGGTCTTTATCAGTCAATCGTTGTGTAAAAACGGACTTTTTTTTTTTTATGGTGTGTGAGCCAAGTGTCGTTGAGGAGACGATGGTCGTAAAGAGCGCCAGAAAAAAAAAAAAAAGCAGGTTTTTGCACTCGAGTTTGCAGTTGGATTGTGCACGTGCGTCGTGTAACAGCTGTGATGTTCCCGCTTGAATCGATTGGGAGAGGGGGAGGGGGGGGGGGAAGGTCCTCCCTGTCTCTCCCAGAGGAACCCTTCCTCTTCTCTTTCTCTTTGTTGTTCACAAATTTGCTTTTGGCGCGACCTCTGTCAATGGGAACGCCATGCCAGGTGACCGCAAATAGAATTCTTGAGAAAGAAAAAAAAAGAGTCGACAGACCCATGGAGAGAGAGGGCTTGCAGAGAGGATGGACAAGGTCGTAGGTCCGTTCACCACTAAATCGATAAATGATGCCTTCTTTTCTTTGTTTTCCTTCCCATCCTGCGCCTCAGCCAATTGAACAGACAGACACAGACAGACACACATATTGACACAAAGCAAAAGGGTTAATAGGACTATGGCGTGTAAAGTACATGGGGTTTATTAGACACAGGTAACAATTAGAAATGGAAGGAAGAAGCGAAAGGGCATGAGAAAAAAAGAGCCATGAGAGGAACACGGACTGCGCCAAACAAGGGATATGATGGTGCTAGTGTGGCAAGAAAGACATTGGAGGAGAGGGAGTCGGCGAACGATCAATTGGTCCTTGGTTCCGCTGTGGTCTCGGCAGCTCTCTACCCTCGAGTTGCCTGTTTACTGCTTTAACAGCAGGCGTCGAGACAGCAGCACAAGCAGGCACCAAGAGCGCTAAATGAAAAGAAAGAAAAAAAAAAAGAGAAAACAATAAGGGTCAGCATCCAGTCGGCTGAGGTGCAGCGAGACAGAGCGCAGGCATCGCACGCGCCTAAATGCCTCATGCCACTCATTTCCTCCACCTCCCCTCTTCCCGTTCACCCGTTAAGCTTGCACTTGTCCTCAGCTCTTGAACCCTTTTCCTTTCACCTCCGACAGGATCTACCTCCCTTCCTTTTCTCCTTCAATAACCAAAGGAGTGCGGATTAGGAGATCTCTCGGTATTGAGGTTGTTTGTGTAATTGAACTTTGATGAAGCAAGTGGCAGTGACAAGAGCACGTCAAGGACAGAAGGAATAAAATATCTCCATCGACTCCACTAAGAGGTCATCCTCTGAGGTGTGTAAAGTGCATGAGAGCGTCTTGTGCATCCTCAATGGAAACAAAAGAACAGATAAAGGAATCGACAGGGCTGGGGGGGGGAGAGGGCACGAGTGAGAGTAAAAAAAAATAAAAAATAAAGAGAAGGGAAGGGAGAAAGCAGAGAGCCTCCGCCCAACACAGGACTAAGAGAGCGCGCGATTTGAGTGCAGCTGCACAGATTTCCGACCGCCTCAGGTTACTCTTAAAACAAGAGGGAGAGAGGAGGAGGACCAACACGGAGAAGCAACGAGGACTAAAAGGAGTTGAGACTTACCATCCAAAGCAGAGGTCGTCGGTCTTGCTATTCTGCTGCTGCTGTGGGGCCGTCTGCTGGATGATCACCTGGGGCTGGGGGTTCTCTGGAGAATCGAAATGAAGAAGGAAACAAAAGTCAGGAGACTCAACAGGGACCATAGAACTTTAAGTAGCCTTTGACGGGCAAACCGAAGGGGAAAGAGATGAGGAAGGTACATACGTTGGGGATAGTAGGGCTGCTGGCCATAAGGTTGAGGTGGGTAACCGGGGGTTTGACCGGGATATGGCTGCTGTTGAGGGTATGGTGAGGGGGGGGGTAGGGCGAAGGCTGGCCATAGGGTGCGGGCTGGCCTGGAGCTCCGTAGGGAGCTGGCTGGCCAGGGGCGCCATAGGCAGCCTGCTGGGGGTATTGAGGGGGCTGGGCAGCGTAGTATCCCTTATCGTCAGACATGGTGGGTGATCGCGGTTTTTGGAGGGGGAGGAGGAGAAGGAGGAACGAGGAGAGTGGAGTTGAGTGGGATCCAAAAGGGAAGGAATGAGAAAAGAAGAAAAGAGATGAGAGAGAGAGAGAGAGAAAGAACAACTCCAAATGCAGATCGAGATGGCCTTTTTCAACCAAAATCAGCCGCCTGGCCGAGTCGAGAGCGCCGCAGGTAAGCTTCGAGAGAGAGCAACGGAACGGAATTGAGCAGAGCAGCCCCACGCTTGTGTGTGTGTGTGTGTGTGTGCCTGACAAACTGACGAACTGACTAACTGGCCGGCCGTGTACGAGGCAAAAGCGAAGCTGTGGTCGCATCCCCTATTTTTAGCGGGCCACGGCCATATCTCGACGCACTCGCCCAGGCAGCTTCTTCGAGCCATCTCCCCCTTGATGCTCTGTTGCACTCTTGGCAGATTGGGACATTGGTGTTCAGTCGAAACCTTCCAATGATTCCGTGTTCGCGGCCCAGCCTCCTTCAATGCCTTGCGTGAATTAACTCAGGAGAGAAAGAGCGCGACCCGTGTGGCTGTCTGTCTCTGCCCCATCTGGGTTGATAATAGCATAACCATGCCAGGCAGGGTCTCTAAAGTCGACGATTGCCCTTGCAGCAGCCACATGGCAGTCCTTGTCATCGACAGCCCACTTGTGGTCAGACCCCCATCAGCCCGTCGTCTCGACATGTCTCAACACGCTCTCCCTCTCGCGCATCGATGGCAAGAGCTTGCAGCCAGATGTCTCGAAAGTAACTTGCGGTCTTGGGCTCACTTCAGGAACCTTCTCCTTGGTATTTAGTGCACAGACGTCCTTCTGCTATAGCAGTGGTATTGCAGCGGCGCGGTCGCGACGTAGGGAAGGTTCTCACTGATACTAACACCTAGCCCACTCCTGCCTTCATGTGCAGAAATCTCACTGCGTTGACTGCAGCGATGGCGTGCCCAATGGGCGAGGTGGCTGGGGGGAAGAAAGAAAGTTGAACACCATTTTTTTTTCTCACACCCAAGTTGCCCACAATCGCTCTCTCTCTCTCTCTCTCTCTCTCTCTCTCTCTCTCTCTCTCTCTCTCTCTCTCTCTCTCTCTCTCTCTCTCTCTCTCTCTCTCTCTCTCTCTCTCTCTCTCTCTTATCTTTCTCCACTTTTACGCAAAAAAAAAATACCCCTCCCCACTCTCTGACATCTTTCATCCTTTACACCTTCCTCATTTTCTCTGCTTCACAAGACACAATCATGTCTCTTCTCCTTGCCTCCGTTCGTCCAGCATCTCGCCTTCGACTGGCCGCGCCATTGGCCACTGTCGCGACGCGTCACCTCTCGTTCACACCCATCTACACTGCTGAGACTACTGTCAAAGGAGCCAGGTAAAAAGAACAATACTAATGAAAAAGAACAGATAAAGACAGATCGTCCAAATCATACCCATGCCCACCCAGACTACTCTGGTCAAGAAGCACTTGGGAGTGGCGAATTAGTCTGCGCAGCCAACAATCTGGAAGACAACTTAACCTGTCCGAAAGTTGCAAAATAAATTATCGGGATGGTCGACGACCTGTGAGCAAACAAGGACACGAGATCTCTTTTCATTTTAGCTGAATCATAACCTCTGAGTGTCCAACACCCTAATGCCTTTGTAGAAATGGACATCTTGAGACCAAGTCAGGATCGCTCAAGGCTAAACTGGATACGCCCAAGGAGTTTGGAGCACCTGGAGGACCAGGCACAAACCCTGAGGAGCTCTTGGCTGGTGGCTACGCGGCTTGCTTTGGCGGCGCATTGGCTGTTGCCGCCAAGGAACACAAAGTTGCATTGGGTGCGGACACGACTATCACCAGTCTGGTCTCGATTGGTCCCAAGAAGCCCAAGGGTTTCCAACTTGCAGTGGAATTGCGAGTGGCCAAGAGTGGTCTTGAGGGCAAGGTCTTTGATGAGGTCACCGAGACAGCACACGCAATCTGCCCATTCTCGCATGCGCTGAAGAATATCGAGGTCAAGACTGTCAAGGTCTAAGAGACGTTCTACTAAGAGCTGCTTAGCTAGGACAGGATATCTTTTTTCTTGTTCTAAATAAACAACGAATAACAATGCTATGTTTCCATCGCTGGAGAAGAGTGGCATGCTTGCTTGCTTTTTTTTTTTTTTTTTTTGGCGACGACATTTTGCATGCATTCCATTTGCTATGGAACTTTCTATTTGCCTAGAAGAGGTGGTCTTATAAACAAAAACAACAACACGTCCTTGAGTTTCTCATCCTTCACTCTCCATCTATGCAGCCTAACAATTCGTTCCGCCCGTCAAAAGCCAGGATGTACATGTAAGCACATATTCTTACTCAAAAACAAGAAAGAGTCGAAAAAAAAAAATCCCCCTCCACGATTCAAGGATGCACAAAAAAACCCGATTGTCTAGAATACCATACTAGCTGGTGGAACCAAAACTTTTTTTCTAAAGAGAAAATATCAACATGTTTATGAAATACAAAGACAAGGTGCTTGGGATAGAATATATATTATTTTTATTAGATACAGCTGGAAAGGGAGGTATTAGATACAGCTGGAAAGGAAGGTATTAGTTGCAGATACCTTCTTTCATAGAGGTGGCTCTCCATCCAGTGATCAACTCGGCTTCCCACTTGGCCTGCATGGCGTTCTCGATATCCTGTGCCCCAAAGATGGCTTTGATTTCCCCCAATTTGGACTTGAGCGCCGGTGCAGCAGACTCGGGGATGGTCTTCATTCTTTGAACAGCCCGATCCCTTTCTTCTTCTTCCTCTTGAATCTTGGACTCGGCCGAGGTTGTTACAGCTGAGGCAGGAGATCCATCAGATGTGGAACTTGAGGAGGCCGAGGATACATCGGTCCCAACTTCAATTTGCACTGTCTCCTCTTTTACCCTAGGAGTAAAACCATATCTGTTTGTCGAGGGCTTGTAACCGTACATGCTGTGATGGCTCACCTCAATCAATTTCCGTTCAACTTCATCCCTATAAGCCTGCTCTGATTTCGGCCATAGTCCCCAGGCCCTAAAAGTGGCCAGCTTAGCATAACCTTCTTGACATGAGGTATATTGAACCGTTGGAACGAGTACAAACTTGGCAATGGAATGATCGGCTTCTTGGAGAGATTGTGTTGAAGAAGGCTCATTTACGCCTTCTGAAGGATAAACTACTGGCGTATTCGCCAACATTAAGTCTTGACAGAAAAGTGAACGAAAATCTTCCTTGGCACATTGTGGCTGGGAGGAAGTTGACATCCTGAAATGAACCATATTCTCTTGTGCGTTCTGTGTTGTTGCTGTTGAGGAGGATCCTTTCAAGAGATGGTCTTTTTTGCTGACAAGAGAGGTTGCCTTGACAACAACAGCACTGCTCCAACAAGATTCGACCTGGAAAGGAAGTCGTTTCTGGAATCGACTCTGTGTTTCCTCGTCGGAAGAAAACAGGGCAGTCTCTGTTTTGTCATTTGATTCATTGGCTTCACCAGTTCTGACGAGCGCCTCCTGTGGCAGTGATTTGCCAGCAATATCCCGCACAACAGTCTAGAAAGAAAAAAAAAACAGGTTGCCATTTCAAACATAAAAAAAGGATATGAGATCTCTAGTTCAGATATGCTGAGGAATAGATACATTATTGCTCAGAGAGAGAGAGAGAGAGAGAGAGAGAGAGAGAGAGAGAGAGAGAGAAATAAGTCCTCACACTGACCTGCTCGTAAATGATTTTTTTCTTGGTATCCTCCGTTATTATTCCGAAATCCATACCACACGTCAGATCCGCATCTTGCAACCGACTCTGATAAACAAGCTCCAACAGATCCTCAGGACAAAACACCGAAGGCTCCATCATGATGACATTATCAAACTCAAGACCTTGACTTTGTTGATCTCTGCCGACCAAAAGGCGTGCACTTTCATTTTCGGACTTGTTCTCATCATTGATAGCTTTACCTCCGCGCGCGTTAGCAAAAACAGGGTTAATAGCCATGTTCTTGACTCGGACCAAACCTTCGGGTGAGTCGTCTCTGTGATCCAACATGGTGATTGAATAAGTCAAATGATGTCGTGAAAGGTGGGATGTGCTGCTGGAACCATCTTGGTTGCTCGACATGTGTACATTCTCAGAGCCTTCCTGGAGCTCTTGCGAATCTACGTTGTTGTTGACACTATCCAAAAACTTTGAGAACCGGTCGAGGATGGCTACGGTCGAATCCTTGGAACCATGATCGACAATCGAGAGATGGCACTGATGAGCCCCCAATACTCCAATAGTCTCCATGATCCTCGTCAAGGTGTCTGGCAAAACCTGACTAGAGTCTTGGGTCACAAGCGCGAACAAATACCGTGGTGGACGGTTTGTGATCCCCGTCTGTGACTCTGTCACAAAGGGATTTGTTGCTGTGGGTTCAGACTTTTCAGTTGAATCGCTCTCTGCCCCTGAAGGCGTACTTTCGATATCATCAGCAAGAAACGCGAGGAGGTGAGGTGGCAGAGTCGTGGACCGGCATCGGTCACTAATCAGTTTGGTTTGGTTGTTGAGAAATAGAAGGGGAATAGTCATGGAAAGGTAGAGGTCGGGTGTGCCCAGAAGACTGTTTGCGGCCGAAAGAGTTGGCTTCCTGTGATTGGAGTGGTCGCCCTAGAAAAGAAGTAGTAAAAACCAAAGTATGAATAATAGGAAATGGACGCTAGTGCACTAAAAAAAAAGAAATCCTTCCCAGAATGACTACTGCCTCAAGTGCTCTATCCACGGTACCATGAACTTGAGGACGAGCCAGAGGCAGATCATCCAAAAGTATACGAGGAGACCGATAAGTTGTCGATGAGAAAGTGATAGTCGGTGAGGCTTCTCATACATGTTCGGGTCTCGTTCATGGATGGGTGAATCGACCTGACTTTCCAGGTCCTGGCATCGGAGCGGTGGCGAGCTCTGGCCGAGGGGCATGTATGCGACCGTCATGATAGCGGACGTTCAGGGTCTGTGTGTTGTTTAAAGTGCAACGTAACTAGCGTGCAGATGGTCCGAGCCCACAAACAGGCCTTTTTTTTTTTTTTTATGGTATGATGGAGGAGCGATGGTGATGTCGAATGTGTGCAATGAATCTAGATTCGGCGATCGCAAGATGGAGCAAGCATGCGAGATTCTAATTCAAACGATTACGACCTGAGGCAAGGAAAGAAAAGAAGAAGAAAGGTAGCAGTGGCCAGCAGCTCTGAATGGAGGAGAAGAAGAAAAGGAAGGAAAGGAAGGAAAAGAAGGAAAGGAAGGAAAGGGGGGGGACAATGCTCTCGAGTATCTCTCTTGTAAACGAAAAGGATGATGCACTGGAACAGCATTCACCGACTGATCAGACGGGTACCTGTTCCCAGTCTGGACTCTCCTCCTCTCCACCAGCTTCATTGAACTGTTCCCACAGACTTGGCCTCTGCCAGCTCTGGCCCATCTCAACAAGTCCTGAGAGGTGCGGTCAAGGGGTGAACCTATTTCGAGGGCAACCACAGTAGGACCCCCTCATTGCCGCGTTCGGGGGTATGGACCATGCATTCTCTCCCCTGGAACTCGTTCCTTCCGCACAACACATCCCTTGCCTCGCCAACTAACTAGCGCCTTTTTTGGTGGCATGAATGCGCCATTTCTCTTTCTCTCTTCCTACAGGGAGCGTCCAGGCTTTGCATAAGAGCTTGCTTCAATTCTCCAGGTACACACGCCCACAAGACCCCGCATGGTCCAGAAATGGATTTGCATTTGACTCTCAAACTCCAACCAGGTTACCCCTCCCCTAATCTCCAACCCCCAACCCCTCCCGCCTCTATGCATTCTCCAACCACTCACCCTGCCCGATTCTATCCATGTGTCACGATCTGACCGAACGACTCGACTTTGACTATGGCTGGGTTGGGTTGGGGGGTAAAGGATGGAAGAAATGGTCTGGATGAGTGCTGTAGAGACAGGCCATGGAGGCAACCCAGTGTCCTTTTTTTTTTTTTTTTTTTTTTTTTTATTCTTTCTCTTACGCTACACTGCGAATCACTCCAGGAGGAAGGAGACAAATCCGCGTACTACATGTGAGAAACAACACCAGCTCCACCGACGTAATGCATTTTTTTTTTTGACATGGATGCACTTTGACTCTAGAGGCTCCCTGGTCTCTTGAAAAAGAATACAAAGATGTTTCCCATTTCAGGAGCGTCCATCAAAGAGGTGACCTCTATTTTTTTTTTTTTTTTTTTTTTTTTTTTTTTTTTCTGGGACCAAGGCAAAACTGTCGAGTTCTACAGAAGAATCGATTGTTTCGTTCCGAGCCGAAGGATGGTTTCCATGAAATGGGTAGAGCCAAAGTTGATAGTTTTGACTAAGGAATATTTTTTTTTTCGTCATTGGCCATAAAAAAAAAAAGTGGATTGCAAAAAGTTACAACTGAAAAAAAAAAAAAATAGAAGCTATTGTCAATTCTCTTTCCCTTTTCCTGGCTCCCTCCCACCATGAACAGTATACTCTTAAAATGGAACGATGGTTGCTCCGTGCGATTGCGGGTTAGTTGGTCACACGATCATGGAGCCGAGCGGGGGGGAGAGGGGGGGGGCAGGATGAAGCCCAAAGTGGAAAAAAAGGAGCAACGGTGGCGAAAGACAAAAGAAAAGAACTTCAGGGACGCGTTTTGTCCCATGGGTAGATGGGGTCCCCACAGACACGAGAAGGGGCTCATTGTGTTGACACAATCACACACCTGGTGAAAGGGGAGTGGAAGTAAGAGATGACTTCCAGGAAGGGAGAAGGATGAGGAACGTACGCTATGTCATTGTTTCTCTCTCACTGGTTGGTCGATGACCCGAAAATCTTGGATCTGGTCCAGCTCACTTTCTAGTTTGCCAGATTCGTTCAATGACAAAGTACCGTCTGTGTGTGGCCATGAGCAGTTTACTACTTTGGATTCACGCTTGCTTTCATTCCTAGAAGAGATAGGTTTAAATCCCCGGACAGATTCTTGTGTCTAGATTTGCCAGTAATTTTAGCTTCGGCGCTATGCATAGGCGACGCGTCCCTGCTGGAAGATACATGCAAAGGGTGCAGGAGACAGCATGGGAGAGTAGGGAGAGGGATGGATATAGGAGCAGTGAGGGGGAATAAAAGAAAGAAAGAAAGAAAGAAAGAGAATATGTGCGTTGCTCTGGGACCAAGCTCACGGCCTCCAAGTCTATTGCTATGGCATCGCAGATGCTGAGCTGCCTCTTCGAATCAATTTATCTTGCTTCAAGTATATAACTCGCTACTTTCTCTCATGTTCAAAAAATAAAAGCCTTTCTATTGCCGGTCAGTAGTTCGCGTGGACTGCCCAAATGGTGATCAAATGCTGGAGCTGAGACCGTCCTTGCTGTCCCAATCCGGAGAGGGTATATCGTCGTCCTTCTTTGTTGAAGCGCGATTGAACTTGATAGTGACGAAAAGCCAGATCAACAATTTCCACAGAATATATCGACCCTGTCGTTTCCATGTATTGAAGACCTCGCCTGCGTACTTGGCCTCGACTCCTTCTCGACCAAGACTCTCATACTCGGTCAGGATATGATCCATGACGCGTGTCCGATCGGTCAAGATATAATCCACGCCCATCTTGACACACTCACGAGCCTCCACTTTGTCGTTGACTGTCCAGGCGAGGATCTGCTTGCCCGAAGCCTGCATCTCCTTAATGAAGTGACGACCCTCGGGTGACGAGAGGACCATAAAGTTGATGCTGTACCCATCTACGGTGTGTGGAGGGAAATGAGTCCGTGCAACATCGAGGCTGACTCCAATATGGATGCGACTGTATCGAGGAAGGTATTTGTCGGCAGCTGGAAGGAACTTTGGATGCCAAAGTCCCAGTACAATTTGAGATGAAAAATCATGTCCCGGGAACTTTTCCTTGATCAGTCGAGCGAGCTTGGACAGGATCAAGTTGGGTGAATTATCCATCTATCAAAGAGATATAGACACACACACAGAAAGAAAGAAAGAAAGAAAGAAGGAGAAAAAAGGCGAGAACTACAAGGTTAAGGACTCTAGCAAGGGCGTAATTGCATAGGGAGGCCCTCCTCAAGGGAGTCTGGGAAAGAATGTAAAAGGAGGCCTCCTCGCCTTTTAAAGCTGACAAGCGTCCGCTAGTCCGGTGCTAAACTTGGGCACTGAGCATCAAAGGGGACACCGTAGCCTCTCCAGTGCCCACTCTCACCCCTTCGGAGAAAGTCCTTTTGGTACGAACCTTGATGTCAATATTCCACCAAATCTTTTCATTACCCTCCTGGGCTAAAAAATTCAAGACGTCAAGGCAGTGTGGGACGGGGACATGGGGTTCCTTCTTGGAGACAAGACCATCGATGTAGCCATGCCAAGGCTTGTCCTTGACGGCGCCCGAACCGTTAGTCGTCCTGTCAAGAGACGGGTCATGCAAGACAATGATCTCACCGTCCGATGTCAGGTGCAGATCTGTGGTAGAACCCGTATTAGCCAACGAGAAGAGTGTCAGTCATCCACGTTTTAAAGGGAGGCCATGCCAAGTCAACGTTCTCGAAGAAAAAAAGGAAAAAAGTCCTGTGGTTCCATTGTCGTCCTGATTGGAGGAAAGAAAAGGACCTCTGGCACTCCACTTACCAGCTTCGAGACCATCGGCACCGTCCTTGATAGCCTGCGCCATCGACAAAATAGAATTCTCGGGCCACTGCTCGGATGCGCCTCTACAAGGAGCATGGAATGATAAGGACCTGAAGCCGAAGAGGGTCACCCCACTCTCCCACACGTTCGACTTGAAAAGGATGAAAAAAAGAAAAAAGAAAAGAGAAAAGAGGCAAAAAGGGAAAGAAGGAGAGTAGAGGAGGAGCAAGGAGGAGTCTCGGAACACCTTGGTGAAGGGATAGAGGAGGATTGGAACAGGCATCCTTTGGTTCCTACAATCCCAACGCCAGGGTCTCCGTCCCCCTGCGCACTGCGGAGGAGTCCTTCAAGTCCTTCTCGAAGCCTACGTCCAAGAGAAGCAAGGGAGGTAGGGGTGGTTGAAATGAAGGAGTTTCTTGGGATATAGAAGTAAGATGGTGGAGATGGGTGGTTTACCGATGCCCTACGCTGAGCGGTAGCTTATGGCGACGGGAAGAAGCGAAGGTAAGGATTTGCTCTCGAGACATTGTTGTAGTCGAGTCCTGATAGTGTATGTATTCTTTTTAGGTCTTGTGTTTGGGATGAGACTCTAGACGGGAAGAGTTGTGTGTGTGAAGGGGGAGAGTGATGGATGCGGAATGGAAAGAGAGAATGAAAGAATGAGGCGTGCGAAGACTCTTTCTTCCGTAATGGACTCATTTCTCAGATGCTGTTGGCCTATTGAATGTACGTCCAAGGACGAGAATGGCTCCGTACCTGTGTTCCAGAGCGCTCTCTCGGTCCTCTTTCCTATTCCCTCCCTGAATCATACTC
Source organism: Mortierella sp. BCC40632 (assembly GCA_011634665.1). Classification (NCBI taxonomy): domain Eukaryota; kingdom Fungi; phylum Mortierellomycota; class Mortierellomycetes; order Mortierellales; family Mortierellaceae; genus Mortierella; species Mortierella sp. BCC40632. The sequence goes on from WAEK01000023.1 coordinate 378,006, forward strand.
CACCGGGAAGAGCAACTGCGAAGCGCCGACTGATGGAGAGAGAGAGAGAGTAAGTGAGTGAGAGCAGGAACCACCTGTTCTATTGGATCAACTACCCTTCGTGGGGGGAGGTCCACACCAGATTTGCTCGGACAGAAAATCAACAACAACAACAACAACAAAAAAAAAAAAAAACTAGTTTTTTTTTTTATATAGGGGCGGCTTTGTTTTCGTTCTACTACGTACAAGTACATGCTCATTCCATTCCTAGGATGCTCCATGATGCACGTCAGGAATCTGACAGCCGCTGGTGCCTTTCTGGGAACTCTCAGTCACTCACTGGACCAAGCCTCTCAGCATTTTGTACACTCTTGCTCCGACACTGCAACGGACGCAGTGCTCATGCACACGTGGGTTCTGATAGTGAATAGGAGTTTTCCACCTCACCCTGCCAAAAGAAAGGAAGAGAGCATGTTGTCGCGAGACAGATTAATACCCAACTCTTCTCATTTTAACCTTGAGACAAAGAGGCATTCCCTGCTAGATATGCTCCTTGTTTTCATGGACATCAACCCTCGGGTTGTTGCTTGCAGTGCCCTATGGTCTCAGCGTGTTCGAGTGGGGCCCTGGGAAGATAGTTCTCTAGAAAGAGTAACTGAGTAGTCTCGGAAGTAAGGACCTCACTTGCAATCTATCAGTATTCAATTGAACACACTGCTAACTAGGAACCCAGGATATGAAAGGAGATAATTTCTCCGGAAGAGTAGGTATCCTGTATATCTAGGATGACAAACGGCGATTGTGTTCCAGACCCGAGTCGCTTTGCAGTTTCAGTTAGGGGGGAGGATCCCAGCTTTTGGGCGGGGCACTTCACTCATGAGAAAAGAAAAGAAAGATAGAAAGAAAGGATTGAAGGTGCCGCAGTCTCCACATGGCTCCTATGTCGCGTGTATGTACAGTTTTTGTTGACATGGAAACTTCTACTCCGGTCCTCGGTCAGCTTTTCAGAAGGAAAAAAAAAAATTATACCAAAGAGGCTCAGTTTGTATCTCCCCCTCTACCGTGGTCTGTTCGAGAAAAGAAACTTCAGTATTAGGACCGATATCTCATCTTTTTTTAAAGGAATAGGGGAGCAGCTTTAAATGCCTCACTTTTTTTTTTTTTTTTTTTTTTGACAGTGACAGGGGTCCCTTTAGAAGCGTAGAATGGACTAGGCCAAACCCTGAGCTGCAATAGGACCGTGCCTCAGGAGAAAGATGGAGGTTGGAGGGGAACAAAGGTATCCCCTAGAGCGGAAAGGAGGAAAAACAAGCAGGCGAGTGAGCGAGAGAGAGGCAAGAGGACAGAGAGGACAAGAGATGTCGGAGAATGGATAGAGTCGACACGGTACGGAGGGGGGATGCTGCAATAGGAGGAGGGAGAGCTCGAGCGTTGTGGTCGCTGAGGGGAGCACTGTCCATGTGGACAGTGATACCGATTGCAGCGATTTCATTTCCTGATTTGAGTTCCTTTACGCCCAACACACTTCAAATGTGTACCTCGACTCCCGCAAAGTAAAAAAAAAAAAAAAACGCCAGCCTCACAGATCGATGCTCAAGTGGAGCGAGAGCCAAAGACTATCCACAGGTGGTTGGACATGGAGCACTACATCGCACGCACACTGCAGCTGAGCCAGGCTACTTCTTTTGGCTCATTTTTCTTGTAAAGAACCTATGGAAAGATATTGCTCCACCGATCATGGTGCAGTGAGTTGGAGTGGCAATGAAGAGGCGTGGCGTGTCAGCCCCCAAGAGGCTAGATAAGCAAAGGAGTGACGAAAGAAAATCTTATGTGAAGAGGACTATGATCAAAAGAAAGTACTCAGGAGAGATAGAGATTGCAGAAGGAGAAAAAAAAAGTTGAGAGACAAAGACCTATCGGCATTCTTTCTTCCGGACCTGCAGCAGGAGGTTACTCTCGCGACTTTCTGACAGTACGGCAATAGCCCAGACTGGGTTTGAAAAATTAAGGCCGTTCCACAGCATCTTCCTCTTCCCCAGGACGGATTTTCCTAGGTGTGCGCCCACTGTGGTCTTGACTAGCAACTCGGCGCGCCTCCCATCTATATAAACACTAAGCGGATCGCCCTTCTCTTTTCTATCGTTTGTCGCCAAACACCATCCATCCTTCATTACTTAATCGGTTCCTGCATCACGCTGCTCCTCGAGTAATTCCTTCCTTTTGTCCCCACACAAGTTCAACTAAGTTCCACTTCGCTTTCAAGCGAATCCACAACCCAGCTTCACTTTTTTTGCCTGTCCTCAAGGCCTTGGGCATCTCCCAAGCTTTGTATCCAAGAACTGGCGTCTTTCCGCCCCTTCATCCCCACGTCCACTGGTAAGACTATCACACTGATGAATTGTTCAACAAAGTTCTGTATTGGCTCTTCTCGCTCCCCTTGCTTTTGCTCCGTCCATTAATACTGTCTGCTTTGCATCCCCCTTCATTACATAGAACTGGCGTCCTTCACGTCGTCCCGTAGCGAGTTGCTTGTCTGTGTGGTCAAGGTGAGTAACAACCCTTCTCTTCTCCATCTCCATGAACCAATACACCAACCCCTTCACTACATCTCATTCCTACCTCCCACACTCCATCTTCATTCCTACCTCCCACACTTCATTTTCATTCGTCAAGGACAAAGCTACCAATTTGATCCGCCACTTTGTTTGTTGCAACAATGTTCTTTCTCGCACTTCAAAGCTCCTCTACAACGTATCGCACTACCCTCCATCTTTGAAGATCCGCAGTACCCCCCATTGTCTACTCTGACAAGCTGGAACTCTCCATGCCTAACAAATCCACCTTCCTTCACCTTTTCATTCGTGTCAGTCCTCGCACAAGCCTCCCTAGGATCCCCAAGAGAGTCCAACCCTTCGAACCCAATCGCTGCTACCCATAAGTTCCTTTAATCCCTTGCCCGAACCATGAACACCGAACCGATCTTGAACAAGACTGTCGAGGCCCTCCGTGCCAACCATGGCACTGTCTATGGCACCGTCAACTCTGTTTCCTCCATCACCTCTGCCCTTCCTGACTCGTCCGAGTTTGCAGGCTTGCTCCCACTGAGTGAGGAGCAGGTCGAGCGAGCCAAGATGCTTCATGGAAAAAACATTATCAAGTTTGGTAATGAGTTGGCCTGGTACAAGCTCCTCTTCCACGCCTTGATCCATCCTTTCAACATCTTGCTGGCCATCCTCGGTATCGCTACCATCCTCACGGGTGATCCCGAGGGGGCCATCATTATGTTTGCCATGATCTTCATCTCGACGGTCCTGCGTTTCTGGCAGGAATGGAAGTCTGTCTCGGCTGCTCAATCGCTCAAGTCAATGGTCTCGACCTTGATCACGGTCACCCGTTTGTATTCCGCTCCTGATGACCGTGACCCGAGCCCTGAAGACGTGGTCCGGATGATGAATTATGCTACCATTCGAAAGGATATCCTGATCGAGGATGTGGTGCCCGGTGATTGGGTCCAGTTGTCTGCCGGTGACTTGATCCCTGCGGATGTCAAGATCATCGAGTCCAAGGATCTGTTCGTTTCCCAGGCCGCTCTCACGGGCGAGGCCATGCCCGTCGAAAAGTTTAGCGCTTCTTCGGAGGCCATGAGCGCCTGGAATGAGACTCAAGAAACATCGTATGATGACATGGTTCGCAAGGCTCGACCGCTCGGTTCCTCTGCGGTCGCGATCGAGAAGATGGACACGGTGACAGACAACGTTGGCACTATGGGATCTGCTGGAACCCGTGCCCAAAAGTCACCTTCGGTTTTTTCTGCTATCTCGCTCAAGGCAAAGCTCAGGCAAATGGCTTTCTCTTGCCTGGGTATTCGCCGGTTCGACTCGACATCTAGCACCAGTCGGAATGAGGTTGACCTTGGTCGTCCCGACATGTGCTACATGGGTACTTCAGTTGTCTCTGGCACAGCTACTGTCCTGGTGGTCAAGATTGGTTCCGAGACATTCTTTGGCTCGATGGCCAAGGAGTTGTCCAAGCGCCGGCCAGAGACGGCTTTCCAAATGGGGGTCCGCAATATTTCCTGGGTCTTTTTCGGCATCATGTTCCTTATGATTCCTCCTGTCTTGCTCATTAATGGCTTTGTGCATCAATCCTGGAAAGACGCTGCCCTTTTCGCGCTTTCGGTCGCTGTTGGTCTGACACCTGAGATGCTTCCTATGATTGTCAACTCGTGCCTTGCTCGAGGAGCCTATCTAATGTCCCAGAAACGCTGCATTGTCAAGAACCTCGATGCCATTGTCAACTTGGGCTCGATGAACGTTCTTTGCACTGACAAGACGGGTACCCTGACAGACAACAAAGTGGTCCTGGTCCGACATCTTGATTTCCATGGAAGAGCCTCGATCCAGTCCCTTCAGATGGCTTTCCTCAACTCCAGATTCCAGACAGGTCTCAAGAACTTGCTAGATGTTGCAGTGGTCGAGTACTTTGAAAAGACTGCTTCGACCTTGCCAGCATATGAGCCTCTTGGTAGCGGTAAAGAGATTGGATCTGGATTGACACCCGCTGCGGTCACGTTCGCTTCCAGGTACAACAAGTTGGATGAGATCCCCTTTGATTTTGTCCGTCGTCGCATGTCGGTAGTGTTGCAGGACATCTCCAACGAGGTTGCCCTATTGGTCTCCAAAGGCGCTGTCGAGGAGATGCTGAGCATTTGCACAAAGATCATTATTCCTCGTAAGGATGCACCTTTGGCTTCTGATATCCAGATCCCGACCTCGTCCCAGAATGGCGACGTAACGGTGGCTGCTACTTTGGATTTGCTCGAACTGCCCAAGGGGGATGAAATCCAGACACTGACTCCAGATATGGTGTCCAGGATTTCTGCAATGAACAAGGACTTGAACGTTGATGGTCTCCGAGTGGTCGCGGTTGCATATCGCCCATTGGAAAAGGTGAAGGACAACTATGGAATTTCGGACGAGTGTGATATGGTCTTTGCTGGATTGATTGGCTTCCTCGACCCTCCCAAGGAGTCTGCTGGTCCAGCAATCAAGGAGCTAATGAGTCTGGGCGTTGAGGTCAAGGTCTTGACCGGTGATTCCGCTGCCGTCTGCCGAAAGGTGTGCGAGGAAATCAAGCTTCCTGTCAAGACGGTTGTGTCTACTGAGGATCTTGTAGGACTGGATGACGAGCAGATCAGCATTATCGCCAGAGAGGCTACCATTTTTGCCAAGCTTACACCTTTGCAAAAGTCTCAGGTGATTCGTGCTCTGAAGAGGACTGACCATGTGGTTGGATTCTTAGGAGATGGTATCAACGATGCCCCTGCACTTTCTGAGGCCGATGTTGGCATCTCTGTTGACACTGCAACTGACATTGCCAAGGAATCTGCATCCGTGATCCTTCTCGAGAAATCTCTGACTGTTATTGCCGACTCTGTGACTTTGGGACGTACGACTTATGGCAACACGATGAAGTATATTTGCATGGCCATCTCTTCCAACTTTGGCAATGTCTTTTCGATGCTGGTCGCCTCTTCCTGGCTTCCTTTCCTGCCCATGCTTCCGATCCATGTTCTGGCACAGAATCTCTTGTACGATATTTCGCAGATTTCCATCCCCTGGGATCATATGGATGAAGAGTTCTTGTTGGAGCCACATCGTTGGAGCATCCGCAAGATTCTGCGCTTCATGGTGTTTATGGGTCCTTGGTCCTCGATCTTTGACATTACTACCTTCCTTTACATGTGGTTCTATTTCGACATCAAGGACAACACTGATCTCTACAAGGTGACTCTCTTCCAGACAGCATGGTTCTGTGAAGGTGCTCTGAGTCAATTGCTGGTTATCCATGTGATCCGATCGCCCAAGATTGCCTTTATCCAGACCATGGCCACCAAGCCTGTCCTTGCGGCAACGGGTATCATTGGAGCTGTTATCCTAGCTGTACCCCACATTAGTGCGCTTCAGGAACTCTTGACCATGGTCTCCCTGCCTGGCATCTACTACTCGTACCTTGTCTCTGCATTGGTCGCGTACATGCTGGTCACTCAGGCAGCCAAGGTCATGTATGTCCGTCTCTTCCGCGAGTGGTTCTAAAAGACTAGAAATATATAGTTCTCTCTCTATTTTTTTTTAACTATCATAAAACTTTAAGCGCCGTACGAAAATGAATTCTGTCCGACTGTCGTCTCTTTCTTACCCTTTTTTACCGCGTGGGATGCCTTTAAGCAGTAGCTCTAGGCTCCGCTTTAGTGGCGCTTCTCTCTGAAGCTCGCTCTGGGCTAATACTCATTATCAGACATGTCCAAACTCTAAGATGACTTGTGCATTCTCCATTCATTTCTTTGGCAGAGATTGCCAGGATGAGGATCACATCCATTCATCAGTCTCATCCCATCAAGGAAGTGAACTCACTCCCCTCCCACTGTTCTCTCGTGACTGCTGTTCACCTGGGACAACTCAGATAACACTCCAAAAATCCAGAGGTTTCTCAGTTGGCTAAAAAGAGGTGAAAATAGACATTTGGATTCTGGCAAAAACGGATCCTGGAGCAGTTTTCGAGTCATAAGCAAGACGTTGAAAAGAAAGAGAGTTTCTGACCAGGCTAGTGATCGAGAATAGCCATAGGACGCGATCCGGCGTAATCCTAGGCAGAAGAAAGAGGGCCCAGATCTCGCCGTTTGTAGAAGATACCTCTTGACGGATCTCTCAGCTGGAACATGGTCTTCACTCGAACCCTGATTCGCGAGCAGTCGGGACCCAGCAAAGTCTGAATTCAAATGACTCGATGGGGGGTCGTCTGCCTTGATCAACTTTTCACATGCGGTCTAAATGTACGGCAGTCTTATATCGAGACAACCCCGCCCACGAGCACAAATGAGCATTAAGGTGAGATGAAAAAGGCTATGGAATTGAAGAAAGCCGAGGAGGAGAGCTAGATGAGAAAGTTCGCATTTTTTCCGGCAGAGTTTTTAGTGTGATAGAATGGCTATGGTTCCCGATCCGTGATGGGATGTACGATCTATTTCGGTAAAAAAAAAAAAAAAAAAAAGCAAGGCTTTGGCTTCAAAAAGAAATCTTGAGGTTTACCCTTCCCTGTGCACCCAATGCTTTTACCTGGAAAGGCGTAAATTAAAAGAGAAGCCTGCCAAAGGATCCTTGGAGCAATTGGCAGCTCGAATAAAAAAAAAAAAAAAATAAAAACCTGTTTTTTTTTTTTTGGGATGACGGATTCTCTTCCACTTTTCTCCGATCGAACGGGGTGTGGCTGTTGGATCTGGAGGAGGTCATCAAGCCCGGGCACGAGGAGTATTTTCGCCTAAATCTGGAGGAGAAGAAAGGAAAGCGGGCCTCTCTGGGAAAGATGAAAGACAGAAACACGGATTTGATCGGACAGGTCCCAGAACTACGACATTCCCCTCCTTTTCTCCCTTTTCTCCCCCCGCCCTCCACACAGAAATGACCAATGTCTCCAAAAGGAATGACATATTTTAGGAGGTAGATTGTTCGCCTACGCGTAGTTTAAGCGGGTTAGGATGACCTCAAAAGGACCTGAACGGATAAAAATGGGTGGACTGCAAGTACCTTTTTCTTGGTCCGAGTCGGCGGACTCGGGCGTACGTTCCCCGCAAAAACCCTTCCTCCTTTCTCCTTTCTTTCTTTCTCTCTCTCTTTCCCTTTTCCGAAGGTAGCTACTTTCTGTGCCCAGTGCGTCATATTGGATCACACACACTATGCCTTTTGGCCTCTTTCCGAAGGATGGACGCCGCCAATGAAGGTCAGAGAGCGGCATAGCAGAAGAGAATGAGATGAGATGGGATTGCAGTTGGTTGATCCTGAGTAGGCCTCCAGAAAATCTTAAAGTAAAAAGCGACTTGACAATTTTGCTGGCGGTATGGGAACTGACAAGAGCTGTGGTTGGTTGGGCGTCTTTGTCGGGGAGAAGGGGCGTGTTGGTGGGAAAAAACGAGCAGACGTAGCACAAGGTCTGGGGGGTAGTAGGCTAAGAGCTGTAGCCACAATGACATTTGGATGCACTACCTTTTCTTTCCTCCTCCTCCTCCTCCCCCCTCTTTCGTTTTTTCTTCGCCTGAGTAGAACAAATCGTCCCTCAGCGAGGGTGAGAGACAGAGCTGGGCCATCAACAGAAGAGAAAAAAAAGTAGCTGGACCAGAAGAAACAGAACAGAGGTCGGCGTAGAACGAAATTTAGAACTCAATACAACTTTGGGTTCCTGTCGCATATTCTTGTACATACACAACATTCGATACATCGTTCGTACATGAGGCATCCCAATCACCCATTGTATCCAAGCGAGAGCGAGAAAGAGGGAGGAGATGAAGGGTGAAGGGTGGGTACCGTTCAGGTTGCTGATGACTCGGACAGGTCAACCAGAGCCTCGTGGGAGAGGCCCCGCCGTCTGAGACTTCGAGTCATGGCCCTGCCGGAGGACAGCCGAAGATGGAAAGGACAGGGGACGATGACAGGAGAGGAGCCTGGCCGCGGAACTCAAATAAACTCACCGGAAGCTCACTTGTCAGGCAAGAGAAGAGTCAGGAAACTCTGCCGGCTCGGGGGGAGAAGGAAAGGGAAAGCTCGAGAACTGGGAGTGGAGAAATCGCTGGTTCTCTCCATCTCGATGTGGAGCATGGCCACAATAAAACACCCTCGCTGGCAACCACCATGATTAGGTTGGACTCCTGTAGAACATCTATCTGTTGGTTCTCTACTCCGGGGCCCTGGAGGCTATCCTTTCAGACTGAAAAGAGCCGCAATCGTTTTTGCTGCACCTTGGGTCTAGTCCTTGTTTTGCCTTGTCTTGCTGCCCCAGGCCCGCTGCCTTTTTGAAAGTATATAAACCCAACGGTCTGTCTCGCCCTTTCTCTTTCCCCCCAACCGTTCGTCGTCGAGTATCCAACCTTACCTGGATCTTTTTTTTTTTTTTTTTTTTCAAGCTCCTGCACAACTCAACATCTCCTCCATCTCTTTAAACTGGCCCTTTGACTCACGCCTATCTTCCTTTGCCAATCTCCTACTTTGCCACCAGTCTCTCCACAAAGCCCATTCATTTCCTGCCGATCCATCCTGACGGCTCTTCTTCCTTCCACCACCTCTTCCCGTCCCTGAACACCATCGACACAGCACAACAACATGCAGCAGAGAGCCACTCAGGTAGAGCCACCGGCTGCACCAACTCAACAACCACAACAACCACAACTGCCCGGCGCTGACCACTGCTCCATCTCCACTCTTACATCCTCCAACGAAAGCACCTCTGACACAAAGAATGAGAAAGAGGCTCTGCCAGAGAAGGACTCGAAGGCTTCCGCAGAATCAACTTTTCTTACCCGCCATGCTTGGCTGATGGGCTGGAACCACGAAGACTGGTGGCCATGCTGGATCGGTCTCTTCCTCTTTGGCATGGTTGCCATTGCTGTTCGATATGACATTCCAGCAGCTCACTTTGGGATCTGGACCAGCAACCCGTTTGACTCGCTCCATGGTACAGGCAACTATGGTCTTCTAGTCCTCTTTCCACTTCAGGGTCTTCTCGTCTGGCTCGCGATGTGGGCGATCAAGGCAAAGGGCTGGCAACAATTTTACCTCGGCTACCTTGTCATTTATGTCTTGTCATTCCTCAGCAAATGGCTTGCGGCTCAAAAGAGTATCAAGACGGCAAGTTTGGGTGACTCTATCTGGGCCATTCTGTTTGGAGCCATCCTTCGGAATGTCCTGACAAGCAAGCCTATGCCCGATGGCAGTTCGAGACCCTTGCCTCCTTGGCTCAAGGTGGCCCAACAGACGGAGCTTTACATTGCTATTTCCCTGGTCATGCTTTGGTATGTATGACTCCTCCCTCCTCCTTTTGAGTTTCTTGCCAACTGCCATGGTTCAGTCAGGCCACAAACAAACAAGTGTGAGAAAAAGAGCAGCTTCCGTCGCTCTTTTTCTTTCTCTCGTCCCCACACCACACACAACGAGAGAAGCAAAGAAGGTTTCTTTTTGCGCTGCACAATGGGGTGGTATCATCTGGCGTCATCAGGCTCGGGCTCGGGTGTGCAAACTCTCTTTTTCATTTCTGTCCCTATTCGGCCCTTCTCTACATTTTTTTTCTTTTCTTTTTTTTTTCCCTCTGCAGCCAAACATGCACCCGATCCGTGTGCATTCCCCAAAGACAAAAGGGCGCGGAGTATAACTTAGACGCCCGACTTGTTTCTTGCCTTCCCCATCTTCCCTCTTCCTCCCTCCCGACCCACCACGCACGAACACATGTTTCCCTAATATGTTGACCGGGCGATCCGTTACCAACGCTTTTCGGCTGAATGTTTGGGTTTACCCATAATGGATGTGTCTTTAATCGCTCGTTACTGATCATTTCATAATTCTCTCTCTCTCTCCCCCTCTCTCTCTCTGTCTCCTCTGTCTCGTCTCAATAGTATTGACTTTACTGTCCTGAAGCCTCTTGCTCCTAGAGCACTTTTCGTCTCCTGGATCGACACCCCCACACTCTTCGTGGTCGTGGCCATGATGGGCGTGAGTTTCCTCAAGATCGACCTTCAGACCAGTATGATCATGTCAGGAGCAACCTTCATCTGCGGTTCTTCAGCAGCCATTGCCCTAGCAGCATCCATTGGCGCAGGAAACAAGGCCGACTTGCCTATCGCCATTATCTCTGTCTTTACGATCCCATCAATTATTGCACTCCCTTATATTGCCAAGGCAATCCCTCTCAGCCCAAAAGTGGCAGGAGCTTGGTTCGGTGGCTGTGTGGATTCTACTGGAGCCGTCATCGCCGCCTCTACCATCTTTGGCGACAATGTTGCTGTCGAGACCTCAGCCGTAGTAAAGATGGTTCAGAACGTGTTGATTGGTCCTATCTCGGTCGGCGTCGCTGCTGTGTGGACCCATCGTGAGGAACGCCGTCGTCGTGAGCTCCATAGCTCTCTTGAGGATGAGACACTTCGTTCAAAATCCGACTTTAAGCCGGTACCTTACCAAACCCTTCTTTGGAGTCGCTTTCCAAAGTTTGTACTCGGTTTTATTTTGACGGCTGTTCTCTTTAATACGATTGTACCTTCGGAGGATCGAGCAAACGTGAACTCATTCAGCTTTATGGTCGGCGAGTGGTTCTCGACTATGAGTTTTGTCAGTATCGGACTCGGTCTCCAGTTCCACGCACTAAAGAGAGAGGCCAGATTGCTGTTAAAGTTGACTTCACTTTATGCTCTGGCGCAGCTAGTCGATATTCTGAGCACCCTTGGTCTTGCCTATGTAGCTTTTGAGCTCTTTTAGACAATCTCTTACTCATCATTAGCACATTGTACAATATAATTTTACCTGTCATTAAAAAAAATACCCCTTTTACGTTTGGGTTTATGGGTGCATTTCGTCGACGGTCTTCGAATAAAGGGTTGACACTGCAAGAGAACGAGTCGCCACATGTTTCTTTGACGTTTGAAGTGGCGGTTAAAACAAAAGGAGTCCAATACCTGAACAAACTCATCCCCTCTGCCAGAGCCTGGCGTATCCCCCCCACACACACACATACCCACACAACAAACCAAAGTCAATATGTGTTACACTCTTGAGGAGACTTCAAAGTGACCACGACGAGGGCTACTTATACCACAACCCTGCACACCCTTTCTGCCATGTTTTTCTTTTTTTTTTTTTTTTTTTTTTTTTTTTTTTTTTTCTTGTCGAATCGGCATGTTTTCTTTCCTGACCTTTTATTCTCACTTTATTCCATCGAGTATTCATGCCCTTCGCTCAGATGAGAGTAACCACACAATCCAGCCCGTCTCCCAGCTCCCATCTGACTTTGTCGACCTCCTTAACAACCTCACCATGGACCGCACTTCCGGAGCTGACTCCCTCCATACCACCATCACCTCGGTTCAAAGTCTTATGTCCATCTTATGCTTTAGACGACTCCGGTTTTTGCACTAGTCCAACAATTTCTTTGCTGTATCCTAGAACTTCGTTGTCGCCGACAGCTTTCAGTAGCTCGAGTAATTCTGCAACAAGGATAATGTCTTTTCCCATATTTACCCCAAATCCAACCTCTTCGCTTACGCCAACACCTAACCCAACCTCTTCGCTAACGTCAACTCCCAACCCAACCTCTTCGCTAACGTCAACACCTAACCCAACCTCTTCGCTAACGCCAACACTCAACCCAACCTTTTCGCTAACGCCAACATTCAACCTAACCTCATCACTTACACCAACACTAAACCCAATCCCATCGCCTACACAAACAACAAACTCAACCTCATCACTTACACCAACGCCAACTATCTCTAGTCGCTTGTTACGGTTCCGATTGTTTGGAGAGCGGCCTATGAACGTCTCTTCGGGAACCAAGATCAATATTGCCTGGGAACCCCTAGCCATTCAGACATGGTTCTTTGCCGAGATTCGTCTAACTTCTCGCCGAGGAAATGATCTTATCAAGACCTGGCCCGAGGTTGAATTCGGCACCGATAGCATGTCACTCACTATGCCCAGTGTTGACTTGAAGACAGAGGTAATTACCAAGGAAGATACGAGGCCTTTGCTGTTGTCCGAATTGGCCAACCCTTTGCCTCTGGTTACATGATGCTTCTTTTACTCATTTATCGGTTTTTGTAACCCAATGGCAAAGAGTAGGTCCGTCTTGAACTCTGGTGCACCAGTACCCTGAGTCCTGTCGTTTACACAATTTGTGCGAACTCGCCACCTTTTTTCCTGTCGCCTGCGTACACAACCACGAAACGGACTCGAACTCGAACTCGGACGAGGACGAGGACGAGGACGGCCACGATCACGACCACCACCACGACCACCACCACGACGATCGGTTCCTCGACTTCATCTGGCATACCCATGATACTACCTACCATCGAGCCTACACTGTCTCAAACGCCTTCACAGGGTACCACTCCAGCCACAGAGACTTTATTCTTTCCAAGCACATCATCCCCGCCTCTGCCCCCAGCAATGGCTCCAGAGACTTTTTCCGACTCTCTCCAGTCTATTGGTACAATTACGGGCATTGCTGTGGGAGGTCTGGTCTTACTTTGCATCCTCTTGGTTGTCCTTTGGAGATGTTGCTGCAGGAACAAAAGCCAAGGGCGAGAGCCTCTTGTCTTTTCATTTCCGAAGCAGCCTTCAGATTCCATGTCGAATCAACCGAATGGCAGTGAAAAAGAGGCTTCTTATGTACCGAGTATCTCCTATCCACAAACTCAGGACGGCTCAACAACCATCTCTTTAGAACCAAGACGGGGTCAATATCTAGCGCCGATCGAGCCTATAACACTCCCCACTGCCACTGCTTCTATTTTGACAGTTGCACCTGTTAGAAGAGAGAATCCAAATTTGACCAGAAATGGATCCACCCTTCATGTCCATGACTCTTCTTGGTCGCCCGTCACGCCTTCACGCGTGTCTATCCTGCCATCTCTACCGCCACCAACACTGGACATGAGTCAAAGGACTCGTGTTCATTATTCTGAGGACTGGTGGGAACCCTCCCAGAATGACAACTCTTCCATCAACGGACGGCAACCGTCCTTCCGGAACGCCAGGAATGTCACCAGAATTGAGGAGGTAGAAGAACCGAGACGGGTGTTGAATGCAACTATTACCATTGAGCCTTCGTCCTTGGAGAGAAATGTCCGCCCATCCAGTCGAGCAGAAATTACAAGCATCCGGCGAAATAATAGTGTTGCACCAGAGCAACCTCAACAGAGACTACAGTCATTGCAACCACAGCCATTGCGACCACAACCAGTGCGACCGCAGCCAGTGCGACCGCAGCCAGTGCGACCACCCCGGAACAGGATCCCACCTATTCCGCAGAAACCAGGGCCTATACGACCAGATAATGGGATGTTTCAAAGGAATAGCGACATTAGTCAGATGAGCTTGAGGAGTAAGGTCGACCCAACTGGGCTCCTGGCTTTCGTAGGAGCAGCGCAAGGTCCTGATTACCCATCTTCTCTGAGGTCCGGGAGTATTCATTCGATTCGACCCAGGGTGCCTGTTGGGCAAGGAGATCGAAGCCAACCCAGAGCACCTCAGAGGTACCAATACTCGCAGCAGGAATCATCGTCCGTACCACAGGAACCCCAAAGACAGCGCCGACGTGCGCCGGATCGGTCGTGGCAACAGCCCTTGGATTCTCCAACCTTGCCTCAGAGTCAGGCATCCAGTCAAGATAATAGAGAAAGTCGAACAACTAATAGTAGCTACCATGGATTTGGTAGAGAGGAGCAATCCGGAGGGCCCTTTGACGATGATATGGCGACGATGCCGAGCCCTGAGTGGAAACGAGTGTCGATACTCCGCCAAGCGTCCTTTTCTTCACCGAGGCCATCTGTGGCTCCCTCCCGGGACAGAAGGAGTAGTAGCATTGGGACGGGTTCACTGATGTATGGCTACCTGTAGCTACCTAGTAATAGCACGTGATCTTGGGGCAGGCGGGGACCACTTTTTTTTTTTTTTTTTTTTTTTTAAGTGGTGTGTGTGCGTGTCTATAGTGTGTGTTCAATAATGCATCACAACTGAGCAGCCCATTAAAGCATGCAAGATGTCGACACGGCAACAGAGATCAGGAGGCAATAAACCCCAATACACTTTTGACGATGAAGACGATGAAGATCTCCAAAGCATTGGAGAGGATGTAGACACTCTCCGTGGTATGGATTCAAAACAGCGTCACCGTAGCCGAAGACGAAATGACTATGATGAGGACGAAGACAATGACGACCTCGAAGAAGAAGAAGAGGACGATGCCAATGAAGAAGACGGAATGGGCGAAGACGATGAGGAAGAAGACGAAGAAGACGAAGAAGAAGACGAAGAGGACGATGGAGACGATTACGCTCGAGGCAATCGTCGGGCATCTCAAAAACGATCCACAAGAGGCAGTGCCGCCTCTGCCAACAATCGACAACAGTTGGTCGTCAAGTTGCCTACTGCCTCATCAAGACGACTCAAAGCAACTCCGGCCGCGACTCGAAGTGCAACATCGACACGCGGATCGACTAGGAACACGGCTACTTCCTATGCCACCACGACCAGATCTCGGAAGCAGGCTGTCAGCTATGCTGAACCGGAGGATGATTTTGATGAAGACGAGGAGGAAGAGGAGGACGCGGATGAAAATGAAGAAGAAGAAGACTTGGAAATGGACAGTAGATCGACTCGGGGAATGGTCGGTCGATCAGGAGGTGCCAGTACACGATCCACACGAGTCTCTGTGTCTGCGTCTCGACAGAAACAAGCCGATCCACCCAGACGAGGAGCCCAAAAAGGAGAGCAAAAAAAAACGGATGAAGTGAGTAATGGATAGCTTGTGGTCTTGACAAAGGTGGAGCAAGAGAATAACCTGGTTGTCGCTGCAATCCTTTTTTAATTAGCGTCGACACCCTTGAGCTCAAACGACGAAGAGGATTTGGACCAGGATGATTCTCTCGGACATAGGAAAAAGAATACCTTGGACGCAGACTCAGTGTCGTCTTCTCAACGAAACGCTCGCGAGGACAGTCTTATGGATGAGGATGATGTGGACATGGATGATGTGGACGAGGAAGAGGACCTAAATGGCTTGGATGACGAAGACCAAGGAGAGGAGGACGAAGACGAAGAAGACGAAGAAGAAGACGTGGAGGTGGATGATGATATCGACATGGAGGATGATCCTCTTCAGCAGGTCGATGATGATGAAGATGAAGATGATATCGAGAACACAAAGCCACTGCCCATGAAACTCGCCACAGAGACCAAAGCCGAGGCAGCTGCAAGAGCCTCTGCTGGTGCTGGTGCAGGTGCAGCAGCAGGAGCATCTGGCAGGGCAGGCGCAGGATCGGCCTCTGGACGTGGAAGAGGAGTCAAATTCAACGAAGAGAACGATGATGAGGAAGATTTCAGTGATGACGAAGACTTTTCGACCCCACGACCTGGCATGGGGTTCGGTGGAAATCTGACGAAGCGTCAACGGTCTAAGTTGGATGCACAGGATATCCCCATTGAGCTGCTCCAGCTCCCTGTCTGTAATAAGGATTTTGATGGTTTCCGACTCTATGATTGCGAATAGGCAATGATCTCGTATCTCACTCTGTTTTTATTTTATTTTATTTTATTTTAAACATAGCATCCTCTCGAAAGCGACATCAGACTGAGGAAGAGTTGGCTCTGAAGAAGAGTGAAATTACACGTCGTCGAAAGAACCAGTCAGCACAACGAGCCGAGCAGGACAAACTCGAAACCATTAACCGACTTTTAAAAAAGCAAGCCGGCAAGCGCAAGAAGGGAGCTCAAGACGATGACGAAGGGGGTGATGACAAGAAACAAAGTGAAAAGAACGACTCGGAAGCTGCAGGTGCTGTGATGCGAATGAGTCGGTACTCAGTTCCATCTAGTTATCTCCGCATTTCTTACGGAATCGAAGGCACGACCTTGTCGATCCCAGAAGAGTCGATAAAGGATATGCCCGAGTGGTTACAGCATTCAAGATTGGTCACCACAGGATCGAACTTGTCCTCCAAGGAGGTAGGGGAGGAAGATATGGCGATGAGTCTTGACTCGACGACGGATAATCCGATCTCCAAGGTCAAGGAGCAGGTGGCAATCGAGATCGTGGAGACACCCGTGACACCGCTCAGAGAGCCAGAATACCCGTCGCCAAGAGGTGCCTGTGCTGTCACCCACTGCGACCAAAAGTGGAAGTACCGAGGTGTCAAGAGCAAGAAGCTTGCCTGTGGACTTGAGCATTTGAAAGTGATTGAGGCAGAAGTATAGATGACGAGTTCTATTTTATATTTTCTTTTTCTTTTTTTGTTAATGACAGTAATAAATGTCTTTAATCCATTTTTTTCCTTTTGTACATCGAACAATGTTCAATTTTCTACAATGGCTTTATGAGAAAGAGAAAGAGAAAGAGAGAGAGAGAGAGAGAGAGTATCGAGCTAAACGAACAAAAGAGGAAATGAAGAAGAAGAAGAAGAAAACGATGTTTCTATCTGGAGCAAGACCTTTTATACGGCATCGGACGGTCGATCTACATGGACAGAGATATGCCCAATAGTAGGAGAGCCAGAGGTTGACATTGAGGATCGTGTCGTGGTTGATATTGCGATCGAGGCACTACCAACACCACCAGCCAGTCTCACATCCTCTACTAGATCCTCTATTTCATCTCCTTCTTCACTCAATCCTTCTTTCTCATTGACAGAACTCATAGTTGGGGTACGTTTGGAACCTAGACTCATTCGACTGTTACCAAACCCACCAGGATTCAGGGTCACCGCAGATCGTCCAGACCAGATGGAGCCTGGTGGTAGAGGAGTAAGAGGTTGAGCACCTCCAAAGATTGAATTGATCAAATTACCGGACAGGGCTTCGTTCGCCATTTCAGCAGAAGTCATGGTCGAGGTTTCTGTAGACATGGCCATAGCAGACACGGTAGTTGCTGGGTTGATGGTTGCAGGGACAGAGGTGGTGGAGGTGGTTGCGTTGGAGGTATCGACTGCAATTCCAGGAGTCTGAGTTCCGTTGGTTGCAGTTGGGGAAACGACAGTGAGGCCGATGGAAAGGGAAGGATCGTTGATCCAGAACATGGCAATGAAGCAACAGACGACCAAAAGGATCACCTGAGTGAAGACAAAGATCCATGGCTTGATCCCTGGGAAGAGACATTGACTCACGGAAGCCGAGAAGAGGGACAGAGTTCCAAAGGCGACAAATGACAATGCGGCATGGCCCCAGACATGGAAGCTAGAATATGATTTTTTTTTTTGGATAAAAGATAAAGCCAAATTTTGGTGAATACACCATACTTTGCTGGTGAATGGTACGATGCGTTAACACTGCTGCCTGGGGTACATACTCTCCAAAATCAAGATAGTAAATGTTTCCTAGCGATCATTGAAATCATCCAAGCAAGCAAACAAACAAACAAAAAAATATTAATCAGTGTTTCCATGGGCAAAATACCCTTTGGTTCCTTGAAATACGATTCAACTCTCTCTCTCTCTCTCTCTCTCTCTCTCTCTCTCTCTCTCTTACCTTCTGCATAGCTATGGGGCGGAGCAAAAGGTTGAGAAAGAAGAAAAAAGAAAGTAGAGTCATCTGTGAATAAGTGTTGATGATGAATTCGCCCTTTTCCCTTTTTTTTAGAAAGAAAGAAAGAAAGAAAGAAAAGAAAGAGACTTACATGACGCCTCTCCGATATTTCCTTGGTCCACCCCATGGTACAAACCCTTCTGTGTCTGTGGTCTCTGTCTTGGCTAGTCTTGCAGCAGATCCCACTTCTGGATGACTACACCCACCGTTCTTTGCCAAAGGTGGGGTCCCATTCTTGGGTACCTGCTTCAAGAACGAGAGAAAGACTGCCAAGAAAAACCCAATAGCAAGAGAGACGATCAAGGCAGAGTGTTGATCGGTTGTACAGGATGTGAAGGTAAATCCTGCTCCTGGACTGTAAAAGCATGTATAGTTTCCTGTAGGGGTTTGGACAATGGTCTTGATCGGCGCCGGCGCCGCTCCAAGCGAGAATGAATAAGTCTCTCTAAAGAGAGGAAACAAGACAGGTGGTTGAAGAGAGAAGGAGAGGGAGAGGGAGAGGGAGAAAGGTCAGGCTGGGCCAAAGTGCAGAATGAAGGGGAAGGAGGAGATAGTTCTAAAGAGTCTTTTTTTTTTTTTTTTTTTTTTTTTTTTGGTCGTTCACTCGCCCGCAGCCTTACTTACAACGCAGTGTAGATGACATAGGACCCCAGGGGCATATAGTTGGCCAGCCGGGTAATTGCAGAAACAATCTTGATATCCATTGGCAGCCTCTCTGCTTTATAAGAAATGACCTGACGGCTTGCCCGCTATGTTGATTCCCCTTCCCCTGCCCTGAATTCTGTCCTGAACTGGTGGTCTTTTGGGCTGTTTTTTTATATCGAGTTTAGGCTAGATGCTCGGTATTCTCTTCCCCTGGGTTTTAGCGCGGTTTTCTTAAAGGTGGGCTGACCCTGAGATAGGTAGAATGAAGGGTGGGTGGTGAGGTTACTGGTTTTAGGCTCGTTTGGAGTGGAATGCGTGCGGTTGTTGAGAATTGAGAGACGACAAAGGCTGTGGAGGGTATGAGAAGAAAGAGATAGAAAAAAAGACGTTGATGTTCCAGCAAACAACGAGTCTCTTTAACAAGAGTGGGGAAAAGGAGTCAAAGGTTGGAAGAGAGGTGTCCTGGTGCCGACAGGTGGGAATGGAAAGAGACGAGAAAGAGAGAAAGAGAGAAGGAGGAGGTTTACAAGAGAGATGAAAAGAAGCAAAGGGTGAGTAAAAAAAAAAAAAAAAAAAAAAAGGATATCGAGGCATGAACAAAAGAATGGTCATCTGCACCTGTATATCTGGTGGTTGTTGTTATACAACAACAGGGTAACAGGGTACTCTCGTGCATGTCTTGTTGGAGTACACACGCCCTTTTCCTGTCCTGTCGCCTGTTGGTCATCCTCCACCTCATGTCCCCTAAAAAGAATCAGGAACACAAATAAACAACAGAGCACGGCAGGGGGTCTCCTATTAGCCAAAGTTCACTCGCACACTCACCTGGACACAGTAGTAGCCAAAAGACCTCCACGTCTCTGCCAGGTGTCTCTGCCTGGCAAACGACCAACCAGTCTTGTTCGTGCCGGTGGTTGATCCAAAGACCCGATCTTGCAGTCGTGTGAATAGCGAGTAGCTTGATGATGGCCTGGGTCGCCTGGATGCTCTTGGTTTCTTTGCCCCCCTTTTTCTCTCTTCTCCCCTACAATAGTCGATGCCATAATTGGCCTTGGCCGCTTTCTATTCTGAACAAACGGCAACCAGTACCCCATGGGAACTGACGCGTGGGATGATACTAGATTCAGTAGTAGAAAATGGGAATAGTCAAGCTTGAAAGAGGCACAAGCCACATGCTCTCTCTCAAAGGAGCTGAGCACAAAGGAAGAGAGTGTGCATCCTACATTAAACTACGCCATCGCCCTTCATGTCGTCAAGAGACCATCAAAGGAAACGAGACAGGAGCCCAGAAGACCGAGGCAGCAGTGCTCACAAGTCCGATCGGGACAGAGACAAGGACCGAGGACGAGACCGACATGAACGTAGGGACGATCGGGATTCGCATAGTCATTCAGCCTCAGGACATGGACGAGACAGCAGTCCAAAGCGGCACCGGTCTTCTCATCACTCGGACACAGAAGATAACCGGGCTACTCGCGACCGGAGCAGTAAAGACGATCGTCATTCGAGTAGGAGAAACGAGTCTTCCAAGGACAAGGAAAGCCGCGACCGTGAAAGAGATCGTGATCGAGACCATGACCACGACCGTGATAGGAAAAGCTCGCGACATGACCGAGACTATGGAGGAGATAGAGACAGACACAAGACTAAGGATCGAGAGCATGAGAAGGATAAAAATCGGGATCGTCACAGGGAAAAGGACAGGAGCTCAACTAGCGAGAAAGAAAAGAGCAAGAGCCGGAGCCGCCGCAATCATGGCAAAAATGACGACTCGCAATCGGACTCTGGATCGGGCAGCGAGAGCGAGAGCGACAGTGATAGAGGAAGGAATAGCGAGAGTGAAGATGAACTCATTAAGAAAGCAAAGTCTATGATTCAGAGTAAGTTGGCATGCATGGCTAGGAGAGGAGGCCTAATAGGAGACTGTGCTAACAATCGTTAATGTAATTGCGTTCCCGATTTCAACGGAAACTCCAATAGAGATCAGCGAGGACGACTATTTCAACAAGTCGGCCGAGTTCAGGCTATGGCTCCGTAAATCCAAGAAAAAATACTTTGAAGAATTGTCATCAGATGATGCTCGACGGTACTTTCGAAAGTTTGTGCGTGCGTGGAACAATTTTGAGCTCAATGGTAAGGTTTCTCTCTCTCTCTCTCTTTTTTTTTTTCAAGGATCAGTGTCGTAACAAATTGATGGACTACCATACTTTATAGAATCATACTACAAGGGTATTCGATCATCTCAACTCTCCAGCAAAGGCACGACCAAGTATCAGTGGGGATTCGTCAAAAAGATCAACAGAGAGGACCAGGACCGAGTCGATAGTGTCCGGGATTCTATTGACACCATGACCAATACTCGCTTTGCAAGTGAGGTTAGTCGACTGACAGGCAAATCAACCTTGTCGGAGCCTTCATTAGGTTCTGGACCAAGGAGGACATTGGGACCTGCCATGCCACCATCTGCTTTAGCGGGCGCAGGGAGCATTGGACCATCGAGAAGACCAGTAACAGCAGACGAAGGTAAATCCATTTCGACTTTGTGATTGATTCAATGACACTCAAAGGAGGGACAACCTCTATTGGACTCTGTCCTGACTTTTGTTATTATCTTTATCACCGTTGTACTAGTCATGGAAAAAGAAGACAGGGATCGATATAACCGCCATCAGCAGCGAGCAGAGATGAGGTCTTATCGAAAGACTAAGGAGGCGGTCCTTGATGAGCTCGTTCCAAAGGCTACTGGCCGTGAGGCTATGCTTGAGAAACGCAGGGCACAAACCGAGTACCATCGACGGGAGCGCTCACCAGATGTCGAGCTACCAGAGCAGGATCTTATGGGTACGGGAGACGACTTCAAGTCCATGCTGATGGCGGAAAAGAAGGCACGAGAGGCAAGAGAAAACAGACGACACCAATACCAGCAACCAGCAGCGGGACCGAGTGGACCTTCGGGAGTCCTTGAGTCAAAGCAACAAGCATATCGTGAAAAAGAGCAGAAGCAACTGGAAGCCTTCCGACAACTCTGGGCGCAAACTCAGGCAGCCAAGTCTGGACTCTAGGATATATTCTTTGCTCTCTCTCTATCTTATCCTCGCATCAATAATATCATGAAAACTATAAGCGCTAGGTTAGGCTTGAAGGACGATTTTTTTTTTTTTTTTTTTTTTTTTTTGTTAAACAGCGGACCGACATTTAACTTGATGAGGGTGCTAAAAATATTTCAGAGTTCAACTTGCAGTGAGAAAAGGCAACCTTTGTCAGAGTGGGTTGGCACTGCTGTTACGACTAAAATCTTTCTTTTCCATGAGCATGCTAAAGGAGTCCTTAATATCTTCTACAACAACCTTTATCATTACACCAATCTTATTTGTGATGCTCCACCATTTGATGAAGACTCTTTATTTGATATCATTGTCGTTATTTTGTTCTGTTGTTCTGTTGTTCTATCGTTCTGTCGTTCTGTCGTTCTACGAGTTCCAAACAAGTATTGATCCTACCACGAGATTGAATAGCTACCGTGTCAACTTGCCTCTGCCGTATTCTTGCTTCACTCGACTTGCTCCCATCCTCCAGGAGAGGACAGGAGCAAGTCAAGTACCATCAAAATAGGAATCTGTTAGCTTCCACCAAAAAAAAGGAATAAACATCCAACTAACAATTTCATAGCCATCTTCAAAGACTTAGGACTGGTATTCGCATGTTACTTACAGGAGGGAAAATGGCTACAGAACCATGTCTCAATCCACAAAGAGACTGATCCATGACTCTGCAGCCGGTGTCCTGACCAGTCCTCTTGGATAGACCTTCATTGTTTAATCGCCTCCAAAGAGCTAAAGCTCAATGGGATTGAGAAAACAAACCCTCCACGTCCCTCCTTGGACAAAGATCTATCTTCCAAAGACCAGTCGAATGCTCGGTCGCCAAGACTCATCCAGTCCAGAGGACTAAATGAGACTAGCAACAATACGATCACTCTGTTCTTGGTGGTCCTGGTTCCTCCTCCGCGTCTCCTACAACCAGAGCCTCTCTTTCACACAACACACCTTCAACTTCAAAAGAACCATCCTTGCTTACCTTAGGTGTCCCAGGTCCAATCTGCATGGCCTGTCTCTTTACCTGTTTTGCCTGAGATGTTGCCGATCCACGGAGTGTGCAAGGCCATGCTGCCACCAACAGCCTACCTACCCCTTTCAAAGGGCTGCTGGATTTAATCCAAAAACTCACCATGAAACAAACAAGGCGAGCAACCAGAATGGAGTGCAACCGGGATTAAGCTCCCTTCGAGGCATAGAGCTCTCTCATCCACGTTCGACATGTCCAGCACGACGAACACTAGTGGGGATTAACATAGACCTCGATTCCCATTGTTGAGAGAGACAGGACATTGACCACCTCACTCTTTTCTATTACTCTATTTGCTTCATGTGGAATGTGGAGAGGCTGTCTGAGGAGTATTCTGGACTCTGAACCGCTGGAGCACTGGCCAACAACTGGAAACAGAGGGGAAGAACAAAACTGGGTCCATCCATCTTTGACCATGTAACCAATGGTCAAAGTGCAAGGGTAGAATTTGTATACAGCTCGGGAGCACTCCTTGCTGACAGCCAGACCCGACACAGCGGGGATAGAGCGAATGGTCCACTTCCGTATCCATAGACAGAGTCCGTGGTAGAGGGGTTGGCACGATGGATCCATTTTCCTTGACGCCAGGCTGGAAGTAAGCAGAGGGGAATACAACAAAGTGCCCCCACTTCCATCTTTGACCATGGCCAGCACGGTCAAAGTAATAGGGTAGAAAGCTTGTATACTAGACCCATCTCCATGTAAACAGCCAGACAATGACACAGCGGGGATAGAGCGAATGGTCCACTTCCATATCCAAAGACTTGGTCTATGGTAGAGGGGTTGGCACGATGGATCCATTTTCCTTGATACAAAGCCTGGAGAGTAGTCCAGCGCATCCAGGGTTGGTTGTCCGATAGCTCGACCCAAACCAGCTTCTCCACGCCACGCATGAAGATGAGGGTGGGTGATGTCCAGGTCTCTCTCTGGGGTACTGTTGTCTAGTGTTGGGGTATCCTCTGCCTTGCCAGCCTTTGCACGGCAAGTTCCAAAATCGAGGAACACCCAAGGGACACCCTTGTTGCACTTACCTTTCCGACCAGCAAAAGCCAGACCGAGCCACAGAGGACTCGAGGTTGGCCCAGGTCGACGTGTTGGCTGAGAGGCTGTACCGTGGAGTCAGCTTCAGGGTAGACGAGTAGAGGAGAGAGGTTGCATGGCTCAGGGTATGAGCAGACACCTAAGCACCTCCTCTTCTCCGGACCTCCTCTTGAGTCTCGGACGCGTTGTGGAATGATTTCCGAGTTCTGTGTTTGAGGAATAAATGGAGACGGATTAGAGAGAAGATTCTTTTTTTTTTTCTCCTTCTCTTTCTCCTCCTTCTTTTCTTTCTTTCTCCTCCTTCTCTTCTTTCTTCTTCTTCTTCTCTGCAGTGCGAGTCTCTCCAACTTACCAGAATGAACGCGTCGGGGCATTGTAACCAAAAGGACAAGGTGCAGAATGAGTAGATTGCCCGGTGGTGGCAACATTTTGTTCATTCCTCGACTGGGCAAAGCCACCACTTCGCCAAGCCCAGTGCAAGGCCTCTGCTGAAGCCTGGCTCTTCTTTTGTCTTGCCTCATGGACTCACTCCAAGGATGACAATTTCGGCATTCAAGGATGAACCTTCGATGAATGGAAGCAGTGCACATTCTTGGACCAATGAAGCTTATTCTCAACAGCGTGCAAAACTGGGCGGTCATTTTGTACAACAGTCTGAGGAGGAGTAGGACCACAGCCCTGCATTTTAATCCTGGGCTCTCCCTCTTCAAGAGTCAGAAGTGTTCTTTTACGCGACTCTCGCAGTTTTCAACATTTCTGGAACGAATAGTCTGTTCTCATGGATAGCAGAGGCGACAAAAACCAAACTATTTTTTTTTCTCCTTCTTCTTCTTCTTCTTCTTCTTCTTTTTTTTATCTTGTGGATTCCTTTTCTTTCGTCCGTATTCTTTGAAGGTATGCTTTCTACAGACCACGACATTTTTCATTCAAACAGAGAAACATATTCGGGAGGTCGACGAGTGTAGGACCAAGCGAGAAAGGGGCTGGAATGAGAAAAAAAAAAAAAATAAAAAAAAAAAAAAAAAAAAAAAGAAAAAGAAACAGATCGACAGACCAGCTGTTCTCACCTTCGCCTTCTCTTACTTTAGCACTCTCAATCTCTCTCCCAATAAGTAAAACTTAAGCATATAGTAAAGTGTAGAGATGAAAGAGAAAAAAAAATGTTCACCAAGGCATAATTACAGGGATTTGGAAACTCTTTCATTCTCCTACTTTTCCTCTATGGTAACGATTCCATAATTCAAATGTAACACGGCAACAACGAAGAGCAAAACAAGAAGAAAACGACAAAAAAGAAGGGGAGAAAAAAAAAAAAAAGTGAAAGAAAAGTGGATATTGTTCGTCTACTTCTTGCACTGGTTCTTGTGAGTGCTGTTCCAGTGAGTAATCTGGCATGGTCGAGAGCAGTAAGCGACCTTATTGCACTTGGCACAACGAAGCAATGGCTTGGGCTTCAACTCCTGAGAGCGACCCTCGTTGGCAACATTGTCAGCACGACCACAGTTGGCGCACGAGGACATGCCGGGGTTCTTGAAGGCCTTCTTCAACACATCAGAAGCCTCCAACAAGGCAGGGGTCGAGTCAGTAGACAAGAGACCGCTGCGGTTGGCAGTGCGCAAGTTGAAAGCCTGGAAGGCAGTGCGCTTGATCTCGTTGAAGCCAGTGGGGACGCCATAGAGCTCCTTGAAGCGGATATCGGCGTTCTGGGCCTTCTGGAAGTAATCCTGGGCCTCCTTGAGGACAGCAGTCTGCTTGAGGGCCTGGTTGCTCTTCTTCTTGGTGGCGCCAGAGGGAGCAGACATGAGCGAGAGGATCGAGAGAGCATAGTAGGCGTTGGGGAGGGTACGGGAGTCGGGGTGGGCGACAGCGACAAAGTCCTTGAAGTGCTGGAGCGCATCCTGAGCCTCGTGGATAACATAGTAGACATTACCAAGGGTCGAGTGAATGTCGACATTGACGGGCTCGCAGGTCAAGGCCTCCTCGAGATCCTCGTTGCAAGCCTATTTGTTATAAGGTTGTAATACCCAACAAAATACCTTTGACGGTGAGTTTCATGAAAAGAGAGTGGATGCAGCCAAAGAAATGTAGCAGAGATGACCAAGTGCCTGTCAAACAACATTAAAAGATTTTTTTTTTTTTTTTTTTTTTTTTACCTTGAAGTTGCGGAGAGCCATGTGGCAAGAGGCACGGAGCTCAAGGAGACGGCCCTTGAGCTGGGCAAACTCTTGGATAGCAAAAGTCAAAGTCTGGATGCAGTGCTCGAACTGCTGGCCGTTCCACAGGATCATGATGACTAGAAAGTGCAGAATGGGCAAGACAAGAGCCAGTTGGCGTCAGATATCCGTTGGCAACTGGACATTGGTCTGAAAATTTGTTGTCGTCCGTGGTTTGCAGTTGAGCAACAGAGGTCTCTCTCTCTCTCTTTTGCGGGTGAAGCGAAGGGAGAGGAAGAACCCCATCCATGTATCTGATCAATAACACATTGACGGATCAAGGTTGGGGCGTGTACCACCACTCACACACAGAGGACTGGAACTGAGCAGAGCCATTAATAGCCTATCGGCTATTGATGAAAGTGCGTTTTTTGAGCATGCGCTGCTCGCAAGCTGCTATCATCCATGCTCCTGCAGTCTGACGGACAGCGCCAAGTGCATACAGTGATCGCGCTTCCATGTCGTTGATTGGGATAGCATGTGGAGCCCCACTACCAACCACTTTTTGTTTCTACTCACAGAAACAGATCACAGACACGCACACTCCATCCTTTTCTTTTCTTTCTTTCATGTTCAAGAGAAAAGCAGTTGCAAGAATACTCATAAAAAAGAAAAAAAAAAAAGAAAAGAAAAAAAACTTACCAAAGACGACAGAGTCCTTGGTGTAGATGGTCATCTGCTGCTCGGCACCCTCCTCTTCAGAGTCGACGGTAGCAGTCGAGGTACCCTCAGGGTTGTAGGTCTGAACGTAGAGCTCGTACTGCTCGGCAAGTTTGAGGATCCTCTGGTTCATGATGCAGGCCTTCTCGTCCAGCAAGAAAGCGCGCATCAAATCGCTGGTGACCGAAACGATCTCATCCTTGTTCTTCTCGATCAGCTCCTTGTCAGCTCCCTCAGGAATCTCGTTCAGGCGCTCCATGGCCTTGGCGAACAACTCCTTGGCCTCGAAGTAGTTCTATAGATTGAAATCAATCCCCCAGAAAAAAAAATCCAAATGACCAAAAGATAGAGCAGCGAAGAGACAACAAGTTAGCATTAGACCAGTCTCGTGTAGATCGCGCGACTGAAACAGCAAAACACCCCGAGGTTTTCGCATTCAAAAGTTATAGTCCATCAGCTCCAATGGGGTGGATAGAGCAACGGCGATTTTGGCCTAAAAGAGTGGCGAGCATGAACTATACCTTAACAAGAGGATCCGTGGTCTTGTCACGGGTACCGTTGATCTCAAGCAAGTCAAAGTCGTTTCTCTGTTGAGCACCCTGCTGCTTCTCGGCATCCTCGGCAGTGTGTTCGTGGTCGTGGTCGTGGTCGTGTTTGCAGTCAGGACCGTGGACGTGTTCCGTGGTCTTGTCCTCGAGCTTGGTCTGCTCCAGAGTGGTGGCGACAGCGTCAACAGGGGCGGCAGCGTCGGTCATGATGGATGATGGGGATAGAGAGGAAGGGGAGGGGGGTTAGATGAATAGATGGAAGGGAGAGAAAGAAGGGAAGAGGAGTAGAAATGTAGAAGAGAAAGAGAAAGATGATTTTAGATTCGAATCGAATCGATCGGAAGTCCCTTTTGGCCCACTCTCTCCCCCACGTCTCTGTCTCTTTCTCTCACTTTCTCTCTTACTCTCTCTTTCTCTTTCTCTCTGACTCGCTCTGCTCTCTGTGCTCTTGCCCCAATCCAGTTGGCTTCCCAGGCACTCCATTCCTGCTGGCCAATCCGTGCCTGCCAATGGGATTGTCCCTATTTTCAGGACCGTGGCTTGCGAGCGCTTTGCAGCTCCCGTGACTCGTGACTCGACCCTTGTTGGACGCCGGCTCCCGTCTCCTGCAATTTTTGCCCGCTCCCGCTCCCGCAGGTACTTTCTCTCACTCTCTCACTCTATCTCTGTTCTGCTCTGTTCTGTTCATACACGAGAACCCCCTTTAGGCAGTCTCAGTATGGAGCTAGTCCTGGTTGCTGGAATGTCTGCATCAGCCCCATTGCTCCTGATTCATCGTCGCCACGACGCTCCATTTCCATCTTTTTCACTACTGAATGACCAACAACTTATGACTGACGACGACTGAACGACTCTATCCCTTTACGAATCTTGCACACGCTTTTATCGCACACACACAAACGCACACTCTCTGCACACACTTTCTTTTTCAACTGACCCTTCTAACCCAACTAACTGAAATCACATAACCATGTTTGCTGATACGGCCCCTTTTG
Organism: Mortierella sp. BCC40632; assembly: GCA_011634665.1. Taxonomy (NCBI): domain Eukaryota; kingdom Fungi; phylum Mortierellomycota; class Mortierellomycetes; order Mortierellales; family Mortierellaceae; genus Mortierella; species Mortierella sp. BCC40632. The sequence goes on from WAEK01000023.1 coordinate 406,322, forward strand.
CCAACCCATTGCTGATGTTGGTCTGGTGTTTATTTGTATTTGCTACACGCGATCATTGGACTCCAGAGACGGGATGCCTCTTTTCATTTTGGTTCCCCACCCCAGCGGACAGGCGTAATTATGGCTTTCGTTCTAGGGGTAGCAAAGCCCTGGCTGGAAACTCGTTTGAACGCAACATTGAACAGGGGCTCTCCTCCTCCAACTTTGATCTCCACAAAAACATACGCGATGGAGGTATGTTGGATTGTTAACTTGCACTATTGCTTGCATATTGGCTACATTGACTTTACTTGTGTGTGTGTGTGTTTGTGTGTGCTCTTTATCCACCAGGATCTTTGGTCCACGATGTGTCACGGACCGTTGTCTAATGTTAATTATGTTGTTCACACTTTTTTCATGGTTGCATGGTCGGTAGACAAGCGACAAGGCCTGGAGAATGCACAGGAGGTCCTCGGGATCATGAAAAAGCGTGGCTGTAACTTTGATGAGGCACGTCTGATCCGACAGCTGGAAAAGATGCGAGCCAATGGGATTGATCCCCAGACTGGGGTTCCGCTCGACACTAAGGCCTTTGTCTTTCCACCTCGACAATAATTAGCTCTCCCACATTCTACGACTCCACTGTCTAACCTTTCAGAGCAATCCTGCGACTGCTAAGACTTGGATTAGGAAATGAATAAATGTTTGCCCAAATAGCCAGAAATTAAAAAGCTGGAACAAAAAGAAAAAGGAAGAGGAGATTGAGTGCAAGCTGCTTCAGATTCACAGGATAAGGAAATGCGTTGTTTTTTTTCTTCTTCTTTCTTTCCCCTAATGAGTGATCTGCCAAATCTTGTGGCCAGAGACAAGAATTGCCCGTCAGCCAGGGGCAGGGTATGTGTTGACCATACTAGAATGTGGTATGTACCAGAGAGGATAGTGCATGGTTGATCGGGTAATGTTGCGCAAAAGTCGGGAGCCGACTCGTCTTCTGAGGCGTCAACTACGGCACAGCATGAACGCCGCCAACAGCTTCTCTTCTTCTACTGTAGTTGGCCCAAGACGGTCCCCCTCCCCTGAGGAAGGAGGGAGAAAGAGAGAAAGAGAAGGAGAGGAGAAAAGGAGATGGATGCGGTATGAGATGAAAAGGCTCGGTTGGTAGAAATAGATGACCCAAAACCCTTCTCAGACATAGAACCGACGCTTTGGCGTGCGAGTAGGCGAGTGTTCGATTGGGTAAAATCAGAAGGGTTTTTGGCCACTGTCCCCCATTTGCCGCATTTGGGCTTGTGGCCGCAAGCCTAGAACTTCCACGCCCGTTTCTTCCGCCTCTTCACCCGCCACACACCCACACCGACACCCATCCACCAAAAGCCCTATTAGTCGACTCTTTCCATACTCGCCTTCTCTTTCTCTTTTTTCTCTTTCTCTCTCTTTCTTCTCTCTTTTCTTTTTCTCTTTCTTCCTCTTCCTCTAGTATTCTCATCCGATCGCTGCATCTACTCTCTTCACCCTTTCCTCTCCTCATCATCTCCCTGCTGTCTCCTCTTTTTTTTTTTTTCTTCTTCATTACCTGGCGCTCTTGCTCCTCCATTCTCGACCTGTAGCCCTCCGTCATCTCCGCCTCCTCTTCGGCTTACCCGAATGTTGCGACTCTCAAAAGCATTCCCTTTCTTTCTTGGTGGCGCTGAGGAAAACATTGCTCAGTCCTTCTTAGCTCCCACGAATGGATACAGCGTCTCTGCTGCTTCCAGGAATGGTCTAGAGAACTTTTATGGCCCTGGCACCATGTTCCAGGGTCAGCTCAGCCTCCAGCTCGTCAAGCAAATCCGCCCCCCTTGTCGGCTCCGTGTCCTCTTTCGCTGTCATCACACTATCAACGGCGCCTCTCCCCCCGCCGTTGCCACTGAGCGGACCTCTTCTAGCTCCGAGAATTCGCGTGGCCTAGGAAGCGGACACGGCCATGGAAACGGAGCAGGATCAGTCTCTCCATCCACTTGCCAGCATAACATCTTTGAGATTGAACACGTCCTTGTCCAAGACGACCTTATTCTGATCAAGCGACATACCTTCATGTTCAATATCAAGTTCCCGCGTGTCAACTTTCCGGCATCGATGATGGTAAGGCTACCGCAACAGCAACAGGCAAAGCATGCTTGTGCTAACCATGTCCCTTTCAATGCCCTACCCCCATGGATTGAGCTGAGAGAAGAATTGCACACCCAAGGCGTCCTCTTCCTCTTTGTGGTATTCGGGCTGTATATGACTAACACTGGCAAATCATGCATGCGTACCCTTTTTTTTTTTTTTTTTTTTTTTTTTTTTTTCCTTGTGTCGTGCTGTTTGTATGGGCAGGACGGGGAGCGGTCTGTCGTTTACACCCTACACTCCGAGCTCTCATTTGAGACTACACCAGGTGACCCAGCCACACTCGCCACGCTCTCCACCCCTAGCATCCAGCTCAGGTACCTACCCCTGGTCCCCACGTGCATCCCACATTACCCGGTCATTGAGCTTGCGCAGGTCATGGACCCTTATACGAACAAGACTCTGGTCAAGGCTGCTATTGATAGTCCACAACGGGGTGTTTGCCCAGGTGAGTTCCACTTTTCTTTTTGTGGTTTTTTTTTTTTGGTTGGTTTTTTTTTGTGTCCCTGTGGACTTTTTTTCTTTTTTATCCTTGTTCACTTTGAATATGCAAACAAGTGTGCGTGTGTGCACAACACCACCGGGCGCACAAGCGCTTTGGCTTCAACACACAATGCGTCCTTTAAACCTCTGGCAACATCTGTGCAAAAAACATGAGATTGGGGCTGGGCTGGGGACCTTGGTTCGGCTCTGTCTTTCGGACCAAAACCTTTTTACATTTTGTGTTTGTTGTGGGGCTGTTCCTTTGCATCCGACTGACTAAAAACGCCTTGATCTCTTTCTCTTTCTTTTTATATTTTTGACAACACAGGTGAGACACTTCCGTTCACTCTGACCATCACCAACTCATCAGAGACTGACCTCCAGTTAATCCACATCAGTCTGGTCTGTGTCATCTCTTATCCCGGTGCCGTCACTCCCCATTCATCCGGCTCGCCTACAGGAACGACTCCCCAGCCCGCTGCGCCATTCTCAATAGAGCCCACCACGTCCACCGTTCACTCAGTAACCGTGCCAGTCTCAAATACAAACAACAAAGGCTCTACCTGGATGGAGAATCTCGAATTCAAGGTCCCAGCCAACCTGGGCTTGATACCCACCCTCAACAGCGTCATTACACCTCTCATCAAGGTCGACTATTACCTCTCTGTCGCTGTCCCGATTGCCAGTCGGTCCACTGGTCTTGCCAGTTGGTTTACCACCGCTTCAAAGAGTCCCCCACCCTTAGACATCTCTCTCATTCGGTCTGCTGCCGGAAACTCTGGTTCGAGTGTAAACTCGGACAAGGCTGACGGACCTACCGTCACCCCATCATCTCGCCAACCTCAGAGGTCATTTTCAGCTGACAAGATCCCAAAACTGCCCAATTTCCACATGGATCGCGTTATCACAGTCAGCTCGACATTGAAATGGCCCACCCTGGTCCAATTGCCACCTGTGCCCGTCATCATTGGTACTGTTCCCTATAGTATCTCAGAGCGGCAGCTTCGATGGCCTATTCCCAACTACTTGAACGTCATGGACCGCCCCCGTTTCATCCGCGACCGATTCGAAGAGGAGATGATGCAGCACTTGGAGCAGCTGGAGACCATGGTGGTCGAGGATGATGATGTAGAGGATCTGGAAAGAGTTGTCAAGGCAGCTGTCAGACGATCCACCTCTTCAGGAGAGAGCGATGACGAGGAACTACAGCATCGGACGAATGCCCGTGTTCCACCGAGATTCAGGAATGCTGGCATGTCACGCCGAAAGGGATCCCTGCCGTTGCCAACCTCAGGATTGGGCACTCCACCTCCTTCCCCTCCTAGTGGAACCTCGATGATGGCCATGATGGATTCGGTGATTATGGGTGGTGCTGGAACGAATCCCCGTGCTGGAATGAATACCATGCCCCGAGCTGGTAGAAGGTCGATGAGTCCCAAGTCGATGGGGCTGAGTCGGGAGTTGCTTATGGAGATCCATCAATCGAAGGCACAGCAGGCTGTTCAGTCGAGAGATAATTAAGCAAAAAAGCAGATGGCATCCTCCTTCCTCCTCCTTTCTCTCCTTCCCCCACCACCCATGATGTGTGTGAACCCCGACCGACCTCCCAACGATAATATTTTTCTTTCAAAAAAAAATCTTTTAAGTCAGGGTTGGGTGAAAGGGGATCCTCCCTTCAAACATAGTCCGTGTATATAAAAGACCAAGCTTTGCATGCATTTAAAAAGAAGCCAGGATGTCATTTTAGGGATTACGTTGTTGCAATGGTAAAAGAAAAAGAGAGGGGGTCATATGTATGCTACACATCCAAGCCCTCATTGTTATGTTGTCCTCAAGGACAACACGCTTTAATCCTCCTTCACTTTGGTTTAAATTCGACTGTTGTTCCATTAAGAGTCCGCAAAGGCGCCTGTAATGGAACCGGAGTAAATGGTGGTAGTACAGGTGCGTCATTGATCTTAAGTCAACATCGTCTCTTGCTCCTCCGCATCAGTGGAGCTCCCTTCGATTCATTTGTGACTATGGCTCGAGTTCAATCTTTTATGAAAGCTTGGTATACGATGCCTTCTCACTGCTTCACATTCTCATCCCCGACTCCCAGTGATGTTCTAACTATTTTTTTTTTTTTTTTTTTTCATTGGAATGTCAGTACCCAAGTTCTCGACTCGCAGTGGTAGCAGTCTAGCTCAGGGTGTTTGGAGAGAACTTTGACCAACACATCATCTGCTCTTTGGTATGCTTTAGAGCCTTAGTGATCGGACTGGCATGCTCCTTGGCTTTCTTTGGATTTCGTCCGGCATTGACTTTTGTGACCTCCACTTCGGTCTTGTCACATAGTAAAATGAAATCTTGAGATTCAAGGGCCATTTAATGCATCGTGTGAACAGCACCACAAACGCAGATTGTGAAGAATTAAACCCTTTTTACTCACTTTCAAGTTTGGGAAACAGCCTCATGTGCTGGATTGGTTGTGACAGCCTGTGGGATAGAGAGTTGACCATCCTTGTCCAAAATTGGTGCTATGTGTCCAGGAGACAATGGCTGGCTCCAGTTACTGAACAAACATCCTCTTCAATCGTAACGGCTTTCTTACAATCATATGACCTAGATCTCCACAACGTGACATGATGTCTCCTCCAGAGACTGACGCCCACAAAGCAAATACCAAGTTGAAGGTTAACAATCAAGTTCAGACAACAGTGATTAATGCACCACCAATTGATGAGGAGTCTTTATTTGATATCATTTTCATTTTGTCACTCTCTTGTTCTATTACTCTGTTGTCCTATCGTTCTGTCGCTTTGTTGATCTACGAGTTCCAAACAAGTATTGATCCTACCACGAGATTGAATGGCTGCCATGTCAACTTGCCTCTAGCGTACTCTTGCTTCACTCGACTTGCTCCCATCCTCCAGGAGAGGACAGGAGCAAGTCGAGTACCATCAAAATAGGAATCTGTTAGCTTCCACCAAAAAAGGAATAAGCATCCAACTATCAATTTCATAGCCATCTTCAAAGACTAAGGACTAGCATTCACATATTACTTACAGGAGGGAAAATGGCTACAGAGTCATGTCTCAATCCACAAAGAGACTGATCCATGACTCTGCAGCCGGTGTCCTGACCAGTCCTCTTGGATAGACCTTCATTGTTTAATCGCCTCCAAAGAGCCAAAGCTCAATGGGATTGAGAAAACAAACCCTCCATGTCCCTCCTTGGACAAAGATCTATCTTCCAAAGACCAGTCGAATGCTCGGTCGCCAAGACTCATCCAGTCCAGAGGACTAAATGAGACTAGCAACAATACGATCACTCTGTTCTTGGTGGTCCTGGTTCCTCCTCCGCGTCTCCTACAACCAGAGCCTCTCTTTCACACAACACACCTTCAACTTCAAAAGAACCATCCTTGCCTACCTTAGGTGTCCCAGGTCCAATCTGCATGGCCTGTCTCTTTACCTGTTTTGCCTGAGTTGTTGCCGATCCACGGAGTGTGCAAGGCCATGCTGCCACCAACAGCCTACCTACCCCTTTCAAAGGGCTGCTGGATTTAATCCAAAAACTCACCATGAAACAAACAAGGCGAGCAACCAGAATGGAGTGCAACCGGGATTAAGCTCCCTTCGAGGCATAGAGCTCTCTCATCCACGTTCGACATGTCCAGCACGACGAACACTAGTGGGGATTAACATAGACCTCGATTCCCACTGTTGAGAGAGACAGGACATTGACCACCTCACTCTTTTCTATTACTCTATTTGCTTCATGTGGAATGTGGAGAGGCTGTCTGAGGAGTATTCTGGATTCTGAACCACAGGAACACTGGCCAACAGCTGGAAACAGAGGGGAAGAACAAAACTGGGCCCATCCATCTTTGACCATGTAACCAATGGTCAAAGTGTTAGGGTAGAATTTGTATACAGCTCGAGAGCACTCCATGCTGACAGCCAGACCCGACACAGCGGGGATAGAGCGAATGGTCCACTTCCGTATCCATAGACAGAGTCCGTGGTAGAGGGGTTGGCACGATGGATCCATTTTCCTTGACGCCAGGCTGGAAGTAAGCAGAGGGGAAAGCAACAAAGTGCCCCCACTTCCATCTTTGACCATGGCCAGCATGGTCAAAGTAATAGGGTAGAAAGCTTGTATACTAGACCCATCTCCATGTAAACAGCCAGACAATGACACAGCGGGGATAGAGCGAATGGTCCACTTCCATATCCAAAGACTTGGTCTATGGTAGAGGGGTTGGCACGATGGATCCATTTTCCTTGATACAAAGCCTGGAGAGTAGTCCAGTGCATCCAGGGTTGGTTGTCCGATAGCTCGACCCAAACCAGCTTCTCCACGCCACGCATGAAGATGAGAGTGGGGGATATCCAGGTCTCTCTCTGGGGCACCGTTGTCTAGTGCTGGGGTATCCTCTGCCTTGCCGGCCTTTGCACGGCAAGTTCCAAAATCGAGGAACACCCAAGGGACACCCTTGTTGCACTTACCTTTCCGACCAGCAAAAGCCAGACCGAGCCACAGAGGACTCGAGGTTGGCCCAGGTCGACGTGTTGGCTGAGAGGCTGTACCGTGGAGTCAGCTTCAGGGTAGGACGAGTAGAGAGGAGAGAGGTTGCATGGCTCGGGGGTATGAGCAGACACCTAAGCACCTCCTCTTCTCCGGACCTCCTCTTGAGTCTCGGACGCGTTGTGGAATGATTTCCGAGTTCTGTGTTTGAGGAATAAATGGAGACGGATTAGAGAGAGGGTTCTTTTTTTTTTCTCCTTCTCTTTCTCCTCCTTCTTTTCTTTCTTTCTCCTCCTTCTCTTCTTTCTTCTTCTTCTTCTCTGCAGTGCGAGTCTTTCCAACTTACCAGAATGAACGCGTCGGGGCATTGTAACCAAAAGGACAAGGTGCAGAATGAGTAGATTGCTCAGTGGTGGCAACATTTTGTTCATTCCCTCGACTGGGCAAAGCCACCACTTCGCCAAGCCCAGTGCAAGGCCTGGCTGTAGCCTAGCTTTCCTTCAGGCAGGCTTCTAGGAATTATGGATGAACAACGACAATTGGAAAATAATGGGAATGCTCGGACCAATGGAGCTTATTCTGCACAACTGGGCGGTCATTTAGTACGATAGTCTGAGAGGAATTGAACCACAACCCTAAATTTTAGTCCTGGGATCACCTCTCTTACGCGACTCTTTCTCTCTCTCCATCTCTCTCTTCTCATGGATAGCAAAGACTCGCGTTGCGGCGGGGACCAGAATATGAAGCTTTTTTACTCGTCGATTTTTTTTCTTCCGCTCGTTTCTATAGGCCACGTCCTTTCATTCAAACAGAGAAAGTTAAGTTTCATTTGGAGACTGACAAGTGTGGGCGAAGTAAGAAGGAAAGCGTGTCTAGGTTGAGGATGTCTTTGGTCACTCCTTACGCTACACAGAACGACAGGAGTTTCGGTAGGCCTGGCGACTAGGTCTTGACATGCTTCACTCTCCATAATCAATCAAAATGCACAGAGGGAATAAACTAGTCAAGGAAGTAAACAGGGTTTACGACAGCTATTTGAAAGAGTGCTTTCATATCTCATATGTGATATACTTGTCCTCAATTGGTTTGATTTTTTTTTCTTGTTCTCGCTCCATGAGACTTTCTGTATCCTTCTCAAGCTTCTTCTCCTCGCACTCAACATTTCAGGCCATTGCGTGAGGACTGAATCTCCTATTGCAGTATTGTGGTTCCTGGTTTGCCTTGACTTTTCAGCGGAGCCTTGAGTTCTCCCATAGTGCGATCAGCTTCTTGTATCTTCTCCGATCCAATCTTCTGCTTCTTTCTCAAAGATTCAGTCTGCTCTTCGAATTTATCCTCTCCTTCTGATCCAACATGATGTGCTTCATCATCTATACTAATAGTGGTATCAAATGCATTTCCTATCAGCACACGAGGGTGGAAATAGCTTAGCAACCACTCTGAAGGACAGCTGTATTGCAGAGTGAGCATAGCACTCCTCTACCTTTGTCCTCTAGAGGTTGATCAACGAAGCTTGATAGTCCAGTAACTCAAGTGTGGCGATCTTGTCTAACGCGTCTCTCGAATTGGCAAAGTCTGGACAATGTTTCGGCTTGCTGATCAAGATCAATTCCATCAAGACGTTCCTTGGCCAGTCTTATTGTTCTTGTAGAAATATGTTGGTTTGATAATGTCCGCCAAATTCATCATTCCCCGTTCATTCTCCTGTTGTGTTTTTGGTTCTCTTCTTCTTTACCTTGGCTGCCATCATTATCCACTCTTTCTTTGCTGCAGGAGCACTGCTCTCAAGCCATGGTCCTCGCTCTAGCAGCCTCTATTAGAAACGGTCCTTATGCATGATCAACGTCCAAGAAGGAAAAATGATATTTGGGGTGTGGACGACGAAGCCCTCTGGTCCGTGTTCCCGAGGGCCGAGGGGTTGTTTTTTATGGAAAAAGAAAGGAGAGATGGGCCAACTACTTTGCTCCCTCTTTCTTCTCATGCAAACTTAATCTCTCACTTGCTCTAGGCTCCCTGCTCAGTGAAATACCACTCCCAGTGGCACATGGTGTTCTTGGCACAGTCTTTGCCATCGGGAAACAAGTAATCATTTCCCGTCCCAATAACAAACCACAAAGGCTGCCTCGGTCCCTGAAGTGAGGCTTTGGATTGACAGAGAAAAAACCGACATTTGAATTTCCTGCAATCTCGGAAAATCGCGAGCAGAGAGCACCATGTCTGAGACCTGCGGCAATCGACTCGAGGCCCCTGCGTCGATAAAATCGCTCTTTCTTTTGGTCCAGGATTGCCTTGTCTTCGCTCCTCTCCAACTAGCACCATGACCGCCCATAACAACGACCTTGCTCTTCTGGCCTTCGCCAAACTTTACTCTGCTTCACAAGTTAGTGCTATACCTTCAGTCGGCGAAAATGTTCCTGAAAGCAGCTACCCATTGGCTTGTTCAGGTGACGCAGCAATGGCTCCGGACAGCGAAGTCTCTCAAGTGGAGCCTAGTTCACCAGTCAAAGAATCATTTTACCGAAAAAGAGCGTTCTCGGACTACGCGTATATCCAAAGACGGACAAGACTTGACCAACCAGGACATGCAACTTATCTTTCGCCAAATCTTGAGGCGGATTCGGGACCCATTGTTCAACCCATCTCCTCCCTCGGTTTTCCATCAACTATCGACCATGCTCCCTCTTCCTCTCAAGACATTACACCCCAACAGCAACACCTCTCAGGATCTTTCCTCAGTCATTCTGCCTCTGATTTGGTGAGAAGCGACAGCTCACTTTTGCCTGACCTAAATACCTCACAGCCGGCTCAAGCCCACCCTGTACCCACTGGTTCATCGTTTGCTCATGGCGGACAACCGATACCCTCTCAGGGAAACCAGTCCAATCAGCAACAGCAACCATCATTCCTGTCAGAAGAGCAACTCTCTGAATTACTCTACTCTCATCTGTCTGGCCTAAATACCTCACAGTCGGGTCTGGTCCACTCAGCATTCCAGGCGGCCTCGCTCGCTCAACGCTTGCCAACTGATCCATCGTTTGGTCATGACGAACAACCGATACTTTCCCAGCGAGCCCAGCTTAATCAGCAGGAGCCCTACATACAACAGCAACAATCCCAACAACACCCAACCACGTCTCTACCCTCGCTAACAATGCTATCAAAAAAACCACAGACATATTCTATACACTCATTGTCTTCATCAGATTCTGAAGATTCGGAAGAAAGCGAGTCGTTGACACAAGATGACGACAAACCACCAAATCATAAACGTTTCTTTAGTTGTCTCTCGACGAAGCCACTCATCGAATGGGTGTTAGAGGATGGCAATTTGAAGGCTACTGAGGACCCTGTGCACTCTCGTTTCAAGAGCAAGACGAAAGCTGTGGTGCGGGAGCACTGCGCGAATTTTGTCGCCAGGAGACTACAAGAAAAGGCAGAGAATGATTCCCTCCTCGAGGCCAAAGTCAAGAGAGAATTGGACAAGATGAAACCAACAAGCAAGAAAAAGAGGAACAAGAGATACGAGAGTACTCTGGCAGAATGGACGAGGGGAAAGATACGACATTTGGTCTCTATTGTCAAGCGAACCCATCTCTACGTGTACAAGAGAGCTGGTCAGGAAATGGTTGATCGAGACGAGCTTTATACGCAAGCCGAAGAGATGTGTCCAAATTTTGCAGCTTTGAAAGACGCGTTTGACAAGACCACTACGTTCAAGGTCACATCCTCAGGTGATCTCCTTCCAGAAAGCAGAGGCAAGAGTCGTGGCGTGTTCGATTTGTAATGCAGTCGTTTGCAGAATAGCTATTAACAAAAGTTTCTTTTACTCAAATCATAGGAGCGGTAACCGACTCTGACGAGGAATCATCCCGCGCAGGGACAGAAGGAGAAGACGAGGTCAAGGCGCAAGCTGGGCCGTCGAGCAAGAAGCGGAAGACCAGAGCGGAGAGGACACAGAAGGTCAGCAATGCTCTTGGAAAACTCAAGGCTCTGGTGACAATGCACTATGACACAAATGTAGAAGCATTGCGACAGGAATGCCGGTCGTTGCACGATGAGTTGAGGCGTGAGCGCGAAGAGAGGGAGAAAGAGAGAATGAGGTACGAAACAAAACATGAGGTGGAAAGGACTGGCCTCCTCTTGTGGTATGGGGAAAAAATCAAATCATTAGAAGACAAACACAGCGCAGAGATTAGGTCGGTTGAAGAGAAGCATAGAGCAGGAAGAGCCAACCTGACTTCTACACTCGAACCAAGGATTGAGGCGCTTGAGCGTGAACTCAAAGAGGAGCGCAAGAAGGTCGACGAGGAACGTAAGAAGGTCGACGAGGAACGCAAATTGAGAGATGAATTGATCCGACAGATTTATTTGAAGTAATAAAGGACTGATTATTACCTTTCAATTCGTGGTCCTCCGTTAATTATCAAGGCGTGTTGTTTGAATTACCTTGGGTCCTGTCATGGTGTATGCACGGAGTATGGAAGTAATTTTCAGTTAGACCTCGTATTAGAAACTGTCTGACTTCTCAACTAGCTTCTCTCTCTCATATAACCTGATGGAGTTATGGAGAGAGTGAAGCATGTTAGGACCCAGTCGACTGCTTCGCCAATATCTCGACCCTTCCGAATGGGGGATGAAAGACAATCAAGTGACGAAAAATCATTTTTGATTTGACCATAGACATGCCTAATCTTGACGCGTCCCATGGCATGCCGATCTTGAAAGTTCCTGCGTTGAGCGCCAGGTGTGTTATCACTGGATGACTTGATGGTTGTAGGGTGTATGGGTAAACGGCATCAGATAGCAGACATTCTCTCTCTCAAAGAAGAGGTTACAACTCGACCATTGTACCGTATCCTGGTACACTACAGAACAATGCATCGGACCAATTTATCTCGTTTTCACGAACGTGATATCACCAACGAGGTCCGCAGCATGGTCCGCAGCAATGATGGCACACATCGTCATGTCGAATGGCCCAGAACATCGGGAAACCGAGAAAAGCTAATGAACAATCCTCGAAAAAAAAAAAAAGCTGAGGAGAAGGGTTCGCGGGACTCAAGGACCATTTAATACATCATGTGAACAGCATCAAACTGCATCTTGTGAAGAATTGAACCCCTTTTACCTAAGTTGTTGCCGATCCATGGAGTGCAGCCGGGATTAAGCTCCTTTCGAGGCATAGAGCTCTCTCATCCACGTTCGACATGTCCAGCACGACAAACACTAGTGGGGATTAACATAGACCGCGGCTCCCACCAACAGCCAGACCCGACACAGCGAGGATAGAGCGAATGGTCCACTTTCGTATCCATAGACAGAGTCTGTGGTAGAGAGGTCTCTCTCTCCCTCTCTCCCTCCCTCTCCCTCAATTTATTCCCATGGATAGCAATGGCTCGCGTTGCAGCAGGGACCAGAATATGAAGCTTTTATACTCGCGAATTTTTTTCTCGTCCGTTTCTATAGGCCACGACCCTTCATTCAAACAGAGTAAGCTGAGACCGACGAGTGTGGGCGAAGTAAAAAAAGAGGAGCGCGTATAGGTTGATTGTGACTTTGGTCCAATCAAGAACAGGGCTTTATTACTCGATTGTCTTCTTCACACCATTTGCCACGATGAAGATAGCAACAAGGCTGCCAACTAAGCCCTGTAGCTTGGTTAAGGTGCACAAGGAAGATGAGCTAGTCGAAGAGACAAACGGGATTTACGACAGCTGGAACGGTACCTTCACACTCCATATGGGAGCCACGACAAGACTCGAAATCGTATTGAGCGTACTAAAAGTCGCTATCAACTTGTCCATGTAGTTGGTAGAGGATCTCGAGTCGAAAGGGGAAAAAAAAAGAAAGAAAGAAAGGAAGGAAACAATGGCCTAATTTCTCGAATATATCTGTCGAAGTAAATCATCTCTCAACTTGCGATCTTCATCTCTCAATTGACGCTCCTCATCAACTCTCTTGCGCTCCTCGTCAACTCTCTTTCGCTCCTCATCAACTCTTTTGCGCTCCTCCCTGAGAAGATCCTCGAGCGCCTTGATCCTTAACTCATATGCGGAGACCAAGTTAACTCTGTCAGCACTATGCTTGTCCTCGACTGATTTGATTTTTTCTTCGTACCGCACCATGAGACTTTCTGTATCCCTTTCAAACTTCTTCCTTTCCTCCTTGTACTCCGCGGTGAGGTTCTCCCTTTCTTTCGTACGCTCCTCGCGCTCAATCCTCAGTTCGCTGCGTGATGACCGAAATTCCTGTTGCAACATCGTGATGCTTCGAGTGTCGTGGGTTTTCAACAGAGCCCTGAGTTCTTCCATGGCTTGATCGACTTCTTGAGCTTTCTCCGATCCAGTCTTCTGCCTTTTCTTTGACTGTTCGGACTGCTCCTTGCCTTCACCTCCTCTTTCTGGCGCTTCCTCTTCAATGTCAATCGCCGAACCAATCGCCGAGCCAACTGCAGTTGCTAACCATATGATGTTTGAGATAAATTAGTCATCACTCCAAAGAACAACCGATTTGCGAGGTGAGCCATAGCGCCACTCTACCTTTGTCTTCCAGAGGGCGATCAACAATGCTTGAAACTCCTGTGGATGTGTCCTTGAGTGTAGCAACCTTGTCAAACGCAGCTTTCAGGGCTGCAAACTGTGGACATAGCTTTTCTGCTTGCTTATCAAGATCAGCTCCATCAAGAGTTCCATGACTAGTCTTGTAAACGTAGAAATGTGTTCGCTTGACAATGGCAGCCAAATGTCGTACCTTACCTCTCGCCCATTCCGCTGCAGTGTTATCGGTTTTCTTCTTGCCTTTCTTACCAGATGGTGTTATTTTATCCAGCTCCTTCTTCGCCTTGGCTTCTAGGATGCCATCCCTCTCGACCATGGCTCGTATTTTCATTGTAACATAATATGCGCATTGCTCCCAAACTGCAGTCTTTGTCCTAGGAGAGAAGCGAGAGGTCGCGGGATTCTCAGTAGCCTCCAGATTACCTTCCATCAATACCCATTCGGTGAGCGGTTTCGCTGCGAGACATCCAAAGAAACGGCTATGGTTTGGTAGCCTATTATCGTCCTGCACAAACGGTTCGATTTCCTCCGCACCGTCAGAGTCAGATGTAGGTAAAGTGCGTTTGGAACGCAATGATTGTTTTCTTGCTTGCATTGCTAGAGATGGAGGGGGTGTGGTCACGGTGGCGTGTTGGGTGGATGAAAATGTTACAGGATGTTGTTGAGAGAGGTCCTGATGGTGTTGCATGTGTGATGTTGGTAGAGGAGCTAGGGCTGCTGGTCAGAAGCTGAGAGGAAAATGGTGAAAGAGATCGACTGTTTCTCGTCAATGCAAATGACGGAGAGTGACTAGGAGGTGGTTGAGAATTAAGCGGTCGTGCTACTGGCAGGATTTGTTGTTGTTGTTGTTGTTGTTGCTGCTGCTGGTATTAAATATGAAGGATGACAGCAGAAATGGATGCATGGCTGTTGCTTGACGGAGGAAAGGGGACCGTGTCATGTTATTATCAAGACCTGCTATTGGTTGCAAAGCCGTCCTGTGTCACCTTAGGAAAGTAATAGAGACATGAGTGCATTTTCTTTCTGGAAGCTGTTTTTTGACCAATATTCCGAAATACCAGAATCCCATTTTCCGAGCATTTCCCGGCTTGTGACTCGGTGCCAACAGCTCGGTTCTTCTACTCTTCATACCAGCTTTATGTCAGCTCCTTCAGCTCGTTGGTAGTCTACTCCAGCGGCGCAAGGTGTCCCTGACGTAGTCTTGGCTACCTGAAAACAATAAAAAGTATCCTGATCGCAAAGCACAAAGGCAGCGTCAGTCGAATGAATAGGAATTGTACCGAGGGAAGAATTTCCAGCAGCTCATCAGAGAGCAGTCGACTAAAGCCCTTGTGTTATAAAAACATTGCTTCTAGTGGATTACTTTTCTCTTCTTCTCTCTTCACTCTTCTCCAACTCACATCTTGCTTCGCACAATGAATCCTTTTAACCACGAGTTTTATCAACGTCAGGCCCCCACCAAACAAGTCCTTGCTTTACAAGCGATAGCCGTATCTCCTATCAGCGAAGACGTTCCCGGTGGTCGTCCGCCGACTCATCCAAGCAACGCAGTGATGGTGCAGGACAACCAAGTCCTTCCGGAGCAGCCTGGGGCTTCGACTATAGCCGGAAAGCCATTCTGGAGAAGAGACCCCTCAAATCCCGCGTTAAGCCATGAACGGCAACTTCACCATCTAGTCTTTGAAGGATTGATACCACAGTTCCAGGAGGAGGCTGATCAACAGTCCTGTTCCTCCTCCTCCTCTACCGCTATCACTACCACGACGACTTCCTCCTCCTCCTCCTCCTCCTCTTCTTCTTCTCCTTCTTCTTTCTCCTCCACTTCTCATGCACAATTCACTCCACCTCACCATTTTCCAGCAACTGTCGGCCATGCCTTCCCTACTTCTTCAGACATTACGCTTCAACAGCACTTGACATCAGAGCTCTTCTCATCAGCATCCCCCAGTCATTCTTCCTCCCCTGAATTGACGAAAAACGTTGGCCTCTCGCCTGACACGCATGCCTCACAGTCAGGTCTAGTCCACCTTGCACCCCAGTCGGCTATTCCCGCTCAAAACTGGTTAATTGGTCCATCGTTTGCTCATGACAAGCAGCAGCAGCAAATCATGACAGTGCACCTTTCACAAGTACTCCTCAGTCCTTCTCTCTCTGACTTGACTGGCTTGGAGAAAAGTGCTGGCTCTCTTTTGCCTGACACGCATTCCTCACAATCGGGTCTAGTCCACCCAGCACCCCAGTCGGTTACACCCACTCAACACTGGCCAACCGGTCTGATGCCCTCTCAGGGTAGCCAGCCCTACACACACTACCATCAGTCCCAACAACAACCAATCACGCTTTCATCAACTCAACCTGTCGCAATCACATCCATTCCCGTCGCGATCCCATCTCTACCCGTCACGGTCACATCTCCATCCTCGGCAACAATGCAAGCAGAAAAACATTCGACACCTCCTAAACGCCGATCGTCTGCATCAGACTCTGAAGTTGCGAAAGAAAGCGTGTCGCCCACACAGGACGACAACAGGCCGCCAAATCACGCGCGTTTCAATAGTTACATCACGACGGGGCCACTCGTTGACTGGGTGTTGATGGAT
The DNA here is from genome assembly GCA_011634665.1 of Mortierella sp. BCC40632. Lineage (NCBI taxonomy): Eukaryota > Fungi > Mortierellomycota > Mortierellomycetes > Mortierellales > Mortierellaceae > Mortierella > Mortierella sp. BCC40632. The sequence goes on from WAEK01000023.1 coordinate 422,601, forward strand.
GGCAATCTGGAGGCTACTGAGAATCCCGAGAACAACCCTAACACAAGCCAAACAAAGGCCACGGTACGGGTGCAGTGTGCGGACTATGTCACAATGAAAGTACGCGAAAAGGTAGAGAATGGTTCCTGTGAAATGGCCGAAGCTAATAAGGAATTGGACAAGATGAAATCGACAGGCAAGAAAGTGAAGAATGGGTCGAAGAAGAGATACGAGATCGCTGCGGCAGAATGGACGAGGGGAAAGATTCGACATTTGGTCTCTATTGTCAAGCGAACCTATCTCTACGTGTACAAGAGAGCTGGCCAGGAAGCGGTTAATCGGGACGAGCTTGATAAGCAAGCCGAAATTCTGTGTCCGCGTTTTGCCGCCTTGAAGGACGCGTTTAACAAGACTGCTAGGCACAAGATCACATCGACTATAGATCTCCCTTTAGAAGACAAAGGTAAGAGTCGCAATGTGTTCGACTTGCAGCGCAGTCCTATCCAGAATACTATCTATTAACAAGTCTTTCTTTACTTTTATCAAAGGAATGGCAACCGACTCTGACGAGGAAGCATCCCGCATAGGAACAGAAGGAGAAAACGAAGTCAAGGTGCAACCTAGGCCGTTGAGCAAGAAGCAGAAAACCAAGGCGGGAAAGGCGCAGACGGTCAGGCATGCTGTAGGAAAACCCAGGGCTATGCTGACAAACCACCATGATTCAAACGTGGAAGCGTTGCAACAGGAACGTCAGTCGTCGAGTGACGAGTTGATGTATGAAAGTGAAGAGTGTAAGAAAGAAAGAAAGAGATATGAAATCAAATTTAAGAAGGAAATGAGTAGCCTTCTCGTGCGGTGTGAAGAAAAAACCAAATTATTAGAAGACAAACACAGTGCAGAGATTAAGTCGATGGAAGAGAAGCATAGAACAGACAGAGCTAGCCTGGCTTCTACACTCGAGTCAAAGATTAAGACGCTAGAGAGTGAACTCGACGAGCAGCGGAAGAAGGTTGATGAGGAGCGCAGAAAGCTCGATGAGGAGCGCAAAAAGCTCGATGAGGAACGCAAAAAGGTTGACACGGAGCGGAAAATAAGAGATGAATTACAGCAACAACTCTTTAGAAAATATTAAAATTCTTTAAATGTGTGATCTTTCGTCTTGGAAACTGTTTGGCTTCTCAGCTAGCTTCTCTCCCTCAGGTAGCCCGGTGGAGTTATGGAGAATCAAGCATGCTAGGACCCAGTCAACTACTTCGTCAATATCTCAGCCCTCCTAAATAGCGTATGGAAGATAGTCAGGAGACGCAAAATCGTTCAAAGACATGCTAAGTCTTGACGCGTCCCATGGCATACCGGTCTTTAGAGCTCTTGGTGGTGAACGCCAGGTGTGTTGTCGCTGAATGACATGATGATTGTAAGATGCATGGATTAGCGGTATCACACACTCTCTCACACAAAGAAGAGACTACAACCCGACCATTGTGCCGTATCCTGGTACGTTGCAGAACCATGAATCGAACCAATGTATCCCGTTTTCACGAACGTGATCCGATCGGCGTGGTCCACAACAACGGTGGCATCCGTCACCATATCAAGTAGACCTAGAATTTCAGGTGACAACTCAGCCAACCCCATTCAGACAACACTGGCCAGTTAACCTGTCTGCATTTATGTTTGCTCATGGCAGGGCAGACAACTTGCACCCTCCCAGGACAGCCAGCCTGTTCAATCAACAGAACTAACTACATGCCATACCATCAGACTCAAACACACCCAGTCACGATTTCACGCTCGTTGCCTACATCAGACTCTGATGATATGGAGGAGATCAAAACATTTACACAGGACGACAATCGACTACCAAACCACACGCGTTTCTTTGGCTGTCTCACGACAGAGCCACTTATCGAATGGGTGTTGATGGCTGGCAATCTGGAGGCAACTGAGAACCCTGTGAACTCTCGGTATTCATCAAAAACAAAAACCGCGGTATGGGAGCAATGCGCAGATCATGTCACCAAAAAAGTACAAGAGATGGTAAAGAATGATCACAGCCTGGCAACCAAGGCAAAGAAGGAACTGGACAGGATAACAACAAAGAACGAGAAGGGGAAAGAGAAGAAGAGATACGAGAGTGTTGCAGCAGAACGGGCAAGGGGTAAAGTACGACACTTGGCAAGCATTGTTAAGCGAACCTATTTCTATGTCTACAAGAGGACTGGTCAGGGAACTCTTGATGGTGTCGATCTTGATGAACAGGCAGAGAATCTATGGCCACACTCTGTCCACTTGAGAGAAACATTTGACAAGACCACCACGCTCAAAGTCACATCCACAGGAGTGTCAAGCTTTGTAGATCTCTCACTACAAGACAAAGGTATGGGTCTTGTTCAACTCGCAATACAGTCATTTTCCAGGGGTGTTTTTAAAGAGTCTACATCTTTACTCCTGCCATAGGGAGTGTAATCGGCGCAGCTATTGACTCTGACGAGGAATTATCTCGCGTGAGAACTGAAGGAGAGAGTGAAGCTGAGGAGAACGCTGGACTGTCGAGCAAGAGGCAGAAAACTGGTTTGGATAGGGCACAGACGGCTGATCGTGCAGTAGGAGGACTGAAAGCTCTTCCGACAAACCAAGATACAATTGCAGAAATGTTGTGGCAGGAACTTTGGTGGCTACGCGAAGAGATGAAATACGAGCGCGAGGAACACAAGAAAGAAAGAGATAGATACGAAACTAAGCTTGAGAGAGAAAGGGAGAATCTCTTTGTGCGGTACGAAGAAAAAATCAAGTCAATGGAAGACAAACGCAGTGCGGAAATCAGGTCAATGGAAGAGAAGCATTGCACTGACAGAGTCAACTTGGTCTCCTCATACGAGTCAAGGATTAGGCTGCTCGAGAGTGCGCTCAGAGAGGAGCGCAAGAAGGTCGACGAGGAGCGCAAAATGAGAGATGACCTCTATCGACAGATTCTTTTTGAAAAATCTAAATACTCTTGATCGTTAGTCAACAATCCGCGTCGAGTCGATCGCACTTTTCAGAACCCTCAGCACGGTCTTGGGCTCTGCATACATGGAGCTTGAATGTACCGTTTCAAAATAGACCTCATCGCAAAACATACTTGGCTTCTCGACTAGTTCATCTCCTTCATACGTTTTGATAAAGTTATAGAGAGTGAAGCATGCTAAACCTCATTCAGCAGCCTTTGTGATGTCTTTGTCTTTCCTGTTGGTGTAGGGTAGACACTCAAAGAGACAGAATTTTATTCTTGATTTGACTAAAGGTATGCTCAACCTTGACGCGCCTCTTGGCATGACAATCATTGAAGTACTTGTGTTGAATGTCGAGCGCGTCGTCACTGAATAGTTTGATGATCGTAGGATGCAAAGGATATAGCATAGGCGAACAGGTATTTGACATCGTGGCCAAAGCACTGTCTCCTGGTACACTGAGGAGTCGTGCGTCGAGCCAATGAATTTCGTTTTCACAAACGCGATTTGATTAGCGTGGTCCACGGCAACGGTCGCACCATGGCATGTCGACGCTTGTGTGTGTGCATGTGTGTTCTTTTTTTTTTGGTGGGTTGGCGCTTCGTTGAATAGGGATAAGGGTCCTGTCAATGACACCAATGATATCAAGGAGACCGCAGTTTCCTAAGTAATCTGCTTGACTACCTCCCTTCTAGTCGCACCAGACTATTTAATGAAACACTCAGCGAGGACGGGTGGCAGTGATAAGACGCTCGCTGTAGGCAACAGCAGTGCCAACGTCAATCCTCGTCTTATCAGAGAGGTTGTCGAGAGTGGTTGACTTGACCCCGAACAAGCGCACCAAAGTGTTGAGCTGTGGACTGCGTGGGGAGGAGAGGAGTCTTTTGACGCATTGGTGGAGGACCTAAAATTTCGGACGACTTTACTGGAAATTGAGAAGAAAAAAAAAAGTCACGTTCGCGTCTGAAAATTTTAAGGCATACCGTCAGACCTGTTTCTATGCTTGATTCTTTGTATCATCGTCTCATCTGGACCAGGGATCTCATGGTAATGTTTCTTTATTTTTATAGTCATTTCCCATCTCCCAGGAGCAACCATCAGCGCGACACTACCGACGAGTGACGAAAATCTATCACACCTTCCACGAGGATCCAGCCGGTTAATAGACGGACCCCCCGTGTCCAGTCTTTTTTTTTTTTCTTGGCATAATGGATTCAAAGAGGACCGAACAGAGATCTGACGTGGTGTGTCGTCGCAAGAGATGGATGACATTTGCTCTGCTTCTTTTTTTTACACTCCATGGACTTGCAACGGTTCCAACAGGGCGCTTTCGCCATTTTCTGACCAAAGGAAGGGGATAGTTGAACCCCAGCATTCGACCAGGTGAATGCAAACGCAGGACAGGGCAGAAACAAAAAAGGGATACGAGTCTGAGCAGCGCCCGAGGACGACACAGCTACTGATTGCAGAGGGAAAACATGTCAACAGTGGAGAGCTTTCCGCCTCTACGTTGATCCGATGAAGCTCAGTTTCTTTAGTTTTCAATCGTAGGGATCCAAACGCGCCACTCTGTATTCCGCTAGTTTTTGTATGCTCTACCCTGCAACGCGTCAGATCCTTGGTCGTTTGCGTTGACTTTGGTTCAGGAGACTCTTTTCTTGGTAGTAAAGAGTGCGTGTGACTTGTGCACAGTGGAGAACCTGAGCGGGACATGGCTTTTTAAAATGAGTAGCTTCGAGCTCCCAAGGATGAAATGTTTGAAAGGCATGTTTGAATACGGATCCCACCCTTTGTGCTATTCCTTTTCATATGAGCCCCAATCTCCTCCAACCGCCAAAAACATCTAAAGCAGGCCATTCAGGAGAAGCCGCACCACAAAGAAAGTTCTGTGAGTTTCTGAAATCGGCCTAGACTATTTATTGTCTAGCACAGCATCGAGGCATGAGACTGAGCTGGCTCCCCCCTTTTGCATGGCCTCAACTGTCAAGGGCAATCCATTCGGGGACATGTGGGAAGATTGGCTGTGGTTTTGTCCAAAAAAAACCCCCTCTCTTCTGACCTTCTTGTCGCTCAGACACCTTTTTTTTTTTTCGTCGACCCCTTCCCCGACAAAAAGGAAAAGAGCTCGGGATGAGATTTCATCCGCTCGTTTGGGCCTCCACACCCTTGCTGCCATGCTCTTGTGACAGTCATTGCCGTCTCTTTCGCTCCTCTGCTTGCCTCGATTCTTCATTCTCATAGAGTCCTTGTCACTTTTTTTTTTTCTTTGTTGGCACTCTTGTCTTGACTCTTTTTTTTACAACGAACCATCTCGATGGTTTTTTGGACCAAAAAAGACGCTTGGACGTGCTTGGATTGGTGGTGAGGACTGGAAGAGCTTTTTGAAAAGTGAACAAAAACCGGGGTCCGGCAAATGATGAGCCATGTTCAGTACACTGAGGGAGTCCTCTCTTTGCTTCGCCATTTGTAGCTACCTCTTTTCTGTAAGCTCTCCTGCTAAGTAACTCTTTTCAGCTTTCTGTTTTTCTAATTCTGACCTAGGGCTTGATATTGAGCAGGTCCCAGATCCTCACTTCTTTGACAAGGCCCGCTCTCAAGTTACGCACCCTTGGGATCAGTTAGGACCAGTACCATGCCCACTTTTACAATTAGATCGTCGATGGGGCAAATAAAAAGGAACAAGGGAAGGTTCTGGACATTGTTCTCTACTCTGTGAGCCATCTCACATCTGACTGACACTTGCTGCATAGCATGGCGAGCACCTGTTTAGCAGGATAGGGTACACACCTCGCCACGCCACGACCAATAAGTGTTCACAGGAAGAGAGAAGAGAGGGAGGGGGGGCGGAGCACAGGAAATAGAAATCAGCAACCAACTGCCTTTTTCTCTCTCACTCTTTTCATTCAGTCCCATCTCTGTTGCCGAATTCATCCCTCGCCCATTCCCCGAACCATTGCTCTCAATGTACATTGATAAATTCAATCAGGAGGACTATCCCATTGTCGTTGGCATCGACTTTGGAACCACCTTCTCGTAATACTCTTTGGTCACTTTTCCTTTCCTTTTGCGTTTTTTTAACTCTGTGTGAATATCAGGGTACTGGTTGAAGCCTGACTTTTCAGGCTCTTCTCTCACTCTTTCACTCACTCTCTCACTCTCTTTCTCACACAAAAACAACATTTAAAAGAGGATGCGCGTATGCCTATGCGAGCGACGAAAAGAAGGAGGTATACGATGTCACGCAATGGTAAGGTAGCCAAGAGTTGCTGAACAGACTCTTATACTCTCTTGATGACTTGGTTTCTTGACGAGACACCTCTTTCTCTTTTATTTCTGTCAACTTGGGGGGTCTAGGCCGAAACAACCGGGCAAGTACTCCAAGACGCCAACCGTCAGCCTCTACAACACCTCTATTCCAACGCAGCCAAAACTGACGCTATGGGGATGGCGAGCCAAACTCGGTGGAGAAAAGCCCAAGCCCAACGAGGTAGCCTACCGACAGTTCAAACTTCGGTTGGATGAAAACCACTTTCATGGGTCTTCACCAGTCCGAATCGACACCATTCAAGCCATCGCCGACTATCTCGAAGCATTTCATCAGTATACTTCAGAAAAGATTCTCAAGGGATTCGGATCTGGATACTCGCCTGATAAATTCCGATACTGTCTTACGGTCCCCGCGATGTGGTCCGACCGAGCCAAAGGTGCCATGCGACTCGCTGCCATTAAAGCCAGACTCATCAGGGAACATGACCATCCGGATCGACTGATGCTCGTCTCGGAACCAGAAGCGGCCGCTCTGTATTGTGAGCTCAAGAGTGACCAATTCAGCCTCGGCCACGGAGACCGGTTTATGATTTGTGATGCAGGAGGTGGTACGGTGGATTTGATTGTCTATGAGATTGAGGAGACATCGGCGGGAAAACGACTATCAGAGGTCACCAAAGGTCATGGAGCCTCTTGTGGATCCGTCTTTGTGGACCTCAACTTTCAATTATTGATTCAAGAAAAGTTTCAATCCGAAGGTGTGACTTTACCGGACAAGGTGTTGAGCAAGATTATGGAGAAATTTATTGATGATGTCAAACCACTTTTTGATGGAGAATCGGAACAGTCTCTGGATTTGCCCTCAAGTAATTGCTTTGCAAGTCTATCAAATGATAACAGGATTGGAGTGGAGGAAGGTACATTATTGATCCAGGGTCAAGAGTTAAAGACGCAGGTCTTTGACCCAGTGATCGACTATATCCTGACGTTGATCCAAGAACAACTCACGGCTGCCAAGACTTGCTCTGCTATCTTTATGGTGGGAGGCTTTGGTTCATCCGACTATTTGTTGAGTCGTGTCCGAGCTGCTTTTGATCATGTAGTTCAACAGATCAGTGTACCTCCTCGAGCAGAGATGGCCGTTGTCCGTGGTGCAGTCTACGCAGGACTTTACCCTCGAGTTGTCACGGCGCGTGTTTCTCGACAGTGGTATGGCATCAATCTGTTTTCGGAATTCAGGGTTGGGATTGATCCGGTTGAGAAGCGATTTTATCATAAGGGACATGCTTATTGTGATGACCGAGTGATGCGGATTGTGGATAAAGGGGAGAAGATTGGAGTGGATGATTCCAAGACGTATAGTATTTCGTTCGTGAAACAGACCTTCAACTATGAGACCTTCAAGATCTATGGATTCAAGGGTGATGGGCCAGAGCCTGAGCATGGAAATGATCCTCGCCTTTTAAAAATGGCCGAGATCATTGTTCCTAATGCACATCATCCCCTAGATCCTGACGGGGCTGAGGTAAGTGGATAACCTTCTTCTTTCTCCATTTTTGAATTGTTTCTTCCATGGACTCCCAAGGAAGCCATGGGCCTGTAGATTTTCTTTTCTTTATTCTCATTACCTCCACTTTTCTCTTCCCTTTTCCTTCGCTAGGTGGATGCAAGTTTTAGCATGTATTTTGGCCTAAGTGAAATCAAAATCGTGGTAGTGACGAAGGGCCAGGAGTTTACCACGACACTTACGTTCGATGCCGAAAATATCTACTAGTCGAAGAGCTGGGGGGGGGGGTTCATTTTTTCATTTTTTTTTTTTTTTTCATACCACTAGTACAGAAAAGAGAGGGTGATGACTTTAAAAACTCTATTACTGCTCTTTAGCTGGTAAAGATGCGGACCAAATCTCTAATTCGCGGTGATAGTGGCGGCATTGGTATTGGTAGGCTATGATTTTCTCTTTCTCTCTTTTTCTCCGAATAATGAAGGAGGGTTCATGTGGTTAGCACTTGCGCCTCTTTACAGCCTTTTTTTTTTTTTTTGGAGAATATTCAATCCGTCCAGGTGGACATCAATGGATTTTTTTTCTTTTTTCTTTTTTTTTTTTTTTTTTTTTTTAAAAAAAAGAAAAAATCAGGGGGCGTCATACTCTGACGAAACAGGGCTCCTGACATATCACTGCGAATGACCAGAGAATTAGAAGTCCATTGGCGTCATTGGATAGAGGTCCGTGCTTTCGCCGCGTGTCTTCCCAAATGTCGAAGGGAGGGGCTATGTTCGAGGGTATTCGAGGGAACACGCCCAGCTGGTCACTTCAGCGTGCGTTACTGACTACTGTCAGAAGTAGAGATGGAGAAGAGAGTGAGAGAATACCTGAGTCTGAATAGTTCTGTAGGGATTCATCAAAGGGATGCAGCGGACATCCTACTCCTAGTGTTATGCAAAGTGAGCGAGGTGTTGGATAAGAACTCAGAATATGTGCAGATAATTGACATATGGGTTATCACTTGGTATCCCCTATCCCATGCGAGAGGTAGAAGGAGAGAGAGAAAGAGGGAGAAAGAGAGGGAATTTCCTTGAAACCACCAGGTCTCAGGATCTCAAGCGAGCCCGCCATTCTCTTGACCCGTGCTCAGTCTGGCTTATCCTCCGTGAAATATTGGCCAAGTAAAATTCATACTTTCCAGATCCACTTTTGTACAGACGCAAAGAATGAAGAGCATAGGCGAGCGGAGAAAGAGAAGGAAGGAAGAGGGGTCAACTGCCCCAAATAAAATGGAAATGCATGCAGAAAAAGAGTTGCGAAAGGATATTATGCACATGCTCTCCTGCTTGTCATCAAGAAAGGGGTTCCTTACCTATTGTCCTGTGTATGCTGTAGAGTCGTCAAAGGTCGGCTAGAGTCTTACGCACAATCACTGTAGCTACGTCTTGTAAAAAAGAAGAAAAAGTCGATAGAGGGCAACAGCTTATTGAGATAGAGTGTCGCTCATTCTTTTACTCCGCCGAATATGGCTCTCTTCTTCATCGAATCTCACTAGAAGCGTGAGGATTAGAGATGGCTCAATTGAGCACATGGGGGTGGAATTGGAGCACGGGACTAACCCTTCCAGAAGCAGGGCTCGGGCGAGAGTATACAAAGGAGAAAGGAAAGGAGTGGTGGGAGTTGTTGCACTGTATTGGTGGGCGAGAAAAGAAAAGAGTCCATGCCGTGAAAGGGGATGTGCGTGCGATGCAGATGTGTGACACACAAGAGGACCACATTGTCGACAGGGCAAGCAGAGTATATGGGTGCTAGTGGAGCAATGTGCCGTTGAAAAACACGAGACAACGTGCATAGTTTTTCCTCATGGTTCCCCGTCTCCTTCCTCGCCACGGACATTAAGTCATGGCTCCGCTTGCGAGAGCATCCTTTCTCCCTCTCTCCCCTCCTCTACCCACTCTATAACCGGGGGCGTTGTGAGAAGGAAGGGGAGCAGATATCATCTGGAGAGTTCTTAAGTTTGGGAGGAGGACAAAGCTCATCTCTGTCAGCAAGAAAACAGGACAGGCGGATGAAAATAGAGTTTATGGTGCGTAACAGGCGACGACGACAGTCAGTCAGGCACTGGAGGAAAACGACAAGAGAGACAGCTGGACCGAGGCCAAAAAAGACGAGATGCGGAGCAAAACCTTGGTCAGTCAGGTCAAGAACTCAGAGAAGAGAGAAGAGAGAAAAGAGAGAGGGCGCGATCAACAATGACAAGTAGGCGCTGTTTATTCGCGGCCGGGGCATGTATGGTCGCAGAGATAAAACCTTGGCTGAGCTGGTTCACACCCCCTTCCTTCCTCCACGGCACCACACAACTCTTGTCTCTGGGCTAGAAGCGGCGAGCCGTGGAGTAGAATCAAGTTTTTTTTTTTGGGATGCGATCGAGTTGATCATCACCTCAGTCTCAGTCACACCACTCACACTCTCTTTCTCTCTTTCTCTTTTTTATTTTTTTATTTTTTTTCTTTTTTCTTCCTCCTCTCGTGAATGCTCTCACCGGCTCATCACATTTCATCTTATCTTTCTTCCCCCCCCCTCTCCTACATCTCTCCTCCTTTTCCTTTTTTTTTTTTTTTTTTTTTTTTTTTTCATTCCCCATCAGCATCCCTCGCCAATCCTTCTTTTTACATCCCACTCTCCTGCCTAAACCATAAAAAAAAAGGTTCTTTGATCTCCGATTCACGATCATCATCTCTCTCTCTCTCTGGTCTATCCTCTGTCTCTCTGTCTCTCTCGCTCTCCCACTCTCTCTCTCTCATTCTCTCTCTCCCACCCTCACTCTTCTATCCTTTCGTCCTCTCAACCAGCGCCAGACCCGGGCTGCAGACGCCGTCCTGCCTTGCTCTGCTTTGGACCCGGGCCTGCCGCGCACCATCCAATCCATCCACGCATCCTTGCCCATTCCTTTCTACCCCGTGTGACCAGCCATGCCTCCTTCACTCGACTCGGTTGCCACCAGTACCTCGCTGCGGGTCCAGCCAAGAGACCTCCACGACACCCCCGCACCAGCAGGCCCAACACAAGCACCACCGCTACTAAGCCGTAGTCGGCGGGCTATCCCCACTCCAGGTCTTTCGCTCGCTGACCTGCGAATCGCCTTTACAAACCACCAGGAGGAGCACAAGTCCAAGACACTTCAAGCAGCAGGGTCAACATCCGCCTCTTCCTCCTCCCATGCCCAGCCCCAACAGCGACCACGAGGACAACAGGGTCAGGCATCCACTGCAGGTAACGCCGACCTGACAATCGGCCAAAAGTCGATCCGGCGGACGCCATCTAGGAGTACGGGTTCGAGCAAGGGCCCCACTGGCCTGCCCCAGGAAGATGACAGTGCAAAGGGCGGTCGTCGAGGACCGTACAACTTGAACAACAACAGTAATAGCAATCTACTTCAGATGGATGCCAATGGCAAGACAACCCATGCACCTCCTCGGAAAGAGCTCTTACCACCTGTCCTCAACCTGGCAACAGAAAGGAGCCGCATGGACGCCAGGAGGAGAGCTCCTAAGGAGGAGACCAGCTACTTTGGTGATGGTGTTGAAAAGTTTTGCGTAAACAACAACGAAGACCCGACCTCTCCCACGACCGCCTCTCCCACCTCGCCCTTCTCTTCTAATCCAAACTGGCAATCCTTCCAGCCGCCTACACCCCCTGCAGCGTCAAGTGCTCGTCCTCGTAGTCTGACCCCAGCGGTGGTGCCTCCTCGTAGAGTCACACCAAGGTCCCAACATAGACAATCGGCATCGGCCACCATTGGAACTGCTGGACCCTCTGCTAGAGCAGCAGCGGCGGCAGCGGCAGCGGCGGCAGCGGCGGCATCTGTAACAGAGAGTGGAACCTTTACGAAGCATGCAGGTGCACTCAGTACCTCGAATGGAAGCACGACCAACCTTGGTCAGACGATGCAAGGTGTCAGTAACTCTGGCGCAGGCAACGAGACGACAGGGCTGGCTGCTCTCACTCCAACAGCACGAACATATGCAAAACGACCACCTCCAGGACCGCCCATGGCAGCAGCATCAACATCAACACTCTCTTTGTCTTCAACAGCCTCGGCATCCACAGGCACAACAGCAGTAGCATCTTCTACTACTTCTTCTTCTATTGCTGCCAGACCGGGAGCGCCATTGGCTGCAAACACTCCACACCGAGCCAGTCCCGACAGAAAAGAACCCAACAGACCGGAACCACCGCCAAAGGATCTTGCACGGCGAGGATCACATACAAAGGGCCATAGTGGCATCAGCACAGCCACAGCCGGATCCACTTCTGCGGGTGGTAGTACATCAGCACCCATTTCTTTGACACTCTCCTTTCAACAAGAGACTGGCAACACTACGAATAACTTTTCTTCAGTTGTAGAGGCGACATTAGAGCGAAACAAGGCCCTGGCTGCAGCCACCATCGCAGCAGGAGCCAATACCCCCAGTGGATTACCCACAGGACCTACCCTCGCCCGGAGCAGGAGCAATTCTGCACAAGGAACGACGACGGGCTCGAAGGAACGATCCTCGAACCATCCATATCTTCACGATCGTAGCAGCAGTATGTCCTCGATCTCTCGGTTGCAGAGCCTTGAAGAAGAGTGGGCATTGGGCGAAGAGCATTCTCAATTCCAGCTCGATGATGCCTCCTCGAGCATGATTCTCTCACCTTCGTCCTCTTACCGGGCACCCTCACCCCTAGGCGGAGACACGTCGACACCATACACGACACTGGAACGGTCCCGGTCCGCGAGCTACGGATCGCTTCCGAACACATTTGGAACACAACCAATGCGGAGACTGCCATCACTGTCGAGGCCTCGGACCCTGAAATCAGCGTTGGTCAAGACTCCAATTGCGAAAGCACGGGCACGGGAGGCTCATGGACCCCGGAAGGTGATCTTTGGCGACATGATTACGATTGTGACTATCTCACGGATCCCAACACCGCCTCCACCGCCACCTCCAGACAAGAAGCGGAAAAAGAAGCCCAAGCCAAAGGGTGCCTCTGCCCAGACAGGCCCCCATCCGGATCCAGAGTACGACTCGGATTATTACAATGAACCCTATACCCCCGAGCCTGCGGAGGTGGAGGTGACTCTTGCGCCATGGATTGGTAACCCGAACTATGACGAGGAGCGCCAGAACTCAAGGTTCTATATGGATGGCTATGATGACGATGAGGAAGATTATGAGGAAGGTTATGATGATTACGAGTATGAAGACGAGTATGAAGACGGGCATGGAGGAAGGTCCCATGGCGACGAGGATGATGAAGAAGAGTATGAAGATGAGTACGAGGATGAGACAGGAGGTCATGGAGGACGTGTATGGGGTCAAGGAATTGCTGGAGGGATGGGATCCTTACCGGACAAGAAACAGGGTGGAATGTTCAAGTTTAAGCGTGCCGTCAATCGACTCTTGCGTACCCGAGAGAAGAAGGGGGGGAAAAAAAAAAAAAAAAAAAAAAAAAAAAAAAAGCAAGCGTCTATTGAGCATGGTCAAAATCCCAAGAATGAACCAAAGCAAACAAACAAACAAACAGACAAACAAACAAACAAACAAACAAAAAAAAAAAAAAAGACTCTCTCTCTAGCCATGTAACATACATATTTTTTTTTATTAATACTATACACCATCACCTCCTTCTCCTTCTCTTCTTTGTCCGTGATCACAATACCACTCGACTTTTTCATGTATCTTGAATGGTATTGAGCTTTTTTTTTTTTTTTTTTTTTTTTGAGGAATGTGCCTCATTGCCTTTTTTTTTTTTTTTTTTTTTTACATGATATCGCTGTTCTACTCTTTGCTAGCGTCTGCAAGGCCTTGGAGCAGCTTTTCAAGAGAAGTCTGATTGCTGGCTTTGATTTGAAGAGGGTCCTCTGGTTTCTTTTTCGGTGGAAGAGAGATGCCGAGAGGAGGAGGAGGATTGTCCGAAGAGTGATTGTCCTGACAGGTACAGATTTGATGTGGAGCGAGTCCTGCAAGGGCCTGCGGGATATGGAGTCCGCAACCTATCCGTTTTTTACGAGAGAGTTTAAAGAGAGAGAGAGAGAGGTTTGTCTTAGTTCGGAAGGATATTTTTTTTCCTTCTTTTTTTTCCTGGGAAAATGAGTTCTCTTACCTTCCCATGTGAATTTGTTACAATCGGGACAGATGACGCGATGACACATTGCTATTATTATTTTTTTTTTTTTTTTTTTTCTTTGGAAGAGATGAGATTCTTCAAGATGAGAAACGAGAGGTAATGATGAGACTGGGTCGGAACTGATTAGTGTGGAAGAAGAAGGGGAAAAAAAAAAAGGGTTTAGCTCCATTTTTTTTTTTATTGTTATTATTCTTTTTACCCCAGAATGTGCAGAGAGAGACCTACCTACGCTTGTCACAGAAAGGGGAGGGAAGTCGGCTTTTTTTTTTTGCTCCACTGCTAACAGATGAAAAAAAAAAAAAAAGGAGGCATCTCTGTCGAGAAGTAGTAAAAGCCCTGAGACCGTTGCGTGTCCAATGAACATGTAGTAGTAGAACTGTAGAAGAGTCTTTTTTTTTTTTTTTTTTTTAGGACGGTTAGAGATAGTAGAGCTCTCTCCCGTTCCTCTCTCATGAGATTCCTCACCACTAGCGTGTCTCCAGGAGTACAAACGAGTACCTGAAAAGGCTCTTCTTTTAGTACCTCCATGAGCATTCTTTTATCGATCCCATTATTGCTTGAATGCACTTTCAGAGAGAGAGAGAGAGAGAGAGAAAGAGAAAAAGACGCGCTTAGTATTAGATCGATGCCTCTCTTCTTTAGCAAACGAATTTTTTTCTCCTAATGCGAGACACATACCCAACAAATTGTCCTGGCAGGGGTTAACGGTACCTTTTTGATTCCAATCTTTTCTTTCTTTTCTTTCTCCTAGCCGTTGGAGAAAGGATTTCTACAAGTAAGGAGGTTAGACCCTGCCTGCCATGAAATATATTTTCCATTCGAACGACGGAGAAAGAAAAATAAATAAATAAATCTACAGTTAGAGAACTCATAGTTTAGTCCCTGCAGCAACGCGAACCTTTGCTTTCCATGAGAACAGACTGCTTGTTCTAGAAATGATGAAAACTGCGAAGTTCGAGAAAAGAGAGAGAGAGAGAGAGAGAGAGAGAGAGAGAAATATATATATAAAAAAAAAAAAAAAAAGAGTCGCGTGTGAGAACCATCGCATCCTTCTGACTCGGAGAAGTGAGCCCAGGACTAAAATGCAGGGTTGTGGTTCTATTCCTCCTCAGACTGTCGTACTAAAAGACCGCCCAGTTGTGCAGAATAAGCTCCATTGGTCCGAGAATGCCCATTACTTTCCAATTGTCGTTGTTCATCCATAATGCCTAGAGAGAATCTTCCTTGGAGTGAGTCCATGAGGCAAGGCAAAAGAAGAGCCAGGCTTCAGCAGAGGCTTTGCACTGGGCTTGGCGAAGAGGTGGCTTTGCCCAGTCGAGGGAATGAACAAAATGTTGCCACCACCGGCCAATCTACTCATTCTGCACCTTGTCCTTTTGGTTACAATGCCCCGACGCGTTCATTCTGGTAAGTTGGAGAGACTCGCACTGCAGAGAAGAAGAAGAAGAAAGAAGAGAAGGAGGAGAAAGAAAGAAAAGAAGGAGGAGAAAGAGAAGGAGAAAAAAAAAAAGAATCTTCTCTCTAATCCGTCTCCATTTATTCCTCAAACACAGAACTCGGAAATCATTCCACAACGCGTCCGAGACTCAAGAGGAGGTCCGGAGAAGAGGAGGTGCTTAGGTGTCTGCTCATACCCTGAGCCATGCAACCTCTCTCCTCTACTCGTCTACCCTGAAGCTGACTCCATGGTACAGCCTCTCAGCCAACACGTCGACCTGGGCCAACCTCGAGTCCTCTGTGGCTCGGTCTGGCTTTTGCTGGTCGGAAAGGTAAGTGCAACAAGGGTGTCCCTTGGGTGTTCCTCGGTTTTGGAACTTGCCGTGCAAAGGCCGGCAAGGCAGAGGATACCCCAACACTAGACAACAGTACCCCAGAGAGAGACCTGGACATCCCCCACTCTCATCTTCATGCGTGGCGTGGAGAAGCTGGTTTGGGTCGAGCTATCGGACAACCAACCCTGGATGCACTGGACTACTCTCCAGGCTTTGTATCAAGGAAAATGGATCCATCGTGCCAACCCCTCTACCATAGACCGAGTCTTTGGATATGGAAGTGGACCATTCGCTCTATCCCCGCTGTGTCATTGTCTGGCTGTTTACATGGAGATGGGTCTAGTATACAAGCTTTCTACCCTATTACTTTGACCATGCTGGCCATGGTCAAAGATGGAAGTGGGGGCACTTTGTTTTTTTCCCCTCTGCTTACTTCCAGCCTGGCGTCAAGGAAAATGGATCCATCGTGCCAACCCCTCTACCACGGACTCTGTCTATGGATACGGAAGTGGACCATTCGCTCTATCCCCGCTGTGTCGGGTCTGGTTGTCAGCATGGAGTGCTCTCGAGCTGTATACAAATTCTACCCTAACACTTTGACCATTGGTTACATGGTCAAAGATGGATGGGCCCAGTTTTGTTCTTCCCCTCTGTTTCCAGTTGTTGGCCAGTGCTCCAGCGGTTCAGAGTCCAGAATACTCCTCAGACAGCCTCTCCACATTCCACATGAAGCAAATAGAGTAATAGAAAAGAGTGAGGTGGCCAATGTCCTGTCTCTCTCAACAGTGGGAATCGAGGTCTATGTTAATCCCCACTAGTGTTCGCCGTGCTGGACATGTCGAACGTGGATGAGAGCGCTCTATGCCTCGAAGGGAGCTTAATCCCGGTTGCACTCCATTCTGGTTGCTCGCCTTGTTTGTTTCATGGTGAGTTTTTGGATTAAATCCAGCAGCCCTTTGAAAGGGGTAGGTAGGCTGTTGGTGGCAGCATGGCCTTGCACACTCCGTGGATCGGCAACAACTCAGGTAAAACAGGTAAAGAGACAGGCCATGCAGATTGGACCTGGGACACCTAAGGTAAGCAAGGATGGTTCTTTTGAGGTTGAAGGTGTGTTGTGTGAAAGTGAGGCTCTGGTTGTAGGAGACGCGGAGGAGGAACCAGGACCACCAAGAACAGAGTGATCGTATTGTTGCTAGTCTCATTTAGTCCTCTGGACTGGATGAGTCTTGGCGACCGAGCATTCGACTGGTCTTTGGAAGATAGATCTTTGTCCAAGGAGGGACGTGGAGGGTTTGTTTTCTCAATCCCATTGAGCTTTAGCTTTTTGGGGGCGATTAAGCAATGAAGGTCTATCCAAGAGGACTGGTCAGGACACCGGCTGCAGAGTCATGGATCAGTCTCTTTGTGGATTGAGACATGGTTCTGTAGCCATTTTCCCCCCTGTAAGCAGTAAGATTTAGTCTTTGAAGATGTCTATGAAAGTGTTGCTTTGGATGTTTGCTGTTCGTTTTGTGGTAAAGGCTAACAGATTCCTCTTTTGATGGTACTTGACTTGCTCCTGTCCTCTTCTGGAGGATGGGAGCAAGTCAAGTGAAGCAAGAATATGGTGGAGGCAAGTTGGCATGGCAGCCATTCAATCTCGCGGTAGGATCAATACTTGTCTGGAACTTGTAGAACAACAGAGCAACAGAACGACAGGATGACAATGATATCAAATAAAGACTCTCCATCAAATGGTGGCGCATCACAAACAAGATTGACATTGCTATTGTATGACAGGGCCCGGTGGATGAATAATCTCCACAGTCAAAGGGACTAGACTCACCTCTCGAGGGTCGACGATTCCTTTGTCTCTTTTAAGATACTGAAAGTGCTCACCAGTGTTGGAGGTCATTAAGCCATACCAGGGATTAGTAATTCACGGGAGACTACCGAGAACTGGGTATCTGGCATAGTCTTTGGACAAGTATGACATTTTCAGGGTCTCCAAGAGTCTCCGCAGTCCTACGAGCCCAAGGAGAGCAATCACAATTCATAGACCCTCTGCTCTCTTCCTCTAAAAGCTTGACTACGAAACATCTATTCGTTGCTCAAGTAAAAGTAGATGGTAAGAATGAAAAAGATCGAGAAACAGGTGATACAGCAAAGAGATATATCCTCCAAACCAATCTTCTTACCTCGGTCATCACCCCAACTTTAGTTTCACAGGACAGGGATACATCTAAACAAGGCCTTGGGCCGGTAGTTTCCGGCAAGCCCCTAGCTAACAGGATCGAAAAACTGGAGCGCAAAAAAAAAAGAGGAGAAAGAGAGAGCGGCTGACGATCGGGGGGAGCATCTCTTTATTCTAGTCAACGACGCACTGGGATTAATGTTTGAGCTCTGCCAAAGGCAAGAGTAGATTATCAATCGACAAAGAACGTGCGCGACATGGCCAACGTGCGAGCGTGCGAGCGTGTACTGGAGCTGTTTGGCCGCTTTCTCTCGAGGAAGCGGCTGCGATAAACGACCGTTGCACTAGCAACAGGACGGGGTTGGTCCGCTCACATTCTGTGTGTGTGTTTCTCCCCGAGAATTGTGTCTGCGACAGGCGAATGGTAATTCAGGACGCGTGTAGGGCGGTTTGGAGATGATTGGCCGACCAAAATTCTCAGGACAGCGATTTGACCATCAAAACAGCGCTTAGTGTGGCCCAAAGTGATTCTTCATTTTCCTCGGGGCTGGCTTTGTCCTCTGCTCATGGAAGCAAGAACAAATTCAGCTTACACCAGCCATTACGAACGCTGCTCTATCCGTCTTTTTCATGACCTTGTCGACAAAGGGTCTGCGCTTCCTTCTTTTGCTTTACGCAGCTCTCGACCATTCTGACTGTTTTGTTCTCGGTCCAACCCACGCCGATAGATAGCAGTCTATACTTGCTGTTTTGTATCCCGGAATTCATAGATACCTTTCCCCGCACCTCCTGGACAGTGGAGTCAGCAAAAAGGTACCTTGTCCTTTTTCCATCACAGGCTTCCGACCTTCCCAGCCTGGACTCCGCACCCGAATGGGCATCTTTAGACTCAACAGACGGCCAACGAACAATTCAGAGGTCCGCCCAACGGAACGACCATTCTTTTCCCACTCTTCTGTGCACCCTGGTGTAATCACTTCCCTGACCAGAAGAGCATCGATTTGTTATGCACAATAGCCAAGCAGGGCTCTTTTCCACGGGTGGACAGACATGGAATCAGAGCCAAGTCCTAAGGGATAGCTGTTCCTTATTGGCCGGCGACTGGCGTGAAATAAACGACTAGGTGGCCACAGGAAGTTGGCCACTGCATACACATGTCGAGATACTACTCCAGAGTGGGCAGCCAGGGGCCATGCGCGCATGCAGGTGCAAACTGGAGCGGAGCGCCATGAGAAAAAAAAAAAAGAAAGGGAGAAGGGAGGTACAGAGCAGGCAAAGGGAGATTACCTCATGCAGCGTTTCCGCCGGCCAGGGGCCCACGGGCGTCAAGGCCGTCAAGAGCGAAACAAGACTAGCGGCGAGGAGGCGCATTCTCCAAGGAGCTACTACTCTAATCTTATAAATACCCCAAGCTATTCCCGGTCTACCTTTTTTCCTCAACCCGCTTGGTTCCTTCCCCTCCTTTTTCCTTTTTTTTCCCTCCTCTTCTCTCGATCGTCCCTTTTGTCATTGTCAGTCTTGGCCGGGTCTTTCAAAACCTCATCATCTCCACTCTCTCGCCTCTCCGTCTCTTTCTCTTGACACAGCCAAAAGAAAAAACCCCCCGTCAGGCATTTTTTTTTTTATATTTCCACAATGCGTCTGTTGGCACTTGTATCCCTGTCGCTGCTTGCGGCATCTGTGGTTCATGGACACGATGATCATGACCATGTGGAGGCCCCTCATTTTGAGCGTCTCCAGAAGCGTGTTCAGCCCGGCGCACCCCAACCCGGCAAGGCTCCTCTCCGTCCTCTCGAGTGGGGCGATCTCAACGTCATCTCGACCACCGACACCCACGGCTGGCTTGCAGGGTAACAAACAATGAACCCCACACAACGGAGGAAAGACCTCCACAGTGTGTGTGTGTGTGTGAATGGCTCCGCAGGGTCGTCAACTAAAGTCTCTGTCTCGAAAGCATATTCTAATATGAGTTTGGCTTTTTTTTTTTTTTTTTTTTTTTGTTATTCTTTTCGTCCGACCTTTTTTTTTCGCTCAACTAGACATGTCAAGGAGGCTTCCTATTCGGCTGACTTTGGCGACTTTTCTTCATTCCTTGCACACATGCGTCAGCAAGCCATCCATCGTCGCAAGGATCTCTTGGTTGTTGACTCTGGAGGTAATAAAAAAAAAAAAAAAAAAAAATATTCTCTTCACGAGGCATGAGAGGCTTTGCTTTACCAGAGCGAGTATATGTACATGGACATTCCTCCTCCAAAACCCATCAACTGAACACTTTTTGCTCTTTTGAATTTCCCTTTTAGACTTGCACGACGGCAACGGTCTTTCGGATTCCACCCCATTGAACGGCCAGGTTTCCAACCCTATTTTCCAGAAGGTATGAAGTGTACTCTGAGTCTACTGACTCGAAAAAAAATACTCTGTCTTCTGACGTTGAATGTACTCGGAGAAGGACTGAGCTAGGGGTTACAAGATGACTAACAAAGGCTAC
This sequence comes from Mortierella sp. BCC40632, assembly GCA_011634665.1. NCBI lineage: Eukaryota > Fungi > Mortierellomycota > Mortierellomycetes > Mortierellales > Mortierellaceae > Mortierella > Mortierella sp. BCC40632. The sequence continues at coordinate 442,933 of WAEK01000023.1, forward strand.
TTTCCTTCTCTCCTCCCTCTCTCTCTCCTCTTTCCTCTCTCCTCTCTTTTGTCCGTTGAATTTGCTCAAACCAGATTAACTGTAGGTTTTGAGGTTTGAAAACCGAGTCCGAGTCTTCAAAAGCATTCAACAGAGTCGCCTCTTTCTAACTCTTTTCTTTTCAATCTTGACTCATTTATCGGTGCGTTTAGACGATATTCTCTCCATCGGCAACCATGAGCTTTACCTCAACACGATTGCTGAGGATACTTATAGGGTAAGGTTCTTTCTATTCTTGCCACGAGGCCACGATAAAGGAGAGAACAAAATAATTAGAAGAGAGGCTAGTCCAGCCCCGCCCTTTTTTTTTTTTTTTTTTTGACTCGACTAACATTGATTATTTTTTTTTTCTTCTTCTTCGAATGACAGAACTTTGCACCCAAGTGGGGCAGACGTTACTTGACCTCGAATGTTTTTATCAAGGATAGCCGCACTGGCAAGACTGTTCCTATTGGCAAGCTCTATAACAAGTTCCGTATGCGATTCGGAAGTAAGTGATCCTATCTCTCTCTCTCTCTCTCTCTCCCCTTGTTTTTTCAGCCTCATCTCTTGTGCATTTTCTCTTTACTGCTAGAGCAATCAGCATGATGTTCAGCACCAAGCTCAATTCGTTAACTCCTTTGGTCTCTTCCAAACACCCCCTCCCTTCTCTCTTTTTTTTTTATCCAACAAACAAACTCAGCCCGTGTGATGTCCTATGGCTTTTTGCACAACTTTAAGAGGGCCGCCAACAACACCATTGTCGAGATGGCCAATGTCACTGTCACTAAGCCCTGGTTCCAAAAGTCGCTCAAGGAGGATGTTGATGTCTATGTTGTCGTTGGCCATGTTCCTATTCGCTGGGACGAAGCCAACGCTGTTGTCAATGCCATTCGTAAGGTGCACCCTTCCAAGCCAATTCTTCTCTTTGGAGGTCATTTGCATGTGCGTGACTTTAAGGCTTATGATGGTCGTGCTTATGGTCTGGCTGCCGGTCGATTCATGGAAACTCTCGGTTGGATGTCTGCTTCGGGTATCCGCGATCGATCTTGCCGCGTGGAGGCAAACTGTGTGGGCAAGAACTTGACGGTGACTCGTCGTTACTTGGACACGAATGTACACACCTACAAGACACATGCATTGGCTCACCCCAAGCAAAAGCGTGATGTCTGGCGTGGAAGCAAGATCTCGAAGGAGATTACGCGTGCTCGTCAATCACTCAACTTGACCACGACCATTGGTTGTGCTCCTCAGGACTTTTATTTGAACCGATACCCTATTACGGATAGCCGATCCTTGATGAATTTGTTGACGGAGGAAGTTTTGCCCTTTTCTGTGATTGACAAGTCGCGTCCCAACCCTGCTATGGTTGTGATCAACTCTGGAAGCCAACGCTTTGATATTGTCAAGGGACCTTTTACTGCTGATGATACCTTTGTTGTCAGCCCTTTCTTGGATGACTTTGTCTACACGAGTGCTCCCTACAAGGTAAAGGAAGAGAAGAAGAGAGCGAGTGAACGGTTGCTTATCTGGTTGCAACATCAGGGAAGGGAGGAGGGGGGAGGTTTCTTTCTTGGGTTCTAACGAAAATGCGTCTTTTTATTTTTATTTTTTTGTTTGAATCCGATCTCTCTAGGCTGTCAAGAATGTCTTGAGTGACTTGTTGAAGGCTCCATTCCAGAAGCGTGCGGATGCCCCACCTTCCCCAGGCAACATGACGTTGACTCCTGGATATGTGACCAAGGATGATTATGGATTTGGAGGAGATGACTGGCCTCATAGTCCCTTGCCCTATGCACCTGCACCTACCTATGTTGCGACGGCACTTCCCAAGGGACTTGGAGATGAGGATATGGTAGATTTGATTTGGTTGCCCTTCTTTACCAACTTGATGATTCCTATTCTCAAGAGCTATGATTCGACTCGTGAGTACACTGCTCAGATCTATCGTCAGGGTCTTGACACCAACTCGATGTACCCCGACTATGTCCGAGCCAAGTGGAATACTGGCAACTGTTAAGAAAGAGGAAAGGAGGAGGAGGAGGAGGAGGAGGAGAGGAAGTCTTATTATTTCTTTCTTTCTTTCTTATCTCCTTCAACCATCAAAGAGCTCTGCAAATGAGTGACATATGATCATCCTCTCTCTCTCATTCATTACAACAGAAAAGTGTTTCTCTTTTTTTTGATCTCACTCATCTCTCTGCAACTCGTATTTCTCATATCCGCAACAGCATAGACCCACTTTACAGAACAATAATAAAAAAAAAATATAGAAAAATAGACTGGCTTTTTTTTTTTTTTTTTTTTTTTTTTTTTTTGGTGGTGTCAGATTGCTGATCAAAATGTTCCAGGCACTTTTTTTTTTTTTAAAAAAAAAAAATATAATTTATTCTATCTTGGTTGGTCAAGTGGTGTTGATCAAGAATCGATCCAGAGAGGAAATAGATTCGTCCTTGTCCATGTGAACAAGGACGCAGGCCATCTCCTCGTGGTGGTTATGAGTGGTTGCTTTGTTACAGAAGCATAGGAAGAGTGATGATAGGAAAGAAGGAGAGGAGGAGGAGGAGGAGGAGGAGGAGGAGGAGGATGACAGGGAGAAGGGAAACGGAAAGGAGTAGGAGAAAGAAAGAAAAAAACAAGTCGTCTCTGGCTCAATGGGACCAGTTGGGGTAGGACAATGAACTGCCTTGTTGTGTTGTATGGTACAGGGAAATTAAACAAAACAAAACAAAGAAAAAACAAAATAAGAAAAAAAGAAAAGAAAAAGAAAAAGAGCTGTTCCTTGTTCCCGGCTTGTCCGTCAATGATCGGAAAGTTAATTTGTTTTTTTCCAAAGATTGCCCTATTATTCAGTCTTTTCCTTGGCCAAGACAGCGTCCAGGACCTTTTCCTTCTCAACAGGGTTCATGGGCAAGGTCTTTCCTCCACCACCTTCGAGCTTCTCAAAGACCTTATCCACAGCGGTTTCAATTGGGTGGTCAAACATAAAAGGCAATGCAGGAACCACCATCAAACCAATCGCCGTAGGTCCCCAACGCTTCAAAGTGGCATTAGCACTGTTCTTGAACAACTTGGCGGATTGATGGACAACAGTGTGGATGGTGACGGCAGGCAAGAGCAAAGAGGCAAGACCCTGGAAGACGGTTCGTTTGATGACAGTGTTCCGGACAACGGTATCGTCGGCACCGGCCAACTTGGCCTTGTAACCTTCATAGATCACATCGAAACCAACATAGGCGAACGAGACACCATACATGGTATTGACAAAGGCAGGACGGGTCACTGGTCGGAAGGCCTCACCGACATCGGAGGAATAGGCGAGATAACGAGACGAGGCGATAAAGAGGTTGCGATACCGACCGAGGTAAGCGAGGTAACGGGCGGGGGTCTCGACAGTGTCAACCTCGCCTTGTTCGAGCTCCTGGACCTCATGTTGGATCTTGGAGACGATGGGTGCATTAGCGTCTGCTGATGTAGCTCCTGACATGGTGTGAAAAAAAAAAAGTTTGTAAAGAGAGAAAGGGACGAATGAATCGAGATGACGTTGAGGATGCTCCTGGGATTGGCTTGAAATGAGCGACTGAACTTGAGGTGGTTTGTCTTGCGGGGAGAGACTTGACTGGAGAATGAAAAGAACGAAGAGAGTGAATGATGCGAGATCAGGCAGGCAACGAGGTTCAAGTATTTATGGGACTGGTAGGAGAGGAGGAGAGAGAGGAGAGCGAGAGAGAGAGATAGAGATAGAAGAGGAGAGAAAGAGAGAGAGAGAGAGAGAGAGCCCAATGGGAGATGAGAGAGTGAGTGAATGGGTGAGTGAAAAAGGATTTTGGCCACTCGACTGGATTAGGAAATTCTTTTCGGTCTTTATGCTCAGCCAACGGTCGGACATACGTGATCTCTCTTGTCTTGGCGATGTCATTCTCTCTCGATTCGCTGCTGCTCTGTCCCCTCTCCGGGGGCAGCGGAATACGCACATGCTTTGACTGTCCCCAACAGGAACTTTTTATTTTTATTTTTTTCTATCTCTCTCTCTCTCTCTCTCTCTCTCTCCTTCTCTCTCCCCATGGCAGCAGACACAGACAATGGCTGATTGACTTTGGATCAGAGAAGAGAAAAAAAAAAAAAAAAAAAAAAAGGAGTGTCGACTGGGCGAAACCTGAGGGCCAGGTTGCTCGGATCAGGGAGAAAATAGCAAAGAAACCAATGCGAGACGTGTGGGGGAATGTTTGAGTACACCCGGTGATTGAATGTGGGAAAAGGAGGAGAGAGAGAAAGAGAGAGGAAGAGGGGCGAAGCGCATAGAGATCTGGAAGGTGCACCCTGTGACCGATCCACGTTTTAAAAAAAAGTGTTTGCGCAGACCTCCTCTACCCCACCCCCACCCTCAGAGTTCACTAGAGATCAGGCAAGGCTAAGTAGAATAGAGGCAAGAGGAGCCAGCCAGAAGGAGGAGTGGGTTGAACGTGCCCCTTGAAGACAAGAAGCAGGGTTGATCTATTAGACAATTGATGGCGCCAAAGAAAAAAAAAAAAAAAAAAAAAAAGGATCGGGGAGTCAACACAACTCCCAGCTGCTGGGAGTGATAGGAGGTGTATCAGGTAAAGATATGATGACAGGCGGCCGATCCCAGCCACACACTAGTTAGGACAACTACTCTGAGGTGAGTCTAAGGCGTCTCTGAGGCGAGTCTGAGGCATCCTTACACATGCTCTGATAAGCACGAGCGCAAGAAACAAGTGAATCAAGCCCTGCGTGGCTGGTCAAGGTGCAAAAGGAAACACACAAGATCTGACCAGGACCAAGGAGCAAGAGGAGGAGGAAGAGGAGGAAGATTGTTTCCTGCTTTTGGCTGCCACTTGAACTGTCACGAAGACAGTCACAGTTTTTTTTTTTTTTTTTTTTTTTTTTTGAGGGGAGAAGAGAGAGAGAGAAGAAAGGGTCATCAACTCAACAGAGCTGCTGTCAACAACCATGTCTGCATCCGACGAAGAGGAGATCAGCTTCACGATCAACAAGGAGTTCGCCTCCCAGTATGACGCAAAGAAGCGTGGACAGGAACTGTCTCAAGGCATGAATCTCACCATTCATTCATTTGTTTTCCCTCCTTCCTCTCATGTGTTCCCTTGCATCTGGACTCATCGCTCAACAACACTAACCCAAAGCCCAACACCATGCTCTTCCTCCCTTCTTCTTCTTTCTATCCTTTGTTTGTTTCTTTCCACCCCAAACAGTCAGGGACAAATACGGAGACGTGGGTGCAGAGCGACTTAACACGATTGTTGATCGTCAGCACAGGTTTGGATACACCAAAAACGCCGATCTCGACTATGACTCGTATGGCTCTTCTGACGACGAGGAGGAAGACGAGGATGGAGAGTTGATCACACCGGCTCTGGATGGACAAATCATGAAGACAATCGGAATGATCCGTTCTCAGGACCCCAAGATTTACGAGGCCACCAGCCATTTCTTTATTCCCGAAGAAATGGAAGAGGCTCGAAAGAAATGGAAGGAGAAGCAGGCAGAGGAGAAAAAGAACAAGCCTATGCATCTTCAGGATTATCATCGAAAGGTCCTGCTTGAGGATGGTGGTTTGGTCAATGAAGAGGCTGAGGCTCAGAAGCAGTTCTCGGACATGACCCATGTTGAGCAACAGGAGCACTTGAAGAAAGAGATGAAGGTAAAGAAAAACTCGTGACATGTTTTGTTGTTTTCTTTGCTCTTTGAACTAGAAAGAGTCAACAAGAGGCTTCCATCTCACAAATGCTTGTCGGATATCTTTTTTTTTTCTTTTCTTTAATGATAATACAAAATAGAGCGCCTTTATGGGAGGTGGAGATGATGAAGAAGATGGCGACTCCTTCTTTACGCAAAAGGCAAAGACCAAAGCAGATGAGGAAGCAGAAGAGGAGGATTACAAGCGATTCTTGATCGAGTCCATGGGAAGCAAGAAGAGTAGCGCCGCCGACTTTCAGAACTGGCGCGAATACAAAAACAATCCTGAGGCAGATGCGGATGAGGCTTTCTTGATGGAGTAATGCCCCCCCCTTCCTTTTTCTCCTTTGGCCATTTGAAAAAAAAAAAAAAAAAAAATTACCAGCTACTAACCATCCTCATACTGACTCTTTAGCTATATCTTGAACCGTGGATGGATCGACAAGTCTCAGAAAAAGACACCTAACTACAAGGAAATTGTCCGTGAGGATGAGCTGGATGAGCTTGAAAAGTCCGAGGATGAACTCGACGCAGCGGAGGAATTCGAGTCCAAGTACAACTTTAGATACGAGGAAGCGTATGTTACCAAGTGGATTCATATTTTGTCTCTTGTCTTCTCTTCCTGATATGGTCCAATGACTCTATCTTATTCACTAATCCCATTCTCGCTTCTCTCTCTCTCTCTTTCTTTTTCAACAAATCAATGCACTCATCAGTGAGGGAGACAAGTTGATCTCTTACTCGCGTACGATAGACGATTCAGTTCGTAACAAGGACGACAAGCGAAAGGAACGACGCAAGGCGGCCAAGGAACGCAAAAAGGAGGAGAAGCTTCGTCAAATGGAAGAACTCAAGCGTGCCAAGAACCTCAAGAAGGAAGAAATCTTTAAGAAGCTCAAGCAGATTCAAGAGATCACCGGAAATGACAGTAATGAAGATGAAGCTCTTTCCCCCAACTTGCCAAACCACTACCTGTTCCGCGAGTAAGGTGAAAACCAATCATTAACCTCCCATTTGTTTTTCTTCTTCTTTCTCTTTCTCTTTCTCTACCTTGAACAGCTGTTGGATTTGATGAGGTCGATCTGGACACGGATTTCAATCCTGAGGACTATGACCGAAAGATGGAGACTGTCTTCAACGAGAAATACTATGATGAGACCGATGCCAACGTAAAACCTGTCTTTGAGGATGACATTGATACAGCAGGTTATGAGAATTCGGACGAAGACGATGCTGGCGCCAATTCTGGAGAGGAAGAAGGAGAGGAAGAACAAGGTGAAGGAGAAGAAGAATATGCCGAAGGTGAAGGCTATGAAGATTATGGCTATGATGAGTCACAGGGATATTATGATGAGAATGGAAACTATATCGGAGGCGAGGGCGAGTACTACGAGGGCGAGGATCCTGAAGATGTCATGATGGATGCAGATTATCTTCCCGATGGCACAAAGTACGAGAATGCTACAGGCAAGAAGGAGACCAAGAAGGAGCGACTGGAGCGGGAAAAGGCCGAAAAATTGGCTGCCAAGAAGGCCAAGAAGAGGGGTATCCGGACAGCTGTAGAGGCCATCGAGGAAGCAAAGAGTATGTTGGACTCGGACAAGAAGAAGAAGAGCTTTGAGTCTTATCTGGATGAGTACTATCAACTGGATTACGAAGATATGGTATGTCCTCATGTGATTTTTTTTTCTTTGGAGTCATTGCATTTTAAAAATTTGATCCGCCTTGTTCTGACCCCTCCTTAAAAAAAACGCATGTTTGTATCTAGGTTGGTGACCAGCCAACGAGATTCAAGTACCACAAAGTGCACTCGTCTTCCTTTGGTCTTTCACCTGTCGAGATTCTGTTGGCGGATGATGCTGACCTGAACGAGTTTGTTTCGCTCAAGAAGTTTGCACCTTATCGTCGTCCTGATATGCAAGATGCTGACATTGCCAAGTACTCCAAGAAGAACCGAGTGCAGCTGTTCAGGAGCAAGCTCAAGCAAAAGCTCAAGAAGGAGGAGACACCGTTGGAAAAGAGCTGGGACCCTGCTGAGAGGAGAAAGAAGGAGAAGGAGAAGAAGGCTCGGGAAGAGAATAAGGAAAAGAAGAACAAGGATAAGAAAGAGAAGGAAGAAAAGAGTGAGGGCAAGAAGGGCAAGGATAAGAAGCGAAAGGCCTCTGCATCGGATGAGTCGAGCGAGAAAAAAAAGTCCAAATCAAAATAAGGGATTGAAAGAGGAGGAAGGGGAGGAGGGGAAAGAGGGAAGGGGGGAGGGGGGTTTGAATCGCCTACGGGTGGTTAATGTACCATACCCAGCGAGATAGCAAATGAGCATTCAAAAATAATTACAGTTTCTTCTTATCAATCTGCATTTTTTTTTTCCAAAAAAAAAAAAAAAAAAAAAAAAAAAACAGGATCCTATGCATGCTGACATGGGTGGGTTTTTTTTTTTTTTCTCTCAAAAATCAGAATGAACCTGTTTCAATTACGAAAAGAGCAGAGTACCTTTTTTTTTTTTTTTTTTTTTTTTTTTGTAATTTTTATGCAAAGAGAAATATTACATTGTGCAGAAGTAGTAAAAGTGTCCGGATCCCTTCTTTTTCAAGAAAGGTCAGAAAGAGGGAGCCGAGCGGGAGAGAGAGAGAGAGGCTATATCTTTGATTCCTTTAGGCAACAGACACCGGGGTTGTTGAAGTATTACTAGGGTTGTTGGTGTTGTTGTTGTTGCCGTTGAGATGACCATCCAGAGCATGGATTCCTACCGGAAGCTCTTTACCCAGTAGAGTTCCAGCTCTCAATCCCAACAGACTACTCGCCTCTGTTACAAACAAAGGCTCTGGTGCAGATGACGGGGTCGAAGAGGAAGGAGGGGACGACGATGACGATGAGGGTATAGAGATCAGCGGCGTGGGACTGGTCGGACTGGTCATCTTCGCCGATGGTGGGGACTGCGTTGTTGGGGCAGCCATCGCCGTGATCACACTAATGGCTTCTCCAACTGGGGCCGCTGTCGGTGAGAGGGAAGCCCCACAGCTACTCCCACTTACACTGGCACCTGTGACCTCTAGTCCGTTATTGACTGTGGTTGGTGCCATCGTTGCCGTCGCAGTGATCTCAGCAGCCGATTCTGCAGTGGAGGTAAGATGAGACGGTGGCCGTGAGCTTTCTGCAGAGTCAGTAGGTTCAATAACGGCCTTCTGAGGGGGAAGGGACACTTGAACACGCTGTGTGATGATCTTGCTGGTATCATCGCGAGCCATGCTCTCTTGTTCCTGCTCCATGATCCGTCTCATATTTTCCAACTCTGCCTGTTGACATTCATGTCCATGTTCGTCTTCGTCTTCCTCATCTTCTTCATCAAATTCTTGCTTGCCAGGTGTGGCAGCCTTGATTTCGTCTGCGCTAAGTTGTTGGAAGGTAACGCTCCTTTCAATGTCACTAATCGATTGTTTTCCAGGAATCGACTGCGTCTCCTCGACAGTGTGCAACGACTCGGGGTGATGGCCTGACCCACGACTGTTTCGTCGTGCAGATCCGTTGCCTCCACGCATACGAGATTCCATCAGGAAGGTGCTTTGGCGACCACCCATACCTCCGCCAAGTGGTTGCAAATGAATTCGATCCAATGGCTGCTGAAGATTAAAGTAATCCATCGGCGACGAGCAAACAAAGCTTCCTCCAGCGACCGAGATTGGAGTAATGGCCCCACTGGGTGCACCCTGCATACCAAAGCTTCCGGCGATCATGTGCCTGACATCAGGATTGGTAAGTTGACCCAGTTGAAGCTGAAGTGGACGTTGATTGTTAAGGACAGACATGGCGGGCATTGATTGTTGATGTCGAAGAATGTTTTTCTTTCTCTGTTCTTTTTCATCCATGCCCCCTGCTGCTGCTGCTGCTGCTGCTGCTACTGATGTTGCTACTGCCTCTGCTACTGCTGTGCCCTCTTCTACCTCGTGCTTCTGTACTGGCTCCTCCATCCCTTCACGGAGTCGGATGCCACTACCGTCTGGATCAGCCCAATCCTGTAACAGGTAGTCTACGCTCTCGTCCTGCATCAGTCCACCCCAAACAATCTTCATCCCCTTTTCTCGATGGGCCGCCGCCTCAACAGCGGTCATGGTTGATGATTTGATAGCCGGTGCATTGACAGCGATAGTCCTCCTCGAAATGAGTAGCAGGCTCTCATCACGATCCATTCCTTCATTGTTTCCGCTGTCCCCCAAATTGGCCTCATTCGAGACATCTGCAGCTGGGGTTGTTGCTGCAGGAGAGCCTCCTGTGCTTCCTTGGACACTGGCACAACTGCTATTATGGCTCCGACTGGGGCTCCTACTCCTGTTGCTGCTCACGCTTGCCGTCCCGCTGGAATTTGTCCCGTTCACGTCATGGTACCCACCCATCAAGGCAGTGAAGAGTACCTGACCGATTCCCAGTGTTGGTGCAAAGACTGTACCCAAGTTCCAAACCGTCATCTTGGTTGTTTCTTCATGAGCTGCGATCTTGGAAAGATGATGGAATAAAAATGAAAGGACACCGTAATTGGCTGCGGGGAGTTGAATCAAGATACGACGAAGCTTGTGACAGATTTGACGGTCTGTGGTCTGAAGGACTTGAATTTCTTCAAGCATCTTGTCGGGCATTAACCGCTCTGGGACTAGAGGGAGGGGATAGAGGGAGGAAGAATAAGCGTGTGCTGCAAGGTTAATAATGATTCACCTTCATTTTTTTTTTGTTTTGGGGACAATAAGTAAGGGGCTGAGAAGAAGGAAAGGAAGGGGGGGAGGGGAGGCTGAGGGTTTAAGGGAAGAGAGGCTTTTTTTTTTTTTTTTTTGTTATTTGTTTGTTTCAAGGACAGGGGAGTTCTTTGGACTAGTTCCACTTACGTTCACGGAGATAGAGCTTGAGAAGCGTAGCAATATCCCAAGGTTGGATATCATCCTTCTTGGCCAAAAGATCGAAATCCTTGCCCGTGTCAAAGATTCTCTTGAGTTTCTGCACCTCGGTGTGATTGCCCGGAATACTATCGTGTCCGAATTCCAAGAACAATTTTTTTTTAAATGTATAAATTAGCCCCTCAGTGTGTGGGTCATGGCCAGATCAGGCTGAAAGGAAAACTTTTCTCTCTCTCTCTCTCTTTCTCTCTCTCTCTCTGAGCACGGGCAACAAACAAATACTGCCCAGACACCAAAGTATGCATGTACAGGGGACGACCGAAAGAAACGGGATGGTGACACAAGGCGTAAATTACATCCAACCGATAAGAGGGACAAGGAAAGGAGGAGAGGGGGGGTAGAAGAGAGGAGAACGATGGGGGGGGATGTCTGACTGAGTGTGTGCGTGTGTGAGCTGGATAGGCGGATGGAGCGGACGGGAATGCGGGACAAATTGACAACGAAGGATCGTGGTAAGAGAAAGAGAGAGGGTGAGAGAAAAAAGATGCTCTGTGTGTGTGTGTAAAAGAGAAAGAGAGAGAGAGAGAGAGGAAGCACTAGGGAAATGGAGGCTCGCGTGCAAGTTCAACTCGACAATAACGAGGATGAGCAGAAAAAAAAAAAAGAAGCGTGAGAGTGAGAGGACAGATAATGGTCTCTGAGAGAACCGGCGTCTCTAGCCCGCGCAGTTGACCAGTTGAGCAAAAGGGGAGTTGATGCATGACATGGCATCGCATCGCATCGCATAGGAGAAGAAAAAAAAAAAAAAAAAAAAAGCAAAGAGCACATGTTTGTAATGTCTTCTATGCGTTATGCGCGTCTTGTCCGCAGATTCAAAGTGACTACAGTCATCGCATTATGAGCGGAGCTAGAGACAAATGACCAACTGTATCCATGAGGATATCACTTGGATTAAAAAAGACAATAATAAAAATATGCACGTACCGATAGATGCCTTCTTCGTGCACACCTTGGTCCTCGAGAAAAACGGCGCATCGGTAGAGGACGGCGGGAACATGGGGCGCGTCGGGGATCTGTGAGAGACGGATGGCGGCGGCGAGATCAATTCCAAAGATGAGGCCCGGGTGCGAACCACCCCTTGATCCGACAAGCAGAGGCGAAGCGGAGGAGGTCAGCCCCTGGGAGGAACCGATGCCGATGAGGTTGTTCAAGAGAGGCTCAGAGTCTGATGGAAAGAAGAATGGAGGAGGAGGAGGAGGAGGAGGAAGAAGAAGAGGAGGAGAAAGATGACGGTGACAATTGAATATGTTTCACGTTAATTAGCCACTGTTGCCTTGACAAATGCGGAACTGATCATCCACATCACTGCGCAAGCCGCACGCGATCCCGGACACGGTCCAGGTCGCGGGGCGGAGAGACGACAGGGCCAAATGTACTCCTCTGGTACCTCTGGTACAAGGTATATATTGGCCATTTGGTATTTGGGCCATGGGACAAAGAGTGAGAGGCCAAGCAGGCTCTGTTTCCGTGCGGACGGACAAACATCAGATTATACTCATTCCGTCCGTCTCTCTCTCTCTCTCTCATTCACTCTCTCACTCACTCTCTTTCTCTCTCCCTCTTCCACTCCCACACACAGGCCTCACCAAACCAAGCCGCAACCACATCTACCACCACCACCACAACTAGGCCCGCGCTCTTTGCCATGCCGAGCCATCCTAAAGAGAGAGGGTTGCCTGCCATTGTCAGGAGAGCAGCGTGTCTGCCTAGGGGAGAAGAAGGAGGAGGGGGGAAGGGGGAAACAGCCGTGCGCATGGAACTGTTGGACCATGGGTCTGCGCCAACGAATCACTGGGGTTGAAAAACAAGAGAAGGGGAGAGTAAGGGGAGGAGAGAGAAAGAGAGAGAGAGAGAGAGAGAGAGAGGACCCACGACCAGGTACACAAACAAAGCGGTGCTGTTCTTGGCTCGCGCTCTCGTTTGTCTGCTCTCGCATGTGCACGACCATGGGGAGGGAAGGGAAGGGAAGGGGGAGGAGGACGAGAGGACAAGGTGTACGGTTTGTGTGAACATGGTTTTTCTTCCCATGCTGGCTCGATTCTCTTTTCTTTTTTAAAATATATATCTAAATCCACTTACTCTTCCGGAGTCGTGCCCAAGTGGGTCTGGAAAAGAGCTCGGCGCCCTTGTTCTTCCAGGATGTCAATGAGCTGGCGGAGGATGATCCTGAGAGAGCTTTGCGTCCTGTGGCTGCAGTGTTGCTGCTGGCGCCGTTATTGTTGTCTCTGTTGCCATTGGCGGCAGGGCTGTGGATGACCAGATTTACCGTTGGTTGAGCAGCCGGCTGGGTGTTGTTATTATTGGCATGATTGCTGTTCCTGGAGATAGACAGGTCAAGGCTCCTTTTCGCGTTGCCGAGCGTTGTCTGGATCTTTTTGAGTGGATTGGACAATAGGGACGCCCGTGATTTGGGGTGACCGGTGCGTTTCGTCTGAGGTGGTGAGGAGGGCAGCGATCCCACAGGTGCCCCTGAGGCTCCTGGTGACGGTGTCCCTGATGGTGTGGCGGGAGAAGAGGATGGAGAAGGAGAGGAGGAGGAAGGGGAGGGAGAGGAGGCAGGAGCCTTTGTCGAGATGGAGGATAGGGCTTGGAAGGATGCCACGGGGCGGACATTCTTGAGTGGCGAGGGTGAGGAGACGACCGAGGATTCGGATTCGCGACGTCGGATAGGCGAGCTCGAAGGAGAGTCGTCGTTCGGACTGTGGCGGATGGAGAGTGGGCGTGGAAGGCCCTTGAGAGAGTTTGCTGGGCGAGTGTCGGCCGAGTCTATTGAGGAAATGGAAGGGGCGGGACTGGTGGGGGGGAGGGGGAGGGCGGGGACGGCACCGAGGGTGGTGTCGAGTGGATGCAGGGTGTGCTCGGGCGATGGTCAAAGAGAGCAGAGGATGTAAAAGCGGGGCAAGAAGGGAGGCGTCCATCCTGGGCAGATGGATGGATCAGCAAGCCAGATTACACAGGGCACAGGGATGAAAAGAAGAAGGAGATAATTAATGAGATATAACGGGAAGAATGGAAACAGACTTGAAGAGCCTGAAAGATTGAGAGAGGAAATAAATAAAGAGAGAGAAAAAATAGAAAGAGATATTATATATAGATAGAGATATATAGATAGAGAGACAGAGAGATAGAGCATAGAAGAGAAGAGAAAGAGAGTGAGAGAGAGAGAAAGAAAAAAGTGAGGAGGGGGCGAGGATGAGGATCAGAACCCGGGAAATGAGAGAAAAGACTCTGTGAAAAGGGATGGAGCAGACTGGTGCGGCCGAGGGGCCGAGAGGCCGAAATGAAAGGAGTGAATGAAAGGACGGGCGAGTGTGTGTGGATAGTGCAAATGAATGAATGAATGAATGAATGTGCCAATGAGAGAACAGGGTATTAGGATGCGAAGGGGTGAAGAATAAAGTCAGGGAGAGAAAGAAAGAAAGAAAGAAAGAGAGAGAAAAAGGATAATGACATGGTTTGATCAGTTTGTATGCAAACATCTCTCGCTAAGCATGAGAAAAAGACACATGGAAAACAAAGTCATTTTGATCCATTTAGGCCAACTGCATGCAACTGCAGCAACCTGTGGGCCAATGCTGTGCCTATTTTCTTTTTTTTTTTTTTTTTTTGTTCTCTCTCTTTTTCTTTTTTGTTTTCTCACTCCTCACTTTTTTTTGCTCTTCTCTCTTGCCTCTCTCTCGCACATTCAACACACACACACTATTTTATTCCTCCCTCCTTTTCTCTCTTTCGACTTTTCTTTTTTCATTTTATTTTTTCGATTCCCCATCCAGGCCCACCGCTCGCCACAGCCCACCCCACGCTCCACTGTGCTCGCTAATTTTGTTTTCCCAAGGCTGATTTTCCATCATGCCCTTTTAGTCGACTCTCACGGCACCCCAGCTCTTTCATAGCCGCACTTCATCGACCCTTTTAATTCTACTCACGCGTCCTATCCTCGCGATGATTTTCGGGCTGCCCCCTTCATCATTTTGCTCCATCCATCCATCCATCCATCCATCCATCCAAAGAGACTCCGACTCTTTCAAAAAGAAATCCTAGACACATAGACAAGCATCAACTACCCACTCCACACACACACAGACCGCCGCCAGCTCGCTCCGCCCGTTGACTCTCAGGAACAGTCGCGCGCTGACATTAGTGAACGTCCGCTTCTCTCTCTCTCTCTGTGTGTGTCTCTCTCTCTCCCTTCTCTTTTCTCTCTCCTCTCTCGCTTTTTCCGGCTCATTCACCGCACAACCATATACACATTCATTCATACATACATTCCCTTGACCATCATCCAGGTCGTTCGTCTCTCACACCCTGGAAATGCGACTCCCTGGCGGCCGGTGGTTCTCATGCCAGGGAATGATCTCATTCGTCGCCAAGACCACATCCATCCTTCTCGTCCTCAGCACTCTTGTACCCCAGCAAACCTATGCCTGGCCATATGTCGACTGTTCTGGTGCTAATCCAATCCTTGACCTCGGTGGAGTCACAGCATTTTTTGACTCGTCCAACAAAGTCGCGCACCTTCAGCTCCAGGGCAACTTTACAAACAGCGCTCTTGCCCAGGGATACACAGCCGCTGCTACGAGCCAATGTAAGTGAATTCATTCGAGCTTTTCAACCAATGACAGGACTGGGCCCTTGCCCAGGGGAACTCGAGGTCCTCTGTTCTCTTCAACCGTTCCCCAACGGCCAAGGAACATCTCAGGGATAATTTTCAATTCTCAGGAACAGTTGCGACGGACTTTTGACCTTTTTCTCTCGATGCACTAGCCCAATGCACCGGAAGCAAAAGGGCAAAAAAAAAAAAAAAAAAAAAAAAATAGAAACTAGATAGGCAGGAGAACAAAATTAGTGTTCATGAGGAGAAAAATGGAGTTAGCCGGGTTTTAGGGCGTCAAGCAATGACGGCGTCGGACAACAAAGAGTACTTACAGAATTAGTCAAGACCGAGTGGACAAAGTGAGAAAGTGAGCCGCCTCTCTGCATGGCCTGAAGCTTATTCTTCGCGGATTATATTCATGACAGCAGCAACAACAGCAACAACAACAACAACAACAGAGAGGCGTTGGTACTCTTCTACAGATACTCGAGTTTTATTTCAAATGCTGTCTGTGAACAGTCCATAAAAGGGATTGGCGGCAAAGGCGAAAGCAGGAGCCACACGGCTATTCAAATATACATCGAAACAGATCGAGTAGAGGAGAGCGGGATTATTGGAAAGAGATAGGGGCTTTCATTTCTCTTTTATGAACTCGCAGTAGAGGAAGACTATGGACACAACAGCCTTCACTCTCCATTGGCCTGGGATCCCCTTCATCCACCCTGGGACAGACAAATTTTCTTATACACTTTGATGACTGACCGTGGGCACTTCCTTTCTTCCTTTGGTTGACATTGACTTCATAGGGCGTACATCCATAGTTGCAACTCTCATGGGGACGCAGCTGCACAGGAGTGAAGGTCCAGCATGTCGTGATATCATTGGTGGTTGTCCCACAGGACCCAGACCAGGACTCATCTCCACAGTAAGTCATCATGCCCACAGACCGCTCTTAGCTCATCTCGAGAAGCATGCTATTGATACACCCCATTAATCTTGACTGTCTCATCTACAGAACATCACGATCGAACAAACAGCGCCCTTTGCTGAGCTCCTGATCAGTCTCCAGATCATTGGCGCCAATAATCAGTCCGTCGTTTGTGTTGCAGTGCTGCTCGAGCAAAAGATGCCCGTCGCCGACAAGGCCATTAGCTTCCTACCTCTCGCGCTGGCCACCTACTCTGGAGTGATCAGCCTTACTTCCATGTTTATGCGGGCTGCTGTCGGAGGCGGTCTCTTGGGTGCTGTTGCAACTTATGGCCAGCCATCCGAGGTTCTTAGCGTCCATACGCCTGGATTCTTGGATGTCATCTTTTATACCCAGTTCATGGTCATGACAGGCCAGCTTTCCATCAACTATCCATCATTCTACTCCACATTTACGTCTCTCTTCCATTGGTCTTTCCTCGAGTTCTCAAACTCTTTTGCAGGTCAGGGCCCTAGTAATGCGACAGATGTACTAAAGTACGGAGGCGCTGGATCCGTCAATCAAATCCGAGGATCGCACTTCTCTATGAATCCAATTCGGCCGCAAAAGCGCATGCTTTTGCCGATAGGGCCTAACCCTACCCCTCCTTCGTACTCATCCAAGTTGTATCCTTCGAGAACGATACCGCCTGCGCCTGATGCACTGTTACCTAAACCAGAAATTACGGTTTACGTGCCAGGATACCACCTACGTCTGTAAGATCTTGTTTGGGGTCTCCATGACACAAAAGACATCTCTGCAACGAATACTGTTAAGCTCATTTTATGTTGCCTTTGTCCTTGACTTTTTTTTTTTATAGAAGACGGCAGGATCTAGAGGTCAAAGTAGGGACAACGGCTTCAGCAGATTCACTTACGCATAAACCTTCAGTTGAGCCAAGTCCTTCGACGAATTCAACGTCGACCACATCGACCACATCGACCAGCACTACAACAACTTCGAAAACATCCAAGACCAAGGACAAAACTACTTACTCGACAAGCACAACCCCCTCCCCGACCTCATCTACTTCAACAACCCCCTCCAGTACTCCTTCACTCATCATTCCGGTCATCACAGACCCATTCAACGACAATAGTCAGGCTTCAAGGCAATACAATGTCTCCCGGTTTGGCATGGAAGCCTATGCGGCGGCCATCGGAGCCTTTCCTACAGATATCTTTCTTTGCACTCTGATCAACGGTGTCATGGCTATAGGCTGCTCATTGTTTCTATCTGCATTTTTTATTGTCGTGGCATGGATCATGGCCAAAGAAAATCATCAAAGAGGCAAAACTTTACAACATGCCGTAAACTTTGTTGCAGGTATGCTCATGTATCCATGTATCCATGTATCAATGTATCCTCTTTTTTTTTTTTTTTTTTTTTTTTTTTTTTTTTTACTTGACCCATACAATATGCAAAAGGGTTGGGTGATGTTTGTTGACCCCCTGGTCTAACCTGATTTGGATTATTCTTTTTATCATTTTTCCTAGGAAACGCGCTTCGAGTATGGGCACTCATGTTTACACCTCTTGCACTCTCAGCCATGTACCAACTCACTCTCTCTTCTGGAACGGTAATGACTGCAGTCTCCTCCGTGTCAATCTTGCTCCTCTCTGTCGCCGTGACCATCTTTATGACATGGCGGATCCTTCGCGCATCCACAGAGAAGCTTCTCTTTGAGGACTTGGCAACGTTGCTCAAGTATGGACCTCTGTACAATACCCTCGCCGAAGAAGGAACCCTCTTCTTTTTGGTGACGCTCCTGGTCCGGTTTTTGTGGGGTCTGGTTATTACTATGTTGTCGTCCTATGGTATTGCTCAAGTAGCAGTGCTGATGGTTGTAGAGTTGGGATATATGATGGTAATTGTCGTGAAATGGCCATTCTGGGAATCAGGAGACAACAAGTTTCACGTGTTCCTTGGGTTTGTTCGGATGGTGATTACAGGCTGCAGCATTGCTTATGTGCATGACCTGAATACTTCTCCCGAGATACGACAATTATTTGGCTATGTTCAGATGGCTCTTCATCTAGCAATATTGATTGTCATGTTTGCGCTCATCCTCTGGAACACGATCCAGGTGATCATGTTCTGGCGGTCGCGCCATTTGGACTCTTGGAAGGGACCGATCAAATCGTATCGCTTCGAAGACCCTGTAGAGACAGAACACGATTGGGTTTTGACAGGACGACCACTCTCGACCAGCCACCATCATAATCTTCATGGCCATCCTCGACCTGAATCCGTAATGCCCAATGCACTGAAGCCTAGACGGTATACGGTGCAGCCCTATGTCATGATGGGCGATCTCCAGCCCGAACCTGTGCCACCACCAATGCGAGTAATGGATCCAGTAAGTGAGGAAATATACAGGAGAGAATCAGTTGCCTATCGTCAATCTCAGCTCCTTGGGGATAGGAGACGCTCCCGGTTCCCGCCTGAAGACGAACGAGGACTCGTACTGGATGTCCACCGAGAGGCCGTGATTCCACTTTCAGCGGCCGCAGGACCAATGTCCGCTCGATCCACTTCACCCCACCCTCCACTCTCACCAAGTGCCTCTATGAACTCGGCCGATGGTCCAAGCATCCAGCTTCAGCCCACATCAATCTCGTCGACGACCACCACAGGAACTGGAGGAGTGATGCGGTTCCAACCTCCGAGGGAATCCTATGCAAAGTTCCAGAGAATGTCTCATCAACAACATGGCGTGGCACAAGACCCTCGGACAAGACGCATGTCGGATATCCTAAAAGATGGACCTTACCTGTACTCGCCTCACTCGCGACTAGGATCGAGTTCGGATGTTCAGACATCCAAGAGTAGCCGGAGTAAGAGTATCATCAGTAATGACCGGGATGGATTCTGGACCACGGTGAAAGGATCTCTCGGCAACCTCTTTACTCGGAGCAAGGGCACGATCCGGAATGCTGTTGGCGATGGAACCAAACCCAAGGCCTTTGAAGTGATGCGACCTCCACGACCACCACCCGTGAATGATCCTGGCGATGACACACGATCGAATGTTGGGGACGATCTCCGGGAACTCAACTCGATTGGAATCAGTCGGTTTTTCCAAGAGTCTGGTCGGAATTACGAACGGAATCGAAGCCTGTTTGTGGCTAATCCCGAGGCCATGGCTTCTCAGGCGACGAGTCTGAGATCATCGATCATTGGAGGTGGTGTGGGTGGTGGAGGTCTTGATTCAACTTCGGTCATTGCTCTACCCCTTTCTCCATCCTCTATGATACAGGGACCAGGAAAACTGGAGAGGACAGCTTCAGATACGGCCATATCCATTCGTACCTTGAATCGAGATACGAGATTGCGTCCTACAGGAGGAAACACCAATGCTGACAAGGCATCGATTTTGAGTGGAATCTCTGAAGGCGGTCATTCGGAGGGAAGACGCGTCTCGAGTGTTTTGGGTCAAACACAGTATGCACGATCTTCGGTTGAGAGCAACATTGCGGAAGCCCTGTTGAACGATACGACTTTGAGGTTACAGGACGGTGGGACCCTGAAGGTGTCCAAGGGACCTGAAAAGGCAGTACAGTATTGGCGTAAAGAATCTGGGCAATATGTTGAAGCTGTCATGGAAACACCTGAAGAGTCTGCGACCTTGAACAAACCCGCGGCTGGCCATGGCAATAGTAATCAACAAGGAGTACTTCACCATCCTTTAGCCCAGACACCATTGCTTTTGCTCCCACCAGCCTCGACAGCGACCATCTCTCGTCACGGCAGTCTCAGCGGAGGAGGACTTTCACATAGTCACAGTCTGAGTCGTAGTCGTAGCTACAGTCGTTCGTTCACACCGTCGATCAAGAGTCGTGGTGGATCTCGACCTGAGAGTCCGACGGGTAGTTATCACAGTGGCAGCAATCCGAACGCAAGTAGCAGCAATGTGGGAGCCAGTGCTGAGAGGATGCAAGAAATTCTGGATCGAATGTTTTCGGATCAAGATGGGGATGAAGAAAACTCGGATACGATTTCAGAGGGGGATGAATCCGTGTCGACTTTTTCAGATCGAGTCTCGGCAGCGATCATGGCCATTCAACAGATGAATCAACAAGACGAAATGATGGATACACAATCCATGTATCGTTCCGATATTCTGGAGCCAGTGCTGGAACATCTGGACCCAGAGACGGAACATGGCGAGACTGGGGATGAAGACCGACCGACGATCAAGCGATCGGGGACTGGATCTGGATCAGATAGGATGATTCGACCAGGAGTACTGAAAAGAGCGTATTCGGGACCTGTTCGGTCTTCGACTTCCTCTCCTTCGTTCTATTCACGATCTTCGCCGGCTATTTCTCGATCTGGATCGCCTTCACCTTCGATGCATCTACGACCGTCCAAGAGCGGTACTTTGGGTGGAGGAAGGCCCTTGGCGCAGACACCATTGCACCCACTTCCGGTCATGCCACCGTTCTTGGGTAGTACAGTCAGTCGACAATCATCACATCAGTCTTTGAGGAGTCTTGGAGGGGCGAGTGGAGGAGGAGGATGTCCCGGAGTAGCGGGTTCGAAAGAGTTGGTAAGACAAGGCTCTGTGGAATTACGACCGGGACTGGTTCACAAGTCATCTGTGGGGAAGGGAGGAGTGGTTGTACAATCGCCATTACCAGAAAAGAATTCGATTGAAACAGAAGACAACAACGAGTCTCTACCCCCAAAAGAAATGAAAAAAATGGAAAAGGACCAAGCGATACAGGAGGAAGACGGGATTATCAAAAAAGAAGAAAAAATGACTACCCAGTCGGAATCAGTTGAAACTGTCTAAAAAAACGACTTTGCCAACAACAACGACAACAACAATAGCAACAACAACAAAAGGTCGAAACGAGTCTGGAACTTTGATGCGGCCATGTTATTTTCTAATATACTTTTGTAATAAATCCATCCCATGATCTTGCAATATGTTGCGCATCCACTGCATCCCTTGAGGAAGAGTTGATTATGTATAGTTCTTTTTTTATTTTATTTATTTTCCTAGTCTCAATGGTGTGAGCATAGAGTAAAGAGAAAGAAGAGCCGGGGGCTAGGGATGGGGCGGGGGGCGGGGGAGTTGTATATTTTCTGTTTTATCAGGTTCCAAACAAAATATTTCATTTCATTTTTTTTTTTCCTTCTTTCTCTCCCTCTCTACTTTTCATAAACAGTCGGACGACGAGATGAAGTTCCCCACACAACAACAGTCTTGTCCTTTTCAGCACTGACCACAGTACTGTTCACCCACGAGACACCAACAATGGGACCTGTCTGATCCCGGAGTGTCTTTTCAACATTTCCATCCCGAGTTGACCAGTAATAGATCGTTCCATCAACCGATCCTGACACGACATACTGACCATCGGGGCTGAGAAAATAAAAAGGTAGATTCAAAAGGAGAGGAAGAACAAGTAGAAGAGTCAATACAGGTAAAAAGATGAAGAAATGAATAAACAAAAAAATCGATTCAAGTGTTCTTCAAAACGCGGACAAAAAAAGGCTCGTGTTCTCTTTACCTGAAGCATGCCTTGGACCAATTAGTACCAGTCTTGTAACCATCTGCATGCAATACCGAGACCGTCTCATACGTTCGAACATCCAAAATTCGAAGTGTATTGTCTCTCGAGTTGGTCAGGATCTGGGTTCCATCTGCTGAGGGACAGATGGAAGTGATTTGACCCAAATGAATGCCCGATACATCCTTTATACAATTGCCCGAACGGGCATCCCAGAACCGAAGGTTGTTGTCTAAATGACCACTAGCAATTGTGGAGCCATCAAAGTCCAAAAGACAGACGTCATTCACGCTAGCAAACGTAAACATGGTTCGAATAAAAAAAAAAAAAAAAAAAAATTGGATCCCCCCCAGGAAATAAAAAATGTAAATATACAAAAGAGTCATTCGTGGAAAAAGAAAGAAAGAAAGAAAGAAAAAAAAAACTGGGAAGCACTCATTTCGTGTCAGTGGAGACGAGGTACATACAGTAACCCTTTTGCAAGTCCCAGACTTTGATGGTACGATCATGACTTCCAGAGACGACCTTGGTCGAGTCGGGATTAAATCGAGCCGAGAACACCTTTCCAATATGTCCCGTCAACGTATGCTGATATCCAAAGTACATATGAAAAGAAAATATGTATACACTCTTAGTAAAGTGGAACCACTGTCCTTTGAGAAAATCGTTCCATTCCATTCCTCTTTTCTTTTTTCTTTTTTCTTTTTTCTTACCCTTGGTCGACCAGTGCCAAGATGCCAGAGTCGTGCTGCATTATCATTCGAGGCACCCAACAACAGTTCATCGGTCGCATTGAAGGAGACGCACATGACCGACTGCAAACATCCTGTCAAAGTGGATTTGAGCGAGCCTGTCTTGATATCCCAGACTTTGATCTTTTTGTCATTCGATCCTGTCGCAAACAATGTTCCTCCAGTCGAAAGCGCCACCGTATTCACCTCGGAATCATGAGTGGTCTATCAGAACCATTTTTTTTTTCGGTCGAATGAGAGAAAGAGAGAGAGAGAGAGAGAAAATTAAAAAGAATGACTTAGTCTCAAGACATACACACCTTCTCTCTTTCTTCTTCCCCTTCTCTGTGGGACACTCAATATCGCCTTGACCAAAAAAACAAACTAATGACATACAATCTTCCTGTTCGAGTTTTGTGGTATAATCGAAAAGATGGAGGAACTGCCCCGCCAGTTTGTTTGCGTTGGTGATTCAGGTCCCATGCTTCGGATAGAACGAGCACTCTGCGGAGATTGCATCTGTCCAGCATGTACAGCAGCATCCTGTTCACTATTATTTTCCATATTCATTAAAAGAGAAGAAAAGAAAAAGAAAAAAAGTTCAGATCGGACGAGACGAGACGAGAAGGAGAGAGAAAATAGAGAATTCAGCAAGTTCACAAGAGAAAAGCGAGCAGGTGAGAATAAGGATAGAGCTTATTCTCGAGTGGAAAAGGAGCAAGTAGGAATCTTACTGTTCCAAGAAGCTATTGGCGGCGTTCATCCGATCAGCCTCTTCATTCATCTTTTTAAGCCAGCGTTGCAACAGTTGAGCATTCTCTCGTTCGAGATCTCGTTGACGTTCGTCCAGTTTCACCATTTCTAGCTGTAAGGTCGCAAGTTCGTCCTGGATGACTTGGATCGTAACATCTCTTTCACGCAATATCTCAATCATCTCCTGGTTTTTGTGTGTCAGAAACTGGTTGGCCTCGGCCAATCGACGTATCCTAATCGATCGAGAAGAGAGAAAAGGGTCATGGGTAGAGAAGAGTGGTAGTTAATCAAGCCTGTTTTCCAGCCTATATAAAAATAAGTAATGAAAAAAAAAGGGATAAAACGAGGCACTTTTTTTTTTTTTTTTTGCTTGTCTTTTCTTACTCCTCCTTATTTTGAGTCAGTGTTGTGTCCTTGACACGCAGAATGTCGTTCAAATCCAACAGGCGTTGAGCATTTGTTCCCTGAGTCTTGTAAAGCTCTGCTCGTTCGTCTTTTAAGCTCGCCACTTGAGCCTCAAGATCAGCACTTCTCTTTTGGTTCAACGGGCTCCTGAAAAAAAAAAAAATCATAACATACAGACAGCCCAGGACGGTCAAGGTGGGACAGGAAGAAGGGAGGCACAATGTTTAGCCATCCTGACAATGGGAAACTTCCTTGAAGAAAAGAAAGGAGGAAACCATCTGTGCAATGCGCAGAAAAAAATCGCAGGAAAAAGGGTCATGGCCTTTTGGCTTGGCGTATACATTACCCTTGCTCGCGTAGAGTCGTGACTTGACGAGACATTTTTTCATTCAGCTCCTTGGCCGTCTGGGTAGTCATCTCGAGATGCTTGTTTTGGTCAACATAGTAAGTCAGCTTGTGGACGAGCCCATTGTTCAACAAAAAAAAAAAAAAAAAAAAAAAAAAAGAACGACAACGAGATGGACATGGAGAGAAAGTGAAAATAAGAACATTTAGACTCCATCAAGTGCCGAGAACATTTTACACCGCATGAATGACCCTGAACAGTGAAGCAATTAAAAAAAAAAGGAAAGAAGAAAAGTCAAGGAAGGAGGTGGTAGAATGTTGGTGCTTACAGGACTCGACCATGGTAGAGAATGACTTTTCATGTCGGTCGCGGTCAGCAAAGAGTCTGAGGATGTCAGCCTCCCATTGCTGCGTGGTCGCGGTCATCGTTTGGAAGGTATGTTAAAGAGCGGCTGTGAAGCTGGCAGGCGAACTTTAGTGTGAAGGGGCGAGAGAGAGAAAGAGAGAGAGAGACGGAGAAAGAGGGGAGCAGGGGTATCGTAGTTGATGATAGTCCGAGAAGACAAAGGTGATGACGGCGGTGATGGCGGTGGTAATAGCGATGGCAATGGTAATGAATGGAAGGAAGGAGAGACAGAGACAAAAAAAAAAAAAAGAAAAAAGAGTTGCGGAGGCTGGACAGTTCCGCCACACAAAGAATGTCTAATTGCCTCTTCCCCTCTCTCTCTCTCTCTCTCTCTCTCTCTCTCTCTCTCTCTCTCTCTTTTCCTTCCATATCCAAGGGGCGTGGCCTAAAAAAGAGCAGCCGCAGCATACCGACGTTTCCTTACCATCCACATGCCACGCGCTGAAAAAAAGAGACTCAAAAAACCACTGATCAGAGCCAAAATGGTTCCACCACTCCTTCTTGTTCCTCCACAACTACCAACTTCAGGTTGGGCCACGCGCCACCGTCACCACCGTCATAGCCTGAGCCTGGGCCAGAACCACAACCAGAGCTTCAACTAGAGCCACAGCCAGAGCCAGGAGCGCCCTCTTACTGATTGGAGACCTTTCGTCCAGATCAGGTGACAACTTGGATCTCTTTCACTCTCTCACTTTTTCCAGCCAGACTAAAGAGTAGTGCAAGAACCTTCACACCCTATTTTTCAAGCTAGGAATGTCTGCGGCTGGACGGCCGCTTGCCCACGGTCTCGGAACAGGACCGAGTGAGGGCTCAATCCTTCATCGGAGAGAGCTCTACTCTACGCCCGCTAGAGTTGGCCACGCGCGGATCGAAAAGCGCCACAAGCACGCTTGCTCCGCTGGAGAGAGAACAAACTCTTTGCTCATGAAGATGGATAAGGTCTTCAGTCTCTTGGTCTCTTCTTGACAACAAAGGACCGTGATTGTAAAGCCACTGGAACCGAAACCGGAAGCTGAAGAGTCATTACAACATGAGCACATGCAAAGAGATGTCATCCGTGAGAGACTCATTCCCTGATCAGGCACGCCGTAGAAAACTACGAAGCCACGAAAGAATTGAAAGAAGGAGCGAATGTTGCAGATAGCTCAGCTCAGATCTGCGGGACCTTTCGAGGGCTGGTTCAGACTGCGACCGTTTTCCCAGAGTGGCACCATCCGGGATCCGGCCAGCACTTGATTTTTATTATTATTTTCGAGTCCAGTCCAGCTGCAGTCCTCTCGCCCTCGAGGTGAGTGGAGTAGAGTGGAGTGGAGTGGGGGGAGTGGTCGGAGGTAAGAGGATGCTGTGACTTTTGATCCCAAAAGCCTGCGGGACTCTAGTTTTTTTTTTTACACGGTGAGAGTGTGTGTTTTTTGACCCTGGTCCTTGGTGTCCATCGTTTTCTTTTTAATAACCTCCTCTCTCGCTCTTTTTTTTTTTGTACTTTTCCTTCTTTGCTTCTCTCTTTCAAGCATCACTCCACACCTTGCTCCTCCTCTCCTGCACACCCATCGCCCTCCACCCTCTCTCTCTCTCTCTCTCTCTCCCTACCCATCCGCCTGGACTTCTCCCCCCTAAACGCCACAATCCATTGATGGACAAGACAGAGCTGGACGAGGCCGGATCCTTGTACGACCATGACAAGGCCGTTCTTGAAAAGCTCGGCTACAAACAGGTAACAACAGCCAGGCCTCCTCACCTCCGCCTCAACCATCTTGAACGCTCGCTCGTCTGGACATCACCGTCGTTGCCACTGGAAGCTACACTACCGTTGTCACCTCCTACACTCTCAGCTC
Organism: Mortierella sp. BCC40632; assembly: GCA_011634665.1. Classification (NCBI taxonomy): domain Eukaryota; kingdom Fungi; phylum Mortierellomycota; class Mortierellomycetes; order Mortierellales; family Mortierellaceae; genus Mortierella; species Mortierella sp. BCC40632. Next base: position 469,164 of record WAEK01000023.1, read on the forward strand.
CTTTTCCTGCCTTCTCGATATCAACAGCCTTGCATTCGTTCCAGCACGGATCTATCACCCCGAACCTTTTTTTTTTCCCTCCAGCAACCAACAGATAATCTGTTGGACACAATTGTCTACTTTCGACCCATGCTCTCTCTCTCTTCAATGTTCTCAATGACACTGAGCGTCCTATTGTTAGAGGACCTCCTGTCATTTGTCCGGTGCTTTTCCTCCAGCAATCCCCCCTCCTTGACAAGCACTCCTTTTGCTCCCTACCCCAGCCTTCTCTCTCTTCTCCCTGCTTCTTTTCTTCCATTTCTTACAAAGAGAAAGTACTGTTATGCAACAACCTATTCTAATGTTCTGGACCTGGGGTCTTTGCTCGACTTTCTTATTCTTTTTTTTTCATAGACGTTGGACCGTTCCTTGTCCACGTTCTCCAACTTTGGAGTGACCTTCTCCTGCTGCTCCATTCTTGCAGGATTGACTCCACTCTATGGCGACGCCCTCCAATCTGGAGGACCCATGACCGTTATCTGGGGTAAGTGGTCCTCTCTCCTCTCCTTCATTCCACCAATGGATATTTTTTCCGGCTTTTCACACACTTTTCTTTTTTTTTGCTGGGACTGCAGATTCCCATCAGCAGCCAGATCTATTTATTTGTTTTGTTGTTTTTTTTTTTTTTTTTTTGGCCCCTTGGCCGGTCCATTTTATCTATTTACCTACCATGGGATTCCAGGGTCAGAATTTTTTTTTTTTTTTTTTTTTTTTTTTTATTTTTTTTTCAGGTGCTTTTGTTTTACGTCGTCCACACTACTTCGCACTGGTCGCATCTCAGACCCCGAGTGGAAACCGCCAAACGGATCCACACAGAGCACTTCATTTGACTTTAAACTTTTTTTTTTTTTAAAAAAAAAGTCCTGTTCCTGCATGCCAATACCTTATCCTGGCACTCGCGTGCTCGAAAAACAGCAGCAAGAGATACAACAGAACCCTAATCATGGTTTCACCCGCATGTTTTTCTTTTCTTTCTCATTATCACTGTACATGTCTCTAGGATGGTTGTTGGTCAGCTTCTTCACATTGATCGTTGGGCTGTCTTTGGCGGAGATCTGTTCCGCATTTCCGACCACAGGAGGACTCTACTTCTGGACCACCCGTTTGGCCAGTGCGGAGTGGGTGCCTCTTTGCTCCTGGGTGGTTGGTTACTGCAACTGGCTCGGTCTGGTAAGGAACCCATCCTCGATCAGTCACCCATTATATTTGCCTCATTCGATGATCATCTTCAGGACCCTCCTTGGCTTACGTTCCTCCCATCTCTATATTTTCTGTTCCTGTCACCTTGATCTCTCCCCCGCCCCCACTCCCGGGTCTCTCTCCCTCTCTTGCTCTCCTCATGCCGACTCTAGTGTGGTAAGTTCTCAGTTGATCCTTGACATGATCTTGTTATCGCAATTGCCATGGGAAAGAAGAAAATATGTACCCTTTGATCTTAATACTTTGATCTTTTCTCTCTCTCCCAATTTTGCCAGTCGCCATTGCAAGCACGGATCTGGCCATGGCGCAATTCCTTGGTTCCTTGGTGGCCATGACCACATCTTATAACCCGAATGAATATGTCATTTTTGCTATTTACGTCGGAATTCTCATTCTCCATGGAATCGTCAACTCGCTGGCTGTTCGTCTCAATGGACTCTTCAATAACATGTCAGGTACGACCCAACTACTGCTTATCCACCGCTCGGTATTCATTGGACCCATTGGACCTAAAATACTTTTTTCCTCCTATCGGACCAAAAAAAAAACAAAAAAAAATGGTCATGTGGGACCCAAAGACTAAGGCCTGAGCACCGTTTCTTTTCTCTCTTGATCTAGTCTGGTGGCACGTCCTCGGAACAGCAACAATTGTCATTGTTGTATTGACGACCACTCCAGAGAAGCAGTCAGCGTCATTCGTGTTTACGGAATGGGTCAACAACACGGGTTGGTCCAATGGGTTCTACGTCTTTATGCTCGGACTTCTTCAATCTCAATATACCCTGTCCGGCTATGATTCAGCAGCCCATATGACCGAGGAGACCCATGATGCTCAACGAGGAGGCCCCAAGGCCATCATCATGGCCATTGTCTCGGCCAGTGCCGTCGGTTGGTTCTTCCTCGTCGGCGTCACCTTTTGCATTACAGACTTTGAGGCGCAAATCGTCAACCCGGCCGTAAATGTGGCCTTGTCCCAAATCTTTTTGGATTCAGCAGGTCTAAAGTTGGCCGTGTTCTTGATTGTGATCATCTTTGGAGCACAATTCTTTTGTGGGAGTGCATTGACTTTGTCCAGTTCGCGTATGGTCTATGCCTTTGCTCGTGACGGAGCTCTTGTAAGTGCAATATATATTTTTTTTCTTGAACGAACCAGGGACACTGCTTAGATCCACGGGCTCTTCTGACAATGTATTATGACTCTCTTCTACTTCCCCATTTATCATCTCTTTAGCCATTCTCGAGCCACCTCCGCAAGTTGAACAAGGACAAGTCGCCCGTGTTGGCCGTCTGGTTCAACATTGCGTTCTGCTTCATTCTTGGAATGCCCTACATGTGGTCCGAGACCGCCTACTCGGCCATTGTCTCGGTCAACACCATTGCTTCTTCAATCTCTTACCTGATCCCAATTCTTTGCCGGATCATCCTTGCTCGTCATACATTTGAGCCAGGTCCATTCAACCTTGGCCGATTCTCGACCCCAATCGGCATTGTGTCTTCACTCTGGATTATTGTCACCTCGGTTTTGTTCCTTTGCCCGACCGAGGCACCTGTGACGGCCTCCAACATGAACTATGCGTTGGTTCCATTTGTGGTCGTGATTGGTCTTTGTGTGGCCTATTATGTGATTTGGGGACGTCATTGGTTCAAGCCAGGTACAGGAGCATCGGGAGATTCAAACGATGTAGACAAGGCCTCGACCAATAGCGATATGATGGGGCAGGATGGAGAGGTTTATATCACGGAGGAGGACAAGATGAAGCATCAGCAACAGCAGGCCTATGCGAGCATGGATCTGAAACAGGAAGTCGAGACTGGATTCCCGGCCCGTCCTGACAGGATCTAAAGCAACTTCTTTTTTCTCTCATTCTCTCTCTCTCTCTCTCTCTCACATTCTCTCTATCCTCTCTCTCTTTCTCTCCATCCCTCTCACACATCCACACTTTCTCTTTACTTTCGTCTCGTGTAATATTCTTCCTCTTTTTTTCTTTTTTTCTTTTTTTTTTGTTGTTGTTTGCTGTAGTTGTTTATTTGTCACCTTTTATTATTATTGTTATTTTCCTTGGATTGACGGCAAGGGAAATGTCCTATTGTCTCCGTCCCATACCCCCATCTTGTTTCCGTCCAACCTGACTGAATTTCCAACCTTCCCAATCAAGAGTAATTCTCTCTCTCTCTCTCTCTCTCTCTCTCTCTCTCTCTCTCTCTCTCTCTCTCTCTCTCTCTCTCTCTCTCTCTCTCTCTCTCTTTTTTTTCACACGCATTCTTTTTTTCTGGGTCAAGATACTCTTTTTGCTATAGAGCTTTTTTTTTTTTTTTTTAATACCTCAGGGAACCTTAGCGTTTTGGTTCTAAAAGATATAAAGAAAAAAAAAAAAAAAAAAAAAAACTCTTCTTCGTGTAGCTTACTCTCGCCAAATTAAAAAAAAAGACATGGTTGCTATTTTTTTTTTTTTTTTTTTTTTTTATAATTCATGTCATGCATGATACCCAAAGAAAATAGAAAATACCAAGTGCCTGCTGTTGCTGTTGTTTTTTCTTTTTCTTTTTCGCCCTAACAAACAAACAAGCAACTAAACAAACAAATATACAAAAAAAAAAAAAAAAAAAAAAATAGAATAGAATAGGATAGGATAGGATAGGATAGGATAAGATAGGATAGAATAGAATAGAATAGAATAGAATAAAATCTAGTGCTGAACTACTGCCTGTGGTTGAGGTTGCTGTTGTAAGTGCTGGTGATGATGAAGATGATGGTAATGATAATTATGCTGTTGCTGCTGCTGTTGATGATGATGCTGTTGCTGCTGCTGCTGTAGCTGTAGTGGTTGTGATACCAATGCTTGTGCCTGTACTTGCGCCTGTGCCTGTGCCTGTGCCTGTGCCTGTGCCTGTGCCTGCGCCTGTGCCTGCGCCTGCGCCTGCAGTTGCGTGGTTGGTGAAGAGGAAGAAGAAGAAGGCGAAGGTGGTTGCTGTTGGAAAGAATGCATTCCACCAGAAGTATACCCTCCTTGTCCCTCAAAATCCATCTCCTTCAACAAGGCATAATACAAAAACTTGTACGCCCACAAATTTCCTTTTACCCTTCGAATATCCACACTGTACAACCCATGTAGATTCTTGATTCGACACAACTCGATTGAAAATCGAATCTCATCTCCTGAATCAAATGAATCCTCTCCATACAATGTACCATACTCTGCCACAGACGAGGCCAATGGTTGTGGTTGATGAGGATGAGGTTGTAAATGAGGTGGGGGTTGTTGAGGAGAATAAATCGAACCCGTATGCATCGAACCACCGCCCAACATGGAACCATTCTCTTCGTGAACCACTTGCTTGCCCTTGGATTCAGTCGTGTTCCCTGAAGAACCCTGAAGATCCGAAACACTCAATCCAACAATCGTTTGCTCTACTGCCGTCGTACTAGCGTTTGCATGTCCATTATGAAGGACTGGAGATCCGAATCCTTGTGACGACCCATTCATCGTCTGAGTCAAGGGTCTACTGTTGGGCATCGATCCCGAAGGTTGCGAGGACGTATTCATAAACTTATGGACCGAAGGTGGTGGAGCCGGAGAAGGTGAAGAAGAACTTGTCAAACTGAGTGAAGTTCCATTGTTGAACAAGAGAGTTCGGAATCCATTCTTCTTTTTGGTACTCGTATTGTTCACTCCTGTAGACATGGCACCTACTCCTCCCTTGGCAGAAACCCAAGCCTCACGATCCACAGACAAGTTGCTTGACATGACACTCGCAGTATCGTCCGGTGTTCCCATCGCACCACTCGAGGATCCATGACGATGACCTCCAAACATGCCTCGAACACTATTGGCCACATTCAATCCTGTACTACCACCGACTCCTGTTCCTTGTTGACTAGAGCCATGTCCCGTAGGTAGGGTTCCTGACGGATGGCTTCCAGTTCCGATCGAGACGGATCCGTGTATCATCACAGGGCCAGGGGTTCTTCGTTTTCGACGAACACATTTGATCTTGAATCCAGACGATGTTCGAATCTCAAGTCCCAATCGAAGTACCACCTTCTTGATATGGAACAAAATCTCGGCTGGATGTCGATCCGACAAAGCAGACAATTCCACGGCACCAGAATGCATCCTAAGTTTCGAATCGGTCCAGTTTGGAGGCAAGGCTTGGATCAATTCTGTCAAGGTAGGATCTTTACCCTCTTGAAGAGCATAGTAAGGGTCCAAGTTGACGGCTTCAGAATTGGATCCACCTTGTTGTGGTTGTTGAGATGAGTGCTGCTGCTGTTGTTGCTGTTGCTGTTGCTGTTGTAGGATCGAACTTGGGGCTTTCCCACTTCCTCCAGATCCTGATCGATGATGTTGTTGCTGTTGTTGATGAAGTGGTTGTTGACCAGATCGATTGGAAGGATGGGTCGTCATGGTCAAGTCTGTCGAGTCCATGGAGACGGCACCATCGGCGTTGGTAGCCATGACAATCGTACCATTGCCACTACTGTTGACTCCATTGCCTGTGATACGAGTTGAACCACCGAGACCTCCTAGTGTAGACGAGACCAATACTTCCTTGGATCGAGTTTCTTCGGTGGAATCAATTGATTGCTTGTCATTTCCGTGTTTGGCTAAAGAGAAAAAGAAGAAGAAAGAAAAAAAATAGGTTTCAAAAAGGTCAAAAGAGAGGAAGAGATAAAAAGGTAGTAAAATAAAAAAAAAAAAAAAAAAAAAAAAAAGAACAAAGCTCGGGTAAGTGTTTTTTTTGTGAAAGGGCACAAAAAAAAACTACTTACCGGACAACTTACGTCTCAACCATTCCTTGATTTTTTGTGTTGCTCCCGAAGTACTCGTCGACAAAGATCCAGAATACCCATGACTATTCATCGATGACGACAACAATGAAATGTCCGACATTGGAGGCAACGCCGGTACAGGTGGTGGTCGAGTCGTCAATGGATGATGTAGACTCTGTTGTTGCATCTGTTGAACTTGAGAATGAAGTGGTCGATCCGCAGATCCGGCCACCAAACTCAAGGTCTTGCGACGTTTGCCTCGTTGTGATTGATTGGATCGTTGAGGATCATAGGGTGCGGAAGACACGCCAGCACCGATCGCAGACCGATGAGATTGAGAAGTAACACTTCCAGGATGACTCGAAAGTGGACGACGCTCTGCTGCCGAACCCTGGGATCCATTCGGATTGGGAGAAGATCGTCTTTGAGGCAACAGCGTGGCAACATACTCGGCCATCTCGGCTTGAGACGGATCCCGTGAATGATCTCCATGTCGTTTGGACCATCCGAGGAACCCAAGCAATCCACCACCTGTAGAAGACTGTCCCTTGCGATGTGTCTTGCGGTGCGTACTATTGGTACTGAGACTACTATGGTTGGTGGTTTCTCCTACAGAGAGGCTCTGAGGTGGAGAAAGAAGATTCGATTCACCCGTTTTACTTGAGCTGGGTTGAGCAGGTGCTTGACTCTGTGTCGGTGGCTGTGCCTGTCGCGGAGGGAATTGGAAGGGCAATGTAGCTGCCAGAGAATCCCTTCGAGTTGGTATAGCAGGAGGAGGCGAATCCGTTGGGACTTTGATGCTCTGCCGTCGGATTCGCACAATAGGCGCTGGATGAGGAGGCGACGAAGGCTGTTGTTGTGTCGAATGGACCTGCCTCAACGCGACTTGGGTTTCCTCCTTTGGAAGCGGTGGTTGCTCTGGAAGCAACATTGGCTGCGACTGTTGATCAAGAGGTTGAAGAGGTTGAAGAGTTTCGCTTGGTGTTTCCTGTTGGATGGAGATGGGAACAGGTATCGATTGTGGCATGGGATCGTGCGTCTCCTGGCGCAATGGCATCGGTGGCACGGGCTGGTTATGTGGCATTGGCTCGCCATGGATTGTAGTGGGTCGGGTTCGGTTATGCTGAGTTTTGGATCGTCTAGTGATTGTGGGCAAGGCTTCCGTGGCCGGACCCGCTGTAGAGTTGGAACGGACAACAGTAACAGCCGTAAAGGTCTCGGGTACCTTTGGCTGTTGGTCATTCACAAGAGTGTGCAGTGTCTCGACCGTGCTTGGACTACTACTGGACTGGATGGATAGAGTTGGATCCGGTAGGGATGGCGTTGCGACGGAGACGGAGGCGCTGGTAACCGGCGTTTCTACAGAAGGTGGTGCTGCCTCAGTAAGCACGTCACCAACGTCCATACAAACGTCCATTTCTGCAGATGAGGGCACACGGGCACCCTCCAGACTGTATTGCTCTTGTGATGGCGTGTCGCTACTATCATCCTTTTCGTGGCGGATCGGGCCGTGTTGACGCTCGAACTTGGGGTCCACAGACATTGCCTCGTAGGTCTCGCTCTCCATCGAAGCATCCGGGCGGATTGTCTGATACTCGTCCCTGTAGTGTGGCGTGTATGAAGATTGTTGCTGGAACTGGTATTGCGATGGGTATTGTGGCTGGAACTGGTGCTGATAGTCGGGCTGGAACTGGTGCTGGAATTGATGTTGGTATTGTGCATCCTGTTGACCATGAAATTGGAAGAGCTGTGGTTGATAATATTCCTGCCGTGGATGGAAGGTATTGATGTCTTGTGGACAGCTGAGGTTATGGCGGTGGTTTGCATGAGTTGGCGTGGTTACCACATCCTTTGGTACATCGTCTTCGCACACATCCATCGTGGACTCTGCCTCGGGAACCAGACAGTCTCCAGTACGGTTCGGCATTGGGTATCGAGAGTCCCATCCAGGTGATGTGTCCGGCACAGACTCGACCCAGATGGTATGTCTCCGCGACGTTCCCTCGTTGGTTGCAGGTTCGGATTGATGCCGGACTGTTTCCATCATCGGAGGGGACGCCTGTCTTGATGAAGGTTGCTGAATATCCTGAAGTGTATTTCTTCGTGGATGGGACCAGACTGTTGCATGCAGTCTTTCGATGGCCTGCGCCTAGATTTGCGCAAACACAACCCAATGTTCTGTGAGCGGATGAAATGACCTTTTTTTTCCCCCCCTTGATCACTAGAATGACTTTTACATGACTTTCTTCTTGTTCCGTGACTTACCTCTAGTTCTTCAATGCTAAACTGGAACATTGGTGCGTATGGTCGAAGCCATCGGTGAGCCATAATCCTCTTCATATTACATCTCTTTGTTGGATCAGGGACTAGCATCATCCTGAGCAAGTCTCTTGCATCTGGAGATACATATTCCGGAAACACGAGAGGTGTGGCGAGAATGTAGTTGTAAAGTTGATTAATGTTATCGCCATCTGGATTCGATGGATCGTCATCGAATGGTAGGTATCCAGCCAACATTGCATACTACAAGAATAAAAAAAAATTGAAATTTCAGTCAGACCTTAATTGCTCGAGTCCATGTTGAGTCAAAAAAAAAAAAAAAAAAAAAAAAAAAGTTGGAGAATCCTTTACCAAGATGACGCCACAGCTCCAGATATCGACACCGCTTCCGACATAAAGACCATCGCTGATCACGAGTTCTGGGGCTGCATAGCAAGGAGATCCACATGAGGTTGACATTAGGTCTCTGGTGGAACTGTCGAATTGGTTGGCAAAACCAAAGTCTGTGATGATGATATTCCTGTTCCTGTCCAGGAGTAAGTTTTCCTGTAGAAATCAACAAAAGTGTGGGGGCAAAAGTTATGCATGCCAGTGTCAGTGACCAATTGAGTGCATCAAAACAGAAACTGGTGTCTCCTTGTCGTCGTCGTTGTCCTCTTTTTTTTTTTTTTCCCTTTTCCTCCCCCTTTCAAGAGCACCATCCCCCTCCTCCAAGACAGGGAAACATTTTCCGTCCGTACCAGTTTCAGGTCGCGATGGACAATATGTTTGGAATGAAGATAATGCACTCCACTCATTAATTGAGCAAAGAGTCGGCATGCATCCCGTTCCTTGAGATATCGATGTGCAAGAATGTGGTCAAACAGTTCTCCTCCTGCAAAAGATGGGGTCCAGGAAAAAAAAAAAAAAATAGCAAAAAAAAAAAAGGGACTCGGAGTGTTAGTTTCGACCCTTTTTTTCTCTTCCTTTCACAAACAATGCTTCCCTGTTCCTGCAAGAAGGAAAAGAAAAAAAAAGTGCATTCTCTGACCGAGCCCGTTTACCTGATGCGTATTCAATTACAATGCCCATATACCGTTCTGTTTCGATAACATCAAAGAGTGTGATAATGTTGGGGTGCCGGATTTGCTAGAAGTGTCCCCACACACACACACACAACCGCCACGCGAGTTTCAAAGAGCCGTAGATGAGTGATTAGGAGGTCTGGTGTGATAAGGAGGACAACATGTGCGTGTGGAGGAAGGGGGGAAGGGGAGAAAGGAGAGAAAGGGGAGAGAGGGAGAAGGTGGAGAGAGCGAGAGCGAGCGAGCGAGAAAATGGTGTATGTTGCTCCGGTTTGGAGAGAGAAGAGGAAGGGTCGTGTGAATAGGGCGAAAAATTAGGAGTTTGCGTTGGTTACCCGAAGCACGGCGATCTCTCTCCAGATCTTGTTTATCCGCTGAGTGTTGTCGATAGACTGCTTGCGGATCAACTTTATGGCGACCTACGTGAGCGTGGGACAAGTAAAATATAGAAGGAAAGAGAGAACAAGACCCTGTGTTAGGATAGCTAGGGGTGAGGAGGACAGGGAAGGGGAGAGAGAGGAGAGAGCAAGGCCGTTAGGAATCGACCATAGTGCGATCCCTTCCCTTTCTCTTCTCCTTCTTTCTTTCTCTCTCTCTTCTTTTTCCTTCTCTCGTTTTCATCCTCAGATTTTCTGCGCCTCGGTTTCGAGCACTCATCTGTTTGACAATAACCGCAGTAATAGCAGCGGCAAGCATCTGCACTAGGTCATTGAGACGACTTGTGTCCCCACCCCCTGCAGAGGAGCTTTTTTTTTCTTTTTTTTTTTTTTTTTTTTTGGACTGCAACAACGTTCAACTGGGACAAATGGTTTTTTTTTTGCTCCCGCAACAAGCAATGTGGACGAGTTCAGCAGCCCCATCCGGGACAAAAAGTGCTCTCTCAGAATCTCCCGAGGAGACCTGGACACAAGAAAAAAAAATCCAGAAGAGAAAAGAGCGAAAAAGAAAAGAAAAAAAAAAAGGAGAGAAATGAAAGGGCGGGGGAGAGGGGTTGCGGGGGTGAGACGACACAGGATCAAGTGGCGACGCAACTGGAAGGTCTCGACAATGCACGCTTTGTCTCCAGAGAAAAAAATAATAATCTCAAATGGAGTTTCGAGGCTGAAGAAGAAGAGAGAGAGAACGAGACGCGGCCATTTGGAGGCGCATGCAGTCTCAACCCCAACCCCAATCCCCCTCTCTTCCTTTCCCACAGATTGTACTGCGCGTGGCATAGGCTAGGTCCAGTCCCCAAAAGAAAGAAAGAAAGAGAGAGAGAGAAAAGGCACCTTGGAGGAAAGGAGTAAAGGGAAGAAGGGAAGGAATCCATCTTTCGGCGAATTGCGATCCTGCCGGTACATAGATGGCGCGCATCCATTTCTTTATCTCTCTCGAAAAAAAAAAAAAAAAAAAAAAAAAGCCAGAAGATTTTTCCCCTAGAGTGGAGGAGATACGTGACAAGGTCCATCGTCTGGGACAGGTACGAGGTGCTCTCTTTTGCTTTTCTTCTTTTTCTTTTTTTCTTTCTTTTAGAGCCAGGAATGGCCAATGTTCCCGCGCATGAAAATCGGAGACGGAGAGCAAAAGGGAAGGAGTCATATCAAGGACAGGGAAAGGGAATGAGAAGAGGAAAGAAAGAGAAAGAGAGAAGAATAAAAATAATAAAAAAAAAAAAGACAAGGCAAGGCAAAAGGAGAAACAAAGGGGATGAAGCCATGGATACTTTCTTCGAGGATTGAACCTCGGTTTGCACCGTCAATGCGGGTAGGGCGGATGAGCGCAACGTCCTGCGTATTTTTTTTTTTTTTTCCCGTCCCAGCAACCGAAAAGAAGAAAATAAAAAGAGAGCGCCCGAAGCATCCAGGAGCGAATCGTAAATGAGCGGGAAGGGGAAGAGGAGAACAAAGGGGTGGCAACGCGAACATGATGGGTTTAAAGGAGAAAGATGGGCCCAAAAGGTTGAGAGGACTAGGAACACATACACACACACACACACACGCACACACATTCAAAACACAATACACACAATGGATGTTGATGAGCCAGGGGAGCAGAGCGATTGTACCAGGTGGACTGGCATGGGCGTACTGCTTTATTGTTGACGGTGTAGCTGTGCAATGCAGTGCAGTGCAGTTTTCCCAGTCGAGCTCAATATGTGTGGTGTGTGAGTGTGCGTGTATGTGCAAGTATGTCAAAGCGTGTTTGTGTCAAGGGTGTGTAGAGAAGGAGAGAAAGAGAGAGACAGGGACGGATCGGAAATGGTTGATCCACAGAGAGCCGCGAGTCGAGGCGTGGAGAAAGAGGCAGCAGACAGGGTCCACTCTCGAATGCTCCGGAGAACCGGATGGAAAAGAGAAAGAGAGAAAGAGAGAAAGAGAGAGAGAGAGAGAGAGAGAGAGAGGATGAGAGAGAAAGGAGACCCAAGTAGAGCCACGTAGAGCCAAGCAGAGCGAAAGAGTGGAGGAGTGGCCGATCTGAGACGAATAAGCTCCGCCAACCTTATCGCACCCGTGCGACTCGTCTCAGACTATCCAGGCTCCGACCGAGTCCAAAGTCATCAGGGCCAGTGCGACGCGTGTTGGAGTCAAGGCAAGAAAATAGAGCCAGGGCAACAAGAGAGAAAGAGAGAGAGAGAGAGAGAGAGAGAGAGAGATAGAAAGATAGATAGAAAAGAGTAGATAGGGATCCATTGAGGATGGAGGGGGGAGGAGGAGGAGGAGGAGGAAGAGTCAAATGCACAAAACAAGATGCACTGATGCACTTTGCATCCATCTCACCCTTTTGGGGAAAAATATGGTGTTCATCCATGTGTGATCAGGGGATTCTGGCGACGAGAGAGAGAGGCGAATACGAACGAAGGCCGCATTAATGAGAGAGTCGAATGGAAAAAGAACCAAAAAAAAAAAAAAAAAAATGGTGTGAGAAGGAATGGTGAATAGGAAAATGGGGGGAAGGAGAAGAGTTGGAAGAAGAGGAGGAGGAGGAGGAGGAGGGGGAAATGAAGGAGGAGGAAGAGGGAGAGGGAGAGGAGAATGTGGAGAGTGAAATGGATGCCAGATTGCATGAATGAATCATTCAATTACCTCTTCGCCATTCTGAACATGCATTCCGAGCTTGACCTTTGCAAACTCGCCTTCGCCGAGCGTCTGGAGGAGTAGGTATGGGCCAAACATGTTGCCCCGCCGAGCGGTGGTCTGAGGCATCCTGGGGTGTGTCGAGCTTTAGGAGAGGAGTGAGGAGAGGAAGCACTGGCTGGGAGTAAGGCTATGAGCGAAGGAGAGAGAGAAAGGGAAAGAGAGAGAGAAAGAGAGAGAAAGAGAAAGAGAGAGAGTGTGTGTGTGTGTGTGTTAGTGCACGAGAAGTAGCGAGAATGAGGAGAGAAAACACCGAGCGGGGCAGAGGGCAGAGGAGACAGGGAGGAAAGACAGAGGTTTGCTCTTCAATCTCTCTTTCTCTCTCTTTCTCTCTCTTTCTCTCTCTTTCTCTTTTTTCTTTTCTTTCTCTCTTTCTCTCTCTTTCTCTCGCTCTGCGCCTGTTTAAACACACCTCGCCGCCTATTTGCACACCTGTCTATCTGCACACCCGTCCGACTGTCTGCACATCCGACTGCTCAGAGAGTCCGATGCAAGCAGACGACGGCGCCACTGCGTGCAGGGGGCTGGGGGGGGGGAGGTGGAAGGGAAGGGAGAACAAGGAGAGAGAGAGGGAAAGAACGCCCTCTGTGGGTATAGACGATTGGATGGAAAAGAGAGAGAAAGAAAGAGAGAGAGAGAGAGAGAGAGAGAGCTAGGAAGGAAGGAAGGAAGGAAGGAAGGAAGGAAGGAAGGAAGGGGATGGATGGATGGATAGCTGGATGGATGGATGAATGAATGAATGGTTAATTAATGGTTAACGAATTTAATGAAACGGGGACAGACAAGCAAGGCGGGAATGAAATGGGAAGACTCGAGTTGGACATGCAAGACAAATTGTGCAGACAGACGAGACGACTCTTCAACACAAACGTTACTCCACACCCAATCCCCTATTCTCTACTCTCCGGATCCAGACTATGAACATCAACAAGACCCTTCTTTCTTTCTCTCTTCCTTTGGGGAAGGGGGTGTGGGTAGAGAGACAACCACTCACTAGCGTGCTCTCTCGAGGCCAGAGAGAGTCGAGGCTCGGCAAGGGAAGATCGGAGGGAGAGAGAGTGTGTGAATGTGTGTGTTTATCTGTGTGAGGAAGAGGAGGAGATGGAGAGAGAGAGAAAACTGAAAGGATGGAAGGAGGCGGAAAGAAAAGAAAAAAGAAAAAGAGAGTCGACCTTCGTCATTGGGTCTGAACAAAGGGGATTCGATTCCAGTCGAGCGGATCAGAGAGAGAGAGAGAGAGAGAGAGAGAGAGAGAGAGAGAGAGAGAAAAGAGAAAGAGACAGAGACAGAGAGACAGACAGAAGAGATGGACCCTGGCCTTCTTCGCCAGGGGAGGAGGAGGAGGAGGAGGAGGAGGAGGAGGAGGATGGATGGACAGGAGGAGGTGGTGGAGGAGGTGGAAGAGGAGGTGGTGGTGGTAGGTGAAGGAGGAGGAGGAGGAGGAGGAGAGACTCTGGTCAGATGACTCGGGGTCGAATATCATCTCTGGAGATGGGTGATGGGACTGTTACCTGTCCGTATATGATGGCCGAAAGAAAAAGACGGCGGAGAGATCCCAACCGGTGCGCGTCGTCTAGAAGGAGAGACTGAGAAGGCGCTCGGCAACAAGAGTCCCGGTGCTGCGGAGCCTGTGATGCTGAGCTAGAAGGGCTGAGCTGACTGAAGGGGGGGTGTGGATTGTGGAGTGACTAGGCAAGAGATTCACAAAAGGGTGGTCGTAAGGGCGGGAAACTGCGATTGAGGTTTGGCAGGGTGTGTGCGACAGTGCAATGGGAGAGAGAGCGTGAGTGTGAGAGAGTATGAAGAAGGTTGCCCGCTGGAAAACGCGGGAAAAAAAAAAAAAAAAAAAATAGTAACGGGCTGGGCTGACAGGGCTGAGAGAGTGAAGGAGCGAGGATGCGTGCGTGTGTTTGTGTCGCGGGCGTGTGTGTGGGCGTTGGTCGGTTGGTCAGTCGGTCAGTCGGTCAGTCGGTTGGTGGATGAGATGGAAAAAGAAGAAAGGATTGAAATGGGATGCGGATGAATCCGAATAGCATCAATGGGACAGGTAGACGCGGGCGCAAGCACGGGGAAAGGAAAGCGCGGGAAGACAAGACGGGGTTGGAGGATGACGAAGGGCGTGCGTTGCAGACAGGGACTCGGTGAAAAGAGGCATTCACTGCGATCCGTCCATTGTCCCTTTTTTTAAAATGCAAATGCAAATGCAAATGCAAATGTCACTCAGGCATGAGCCATGCACAGCACTGAGTACGGCGCTGAGCAATGCTCCTGCTACCCCCTTCCCCCTCGCCTGTCCCCGCCCCATCTCTCCCAGAGGCCCATTGCCCGCTTGGGCCGCATGGTCCACATGGTCTGCATGGTCTGCAAGGTCAGGCACACATGCACAGTCAAGCACGCCTTTGGCTGCTTTCCCGCTCTTTTTCGCGCCAAGAACCTTGGAGTGTTACCAGTGGACAGCAGGTCTAACCTGCTTGCCCGCCTTTCTCCTCGGAACTTGACCTAGTCCAAGGTAGGGTTCCACCGAATGTTGCAAGTGTATGCGTCTTTCTACGCTTACGCTTGCCTGGCGCCAATGCGCCCGTCCGTGGCCTGACCCACGGCATAAGCAGACCAATATCCCATCGTGCGTTCCCTACTGGCCCAACTGTCCACGACATTGGACAGTCCATCGGAGCAAATACTGTCGCGCGTGCTAGACGGTAAAAGCAGGAGTCGCCAAGTGGTCCCCAAGGGGAGGGCTTACGGATCCCTGTTGTGCACGCAGAGTTTGCCATGCGGCCGTTGCCTTGTTCGTGCATTTCTGGGCTCTCTCTCTCTATCTCTCTGGCTGCAACCCAAGGAGTCGGGATCAGGAACATGACAGCATCAGCTTGCCCCCTTCCAAGGCCAACGCCGTCATCCTTCGCCTACCTCACTCCCTGCCACCGGGCCAAGAGGCAAAGGGCGGAAACAAAAGAGGAGCTTTGAGCTACCTGCAATATGGTCCGCGGGCACTCTTGGCTGCGGTAGGGCGAAGTGCTTCCTCGGCTCAATTGCAGGCAGATAGTGAGGGCATGCGACCACAGGCTATGTTAAGTCGAGCCGAGTCGAGTCAAAAAAAAAAATGCAAACCACATCCGTCTAGCTTCCTGCAGCCACTTTTCCATGCTCACTCTGATACTTCTCCAAGGTAGCTTTGGATGACCATTGTAGCCGAATCCAACAGACCTATTGGACAAATGAGGGTATGACAGTGGAACTGATCGAATCCTTAATTTTGATGAAATGTCGATTTCTCTAGTCGTAGTCGGCCCTGTTCCAATACGGCCGCCAATCACGCTTTGATCAGCAGCCGACAGCATCCTTATTATTACATCCTCTATTTCCAAGGGCGAGAGATGAAGGACCCATGCTACAACGGCCTCATGTTATTCCAAGAACCCTAGTTAGGGTACCTCGTTTGGGATTTCAAGTGTGGATGAGGTCAGCGGAATAGAGTCGCCTATGACGCATCTTTGCACTCTTTTCCATCATGCAAGTTGGGCGAGGCCAAGCTATTTTGTCTTCGCAATTGATCGTCTGCAGTGTGTATGCAATTTGTTCAAGAAAAGAATGAAGGGAGGGAGGAAGGACAGCGGGAAAGGGTGTAGTGATGGTGGGAAGAGAAGGGGGGGGGGAGGGTTCCTCGAGAAGAACAGCGCGCGAGAGAGAGGTTATTCCCATCTACACGATCGGATACAACAAGAGAAATTTGGCCGACCACGGCATGGCACGCACAGGATTCAAGAGCAAAAAAAATAAAAAAAAAAAAAATAAAAAATAAAGACACATGTTCCTCTGTCTGAACAGGGCAGAGCAGAACCAGACCATGGACAAAGTCAAGAAAATGGATGCAGGGATAAAGAGATAGGAGGACAACCTCAAAGGGTCGAGGGACTTGAATACTCTCTTTTTTCCCTCACTCTCTCCTTTCCTCAATCTCTATCTCTTCTCTCTCTCTCTCTCTCTCTCTCTCTCTCTCTTCTTTCCCTCTCTCTCTCTCTTCTCATTCTTTCTTGCTCGCTCTTGCTATTCCTCGCTCACTCTCGACATCTCTCAATTTGGCCCTGGCCCTCCTTGCACTTCTTTCAAACTCGCCCGCGCTCACCCCTCTACTCATCCTCCTCTCAACTGTCGGACAAGAAAGCAGGGTATTTGCAGTTGAGGTCCAAAGGAGAGGACAAATAGTCAAAAGCCTAGACAACCCTTTCTCAGTTTTCCAGTCACCAACCCCGACCGCGTGTTCTCAACCAACCAGGCCATCTCTCCTTCCTATCTCGTTCTGAAGAATGAGCTCGGCAGCAGAGGCCATCCTAGGCCATGGCACCGGCGACAGTGATATCAATGGCGTCCCCCCACCTCCATCCTACTACAAGTTTATCGGCATGAGCCTCGCCATCTCCAGTGGTAATGTCTACCAGATGTGTTCACCAACGTCCTTCTCTTCTGCCTGGCTCCCTTTTTTTTTTCTTCTTTTGGCACCACCGAACCTATTTCTTCTGTGGGCTGAGGTATCTTTCAGGAAGCTTAACCACTCCGTCTATTCTTATCTGCAATAGGCGTTTTTATCGGTGCTTCATTTGTGCTAAAGAAGAAGGGACTCTTGCGAAGCAGTGCTGTCGCAGGCGAGGGGCACGAATACCTTCGGTCGCCTCTCTGGTGGACTGGCATGGTGATGAGTAAGTTCAAAAGGGCTGTTGCCCCCATGTCTCTGGACATGTGTGTGTGTGTGTGTGTGAATGTGCCTGGCCTACCTTTTTTTTTTTTTTTTCTTGGGCACTCACCCCTAATGCTTGTCGTCCTTTCTTCCATCATTGTAGTGATCATTGGGGAGATTTGTAATTTTGTCGCCTATTCGTTTGCACCTGCCTTGATTGTCACGCCCCTGGGCGCCCTCAGTGTGGTCGTCTGGTATGAGGTTCATAGCTATTCAACAATCTAGCCCTCAATCGATCGTGCCTTTGTAGTAGTATTGCATCATTCCTACTCTATGCCTAATGCATCCTCATCTTCAATTTTTTTTTTTTTTTTTTTTTTCATTAGCTCGGTGCTGTCCTCTTTTAGTGCTTCAGGAAAAACTCAACATGAATGGAAAGATTGGTTGTGCGCTATGCCTTGTTGGGGCTGTCGTCATCGTTCTCCACGCACCAGGTAGGAGAATCATAGCTCTCCTCCTATCTTTTTCCATTCTTGGAAAAAAGAAAATAGCTGTGTGGGTGACGACACTTGATAAACATGACAACCAGACTCCCTAACAATGTCACTCTACTTTTCCTCCCCTCCCCCTCCCTCCGGCTCCTCGGGCCGTGCGGTGTTCTTACTTAATACAACGTACAACATACAGCACAGGCAGCGGTGACAGACATTGGCGAGTTTAAACAATTTGTAATCCAGCCAGGTATAGTGAACCTAAAAAAAAACAAAAACAAAAACAAACTGCCGACGTTTCAGTGAGTCTGCTTTCTTCAACCATTCAACACCAATAGAGGAGTAGGAAGTCTTCTAACCTAAAAAAAAAAAAAAAAAAAAAAAAAAAAATAGGATTCTTGACCTACATGTGCCTGGTAATTGCGGTCAGTCTGTTCTTGATCTGGAAGGTCGCGCCAAAATATGGCAAGAAACATATGCTCGTCTACATTACTGTCTGCTCCTTGATCGGCTCCCTCTCCGTCGTAGCGACTCAGGGTCTTGGTGCAGCCATTGTACTCAACGTAGCGACAGGAACACCCCAGTTCAATCACTGGTTCATCTACGTGACCATTGTCTTTGTCCTGTGTACACTCTTGACCGAGATCAACTACCTAAACAAGGCACTCAATCTCTTCAATACTGCGATGGTGACACCAGTTTATTATGTCTTTTTCACCAGTGCAACATTGATTGCATCCGTGATCCTATTCCAGGGATTTTCGGCAAGCCCAGTATCGATTATGACTGTGGTCATGGGGTTCTTCGTCATTTGCGCAGGCGTCATCTTGCTTCAGACTTCCAAGTCGGCTGTCTTGGCAGAGTTTGCACTAAAAAAGTCGAAAAGTTTCACAGAGCTTGTTACCGTTTCCTCTGCTCTTTCCATAATGGACCTACACCATCATGGGACGGATGACGAACGTGGCGGAGCAATATCGGGATCGGGAGATGCAAGGGACATTGCTGCATTGCTCAAGGACGATAGTGAAGGTCTCGACCCTGGTCCATTGGGACTGCGCGCAGTGCCATTCGACGCTATCCGGCAGATGGTAAGGGCAAGCACCATGCCCTCCTCACCAGCCTCGTTTGTGGAAAAAGAGAATCACCGACTCTTTGGTAAGAAACGACGAAGGCGGTCAACACGTGGAGATCAAGATATGGATCTTGGACTAGATCAACACGACGACTTGGGCTTTGCTACATCTCGCATTTTATCTCACTCAGCATTAGACGAGATCGCTGTATCAGGAGATCCGGAAAAGATACTGGAGCGCGACTATGTTGAAAGAGCAAGGTCGTTCAGGTCGGAGGACCGAGGATTGGAACCGGCTGTAGATATTCCCGAAGGAGAGCAGCAACACCGGAGTCGCCCTGAAGAACGTCCAGAATTGCTCGAGACGGAGAGACCTTCCCCATCCCGAGAGCAAGAGCTTTCGGGTAAGGAGTCTAACGAGAAAACAACCCGCTCGGGAGTATCTCCGTAGTCTAGTTCCTATATAAAGCAAAATAGCAAAAAAAAACAACAATGCTCGAGAAGAAAAAACGCGCTTTCCATGTGTTTCGTCCGCCTTTCTTCCCTTTCTAGACTCTCTGTCCTTGTCTGACAGTGGCTATTTACTTTGACGCACGAGTGATCAGGAACTTGAAGCCTAGCTGTGTTGATATAAAAAAATGAGTACCTTGCAGGACATTGGGTTGGACATGTCAATGTCAGGTCCAAGAGAGAGGAAATCCTACTGCGCACGTTTCAATGGCCAGGCAGGAGGTGAGTACGCGGCTCTCCTTTCATTCTCTTTAACCCATGCAGATCACAAACCCTTTTTTTTTTTTTTTTTTTTTTTCTTTTTTTTTTTTTTTGCTGTTGGAGCATGAGAGAAGAAGAACGAACAAGAACAATGCCATTGTCGAGGAACGTTCGGCCGAACTTGAATCATTCAACTGTTGCTGCGCATCCCCTCCCCCCTGCCAATGGATGGACCATGATCCGCGGTATGCATGGCGTTTTTTTTTTTTACTTTTTTAGTATTGGATGAGCTGGGGGCTTTTGGTGGCTGACGATGGCAAAAAGGATAATCGGTTTTTCCAATGGATAGAGAAAGGTACACTGGAGACATGCTGCGGAAAAGTGATCCCACAAACCCCGGAATTTAAGGTTTCTCTATTCTCAGGTACGGTTGAGATTGACTACCCTCCATGGAAGAAGAGAAAAGAAAAAGGGTCTAGGCGAGTCTTTTGGCGAGCATGCATACCTTGAGACGAACATATTCAATGGCTAGTCCTTCTCCCGCAACTTCACACTCTTGCCCATGCTTTTCCCTTGGGTCTGAAGAGTTGAAGCTCATACTACCACACATTCTTCTCATTGCTTGTCTGCCAAAGAAAAGTAGATATAGAGAGGATGAAAAAGAGAAAAGAGAGAGGACACAAGGGTTGCTCTAATCGCTGGCCACAAAAAAAGTCAAATTGACATAAAGAGTCAAGTCAATCGTCATGATGCAGGAGTGGACGACTCGGACGATTCGAGTGGGTCTCTTCAGAGAGCCGGATAGATTTTATCCCGAGCCTCATATTCGGGGGGAGGGAGAACAGATGGGTCACAAAACAAAAGACGGCGTGTGTGCAAATGTTGGTTGGTAATACAACAGAGGGACCTCATTGTTGCCAAGAAAGCAGAGAAGAACAGCATGTGGCGAAAAAGTTTCACCCCTGTAGAGTTTCTTGCTCTCTCCCTATTCTCCTGCATTAGGAAGTTTGAGGCAAGAGAACATTGGAGTGGCGCTCCCGTTCTATTTGACAGAGGCTTGGAAAAAAAAAAGATGTCGTCGGACATTGGACCTGGGAGGAGAAACCCAATGCTTATTTGTCATTTGGCGTGGCAGATGTTGCTGGTTAGGTCTGCGCAGTGGGGGTCGTGCTCACCCCGCTCGCGTTCAAACAATGACCCCAAAAAATTATAAAAGCTGGCCAAACTCCTCCTCTCCCGGCTCTTCACTTCAAAGACAACCATCCAGAAAAGCAAAAAGAAAAGAAGCAAGACTTTTTTTTTCAGTCCTCTTCCTTTTAACCTCTACCTCTTCCTCACCTTTACTCCCACCTCCACTCCCACTCCACTCTACTCCACTCCATATCACACACCTCTTCACTCACTCCTATACCCTTCTCTCGACTCCTTTCCACTCTATCCACCAAGAAAAAAAGAGGGGGAAAAGCACAGGCCAGCTCTTATTTCGCTCAAACTTCCCTATCCATCACTCCAAGACCTTTTCCAATGTCTCAACCTCATCCAGACAACGAGGATACGGTTGTCAGAATGCCCGACTTCCAAAAAGAGACCGCTGAAAATACCACTCCATACACGGAGGAGTCTGTACCTTCAGTAAAACAACTGTCGCGCCTTGAAAGCATCCGCGAGTCCATGAAGCCTGCACTCCTTTACGTCGTCTCCACTGCGCAGTTCCTCGATATCGGTATGTATCCTTTGTCATCCATGTAGATCGGTGAATCTCCCACGCTTTGCAGACTTGATCCAACTAACACGCCCCGTTTTTTCCTTCTCTTTTTTGACTCGTTTCTAGTGAATGGTGCTTCCGTTGCTGTGGCATTGCTTCCTATTGCAAAAGATCTCAATTTCTCCCCATCCGAAGCCATCTGGATTATCAACGCCTATACGATTGCCTTTGCCGGTCTTCTCTTGATCTCAGGTCGCCTTGGTGATCTCTTTGGTCACCGACGCGTCTTCCTCTTTGGCCTCTTCTGGTTCGCTCTTTGGTCCCTAGTCGTCTCCTTCTCCAATTCACCTATCATGTTCGTCATGGCCAGAGTCCTCCAAGGTATGGGTGCTGCCAACACAGTGCCTTCTGCAATGGCCTTGATTGCCACCAACTATCCTCCCGGTCCTGCACGCAGCAAAGCCTTTGGAGTCTTTGGAGCCTTTGGAGGCATGGGTGCAGTCACTGGAATCTTGCTTGCCGGTGGTTTGATTTCAAGCATCGGATGGGAGTGGATCTTTAGAGTCTCTGCCATTGCTGCTTTCCTTCTTTGGCCTCTTGGTTTCCTTGCCATTCCAGTGATGCCTCCCAAGGCCGAAAAGCCCAAGATCGATTTCATTGGAGCTACCATGGCGACACTTGGAGTCACTGGAGTTGTCTTTTATATCTCTTCGGGTATCGATTACGGTTGGGCCAGCGCCAAAACTCTTCCCGTGTTCCTTATTAGCATTGCTCTCCTGGTTGCATTTGTCTTTGTCGAGTCCAAGGTTACGGCCCCAATCATGCCTCTCCGCGTCTGGAAGTACCGCACTTTCTCAGCCTCGGTTATTTTGGCCTTTGTCCAGATGGCAATGATGCAAGGAGTCATCTTTTACTCCAACATGGTCTTCCAGGAGGTTTATGGTTGGAGCTCGATTCAGACTGCCGTCGGATTCCTCATTCACTCGTTGCTTGCCGTGGTAGTCTTCACAGCCATGGGACGGATCATGCCCCGTCTCAGACTCAAGCCCTTGATTCTCATTGGCCTTGTTCTCAGATGCGGTACAGCTATCATGTTTTCATTTGTTAACGAAAATACGCCATACATGCGCCTTCCTTTCCCAGCCTTTGTCCTCCACGTTTTTGGCATTGGCTTCACGATGTTGCCACTCCAGGTGACAGCTGTCCGCGATGCCGAGAACAAGGATCAAGGATTGGTCGGTGCCATCTACAACACTGGTCTCCAGCTTGGTGCACCCTTTGGTCTTGCTGTCCTGAATGTCATCTCCATCTCTGCCAACGGCAACCAGCCATCAACTGGACATGGTAACCCTGCATTGAT
Source organism: Mortierella sp. BCC40632 (assembly GCA_011634665.1). Classification (NCBI taxonomy): domain Eukaryota; kingdom Fungi; phylum Mortierellomycota; class Mortierellomycetes; order Mortierellales; family Mortierellaceae; genus Mortierella; species Mortierella sp. BCC40632. Next base: position 491,645 of record WAEK01000023.1, read on the forward strand.
GAAGGGCTACCGAAATGCATTCTATGGTATCATTGCCTTTGGCGTGTTTGCCTTCATCTTGACCTTGATCCTCCTGCCTTGGGACAAGCCTGCAGTTCCTGCTGCCAAGAAGCCCGAGAACGAGGACCTTGAGGTTGCCGAGTCATCTGCTCAGGAGGAGCGTATTGTCACGGTCGCTGCACCTGAGGCCGGGGAAGCTTCTGGTACTACACCTGAGAGCGATGTCAGCACAATCTCGAGCAAGCATGGATATTTGTCCGAGAAGAAACAGCAAGCTTAATCAATTTCATTCTCTCTTCAAGTCATGTCCAACCCTACCAAGTCTTCCTTTTTCATTTCTTCCTCAATCTACATAGCACTAGGCATTTTCATGTACCAATCTATACCTGTATAATAATAAAAAAAAAACTCCCATTAACAAATGCAATACCAGCGAGATGTCAATTTTTTTTTCTTTGAAAGTGATCCCCCCCCCCCTAACCTTCCCGCTTACCACCTTTTCCAGTCTGAAATAAAGCACGGGCCTTTTAGCTCGGGAAAAGCTTTTTCTTTTCAATGTTGGTTGATGAGCGGGATCCTCTGAATAGCTACCCACCCTCGAGCTCCTCTTCCTCCTCCCCCTATTGAGTCTAGCGCGTGTATCGTAGGAGTGAAAGAGAGAGAATTTTAACAAATGAATACCTGTACAGAATTTTTTTTTTCTCTTTGAATGCTTCACGATGACCCAAGTCGCCAATAACAAGTGTCTCAAATGCAGAGAGACGCGTCTGCTCCCGTGTCTTCCTCGATGAAATAGGGCCACCTGACATGACCCTGCGCAGCCTAAAAAAGAAGAAAAAAAAACCCCCCCGTGTTGTTCAGAACAGAAAAAAAAATACTTCTCATTGGACACAGACGCGGCAAGGAATGTAGATCAATGAAAGCGCTCTCTCGCTTTCTCGCTTTCTCTTTAGTCTGTATGCTCTGTCAATTAACGTACCTGTCACGGCGCCTTGATGTTGATAGAGGATGTTCTAAATAGGTCCGTCTCACTCATCAAACACCCTCCCACACTTCACAAATGGTGATGAGATAGTTTTTCCTTCCCTAGTCCTCTTTTAGGCCGACTGTGAGCGAAAAACACGGCAAAGCTTTTTTCTCCGCATTGCATACCTGTCTCCATTCAGCTCATGGAAAAAGTCGATTCTTCATTACCGTGAAAAAAAAAAAGGGTCTACGCTCCCAGGACTTGGTCAGACTTTTTTTTTTAAATAGGATTAGAGTCCTGAGCATTTGAGTGTGGCCACTATCCATCTCATTGATTGCATGGAAAGGTTGATCCCGACTCTTTCTTATTTCTGGAGAGTCTATCGCTTGGACTGGATCACATTTCCACCAGGCAAGAAAGAAGACAAGAGAAGGGCGGGGGGTTGGCAGTCGAACTAAAAAAAGGAACGCGAGAAGAGTCTGAAGAATTAGCTTTTTTTTCCCCCTCCCTCCCTCTCCCTCTCCTCTCCTTCTCCTCTCTCTTGGTGGCTTTCCTCTCGCTATCTCTCTCTCTCACTCTGTCTGTCTTTCTGTCTCTGTCCTCTTTCCCGCATTCACTCGCGAACGGACAGGTCTATGCCGCCATTGCATCCAATCCCAGAGCAACTACTTGTCTCCAGACCTCACACTATGCTCCGCTCTCCTCTCTCTCTCTCTCTCTCTCTCTCTCTCTTTTTATATTCTCTCTCTGGCAAAAGGGATACCTTAAACAGATAGACAGACACAGATGGACATACAACGGTCTCTCCCAAACTTCGACGCGACCAAAGATCCTCAAACCCCAAAAAAATCATCCCCACAACCTTTGGTCCACAATACAAGCAGGATCACACCAACGCCAATCATTTTCATCACGACTCTGGTTCAAACAACTTGCTATCGATATCATCATCAAACGACCAAGATGCCGCCATTCCCGAGGTGTTACCACCCCCAAACGACAATCACATAACGCTATCTCTGCAGAATAAAAACGCCAACCTGTCGACTTCACCTCTCACTCAACCTCCATTTCAGCTGAGGACAGCCTCAATATTGTTCGCCAGTGCCTGAGTCCAGCCAATATCCAGTCCAACATCAACAAGCCCATGGCTGCCTCTGTCTCTAGACGACCTCTTCAAGATGTAGACCTACCCGGTCCACCCAATATGCCAGAAATAGACGACAATCACAGCATTAACAATAGAAGCTTTACCATAATCGACGATGATGACGATGAGGACAACAATTCCAACAAAGAAAACGCTCCTTCATCATCCAAGGGTATGGTCCCTCATTGGGTTGCTTCCAGGCAGCTTGCTCATCCAAGATCCCCTGCCACAGTATGAGACTCAGTCGTCTACTTACCCTTTGAGTGATAACGACCAATCGGCACAGTTGCCCTCAGGACCCTTCAATGAACTTGGCGCCTATACACCTGTCAATGATATCTCCAACCTCGTCTGATATCCAGCCCAACATCGACATGCCCGGTGGTGGCTTCTTTCGTCGACACCTGTTACTCCTAATATCCGCATTGAAAACGTCGAGATGATCACTACAGCCATGGCTCACGCTGTACGTAACTGCAGCCCGATTTTTAACATCAATCATCAAACTGACTGCAGTATCAATGCCGACCCCACAATCTGCCCAGACTATCAAGACTGACCAACAACCTAACCAGACTATCGGTGATCTCCTCCAACAAGCTCCTGTAGTACTGTAGTGTAGTAAATGCACTTGGAAGATCTTTCAGCCTTTCGAGCCCTATTCGGGGGAGGGGGGTATATATAAAAGGCACCCCTCTACAGCATTTTTATAAAGTCAATCCTCTTTTCCTCTTTCTTGATCCGTTAGTTTGAATAATTAGCTTCCAGAGCAGGTCCGCCTATTAGTTCGCCCCGCAGGCGAGACCCTATAGCTAGATATTGACAAGTAAACACGCCTTTGTCTTTGCAGGGCGGGAGACGCCCTTTTTTACCGGACTTTTTTTTTTTTTTTTTTTTTTTTTTTTTTTTTGTCCTGACTTGTCCCTCGTGTGATGTGAATGAGCTTAGCTCGAGGAGACGCCTCGATAGGGGTGATCATGGTAATGGAAGAGGGTGGCAAAGGGAAAGTAGGAAGCTAGATCTAACGTAAGTACTATGAGGTGCACGTGTCCAAGGTACTGTTCCTTTGATATGAACCTCCCGCCATAGATTCCAAGTCGAACACCTCGCACCCACCCTTTTTTGCCAGACTTTTTTTTTTTTTGTCCTGACTTGTCCCTCACATCTTTTTTATCTTACCTATTAGGACAAGAATGGATTGTAGCTGTGGGATGTTTTTTCGATTGCAAGTTTAGCATGTACTTTTTCGGGACCATCGTGAGTAATGGATTTTTTTTATTTTCGTTTGCTACTGCAGAATAACCATCATAAAAGTCATAATGCACAAAAAGGGGAGCATAGCAGTGGATGACGCTTCGTTACATGTGTTGTCACAGCTAATGACAGGAGGTGGTGGTAAATGTCCAGCCTCATCGGTCTTGGGGTCCTCAGGATCAGGCGGCGGAGCTTTATTAGTATTATCAGCAACTTATCCGAGATCTAAACCTCTGCTAACGGCGGCGCCACTACCATAAAAAAAAAAAAAAACCGTTTTGTGTTTAGATCAAGTTCTGTCAAATTTGAGCTCCAGAATCTAACATTTATATCACCAGAACTGTAGGACGTATCAGGGCCACTTGGATAGCCACCACAAGGAAAATTTTTCCCATTGTACCCTATCCAAGCATGAACATCGTTACCTGGACTACTAGACCAAGGACCAGCCTGTACAGGAGGATTTGAGATAGCCGTATGTGCAGAAGAGGAAGTGGGGACATTGCAAGCAATGGGTCGTATAAGAAAAGAAAAGATCATAGGATATGTTTTTGTAAGAATCATAGTCTATGTCATTTGTTACATAGTCCAACATCGAATCGGTCTCTACAACATCTGTCAAGTAATCAAGCATCTACACTTTGACATTGTGCCATTTGTTACAGTCTTACACCGAGCCAACCAGCTCTATACACCGTATACAGATGGAACTCTACACTTTACACCACCTCAATAGCTCTCTATCGCTCCTATAAATTGAATGTACTGCCGTACAGGCAACTTTTTTTTTTTTTTTTTTTTTTTTTTTATAACAACCAGTTTTTTATAGCCGACAATTTCATAAATAGTAGAAAACAGACAGACAGACAGACAGACAGACAGACAGACAGACAGACAGACAGACAGACAGACAGACAGACGGCGTGCTGCTGCGCGAAGCTTGACGGGGTTAGTCTCTACGTAGGCCAGGCGGGAAGCTTTATCTCTTTTTTCTCTCACTCTTTCTCTCTTTCTCTCTCTCTCTCTTCTCTCGCTCCCAGCAGTCCCTTTGCCGCTCGGCCGAGTCCTCCGCTTGATTGCGGAGCCTTGATCGCTCTTTCTCTCTTCTCTTTCTCTTTCGCTCTCTCCATCCTGCCTCATTGCCCATCGTTGCATTCTGCGGGTCCTCGCTGCTCTCCTCCCCCCCCTCCTCTCCTCCCTCCCTCCTCCCCCCCTTTCCTCCAATGGCCAAGAAGAAGGTTGCCGCGCGCAAGACCCGGCTTGTAAACGGTGCGTCTGTCCAACACCACCACCGTCCTTATCCTCAGCCAGCCTCGCCCGGTTCGGACCCAGCCTCCAAAGCCGTTTCCCGTGCACCTTCTGTCGCCGCCTCTTCGCCCTCTCCTCAGCCTGTCCTCGCCAATTCTCCAGCGACCACGTCGTCCTCTGCTGCCTCGTCGCCTTCGCTCCTTCAGGGCCGTAAAAAGTCGCTCCCACGCAGGTCACCGTCGCAGAACGACTCGACCAGGGGCATTGTCTTTTCGTTCCGTTTCCAGAATGACCCAGCCATTTCCATGTCGGTCGACATTCTGAGTTATGATCAGTATGGCATTGACCCGAGGTGTGCTCCTAGTCCAGGGTCCATGAGCGCTCTCTCGACCACCACAGGAAGAGAGAGACGACTAGGTGCTGCTGTTGCTGCTGTTGATGCTACTACTGGCTCTTCCCACAAACCGTTGGCGGGGTCTCATGCCAATTCTATCCTGGCACCTGGTCCTCTGGCCCTTTCCTCGTCATATCAGCAAGCACAGCACCAGCCAAACCAGCAGCCAGGGATGGCCCGGAGGCATTGGTCTTGTGATCTCAGTTCATACAGAAACAACAATGTAGTCGATCTCAACCGGAATCTGCTCATTCTCCATTTACGCAAACCAACTCTTCGTCGTGCCTGTTCAACTCCAGCGTTTGCTTCTGCGACGACAACGACAACAGGAGCGACAGTAGTGACGGCAGCGACGACAGCGACGACAGCGACGACAGTGATAGCAGCAACGGCGAGAACAGAGGCATTAGGGGAAACAGTAGCACCGACCTCTCCCAGGATAGCGCGGCTGATAGCATCCCCTACCTCTGAGACCCCGCCACCTCTACCCGCGACACACCACCACACTCCTTTTCCCACAGCAGCCCTGAGGACAGACGTGGACGAAGACACGAGTGGGGGCACAGGGTCAAAGAAAAGAGAACGAGCCGAATCATGGCGGTCCTCTACACCTCTACACCCATCATCGATAGCCCTATCAGCCTTGTCCCCATCATCGTCTCCCGTCTCTGTGCCGACCACACCAGCACTTTCTACCTCTCAGTCGTCTTTGTCGTCGTCTTCATCCTCCTCGATTCCCTCTAGTGTCCCTGGCTCACCAGGATCACTGTCGTCATTCACTCATTCGATATTGACAAGTGCAGGAGCAGCAGCCACCGTACCGAGCATTGTGGGGATAAATGGAAGAGCATCCGAGGCCCTGGTGCAACATAACAAGAGCAAGGAAGAGCAGCAGCAACAACAACAACAACAACAACAACAGTCGCAGGGGCCATTGCCCATGTTTTTGGACCAATTGAACACTGGTCAATCGACAAGGATCCTGAACGTTCGAGGGTTAGGTGGAGCAGCCCGAGGCCGAAGGATGCAGGTCATTCTTGTTTCATAAAGTCGGATAAAAACAGTTGATTTTATATAAATATTTTTATAAAAAAAATTGGTCCTACGTCCACGGTTGTTGGCCCTTTTTGAACGTCTCTCCACCAAAGTTGAACGATGATTCGTCTCTTTCTTTCTTTCTCTCTTTCTCCTTCCAAATTTTATGAATTGCCTGCAGGCATTGTTTCTTTTCTTTTTGGGACTAAAGGACTTTAGGCTCCTCTGAAGACTAGAGAGAGAGAGAGAGAGAGAGAGAGAGAGAGCCTGGTCCTCATTCAACTCTTGTCTGAGGAAGGCTTACGATGAAAAAAATTGATCCGCAAGATAGGAATAGCATTTGAATATCTTGGTAACGGTATAACTTGACTTGTTCACTCCTTGAGCTCCTATGAACATCCTACTCTTTCTCTCTCCGGCGGTGGTGACTGAGAATTCATTTCTTTCTAATGCGACGGAGGCGTGGCTAGACCCAAATACGCATCCTGAAAGGGTGTCTCGCGTTTCGCTGTGTCGGCAAACTCTAGTTGCTCAAACAATCGTTCCGTCAACAAATCCAATCGGTTCCAGAGACCAACACTATTCTCGAAACTCAAGAGATCGCCCATTGTTCGAAGAATGGACATAGTTCCTATTTCTGTCACTAGACAGAGATTTCCAATCCGCTGAAGAATCAATACGCGACAGGATTTGCCAATGACCTGGAAAAGTGGAATGTAGACTCCCTCAGCCTCAGTTGATAGACTATGTAGCTCGTCCAGGATTCGTTTACCCCAAATACAGAGGTGAAAAAGTGCTTTCGTATCCTCTTCAGGATCAGCAGTCAACGAGACATTGCCAAAGCCAAACTCACTGCCAAACTCGATAGATGATTGAGATGTAGCTCTCCAGATAAAGTCTGGAGGTTGTTCAGTAATCGGAGCGGTTGCAGTCCTATCATAAGAGAGAAGAAAAGGCAATGTCGGCGGAGAAAATAAATAATGGAGAAGAGGCATGCTAAACCCGTGTAAGAACTCGGAGTGGCACCGCCTCAAAAGAACATCACATACCGTGATAGACGAGTCTGGTTTGTAAGGGAGAGGATACAATTAAGCTGAGGTATGACAAAGCTCGAGATATAGTCCTCTTTAGAACACAGTTGCTCTTCGTCTGGGAGGCCAAACAAAGCGTGTAGGAAGAGACGGTAGAATGAAATTGGTTCTGATGGAGTCATCTCATCCAGCATAGCGCTTCGAGCTCGGCCTTTCTTCCTAGATTCACGGAGCTCGAACATATATGCCTAGAAAGAAAAAAAGAAAAAAAAAAAAAAAAAGAAAAAAGACAATGAGAAAGAAATAATTAGGGTACAACATCTATAGTCTTTTAGTATAATAGGAGTTCCAGGCGAGGAAGAATGAGATAGTATTGAATGACACAAAGAGTAGTTCTTTTACATCTTTTGAATGTCGAAAAGCCTTCAGCGACTTTGTGTAGGATTCTCGATTAGGACAAGGGATCATTTTCAGAAACTCCTCTTGGATTGTGGTAAATTCTTTACCAAACACTGAACTCTGAAGGGCCGTGGGTTTATCTCCCAGAAACAGAATGCCATTCAAAGCTCTAAGGAACAGATGGAGAGCGGGATAAATGAACATGTCGCCGAAACCACGAAACAAAGAAAGACTAAAGCTCGACTTACAAAAAGTCAGGGAAGGACTCTTTCTTGTAGAGGAGAGGGCGGCAGAGACTGAAATAGTTGGTAAACTTGGAACCAATGTTGAGAGATTCTAGTTGTGCCTGAAAGTCGAAAGCGAAAACAAAGTCTCTCGCTTGACCAGGGGATGTGACCTTTACTGATTGAGGTGTGCTGTTGCTGTCTACATCGTTCTGGCTTCTTTCAGACATCTGCAGCAACTGCTCCAATTTGTTCAATGCAACGACAGCCTGTCGCACTTGAAGTATCAGTTTAGCTTCTTCGATCTGTTGCTTGCCCTCCTTGGTCTCCATTAAGCCTAAGATATGGTAAGCTTTGGAGCTGAAGGGAGATAGGCCGGAAGAAGCAATCAACCTGATACTGGAAGTAAAGTCGGACCAAAACCTGGATGCAGGGTCGTTTGCAAAGGTGAGAGGGAGCCATTCGTCTGGAGGCTTCGTTTTGAAAAAGTTGTCGATAGGGAGCGTATCCATGTTCAACTCTTGAGAATAGTTGGAATCTACGATTCTGATTCCCCTTGATGCTCTGATTCTATGGGAAAGACAGATTCTAATCTGTTGAAAAGGAGAACCATGTACCCAACATTTGCATTTGCGTTTTTTTTTTTTATGTGGGTCGACTTCGCCCTCGCCATCATCCCTGCGTCGTCATCCCTTCGCCCTTCGCCCTTCGCCTCTCCCCCAAAAAATCATTGTTCTAGCAGCAACAGCAGCAACATTAACTGAAATGACGCCGAAAAGAAACACCGGATCAAGGATGAATCTTTCTCTCCTCATCCCTCGCAGCGGGGTGATCAAAATGGGAATGCAAAAGATGCAAAAGCCAGAGAACAAAGGGAGAACGAGCCTGTCGATGCTATTGGTCACTGCAAACCCCTTGTCTTTACACGTCCTCCTATGCTTTCCTAGAAGAATGATGGTAGGAACATCATGTGGGGGCTCTTTTCTTTTCTTTTTCTAAAGAGCTACTTGGTGCTGTTCATCCTGTCAGTATTTTTTTTTCTTCTTCCATGACAAACATTGTGTTTCTCCCATATATGTTGAACGCGCGCGTTGTTAATGGGGAAGTAGCCAACAGTATTTGGATGCCGTGTCTCTGGTATCAAGTGCAAATAACTTAGGATGGCATACGGGCTGAGGACACTGAGCTCCGAAAAAGCACCTGTTCGCTAGGTCTCGCCATTCTTAAACAAAGGTGAGCTTTGTCTCCTTGCACATCAATGAAATATGGTGGCAATCGACCCACATGGTACACCTCAGCCTTTTGGTGTCCAGCAGGAAAAGAGTAGTCTTGAAAGCGGGAGTGGTGGCTATATCTGGTAGTGAAAAAAAAAAAAAAAGACAGGTGAGATGTGGATCCAGAATGAAAATCCCAACCAGACTGGGTCACTGCAGCGGGTTTCGACAAAAGATTCAACCCCCCAGGGTCTACAGTGCTCCCTTGCGAGTTGAGGCAAATCACCTCAACTCGCAAGGGAATGAGATGAGCCCCTTTCAATTCAGTCAGTAATCAAAGCCACGAAATTTTTTAGTGCACCTCCCTCCTGCCGAGAGCAATTCTCACGCTCCCTTTTCACCACTTCACTCTTGTCAGTTGCAACATGTCCACCGAAAAAAATACTTCGAAGAAAAGCAGCCATCTTACTCTCCAAGAGAAGCTTAGTATAATAGAGAAGTTTGATGCCTTAAAGAAAACCAACACCTTCAGTTCCCATACATCCATTTTCAAACAACTTGGCATTGACCCAGAGACTGGGCGGAGAATTGTCGCGAACCGAGTCGAGTTGACAAGGAGTACAGCGAACCTACAGACCTCAGTTTTGGGGAAGGTCACTCGGTTAACAAAGCGACCCGTAGCAGCTATTGAGTCCGTAATTGTTCGCTGGATTGAGCAATGCTATGTCCAAGGTACTTTGACTCCTTTTCAATTGATACTCAGCAGGCAGTCAGCACCATAACACATTCTTGTTTTAACGCATCCCTCTTCTCACCAAGGCGTAGCCATTACTGATGTCCGCATTCAAGGAACGGCCATTGTCCTCTTTCACGAAATGAAGGAGCTCTATTCCCATAACCTCCCCAACGAGTTCGCTTTCACAAATGGGTGGCTAGACAACTTCAAAAGAATTGCAGGCCTGAAGCAACGTATTGGACATGGAGAGAGTGGTGATGTCGATCTTGATAAGATTCAAGGCGCTCTCGACTCGATACGACAGTGCCTCACACCATTCTCTGTGGATGAAATATACAACTGCGATGAGACAGGATTGTACCTTAGAGCGATATCCAACAAGACGATATTCACCGGAAAGACAAAAGGTCGAAAAGTCATTAGGTCTGCTCGAGTTACCATTCTGTTCTGTTGCAATGCGTCAGGAACAGACAAGCGAAGACCCCTCGTGCTGAGTATGTCCATCACTTGAGCAATATCCTTCCACTGCCCTTGCCTCATCTCGCCTCTCTCATCTCTCATCTCTCTCACCCCTCTCTTTTTTTAAGGCAAATCCCGGCCTCGGTCACTCAAGAAGAACACCCTTGACATGATTGACAGCAATTTTGGGGGTACGGGATACATGTATGCCACCCTCTTCCACGACTGGCTGAAACAGTTTGACGAGGACATGAGAAGTCAGAGCCGAAAGATTGCCCTACTCATTGACAATGCAGGATGTCACAAGGGATGCGAGGACATTGGCCTCACCAATATCACAATCATTAGACTGCCGCCAAATTCAACTTCCTTGACGCAACCTTTGGATGCTGGAGTAATTCGGTCCTTCAAGGTCCACTACACTGAACAGATGCTCGAGATAACCGAACGGAGCTGGAAGAGACAGAGTAGATCGAAGAAGGCAACAGCCCCACTAGGACTCCTTTGGGAATGTATCAGCGCTGCGTGGTGCGTAGTTAGACCCGAAAGCATCCGGCATTGCTTTGCCCATGTTCCCTCTATTCCCGCTCATCTTAAGGAAGAATTGAAAAGAAGTGGCACCGAGTCTGCTCTTGACTACATTGACCTGATTCAACATGATCTCAAAGAAAAGTACTCAAGCATAGACATGACGAAGCAAAAAAACCACGCAGTCCTAAACTGCCTCAAAATGACAGCATCAAGTGGACCTTCGGAGCTTCTTATAGAGTGTATGCATGCTGTTTTGTCTTCACCTGAATTCAACATAAAATTCATCAGAAGGAATGAGTCTGACCTGGAAGAGGAAGAGCAGCAAGCAACTTCAACGACCCTTCCTGACCCCGTAGAAGCCATCATATCAGATGTCCTCTCCAACCCTTCACGCCAGTCCCCACCACCAACGCTCCCTGGCGACCTGGTGGGACTCGTAGATAATATCAGCAAGTTGACTCCCACAAAAAGGAAGACAACAATTGATCATCTCCAAGGTGTGCTCTTTGGAATCCTCGAAGAAGGAGTGTCATCTTCAGTGGACCCCCCATTGGTCCGAAACCGCAGAAAAAAATAAAATTTCGTGACTTTGATTACTGACTGAATTGAAAGGGGCTCATCTCGTTCCCTTGCGAGTTGAGGTGATTTGCCTCAACTCGCAAGGGAGGACTGTAGAAGGGAAATGAAGGGCAAAGGAGGAAAAGGACGAGTGAAGGAAGACAATTGGGTTAATGAGAGACTCTTCAGGTGACTTGAATACGGCTGTAGTAACTGTAGGATCTCAATCTTCCCACCAACTCTTAATGCATCCATGCAATTTTCCAATCGTAACGCGAGGTCAAAGCTACAGGGTCCTTGAGCCAGAACCCTTCCCTCTGAGAAGACTTGGTCTGGGCTACTCCCTTTTTTTTTTTTTTTAATACGCCCTGGTTGCTTGGCTCGAGACCCTCTTTTTCACGCGAGACGGGGCCAGGGCTGTTTGGCCAGGGACCAGGGACGGTGGCCGTTTGCTATTGGTCATCTCCACAACTCCTTAAGAACCATTTTTTGCGGCTGAATTGGAGGATCTCAATCTTATCCTGTGAATGGGTCCGTGTGCTGTCCAGCTCCACAATCTCCGTTTCACAATGGGTAAATGGGAGGAGGGGTAACGAAGGCAAAGTCGTATCTGAACAAAAGGCCCTGTCTGAGGTGAGGATGAACAAATTAAATCAAAATGCAATCAAATTTTTTCATTGTTGAACTGACTCTTAACTCTCCTTTGGTTCCAATTGCCTTGGCACTCAAGCGCTGTTACTGAGAAAACTGCCTACGAGACAAAGGGAGGGCCCCAGCTCAGATTCTAGTCCGATGATAAAGGGAGGGGAGGAGGAAGGAAAAGTATTCCTTCGGTTAGATATTCATAGACCGATTTCATTTTCACTTGTTTTTTGTTTTCACCCGTGGTCCAAAACCACCCCTGCACGCGAAGGGAGAGGAGGAAAGGTCATTCATCTTCAATATCAAACTACTCCATTTCTTTTGAATACCCCCCTCCCCTCCATCTCCTCCCCGTGAAATCGCCGTTGCAATAGTGCGTCCAAGGAGAAAAAAAAAAAGAGAAGCGATACCTGGAGAGTGACCAGGGTACATTCAAAGCACCCAATTTGCTCCGCAAATTTGAAAAAATCCTTGAATAGCAAAGTGAATTGTCGTTGAAACTGTCGAGTCCTGCATTTCTATTTCGTGTTGGTTTAGTTGACTTGTCTCTCCATTTCTTTTCTTTACTTTATGTTCTGTTCTTAGGGCCGAGTACCTTTTGTCTCCATTGGAAGTGAAGCGTTGCTCTACTTTGTTTTTGTTGTTTTGCGACGGGTAAAGTGATGTATCGGGTCCAAATTCCAGTGGAATAATCAAGAATGAGTAGGGGGCCCGACTCGGACGTTTTGTCAGCTATGGACGTTGCTTGTAGCAAGCAACGAATCGGGGGAGTGTGGATGAAGAGAGTGGAGGGGAATGAGAGAGAGAAAGGGGAGCAATTCTACAACAGCGATGGCTCACCATCGATTGGGTACAAGTCGGTCAACGTGGTATATACCACCTCCTGCAAGGGGTGAGCTTTCTAGGACTTGTGCTCTCTGCCCACGGGGCACATTAAGGTAGGTGTCTTGGATCAGAGATAATCTTTTAGGGTGCTGGGAGAGAGAGGAAGAGAAAGAGTTACAGTATAGGATAGAATCACGAATATGAATAGCATCTGCATGCTGCAGCTACTTTGGAGAGGAAAAGGGGGAAAGGAGGGGGAGGGGGGCCTTTGGGGTTAGGTTAAGCATCATGACGGAATCCCATTAACTACCATACGACCCCTTTGCTTCCATTTTTGTCACCAGCCCTCGTTTACATGGCTGCTACTCCAATTCACTTTAAAGGAGGAATTAATTCGACACTGTGTGTCATGCTCTCACTATTCCCAGAGCCCCCTTGTTAAAAGTGGTAATGAAAGAATAGGTGCTGTAGGTACATACCCTGGGACTTGTAACGTGCTCTCTTTTTTTTTTTTCGGTTCCCTCTTCCCGTCCTCTCCTCTTTTCCATGAACTACCCTTTCCCCTTGGCTCCATCTCACCGGCATGAGTGGAAACCACAGTTTCGATTCCCCTCCCCCTTTTTTTTATCTTTGATTAATCTGGGTTCTATAGCTCAGAATTTAACATTCTTTTCTATGGGATATAAAAGGTACCCTTGGGGCTCTTTATGTCTGATACACTACAGCGGGAAGGAAACTATATACAATGGATGAAAATGGGTTTTTGTTGCTCGTGCTTGTTGTTTTGCACTTGCCACAATATGAAGAACCGTATTCGTTTAAAGAGAGGAAGAGGGAGGATAGGAGAGACGTACAGGACTAAGGAGGAACAAGTATCAATTAGCCTCCTCGACAAATTGTAGACTTCGAGGGAGACGTGCTGCATTAAGAGAATTATGAGACACGGAGGGTACTCCAGAATCCGTTGCAGTGGTGCCCGCCAACGGTACTGACAATGCTGCGGACTCTTCGGTTGAAGTGTCTTTGTTAGCAGCAGCGGCAGCAGCAGCGGCAGCAGCAGCAGCCTGTCTTGCCCTCTTGGCTTTGGTCTTGGGATTGGTCGTTTGGGCTTGCTGTTGCAATAATAATGCCTGGGCTTGGGCCTCCATCTCTGTTTGCTCCAAAGTCTTGACGAACGAAGGAGGCATGGGCTCGACCTGTCTCCACCCAGGACCCCAAATCGATTCCGACAAGGAGAGTGAAAATGAAAAACAACCCTCTCCACCCTCTCCATCCTCTACTCTAGAGTCATCCACCCAGGGCTGATCCCAAGTTGGGAACTGGGCTCGTTGCCAGGAGAGGATTTTTTGGTCGGCAAGTGGTTCCGTCCAGGGACGGTCCGAGATGGTTCGTGCTCTCGTTGTTGTTTTCTCATCATCGTCGCTTTCAACACCACTATTGCTATGGCTGCTATGGCTGCTCCAAGTGTCCTCGGACGACCAAGAACGGGAGAATGAAGATATTGAGGTAATAGAGGATCGAGTCGAGAGTGTTGGACGACGAGGAGCAGGAGTGGGAATTGAAGAGACCAGGATCGGGGAGAGTGTGGGGGGCGGTAAGCTCTTGTACATTCTCGCCGGAAGGCCTGTCTGGTTCTCTTGCCCTTGTGAATCCATGTACGATAGCGAAGACTGGGTCCTTATTACTGCACAGGTAGGATCTGTCAGGGATCTTTGGCTCGGGACTCTAGGCCTTGATGAATGGGAGCCGAGCTGATGCCGGTCAAGGGAGGGCTGTTGAGGTAGACTCCAGCTTTGGCCTTGCCCGCAAGAGCTGCTGCGAGAGCGCATCCGCGCCGTAGCCATTGGACTAGGAGATGGGATGGTATGTGCATGAGGAGGATTATAGAGTCGTTGGGTGGGGTGTCGATCCGAATACGAGGTCGAGTTTGAGTCCCAGGAATGAAAGCCTCTTGCCTGGCATTGACCAGAGTAGCCGTTATTAGGAAGAGGCTGAAGTAGCGAGAGTGGAGCTTGGGAGGGACCAAACGCATTTGTGTCCAAGAAGCATGGTTGAAGAGCAGCGTAGGTGTGGGCAGTGTATGGGCAATGCTCCATTGTGTGGTGACAACTGATTGATACAACGAAAAGTGTAAGAGCAGGAGGGGGAGGGGGAAAGGTGGGGGAGAAAGAGGGTTAGGGAGAAAGAGAGAAAGAAGAGGGTACACGGCGGGCATTGGGTGCGCCCAGCTTATATACTCCGAGAGCGGTCTGCGTTTGACAGGCGGCCGATGGGCGCGATGTCGCCATGGAAATGCTTGTCAGTCAGGGCAACCGAGTACCTTGGAGGTGACAGATTGCGGTCCCGAGTCAACAATTCCTTTTTTTTTTGACAACCTTTTGACAAGGCGTATGCACGTTCAGGGTTGGGCCGCATGTTGGTCCTACTCCCCCCTCGCAATTGCTCCGACCAAGCACCAATCGTCTCACCCATCTCTTCCTGACAGCTGTCAATCTCAATTCAGCGCCTGCGGTCCTTCTTTCTTGTGCCATGCGGGCCTTGATCCACTAGTCCAGATCGGGTTCAATGAGCTGTCATAACTGACAGCCAACGCCGTTGCCCAATAA
Source organism: Mortierella sp. BCC40632 (assembly GCA_011634665.1). Lineage (NCBI taxonomy): Eukaryota > Fungi > Mortierellomycota > Mortierellomycetes > Mortierellales > Mortierellaceae > Mortierella > Mortierella sp. BCC40632. Next base: position 506,918 of record WAEK01000023.1, read on the forward strand.
ACGAGCAGAAAAGCCGAGGCTCATATGCACTTCATTTCTTTGAGTGAGCCGGGGCCAGTCATTGTTTGACAGGTTGACATGTCTGACAGGTTTGGCAGGTTAGATGAGCGTGAGCAGAACGATAGAAGACACTTTCCTGGGGTATCCGAGAAAACGGCATGGTTTGATGATTGAGTGAATCGCTCTAGTCGATGAAAGATTGGCGTTCGGACACTGTTTGGTCACGTCTCTGTTACGTGTTACGCGTGGCAATGTTGATGTGCTCTTGGAAAGTCCATTCTACAGATTCTGGAGAGTCAGGGCCTAACGTCGTGTTTTCTATACGTACACAAGCAACTGTCCTCATCTCCACTGTTTGGTACACTGTCACCACATCTCAGCTGTGAGCTGGGCAAAGGTCTGGACTTACGAGTCTAGTACCGCTGAATTAGTACCCGCGTCAGAGCCTCTCACGCTTTCTCATTTTCTCTCACTCTCTCCCATTCTCTTTCAGACACTCTTCTTCACCTCTCGTCCTTCCTCTCTTCTCTCTTTCTTGGTCGGCCGGTTTTTTTCCGATGATATGGGATAGAGTTCTTTCCGGAGCACTAACCATGTGCCATTCATTGTTTGCAATGGCTAGTTTTATCTATTGGTTTTAGAGAGAAGAACGGGAGAAGCATGCGACACCAAGGATTCAGACACGATCGATAAGTGAACGAAACCAGGGGGCAATTGAGATAGGCGATGGTCGGACAAGTACACTAGATAACCTCATGGTTGTCTCGTTCACCTTGGGGTATAGATACATATCTAGGGTAGCTATGGGTGGGCCTAGTAGTCTAGTAGGTAGTATAACTGTTCTTTTTTTTTTTTTTTTTTTTTTTTTTTTTTTTTTTTTTTTTCTTTTCTTTTCTTATTCCCATCACGCCTACAAGGTCACCTTGGAGTAGGAGCCGGACACATCAACGCGACCACGGTTTTGTAGCTCTCGCAGACAGAGCATTGGAGGAACTCTGCTCAGGGCAATGGGATGGACAACTGTCGGATCGAATGGCCTCAGGCACACCAGGAGAGCACGCGCACATAACACAACCCACAATGCGGAGAAGGAAGAGAAGGCACTGCACCCCCCAAAGGGAAGGTGCGCAGAAGCTGGCTCTGACCAAAAAGAAGAGACGTTTCAGTCAGCCAGAGGGATCGCCCCGTTTGGGAGTTGCGGCCGTTGTCGGGCTGCAGAGCGGACATTGGCTCCAGCTCAGTCGGCCCTGTCGGCCCTGTCGGTCCAGCGCCGTACATAACATTATTTTGTGTCTGAACACGAGTGAGTCAGAGGAGGGGCGACCAGAGGAGAGGCGGATGAATGAGCGTCGTTAGGTATGCGAGACAGGGACGAATGGGAGGGGCCACTATTGTTGGGGATGTATATAAGGTAGAAAGGGAGAGAGAGAGAGAGAAAGTGCGAAAGAGAATGGAATGGCGGAGATGAACAGAGGATGCAGGTGTGTGGGATGGAGCACTTGCCCAATGCAGAGCATCCGCGGGAGAGGAAGAAGAGAGTGAGTGAGTTGAGTGAGCGAGTGAGTGAGTGAGCGAGAGAGGGAGAGAGACGGTCGGTCGTTGTGGTTGTCGTCCAGTAATACAACAAACAACTAGCAACAGCACTGAAACTGGACAGACAAGAAAGCGTGTTGTTATGCAGCAGGAACAGTAAGCAACAGCAGCGGCAGCAGCAGTAACAGCGACAACAACTGCAAGCACCACCAACAAAAGAGAATGAGCGGGGATGTCAAATGCGGAGATGGTGGGGATTGGGCGTCCAGATCAAATCGGACGACGGGAATCCGGAACCAGCAAACAGCAGCAAACAGCAGCAGCAGCAGCAGCAGCAGCAAGTAAGAGCAGAGAAACATACCCATCAGGTTGGTCGGTCGGTCGATCGAATCGAATCGGTCAGTCAGTTAGTCAGTCGGTCGGTCGGTCGAATCGAATCGATCCCAGTCTTTTTGACTCTGTTATAAACCCGGTGCATTCCTTCTTTCTGTCTCTTGTCCATCTCCTTCCCCATCCATTCTCCTTCTCTCCTTCTCTCACTCTCTCTTCCTCACTCTCTCCCACTCATCCCCACCTTTACCCCAACTCTTTTCATCTGTCGATCCACAAGCTCATCATGGGTAAAAAAAAAAAAATAAAAAAATAAAAAAATGCGCAAGAGAAAACATACGCAGCACAGGCTGCTCTCTCTCTCTCTCTCTCTCTCTCTCTCTCTCTCTTTCTGACCGCTAACACGACACAACCCTTTCTCTCTTTCTCTCCTGAATAGCCTCCATCTTTGAGAACGTTCCCACCGCTCCCGAGGACATCATCTTTGCCCTCACTGCCGCCTACAAGGCCGACACCGTTCCCGAGAAGGTCAACCTCGGTGTTGGCGCGTACCGCACTGAGGAAGGCAAGCCCTGGATCCTCCCTGTTGTCCGCAAGGTAAGAACAATAGCCATTGCATGGCCCTGGAAGCGCTCGTCTCAAGGCCATGGATAAAAAGGATTGAACCCCCCTCCTTCCTTTCCAATTCCTGGACCCATTACGCGCGCAACGAAGACATTTTGTCTCGCACCTCCTGGTGTCCTTTGAGGCCATTGACACGCTTCGTCCAATGAAGCACATAAAGACTAACACTTTCTTCTGTTCTTGATGCCATTCCATTATAGGCCGACCAGATCTTGGTGAAGGACGAGACTCTTGACCACGAGTACTTGCCCATTCTCGGTCTCGAGCCCTTCCGCAAGGCCTCGGTCAAGCTCATTCTTGGTGCTGACAGCAAGGCGATCGCCGAGGGTCGCGCTGGCTCTGCCCAGTGCATCTCGGGCACTGGAGCCGTCTACACTGGAGCCAGGTTCCTTTCTCTTCACTACCCCATCAAGGGAGCAACCTGTTACATCTCCAAGCCCACCTGGGGTAAGTGTCTCTTTCTCTTCATCTCTTTCTCTTTTTTTTTTTTAATTTTTTTTTTCTTTTTTTATTTTGCAGCCAGGGCCTGGTTGGGAGCAGCGTGGCCTTGTCCTTCATGTGCAATTGGGAAAGAAAGTTTTCTTCTTGCCGGAGGCTCTCTTTGGACATTGCTACTCGCAGGTCCAAAAGACAGCGCTTCGTACCCCGCATTTTTTTTTTTATATTTTTTTTTTTTTTTTTTTTTTTCGCCACTCCAGGGTTGGGCGATCCGTCGGCCAACCCTGAATCATAAAAGTTGTTTGTCTCCGTGTGCATGCCAACTTACTCCGATCCTGCGCTATTTTTTTTTTCTCTTTCTTTCTCTGTCTCTCTTCCCTTGCAGCCAACCACCGCGCCATCTTCGAGGGTGTCGGCATTCCCGTCAAGGAGTACCCCTACTGGGACCCCGTGAACAAAGGCCTCGACCTCCAGGGTATGCTCGCCACGATGGAAGAGGCCCCCAGCGGCTCCATCTTCTTGCTCCACCCTTGTGCTCACAACCCCACGGGAGTCGACCCCACACCTGAACAGTGGAAGCAGATTGCAGACAAGATGGAGGCCAAGGGTCACTTTACCTTCTTTGATACTGCCTACCAGGGCTTTGCTTCGGGCTCCTTGGACAAGGACGCGTTCTCGGTCCGTTACTTTGTCGAGCGTGGCTTTGAGATGTTCATTGCCCAGTCCTACTCCAAGAACTTTGGTCTGTACAGCGAGCGTGCCGGTAACTTGACGATTGTTGCCCGTACCCCCGAGATCAAGAAGAACATCGAAAGCCAGATCGCCAAGATCCAGCGTGCTGTTATCTCGAACCCTCCTGCCTATGGTGCTCGTGTCGTCAGCTTGGTCTTGAACGATGAGAAGCTTTACTCTGAATGGGAGGAGAACTTGTCGACGATGGCTAACCGTATCATTGATATGCGCAAGGCTGTGTTTGAGGAGTTGACTCGTTTGGGCACCCCTGGCACCTGGGACCATATTGTCTCTCAGATCGGTATGTTCAGCTTCACAGGACTGACGACTCCTCAGGTCAAGGTCATGAAGGAGAAGTACCATATCTACTTGACCGACAATGGTCGTATCAGCATGGCAGGATTGAACACCAACAACTACAAGTACTTTGCTGCTGCTGTTGATGATGTCGTCCCGCAACCACTAAAAGGGAAGGAAGAGAAGGAAGACGTATTTTTTTTCTTTTTGTCGAGGTATACCAGCGCACGCACCCACTCTATTTTACACACATTCGCACGCACGAACGCACGAACGCATACATGCAAAACACACAACACATCTGTACCCACCCATGACTGCCCCATTGTAGAAAGCCCTTTTTCCCCATTTGGATTTATTTAGTAGTTATAAAACACGTCTCTCAGTGACCCTCATTGTAGTGCACTCTGTGGGGTTACAACCAGCATTTTTTTTTTTTTTTTTTTACTGTCTGTTGGGAACGAACAACAGTGAAGCAAATTATCTCAGTCCGTAGAATAAGTCGCCAAGAGTTGTGCCTCATATTTCGTATCCACAGAAGACACCATGGCCTGAATGACCGATTCCGACAACATTAAGGAATCACGTCCAGTCCAAAGAATCAATTTCTTTTGATCAAAGAACACACTGGCCCGTTCAATACCCGGTTGACGATTAAAATGTTGTCGAAGTCGATTCGCACAGGCTTCACAGGCCATGCCTTGGACTTGAATCTCATACTTGGTCAAAGGACCAGAGGTTGAGGAAATGGGTGGTTTAGAAGAAGAAGAAGAAGAGTCTTGTCCTTGAAGTGGATGATTCAGGTCTTTTGATTTTTCTTGCTTTTTAGAAGAGCATTGGACAGGTGTTTCTTGTGTCGTCAAGTCAGGTACATGGAAAGAGGGTTTGAAACGATCGGGGATCCAGTTGATATTACGGTAAGCATCCAGAACAGAAAACTGGATATTCAAAAGTGAGCCTGAAGTGACAAAGTCCTGAGTTCGAAGTGAGGACTGGTTATAGACGGCGACCATCTCAGGACTGAATGTCAGAGGTAGAACAATCAGCAGGGTCAAGAGTGTCCGAGAAGTCCAGCGGTAGGTGGTGATCGTGTAAGCGACAAGAAGTAGAGTGATGCAGAGAAAGACTGGGCGAAGAGGAGTGAGAACCGAGAATCCGGCACAGCCGATCGAGAAGAGGTTGAGGACGAGTTGAATGATGCAACATGAGGATGACAGCAATCCGGCAGTCAACGCATAGAGGTATGACCGACTCGATGAAGTCTCGGCGATGGTCTTTGAAGAGTGATTCTCCTTGGTGGTGGCAGATGTCGACTGCTTTGCCATGGCTGGGAAAAAAGGTGAACGATGGATTGGATGAGTGGAGTGTGGATCAGAGAGTACAAACTGCAGTGGCTCTTTGAAAGATGTGGAGGAGTCGAGCTTGGACCACTGAAAAAGAAAAAGAAAAAGAAAAATCAAGCATGGTAAAATAGCTAGTATTTTGGCTGAGGCATTTCGAGAATGGCTGAGCGATTTCGAGAATGTTGGATGGAGACCAATCACTGCCACTGGGGCTCCATCCTATCCATCGTGGCACGTTGTCGTTTGTCCGGGGAAGGGGTGTTGCTCTTTATTGAGATCTCTAAACAGTATTCAAGAACCTTTTTTTTTTTTTTTTTTTTCTGGTTACTCTCGATCCCGCCGATGTTGTCTTGAGGACGAACCATGTGTGTCGCGACCTTCTCGGTCATGTCGGCTTCTACTTGTGCTTCTGCTCCTGTGTCGGCGACTGTCTCGATCTCGACCACGACTCCGGCTTCTGCTTCTCCGGCGCTTTTGGTTATCTCTGCTCCTGCTCCTGCTCCTGTTACTCTTGGTTCCTTCGGTATGCTTTCTCGATCCTCTTTCTCTATCTCTACTTCTACTCCTGCTTCTGCTTCTACTTTTGCTCCGACGTCGGTCATCCTCTTGTCGGCGATGTCTGCGCGATCTCGATGAGTCTCTATCACGGCTTCCGTGTCTACGTCTATGCTTGGAATCTGGGCTTCGACTAGCATTTCTTCGCCTCGACGAATGACCATGACTGTCGTGGTCCTCTGTTCTTCTCCGTGATGATCTCTCCGTGTGATCATTCGAACGACTGGTTGTCGATGAAGGCTGAGTGCTGTCCTGAGGAATCATTGGAACAAGAGGGACGGATGGAAGTGACGAGCTTGTCTTGCCACTTTTTGGTGGCGGCATGGCCGACATTATCCTACGGTTTTTACTAGTGGTCAAAAAAGCAATAGTTATCTCAGGTTAGCGTTGGTTTCAAGCGCGTGGTATTGGCTACCTAAGAAATCTAGGATGCTCACCTGAACCCAAGTCCTTGGACATTTGAAGATTCTTTTGCCGCGTCGTCCGTATCGTCTGCGCCTCCTGCCTCGGACTTGTTGATGGCCGACTTGAGTTCTTTTTCTGTGATGTTGGGGTCTACTTTACGCTTTGTTTTTACGCCACTAAAAGAAGAAGAGATGATTAACATGCCGGTCTACAGAATGGAGCTTTCAGCTTGACTCATAGATAAATAATACAAACACAAACTTACAGTGCCTGCGCCATGGCTTCAGCTTCAGCATCCTTGATGCGTTGCAGCTCTGATTGTCTTGCATCGATGCCAGCCTGATCGGAATCACTACCAGACTTTGCATACCAGGTCAAGTCGCGACCCTTTTGCCACCGGCCTACGGCAGCATGGAGAGAATTGCCGAGATAGTTTTCTCTGTACTTGTCCTCCTTGACATCCTCCCACTTGAATTGATCCCTTCCACCACGTGTGCCTATGGTGGAGAATGAGCGATCGGAGAGGAAGAATTAGCGCCAACAAAGTCTACTTTCTTGATGGCAGAGTCCAAGAGACTCATGCTTGGCTGCGGCAAGTCTTTTTTTTCTACTTACCTCCTCTAGTTGGATGAAACATGGTGTTCGTTGATGGCGTTGGAGCGTTGGGAGCAAGCGGAATGCGAAGCAGCAAGGTGAGGATGAGAGAATGAGGGTTGAGTGAGTGAGAGAAGGTGCACTGTACGTAGAAGAAAACAGAGTTGGCAGCTCTGATTGGCTCTGGAAGCAATGTACGTTATCTAACACCCATATCCTACACATCCAACTTTCCTGGATTCAGAATTGCACAGATCCTTGACTGACTGGCTGGCTGACCTTCAGACTGGCCCTGTCCTGGCCCTGTTGGCAGTCTACAGCTGAGTATATGTTGTAGAGAGGAGGCCCAGCCAGTCAGCCAGTCAGCCAGACAGATAAAAATTTTTCTTTCTCTCACCGCTCTGTTTTTCTTCTTTTTCCTTCTTTTCCTTTCCCCTCTCTCTTTTCTCTCTTTCTCTCTTCCTTATCCTTCAACCAGCACACCGCCACCATGTCTGTCACCCTCAACTCCACCTTGGCTTTCGCCGTCCTCAACTCGCTCTTCGAGGTTCGCTCCTACGCTGTCGGGTAAGAATCTATCCCATCCCGGTTATTTATCCCTCCTCTCTTTTTATTTTTTACTTTTCTCTATCTTTTTTTTTTTTCTACCCACCCTTGTTGAGCCATCGGCAAGCAGACGCGACTTTTTTCTGTGTCAGTACAGAGATGGGTCTGGACAACAGGATTCAAGCCACTTTGCGCAAAACTCGACTACGAACCAATGATCCATTGATCACACAAGAACAAGATCGCGAGATTCATCTAGACTCTGATCTTGCTCTCTCAGTCAATGGGTATTCTTGGGCAGGACCGAAAATAGAGCCGTCTGATTCCGGCTAGCCTTATCAGCCAGAGCCTCCTTCAACTGCCTCGAGAAGAAGAAGAAGAAGAAGAAACACCCCCCTCTCAGACCGCGTAGAGAGTCTCGATGAGGGAGGTGCTGGTGCACCCACAAGGCTGCGACAACCGTGTTCGCACCTTGGTGGAAATTCCCACACACACTTTTCTCTTTTACACAAGCACATACACACTTGCGCACATTCACACACGCACATATACACACACAAAGGACGCCTTGTTCTGTTTTGATGGTTTTCTGACCTTTTGTCGTATCTCTTTCTTTAACCCATGGATGTTTTCCAATCCAATGTTTAATAGCTATGAGGTCTCCGAGAAGGACACTGAGCTCTTCAATGCCTTGACCGAGGGCCCCAACGCCGCTGCTTTCCCCCACGCTGCCCGCTGGTACAAGCACATTGCTGAGGTCAAGGGTCTCGCTGCCAAGTAAGATTTCTGCTAATGATCTTTTTTTTTTATTATTTTATTTTCAATCTGGCACTGCTCTCTCATAAGATCGATTGTATTCATCTCTTTTCTCTTTCCCTTTTTCTCTCTTTTCTTCTATTAGGGCTGGCGCTGCTGCCCCCGCTGCTGCTGCTGCTGCTGCTGAGGAGGATGATGATGATGTCGATCTTTTCGGATCTGACGATGAGGTCGATGAGGAGGCCGAGAAGATCAAGGCCGAGCGTGTTGCCGCTTACAACGCCAAGAAGGCTAACAAGCCCAAGGTCGCTGCCAAGTCCGTCTGCACCATCGATGTCAAGCCTTGGGATGATGAGACCGACATGGTTGCCCTTGAGGCCCACGTCCGCAGCATCGAGATGGACGGTCTCGTTTGGGGTCTCTCCAAGCTTGTCGCCATCGGCTACGGTATCAAGAAGCTCCAGATCACCGCTGTCGTTGAGGACGACAAGGTCTCCATGGATGTTCTCGAGGAGAAGGTCACCTCTGATGAGGACCACGTCCAGTCCATGGACTTGGCTGCCATGCAGAAGCTGTAAATGTATCATATAGTTCGAGTCAACCCTTTTGTTCTACCGTAAAAAGGAGTCTTGATACTCTTTGGATGAAATAAAAAACAGAAAACCTCTCTATGCTTATCATTTCAGAAGATTTTTTTCTTTCTCTCTCTGTGTGTGCGAATGTGGCGGTATCTGACGCGAGATATTAATGTTTTTTTTTTTTTATCATTCATTTTTGTCCTTGTGGATGGATTACCTTTGTCGAGTGCCTGGAGATAACAGAGTGTGATTCAGTCCGATGCTAGATGATTTCACTTTCACTCTTTCTCACTTCTCGATACCACAATTTTTGTCTAGCTAGTTGTACTAGATCTAGCTCTTGCATGTTCTTCGCTACTACAAATTCCACAAAAAAAAAAAACAATCTATATCTGATAGTCGTCAAAAATATATATATTATTTCAAAAAAGAATGATTCTCTCCTATGCTTTGTTGTCACCACTAAATAAAGAAATGGTTTTAATTGGCTCCAGTGGGTGGTTGCTTTTCTGCTGCTGATCCTGCTTTTGATGCGCCCTCTGCTGCTGCTGCTGCTTCTGCTGCAGGTTGTTCGGATTGGATCTTGATGGGGTTGCCCTGAGAAGCCCATTCCATTTCCAGACGCTCCTTTGCACGGACAACCTTTGATTGGAGATAGAACGATCCTCCAACTGTCTTGTCGTTGACCTTGTACAAGTGCTCGTAATTCTAAGAAGAAGAATAGGTGGAAGAGAAAGCAAAGGATAATAAAGAGAGAAAAAAAAATGGTCAGGTTACACATGGAGTGATTCTTCGAGTCCCCTAGATCTGCTGTTTGTTTTCTTTCCATGAGTTGTGGTTTCTTCTCTCTCTCTCTCTCTTTTTTTTTTTTTTTTTTTTTTTTTTTTGGTTTTTCTTTTTCTTTTCTCTTTTTTTCCTTCTTTCTTTTTTCCTTTCCTGACGCCAGACAAACACAATCCTAATCCCGTTTCCAAGTTGATTCTGTGAAATAGAAAACAGGCCATGAACCAAGCATGCGTACGGATGTGTAGATAAGTGGGTAAGCGAAAAATAATAATAATAATAAAAAGGACATACCTTGACAATCTTGGCCAAGTCAGCTTCCTTAGTGATGTTGAGAATGTTCATGGCTTCGTCAACTGTCATACCAGTCTTGCGAGTGATCGCATCAGCTGCAGCGGCCTTGGAACCACCCGAGCTACCACCCTTGGCAGCATTCTGACCACCGTTCTTGGCGGCGTCTTTAATCCATTCGCAAAAGAAGAAGGAAATAGTTGAGAGAGGTTGAAGGTATCGGAAGGAGAAAAGAGAGAGAGAGAAAAGGACAAGATGGTAGACAGATAGAGAGATAGAGAGTGAGAGCGATGTTAGATGCCGAGAAGAACATGGGGGTTCTTTTTCCATGTTTCCATCCGAAATGCAAATTCCAGCGACAAGGTGTGGCCACAAAAGGTCGAGAACACTGAGTAGATCATGACCATTTTTCCTTTCCATTGTTGGCGAGGAAGAAAAATAATAATAATAATAAAAAAAAAAATGGAGTGTGTATGTGAGAGAGAGAGACATACTTGCGGCTGCCTGGCGGTAGGCCTCCATGAATGCCCTTCCGACGATCTGGGTTCCAGCAACAAGAACCTGTGCAATTATCCGAGCAGCCTAGAACAAGAAAGTGCATCCAGTAGCAAAAAGAGAAGAAGAGACATTTCGATTGTCAAGAAAAAGTCAGTCTCCGGAAGAACGGAAGGTAGGAGCGCAAGAGAGAGAGTGTGTGTGTAAGTGAGAGTGAGAGAGTGTATGTGAGAGAGTGTGTGTGTAAGTGAGAGTGAGAGAGTGTATGTGAGAGAGTGTGAGAGAGCAAGAGAAATGTCGGAAAGAGGCTAGAGGAGAGAGCATGCTGTTCCTGGAACGAGTAAAAGATACCATGTTTTGAAGAGAATGCGAGGTAGTCGAAGAGTGATGTCAAGAGTCGGGACAAGAGAGAGCCAGAAAATAAAGGAGAAGAGAGAGGGAGTGAGAGTGAGAGAGAGAGAGTGAGTGAGTGAGAACCAAATTGTCCAGGAAGAATGCACAGCAAGTCAGTCAGGCTTCTTCTCTGAACCTGCCCGCCTCCTTTTCAACCGCTCTCAGATATGGGTCTGTCTCCCCTCTCTCTCTCCCCGCCCCCAACGGAGCAGAAGCTCCAGGGCATGTTGACAAATGTGGCTTTGGCTCCTTCGCTAGCCTCGTTACTGTGTAGCCTCACCACAGACTGTATTCTCCCACAGTACGCGATCAGGGGTAGAATGAACAACATTGCTCTCTGAAGAAGCAACTCTTCAATTCATGACCCATATTACATTGTAATCATACGAGAAGCCAATAAAAATAAAAACGGAGCGACTTTATAATTATGCACATGGAGAGAAGGATAAAAAGGAACCTCTTGCTGATGGTCTAACTGGACAAAAAAATACACTCAACTTCTTTACATCATACCACCCATACCACCCATACCACCCATACCACCCATGCCACCCATGCCACCCATACCCTTGTCGCTGCCTGGTGCATCGACAATCATGGCCTCGGAGGTGCTCAACAAGCTGGCAACACCGGCAGCATCCTTCAATCCAGTCACAACAACCTTGAAGGGATCCAAAACTCCGCGAGAGTACATATCACCATAGTCACCAGTGGCGGCATCGTAACCAAAGTGGAAGTTGTCGTTCTCGACAACCTTGGCGATCACAACAGCACCCTCACCGCCGGCGTTCGAGATGATGGTCTTTGCTGGGACCTGAATGGCCGAGCGAATAATGTTGATGCCGAGCTGCTGATCAAAGTTCTCGCCCTTCAATCCGTCAAGGACCTTGAGCGACTTGAGCAAAGCCGTGCCACCGCCGGGGAGGACACCGCTGTCGACTGCGCACTTGGTAGCGTTCAAGGCATCGACGATTCTGAGAAGAGGAGAGAAAGAGAGAGAGAAAGAGGAGATAGAATGAGAGAGAATGAGTAAAATGATTCGTTCTACCAATAACGTTGGAGATGTACGCAACCATCTTTGCGTGAGCATTTTTCCTTTTTTTTTCCTTTTTTTTCCTTACCTGTCCTTCTTCTCACCGACCTCAACCTCGCTCTGTCCACCAACACGAATGATGGCGACACCAGAGCTGAGTCTGGCAAGACGCTCCTCCAACTTCTCACGCTCATAGTCCGAGGTGCTAGGGTCGGCAATGAGGGCACGGAGCTGCTCGCAGCGCTGGGCAATGGCCTCTGTGGAGCCGGCACCGGTGCCGTTGAGGATAGTGTCCTCCTTGGTGACAGAGATGGAACCAATGGTTCCGAGGAGATCAGGGGTCAAACGCTCGAGCTTGACATCGAGCTCATCCGAAAAGACAACACCTCCGGTCAAGGTGGCGAGATCGCCCAAGATCGACTTGCGGTTATCACCAAAGCCGGGAGCCTTGACGGCGGCGACCTGGAGCTGACCACGGAGCTTGTTGAGGATGGTGGCGGCAAGGGCCTCACCGTCAATGTCCTCAGCAATGATCAACAAGGGGCGGCGCTGAGTGGCAGCAGCCTCGAGAGCAGGGAGAATGTCCTGGAGGATAGAGATCTTCTTCTCGGAAAGGAGAATCAAAGGCTTCTCAAACTCGACCTTCTGGGTCTTGGTGTCGGTGACAAAGTAAGGCGAGATGTAGCCACGGTCGAAACGCATTCCCTCGGTGATCTCGAGCTCATCCTCGGTGGTCTTGCCATCCTTGACAGTGATGACGCCCTCCTTGCCAACCTTCTCCATTGCCTGAGCCAAGAGGTTACCGATGGCCTTGTCGCCGTTGGCAGAGATGGTACCGACCTGGGCAATCTCCTGCGTGGTCGTGATCTCACGCTTGTTCTCGCGCAAGAATTCGACAATGGCATCAACACCCATCTGGACACCCTTGCGAAGATCCATGGGGTTGCATCCTGCAGCGACGTTCTTGACTCCCTCAGCAAAGATGGCGCGAGTGAGGACAGTGGCGGTCGTGGTACCATCACCAGCAGTCTCGTTGGTCTTGTTGGCGACATCCTGGATCAGCCTGGGAAAAAAAAAGAAAAAGAAAAAGAAAGAAAAAAAAGATGTGAGAAGAGCATTAATCATCCATTCCCATGCGGAGTACACACACAGGTCGAGCAATAAAAAAGTAAAGACCGCGTTGAGGAGGGACATGGTGTGGGAACCAAAAAAAAAAAAAAAAAAAAAAAAAAAAAAAAAGAGTAAAAGCTTTCATTTTTTTTTGGCACCGAGGTTCTCAAAGGGGTCCTCGAGAGAAATGGCCTTGGCAACAGTGACACCATCCTAAAAGGTGGAGAAAGACAATGGAGTAGAAACTTGGTAAGCAGGCGGATCGAGTTGCATGGACAATGATCCGAAACCGGAATCAACTAAAAGGGTGGGCTTGGTCGCGACGAGAGGGAAAAAAAAAAAAAAAAAAAAAAAAAAAAAAAGAGAAAGAGAGAGAAAGAGAGAAAGGGGGGGCATACACACCTTAGTGATCTTTGGGGTGCCGTAGGGCTGGGAAATGAGGACGTGGCGACCCTTGGGGCCGAGGGTGACGGCGACGGCCTTGGCGAGGACCTCAACACCCTTGAGGAGCTTTGCGCGGCCCTCGATGCCAAAGTTGATCTCCTTGTGCGAGGAGTAGAGGCGGGCGTTGACGAAGCGCGAGGGGACGGCCTGGCGAGCGAGAGGGGCAGAGGCCTTGAGAGCGCGAGTGAGCGAGAGCATGGCGAGGAGAGAAGGGTGAAGGATGATCGACTGTGGGGATGATCAGATCGGAATCGGGGAAGACAAGGGCGTAGATCGGGCGCTTATAAAGGCTGCACGAATCTCTCAGACGTTTCTCGAGCCTTCTGTCGGAGAGAGAGGAATAGGGAAAAGGGAACTCTTTCTCTCCCTCTCCTCTCACGCCTACTGGCGAGGACCGGGGTGGATTGGCTTCCTCCCTGTCCCCACCCATCTGACTGGATTGGGGCAGCAGGGCGGGCAGGTCTACGAACGGGTTTGCAGGCATCCTCCCAAGCCACAGATTGAGATGACTGTCACATTCTGAGAGAGGCAGAGAGGCAGAGAGGCAGAGAGAGAGAGAGTGAGAGGACAGAGAGGACAGAGGACAGAGAGAGTTTGTGGTCCCGTGGACGAGGACGAGCGAGCCTCATCTGGACGAAGCAAGAGGGCCATCCATTCAGCCTATCCTTCATCCTATCCCTTCATCTGTTCACATCTGACCCATGGCAGCCAACCCCGAATTCTCTAACCCGCTTCGCAAGTTCAAGCTCGTCTTCCTGGGCGAGCAGAGTGGTACGATGGTCATCATTGTTGCATCCGTTAGGACACGCCCCCTCTCCGTCTCACTCTTCTCGTCTCTTTTCAGCCTTCTTTTTGGCTCTGATGCTCTCCATGGGGCATTGCAGAGAGAGCGATCGCATGCGGCTCTCCGACGTACTTTTTTTTTTTTTTCTGACTAACCCCACTTCTCACCTTGTCTGTGCATCGCTCTCTTTGCCTGACGCGTCTTATCCCTGATGACCATTGCTCTATAGTCGGCAAGACATCTCTGATCACCCGGTTCATGTATGACACCTTTGACAACACGTACCAGGTACGGAATTGACTCTTCTCTTTTCCTAAACCCCTTGTTCTTGGTTGGAATGCAACATTAGTCTAGTCATTGCTTTTTTTTTTTTTGCAGATGGCTCAACATTCGTCACTCTTTTTCAAAAAAAAAAAAAAAAAAAAAAAACACGACCAACGACCTTTTTGATTCGATTCTTCTTCTCTAGGCCACTATTGGTATCGACTTCTTGTCAAAGACAATGTACCTGGAAGACAGAACAGTGCGACTTCAGCTTTGGGACACAGCAGGACAGGTATTTGGGATGGAGATCAACTCTCGTGTTATGTGATTGGATTTCCCCTCTCTCTCTCTCCCCTTTCTCTCCCTTACTCTGCTGGCGACCATCCATCTTGAAGAGGACTCTTTCACTAACCCAGGAGTTCATTTTGGATCACCAGGAACGTTTCCGTAGTTTGATTCCAAGCTATATTCGCGACTCTTCTGTTGCTGTGGTCGTCTACGATATCACTAGTAAGTGCTCTGGACCTGGCAGTGTGGGGAATCGCTCGATCACTTGGACTGCCACGTGGAACTCCATCAAACCCAGTGGTCACGCACTCCTAACAACCCCGTTTTTTGATTGGATAGACCGCAACTCCTTCATGAACACAGCAAAGTGGATCGACGACGTGAGAGCAGAACGGGGAACCGATGTGATCATTGTCCTTGTCGGCAACAAGACTGACTTGAACGAGAAGCGACAGGTGACAGCGGAAGAGGGTGAGAAGAAGGCCAAGGAGTTCAACATCATGTTTATCGAGACCAGTGCCAAGGCTGGTCACAATGTAAAGACCTTGTTCAGGAAGATTGCTCAGGCACTTCCTGGAATGGAAAACACTATCACAGACGCCAACCAGAGCCAGTTGATTGATGTCAAAATCCAGGACAACCCCAACTCGGCCGAAGGTGCCAACGGATGTGCGTGCTAGACCAACTCGTAAAAAAAAAAAAAAAAAAAAAGAAAAAAAAAAAAAAAAAAATATTGGGCAAGCATCTTTTTCTTTTTCTTTTCTTTTCTTTTTTTAACGAGGTGACGATTGCTCAAGGAAGGAGTGGATAAGAAGTGACTAGACTTTACTAATAAACAAAAATGCTGGGAAAGCTTGATGGAACTACTTACAAAGTCTGACTACCATGGATCCAGCCTAGTTGGCTCAGTGCTATAATAATGAAACATTAGATCAGACGAACCAAGACTTCCTTTCTAGATATTCTAGGGGCAAGTCTTTTTACCCTTGCCAGGGCTGATGCGATCGCTCCTATCAATAGAATGAATCTTTTGGACGCTACCGAATCAAAGAGACATTTGTTCACAACTCTCCTTAGCACAAGTCTTCTATTTCTGTCCCTGAGGTGGTTGTGTTCTCTGTGTTCTTGCAGTAACCACCACTGGTTCTATTGATAGAGAGACGACCCTAAAAGAGAAGCAAGAATTCTTTTGGTGGCAGGGTCAAGCGGGCTGGTGCGACTACCCTGCAGGTCAATCCGCCATCGTTTGTTACTCCTTTTTTTTTTTTTTTTTTTTTTTTTTTTGTGCGTGTGTGTGGCGAGTTTGTGTATCTTGCCTGAAAGGAAAGTGTCGAAGGGATCGTCTGTGCGCTAAGAAGAGGGTGAGACAAATATTCAACTATCCATACTATCCATTGAAAAAAGCATGCTCGTAGTCGTCTTTCTATCTTTTTTTAGTTGCTGAAGGCAAATTTTTTATTCAGCCCTACTGCAACCCGACAGCGCTTTTCCTTGAGATGTCGACATGCATGTTGCTATCTCAAGAAGTACTTCATAAATTTGGCCCTCGATCCAGTCCAGCTAATCCTTAAGGTGGTCAATGACTTGGCTCCGAGGTGTCACTGCGTCATCTTTTGCCTCGTACAGGATCTTTTTTTTTTTTTTAACCAATTTTTCCTGTTGCTTCTTAGAAAGTGTTTCTGCCCAGGCGAGATCTGGTGCATGCATCGCGACGAGCTATTTGATATCACGCCCGAATGGTCTGAGTGCATGGCTTGATATGGAGGGGACTTGACCTCCTTGTCCTGCCCGAGGACACGCATACACTCACGGAGAGATTCTCCCGAGGCCATGGATGGTGCGCTTCATCTCCCCTAAAATCCTTGAATTTCCTTCTCAATTTCTTTCTGATCTTCGAAACCTCCGACCTTGCGTCAAGATCTGCAAGAAATGAAACGTAGAGTCCATTTAGAAAGTGCGTGGGTCCTGTTCTTCCCTCATGTCTCCTCGCTTTCATCTTCTAATATCTTTTTCTCAACGAATTCCTTTATTCCTCTTTTCTTTTCTTCTATCCTCTTCCTCTTCCTCTCCTTTGCGCTCGCCCTCGCCTTCTCTCTCGCCTTTCTCTCTCTAACAATCAACAAGCGCGGATTGTCTTCTTCCTTCGAACAAAGCTGAGATTGGGCCGGGGGGGATTTTGGCCACTAGTTACCATCACCACCACTGACAGCCTTCTCTCTTTCTCTCTCTCTTCTCTCTTTTCTCTTTTTTCTTTCTCTCCCTCCTCTTTCATTCTACAAGTACCAATGTTGTTATTGCTGTCATTGTTGTTGTCGACAAAGTCCTGTTAATGCGAGAGTTATTTTAAAAATAGTAAAAGTCAACAAGAGACTTTTATGTTTTCCACTTTGCACCCCCTTTGTGATCCATTTCGACATGGACATATGACTTTAAGCCCTGGCTGGGGGGAGGAGGGCTAGGGGGCGGGGGGCGAGAGTTTCTTTCGGGCTGTGTATTTAGGCTGGTGTTCGTATGCTCTATGCGCCCCTTCACTCTCCTCTATGCTTCGCCCGTAACCAATGCCCAATAGAAGATTAAGGGATGACAAGTCCCCTATACCGTTGCATGAGAGTCGCTCTCGTTTAAAAAGGACTACAAGATACCCACCACTACCTTAAGATCTGTCGACCCCCCCATCCTTTCTTCCTTTCATCCACTCCCTCCCCTCACCATCCCATCCTCTTCATCAACCATTGAGTAAAAAAGAGATAAAAAGAAAGAGAGAAAGAAATGATTTGGAGTCGCCTCTTTGGACTCGCGTTGGTCACATCGCTAGCTACAGCCGGTATCTATCACCACCCTCATGGCCACAACGGACACAAGACCCCTTCCGTTCGAATCCTTGCCAACAACTACATTCTCCAATTTGAATCCCACTTCGCCCACACGCAGGTCCATGAATTCCTTCGGGCATCCAATATCCAATACGAGGTTCGACATGACTACACTATCATCTTTCATGGTACAGCCATTCGACTCTTGTCAGACCATGACGGTCTTATGCTGGCTCAGATCCCAGGCGTAAAGAATGTTTGGCCTACCACCATTCATACTCAGTCTACCATCGTCAGCTCGGCGGCCTTTTCTGCTACCTCAGCTGGTTCAGCCACTACACACGCCCAGGGGAGAGGACGACGTGCTCTTCCACCTCAGGATAGTAACTCAAAGATCTCCCCATACACCCTTCACCATATGACTGGTGTCAACGTCCTCCAGGATCAATACAAACTCACGGGCAAAGGGATCAAAGTCGCCATTCTCGATACTGGCATCGATTACAGACATCCAGCCTTTGCTCTGCCGGGCGCTGCCGAAGGTTGCTTTGGGATCTCTCCAGACGGTACTCCATGCCGAGTTGCGTACGGCTATGATTTCATAGGAGACGATACCTCGGATTCGAACAGTACTCATGAGGATGCAGATCCAATGGACTGTAATGGACATGGAACTCATGTTGCAGGGATTGTTGGAGCCAATTTGCATTCAGGCGCCAAACCTAGTCCCCCACAGCCATTTGTGGGTGTGGCTCCTGAAGTGACTTTTGGTGCATATCGAGTTCTTGGATGTACCGGTGAAGGAGACGGGGCCGGTATCATAGCGGCTCTTCACAGAGCGGTTGAGGACAAGATGGATGTATGTTTTGAATTCTTGTTCTCATTTGTGCATTCATGGCTCCTTGATGGTTTGATCCGCACTCCCCTTTTTTCCCTAAAAAAAACAGACACCTGATCCTCATTCTCCTTCCCTCCCCTCTCTCTTCTGGGAATAGATCATCAATCTCTCGCTTGGCTCGGGTCCCGCGTTCAAGACTAACCCTTTCTCAATCGCAGTGGATGATGCAGCGCTCCAGGGTTCCCTCGTCATCGGTTCTGCTGGTAATGATGGCGCCGAGGGTGTCTGGATGGTGAGCGACACGGGTCTGGGCGACAATACCATCTCTGCCGCCTCGTTCAATAATGTCTATTCCTACTACCCTTCCTTTATCATGGCCGGCAAAAAATACCCTTACCTCAGTTCGGAAATCCCCAAGAGCTCCTTTCATTTTCGGGGCCCTGCTTATTTGTTTCCACTGGTCGATAACAAAGGACAACTTACGAATGGATGTAATGAGGCCGCATACAAAGGCCTCAAAGATCAAAGAGGCGCCAATATAGTCGTTGTGAGTAATGGCGACCGGTCCAATTGCACACTCTTAAATTTCCAAACCCTTGCAGTCTCCCAAGGTGCTATTGCAATCTTTATTCCAATGCCTTTCAATACGGACAACATTGAATACCCAGAGGGATTGCCATCGAACTTTACTGTTCCCATGGGAATCATCCGTATGAGTTCGATCAAAGAAATCATGGCCAACAACAAGTTGTCCACTATTATCAAGACTCCGATTAGCTGGAATAATGAGGAAGAACCATTCTTGGCCGCTGATAGTGGTACCCCTTCTTTCTTCTCTTCCCTCGGTCTGGATGGTGATCTTCGATCCAAGCCTGATCTCGGTGCTCCAGGAGGCAAGATTCTCTCAGCCTGGCTTTTGAAAAAGGGTGGGTACATAACTATCTCAGGTACCTCCATGGCTGCACCTTATATCGCGGGCTCCTTTGCACTCTATATCCAGAGCAAGAACTATACCAAGATTTCAAGTGCCAACATTCGTAAAATCTTCAAGAATACGGCTGCGATCTATTCTCGACCGGGTTCTCAATCCTTGGCGGTCTCTCCAGTCCAACAGGGTTCGGGGTTGATCAATGCCTTGAGGGCCGTGACGACCACAACCACGATTGCGCCGGACCATATTGACCTGTTGGACAGTGCAAATTTCAGATCCAAGTTCACGATCGTCCTGACCAACTCGGGTCCTTCAGCTGAATCATACCAACTCTCTCATCTCCCAGCCGAGACTCTCAACTCTTATCCCAAAGGCAACACCTTCCCACTCAGTACTCCCTTGATTGAACGGCACACTGCCAAGGTGATCTTTTCGGGCTCGGGTCTCGTTCAAGTGGGCCCTGGTCAATCGGTCAACATCGAGCTTACGTTCGAGGAGCCTGCTGGTGCCAACCCAGACCATTTCCCATTATATTCGGGGTTTATCATTGCAACTCCCAAGAAAGACCCGAATGGTGTAGTGGTCCATGTTCCATACACGGGCATGCTTGGTCTCGCATCTCAGGTACCTATCTTTGACACGGATGCGAAATACCCACGTATGTCGAGCGTCAATCCCGAGGATGATGTAGAGACTAAGCTTCAGTTCGATGCTGATGGTCATGCCGTCTTTAATGGCAACAAAAGTCTCCCCTCTGTCGTCCTTCGTCTTGGTTCTCACTCACCCATGGTCCGAGTCGATGTCTACAGTCCAAACGATGCGAGCAAGCCCCTGGGTATCCTAAAGGGTCCCGAAGGTCCTGCCTTGGGTCAAATGGGTCGCAATCTGAATATGAATCGCAAATCGCAAAAGGACGTGGTTCAATATAAATGGAATAGAGAGATATACGTAATCGATGCAACAACTGATCTGATTATGTTGGCCAACAACAAAACGTTGATTCAACCGACTCAGTTGGAGGTAGGATCTTATCGGATCGTGGCTTCTGCTCAGAGGAAAATGACCTCGGGTCAGAATAAGGAAGATTATGAGGTTCATGACCTTGGGATTGTCACCTTTTTGTAGATATTCCTTATTTATTACTATCATTTATTGTCTTTTATCTCTCCCCCTCCCCCTTCCCCTCTTCCTTCCCCTTCAATTTGGGAATGTTTATACATTTTTTGTACATATTGTCTTGAGAGAGAGACAAAGAGAATAGCCACATAGTCCATATTTTATGTAAGATTATAAAAGGAGATAACGAAGGCATCAATCTGCCGCGCTTTGATATTCCAAAAATCCTATTTTTGGGGGAGTGGGGGAGGAGGATTGTTGGGTGACTACCCTATTGTGATGGCATGTATCAGGGTAAAAGTCGTTTGCCTAGAAGAGCTAAATGAAGGCCTAGTAAGAAAGCAGAAAACTTTTAAAGGTATGGCAATGTCCACTCTGAAAGAAAGATCTGTGCGTCACAGAAGGTATCGAAATATTGCTTTCATGGATAGCAGATGGTTTCTCCAATTTTGTCCGCACATTTTACGCAGTGTTTGTCAGCATTTGCTCAATATGTGTAAGGTGAGCTGGTCAGCCTTAAGTAGCTCAGTTTCCTTCCTTCAATGGAAGTAGGGGGAGGGAGCTCACTCTTGTATCCAAGGATGCGGCCTCTGTGATGCGTCCTTCAGTATCGCTAGCCCTTCAAGTAAAATGAGAGTTAGTCCAGAGTGAAAGGAAAGCAAGATGGCCGATGAGAGGATCGATCATGAACTGTTTGATATATGAGTCTGTTTTTGTATTTCGCAGATTTCCAGTGGAGTGTTTGGCTACGGGAAAAAGTTGTAATCAGGTGGATACTGAAGACAACGGCTTTAAAGATGGCAAGAAGGCCCGTCATATTGTTGCTAAGAAAGATTATGTTCAGAATAGGTATTATCGTTACTTGCGCTGTTCCTCGGGCCTCACGCACCATTTAAGCACCCTGGACTCTCCCCCTCCTCCAAAATCTCTCTCTCTCTCTCTCTTTCTCTCTCTCTCTCTCTCTCTCTCTCTCTCTCGGCTTAAGTAATTCAACTATTAGATTGCAACAAAGCGAGATTTCTTTTAATCTGTATTCTGTATTTTTTTTTTTCATAGAGAGAACAAAGAGAAAGGTTCTTAGTTCTCGATCTTGACGACAAGTGTTTCTCCCAATTGAACAGTATTGAACGTAGCAGGGTCATGTCCGCGCGCCTTCATCTCTGCCTCGAGTCGTCGAGGAGGCTCCGTCACATCTTCATCCGTGAGAATCCACTAAAAGTTGGTTTATCATGGCAGATCGGGAAAAAAAGGGGGGGGGGGAGATTAAGAAAGAGAATGAAAGAAAGTGAGCATGAAAAAAAAAAAAAAAAAAAAAAAAAAAAAAGGGAAGTACTTACGGTGCCCCAATGCATTCCAACACTTCGCTTTGATCCAATGTCCTCGTGGACTCGAACGGCATCCTCAGGGGAGCAGTGGATAGACGACATGTACCTGTTATTCATCAAGTCGGTCCATTTAAAGACGGGATTAGTCTTTTGTAGAGTGATCCTTTTTCCTTACCACAACTACAACTACAACTACAACAGCAGCAAAAAAAGAGAGAGAGAGAGAGACGATTCCAAGCAATGGTTTTTACCATCTGGGGCTATACGCGCCAATGGGGATCATGGCAAGATCAAAAGGTCCAATGCGCTTGCCGATCTCTTTGAAGGCAGGACAGCAGGGCACCTCTTCTTCATTCATGCCCTTGCGAACGGTTCTGTACCCCGTATCACTATTCCAACACACAAAGATGGGACAGTATTAGTGGCAGTGCTAGTGCTTCGCCATTTTTTTGTTGTTTTTTTTTTTTGCTGGGGCGGTTCTCGGCTTGCAGTTTTTTTTTTCTTTCTTTTCTTTTACCCTCCAAAAAAGACCTTGGCTGGCTTCTCTGAAGCCGACTTTGGGATGGATTCGACTACCCAGGAAGCCCAGAGGGTCTTGAAATGATCGGTCAAGGTTCGACCCGTAAAATGTTGGCAAGGTGTGCAGGTCACTTTGACATGCGATTGACCCTCGTGAAACTCAAGTTCGTGGGCATCCCACCTATATTACCAGAAGCACCAAAAAAAAAAAAAAAAAATCGACTTTTAGTATGTCAAGGAGAAGCTAAGGAGAAAGGAAGGAGGAGAGAGATTTTTGCATAATAACATAAAATTTACCAATCGCACTCAAAGACCTTGTCCTTGATCCCAATAGAGTGGAACCAGGCCTTGTTACCAAGCGGAACAAAGAAGAGGGGATTATGGTCCCGATGCAAGGCCCGGATTGTGGTCAGATCTAGATGATCGTAGTGATTGTGACTGATCACGACAATGTCCACACGAGGCAACTCGTCCAATTTGCAGGGTGGAGGCGTATACCGTTTGGGTCCCGTAATCTGAACTGGACTGCAGCTCTTTGAGAAGACAGGGTCAAAGAGAACATTGACACCTTCTATCTGCGTCAGAAAACATGCGCTGAAGATGGTGGTGGCGGCAGTGAAGGAAAGAATAAACCAGATCGAGATTCAGCAACGTAGGGCTTGCGTGGTCTCCGGGTAAAAGTTTAGCAGAGCGAGACGAAGACGACTACTCAGCAAAAAAAAAAAAAAAAGTCAGCACCTACTGTCCGAGCCAAGTGGTATTCACCTGACGACTGTCCCCTGCAACCACAGAAGCGCCCAGGTTGCTGCTATGGGGTTTGCTATGGCGGTCGAGGAGGTCCTTATCGAGCTTGACAATAGCTGGTAGCTCTTCCTTTGGAGGAATTGGAGGCGTGTTCCGAATAAATTCAACGAGCATGGATAAAGTGTCTGAGGCACTATTGCGTTGGAAGGATGGCCATGGGTTGATGAATCCCTTGCCGTTGGGATCATGATGATCAGGCCGAGCTGCCTTTTTGCTGTCGTCTGTAGTCATTTGGTAAGAAGGAGTTGATTCAAAAAAGAGAGCAGGGAGGAAAAGAAAGAATGGGGTGGGGATGAGGAAGAATTGAAATGCAATGAACGGGTCAAGAGATGGCTTTGACCCGAAGAAGAGGTTTTTCTTTTTTTTTTTTTTCATATGGCCCGAGTGCAAGGGCTTAATCAAGTCGATTGTCACGCTGGTCATATATCGCACTCGTGCCTACCTAGAGAAAAGCCAACCCATCGCCTCAATTGTTCGCGTTGATGGTATGCAGCCGCTGTGCCACCAAGGGCAACTGTGGCCGCAATCCAGCGAAGAGAAATATGCTTGGTGGACATGACGACCTGAGTATCTCCCCGAGAGTACGTCGTGTGTCTCTCTTGGGTTGCCGGAAAGAGAAAGAGAGAAAGAGAGAAAGAGAGAGAGAGAGAGAGGAGAGAGAGAGTTTTTGCTCGTGCTAAAAGGTACCAGGGCAGGGGGCGAAGGAGGAGGGGACTGGACAATTCATAATCTTTTTTCCCTAGAACTATCCCCCTTTTCTTTCTTTCTCTCTCTCTCTTTCCTTTTTCAGGCTCTCTTTCTCTCTCTCCTTGCGGCCTTCATCGTCTTCATCCGTCCTCATCTCTGACCTTTTCTTCTTTTTCTCACTCTGGTTCACCATCTGGATCCATCTTTCCTTTTGTTTTCCATCCCCTTGTAACCTGGATCTAGCGACAGATGAAGGAGACCATGGAAAAGCGTCAGGCCAGCTCGGACGCTTTCATCGTTGTCAATGGCGCTGATGACAGGGATGCAGGCATCTACTCTGAACATTTCTACTCTCGACACATGACTCCGCTCCGAAGCTCGATTCGAAGGCGAATGATTCCTTGGGTTCGGAGTGAGACGAAGAGCCTAGCTGCACTGCAGGTACGTTGTATCTTTTTTTTATATCCGCATTGTTGGTCATAGTGGATCTTCAAGACCCTGCCTATTAAAAAAAAAAAAAAAAAAAAAAAAATCATTCTCTGTCTGAAGGAACGCTGGAGGACTCCGTTCCTGGATAGCTACTTTACATTGACGGCATTTGCAGGCCACCCATTGTTCTTTGTCTGCATCTTGCCAATCATGTTTTGGTATGGTCACTCTGTCTTTGCGCGTGGGTTTGTCAATGTCGCCTGTGCAGGCGTCTTTGTCACTTCGTGGGTCAAAGACTTTCTCTGTCTTCCTCGCCCACTCTCACCCCCGCTTGTGCGTCTCTCCAGGTCAAAACGAGGTTCGTGTCTGCTGCTCTCATGGGAGAGGGAAGGGGTCCATGCTGGCGCCCATAGATTGCTTCTTTACAATAATTTATCCTTTATTTACTTCTCTTGGTCCACTCACGTTCAAACTCAAACTCACTCTCATTTTGGCTCATAGTGCACCTGGAGTATGGGTTCCCATCGACCCACACTACGAATGCAACCTCCATTGCCCTTTACTTGCTCTCATACCTTCTTATTTCGGATTGGTCGCTTCCATCCAAGATCGTTGCCATTCTTGGCCTGGCCATCTACCTCTTTAGCATCGTTTTTGGCCGTCTTTACTGTGGGATGCATACTCGGACTGATATTGTTGGAGGTCTTGTCATTGGCACGGCGGTCTGGGCGGTTCAATGGGCATTCCACGACTCAATTGACAGCCTGATGACCCATCCTAGCTGGACTGGTAAGGGTCCTCCCACTCCCATCTCATCCATCACTTGCACTGCTTTTGACAACAGGAAGTAACTCGGTTCTTCATTTTTGCCAATAGTCGTAGTAACGGTTATCCTAGGAGGAATTATGTGCATCCTGAGTATTCCAGAGACCTTGGATAGTTGTCCCTGCGTCGACGATGGGTACAGACAAAATGGCTTTTTTTTTTTTCCTACTCCATTTCTTGCCTCGTGGTTGTCTATCAAAGAGCAAATCTTTAGGAGACATTGCAAGGCCAAAACTCACCAAAAGTTATGTTCTTGATATTTAGAGTAACCACCATGGCCGTATTGATGGGTGTCTTTCCAGCCAGTCAACACTTTGCACTGTCCGAGTTTGCGGTGGCCAAGGGTGCACACCAAGGAATTGTCGATTATGACCCAGCTATTGGAATAACACGATCCATCCTTCGGTTTGTATTTGGTCTGGCCGTCGTATTTGGTTGGCGAATGGCGGCCAAGAAGTTGCTTTACATTCTTCTTCCACCCTTCTACCGATATTTCAACTTTCCAACGCGTACTCATTTTGTCCCTGCAAAGTATGATCACCCAAGAGAAGAGCACTAACTCTTTTGTTGCAGCTGCTGCAGTTGTTGTTGTTGTTGTTGTTGTTGTTGTTGTTGTTGTTGTTGTTGTTGTTGTTGTTATCGTTTGCTGGAGAGTGGCATGGATCGTAGACATAACTAACCAGCATATCCTTCCTTGTGTGCTACGACTCTTCAGGACGTATGGAGATCTTCGGAGACAACCTATTGGCCGAGTTCCCTCAGTTATGGATATCCAGGCTCTCGCCAATTCGGAGATTGAGATCGTCGGACCCCAATCGACTATGGACATTCATGAGCAGTTTTCGCAGACGCGTTCGTCGAAACGGTCAAGCTTGATACAAGGAAACGACCCAAGTAACCCTTTACTCTACGAGGATATTGTCTCTCAAGAACGTTTTGGGATTCGACCCAACAAGAAAGGATCCTTGAGCGAGTCCAAGTCAAGCTCTGATGCCAAGAGTCCTATTGAAGAGAAAAAGTCGAGCGTTGCTTTGGAAGATATTGATGGTGGTGAAGGGAACGAAACCAGTCCTGCGGGTCTTGATAACGTGATAGACTCGACACTTCAGGATTCACTTGAGCTTGACGAGTCAGAGCGACGGGCAATGGAAAAGTTTGAGGCAGAACATCCTGGATGGGCGCGCTTTGATGTCGATATTGTTATCAAGACTGTTGTTTATTCAGGTAAAGGGCTAATGCCGAAAAACAACACACACACAAAAAAAAAAAAAAAAAAAAGAAAAAAAAAAGGTGTGGCGTTCAGCGATTCAGCTGCTATTGAACTAATTATGAATGGTTGGCTTTTTTTTTCTCTCTCTCTCTCACAGGCATTGGTTGGTTGGCTGTGGACACTATCCCAGTCATGTTTGAGTACATTGGTCTTGGCACCTCCTCACTTCGTTAATTGTACCAAGAATCTCCCTGGGAAAGAAAAAACCACAAGTGTTACACTACCAAGAGGAGTTTGTTGTGACAAATTTTCATTTTCATTGTTTTTTTCTTTTGATACAAACTATACAAAATGGTTGCTGAGCCAATGTTCCGAAAGACACGGTAGAAAGAATAGCGAACCAGACAAGGTGTGAGACTAAAAAAGAGAGAGAGAGAGAGAGAGGGAGAGAGAGAGAAACAAATCTCGATAAAGGGGAGGTGTGGCCAAGTCCCTCCTCCTGATGAGGGGCTTTTTTTTTTTCTTCTTTGCCAAATGGCACTCTGAAGCATGTGATCTCCAGTAGAGGAACCATTAGCAGATGGTGGAAGGGTAGGCGTTTCCGTATATTTCTCTTTTTGGGAGATGTGGAAATCAGCAATCCGATATTGCCCCAGAGAGAGAAATGAAAGAAAGATAGAAAGAATAGAGTAATTTCCTGCTCGTCTCACTTCTTCATTGGTAAGGACCGAGAGTTATCCCAGTCCTTTTTTTTTTTTTTTCCCGACCCGAGGGGCTCTCTTTACAATCGGACAACGCCAGGGACTTCCGAGACGGGTGATGAGGATGCCGAGGCCGAGGCAAAGGATGGAAGGAGTGCCGACAGATTGGGCAAGGAAAAGTAAGACGAAGGGCTTGACAAGGGAGATGTCCTGCTTCCATGGTCCTGAGCGTGTCCTTGACTATGATGAACGGCAGCTGCTGGAGCAGGGCCGTTTACAGAGACGTCCCATGTGGTAGCGGGCGAAGCGGTATTGGAGACGACCAGAGTGCTGCTTGGCGAAGCGGGTCCCTTGGAGGCCTGGTGGTGGCGTCCAGGGTGCTGCTGTCTCAATGCTTGGGTAATTCGAACGACTAGAAAGTAAGATTCACACGGATTAGCATTCTCATTCTTTTTTCTTTGGCGAGTCAGCCAGAGTCAAGATGCGCCTTTTTTTTTTTTTTTTTTTTTTCTCTCGTCCTTCTGGCTCTCTTTCTCCTTTTCTCACTCTCACTTCCTCCGACAGTTTGATAACTTACCATCCATGATGAACAGTCACAAGATGGGATAAGGAAAAAAAAAAAGGTTTAGAGGGCGTGAAAGGGTATAGTCCTGCCTTGGGTTGGGGGATAGGCGAGAGTAAGTGGCAAAGGGATCAAACTGAGGAGAAGGCGGCTGGGGAAGAGGCTATGTCAACGTCGCGACCGATGTGCTTTCCGTTCTGGAAAAAGTACGAGTTCATGGACTCTGAGAGGCTGCAGAGGTCAGTTCACAGTCAGGCAGAGATGAGGATGAGTTGGAAGAGATGAGAGGATGCAAGTGAGAGGATGCTGAAAGGAGAGAGGAAGGAAGGAAACCGTGGGAGCTGGAGACAGAAGTGTAGTAGTGGATGTGGAGAAGGAGAAGGGGAAAGAGAAGGAGAGAAGAGAGAGGAAAGAGAGAGAGAGAGAGAAAGAAGTGGAAGAGGAGAAAAGGGCAGTGGCCGCAGTTGAAATATATGCTGGGCAGGAGACGAGATAAGATCGGCTCGCGATAATCACCCTGAGGTGGTCTGAGCTCTTTGGGCAGCTGGCTGCAGTGCACTCTTTTGAAGCGCCGCTGGGCGGACAATTTTTACGTACGCGATGCATGCATCGCTACTCATTCTACTGCGGGTGACCAGTCTGGCCCAGGAGGAGACCGTTCTCTTCTCCTCTCTCACCCTTTTCCTCCTCACTCTCCTCCTCCGAGAGAGAATGTCTGGGGGTAGGGGATCCCACGTGGCGATGCGGTCCTGTTCACGGACCAGACTTACATTATACCCGCCTCGTGAATCCGTATAGGCAGAGATGCGCGTGAATCTCTCGGATGGCTCGACTAGGAGGACCCCCCCATACCTCTTCCTATCCTTGGCAAGACAGCAGCAGCGGTCCTTTTCATCCACCGGGGCGCCGGTCGTGTTCTGTCTTGGGCCTCTGCCCGTTATAGTCTGCAAACTCATATTAGCCGTGCTGTCACACGAACAGATCGGCAGACTCAAAGGCGCGTCATCGGTCCCGCCAATCTTGCATACCCGACATCAGTCACTCACTCTGCAAAGTCATTTCATCCATTCCTTTCATCCATTCCTTTCATCCATTCTCTTTTTCTCTTTCTCTTCCTTTCATCTACTCATCTTTCTCACTATCCATTCTTTACCATCATCTCATTTGCCACCATTTCGTCACATCATCTTTGCCATTCCCATCTTCATCTGCTCTTCGTTACCGAGACCCCCTCTCTATCCTAATCCCGACGCGGCTTAACAAAAATACCGAAGCCAAGCCCTAGACCAGAGCTTGACCCCCCGACACAAGGAATTTCCTTCCTCCTCCAATTCGCCACTGCAAGCGATGCTTCTCTCCAAGGCGGGCCTCTCCCAGGGCTCTCTCCGACCAGATATGGCGGCGCCCATGCCTCGGTCCTGTTCCCGTTCGAGGACGCCATCTCCCTCGACAAGCCCGATCAGTAGCAGTCCCTTTGAATCTTCTTCAGCGACCTCCTCCGTTTCCTCGACGCCGTCCTCAGCAAGTCGCCAGCCTTCAGCCCAATATCTCCACCCACATCAGAACCCATCTGGTCACCGTCACTTTCAGCTGCACACTCACCATAGCCACCACAGCCACAGTCCCCCTCGAGCAGTCGAAGAATGCGCCTTTTCGATCGAAGAATATGAAGAGGTCCTAAATGCCGAGGTCTTTGTTGAGGTGGACAAGCTTCGCGAGTATGCCCGACATGGCATTCCCAAGGACATCCGAGGGGTAAGAGATGTTTGTCGCCTGTTCAACTTTTTTTTTTCTTATCTCCTCTTTCTCTCGCTCTCTCTCTCTTTTTTTTTTCTTTTTTTTTTCTCCTCCTCCTCCTCCCTTTGTCGTGTGGACATTGCTTACCTTGGACAAACACCACAGAGAGCCAGCGATGGTGATTTGCGGAATCTGAGCAAAAGGCCTGGTATTGGATAGGTCTCAGCACCAGTGCGAGCCAGCGGCGATGTGCACATCGGCCCACTCAGAGATGATCTTTGTGAAGTGGGGTCGGCCGCTCTTAATCGACACCTTCTCGGTCGAGGACTGACCAGGTTCCTCTTTCCGGAGAGTCTGCTGCCACTTTTTTTTTTTTTTTTTTTTTTTGTTGTTGTTGTTGTTATTGTTGTTGTTCTGGTTCCAAGACCACTGAACCCCCCACCATGGTCCCCGCCAACCTTTCAGGCACTGCGGTCATGCATTGTCGTGCATGCGGCGTCATTTTTTTTTTTGCTACACACGCAACCTCATGTGCGTCTTACCCGCCCAGAGGTCGATCCATCCAAAAGCCCTGTTTCTTTTTCTTTATTTTTGTTGTTGTTCTGCTGAGCAGACCAGGATTAGCATGCGCGGCCCTGGACAGCTCTGATTTGTCAGTCGAGTTCGTTTCTCCCTTGGTATTCTCCTTCCTTCCTCACTTCTTCCCTTCCCTCTTGCCCATGCACATGCTGTTATGTTCTTTCTCGTTCCTCTCAACTAAAACCCCGACTTTATATATTTTTTTCCTATTTTTTTTTTTTTTTTTTTTTTTTCTCCCTCTCCCTATTTAGGATGTCTGGCTCTACTTGCTTGGAGTACAGGATGCAGACCGTTCCAAAGAGGTTTCGACACAACGTCAACACCAACAAGACTTTGAACAACTCGACAAGGAACCTGACGAGTCGACCCGACGAGTGCGAGGCGAGATTTCTCGTTTTCTACGCAAGAATCATATGGAGTCCTGTCGAGATGTAGCACGAATTATCGAAGAGGTGATCAGTGCCTACTGTAACCAGAACCATCAAGTTGAATATTTTTCAGGGATGGTCAATCTTTGTGCACCATTTGTGTACTCAATCCGTCGGGAGTGGGAAGCCTATCTATGCTTTGAGAAAAATGGTCAATACACTTGGTAAGTTTTTTTTTTTTTTTTTTAGTTGGGTGGGTGGAGCTAGAACAATGACTCATTCGGTTTACTCAGGAAGAAGAAAAGAGGAAACCCAATGGGGTTATTTACTAGTCCCTTCTCTTTATTGTCCTTGAGTCGCTTATCTTGTTTGCTATGCCGACCTCTCTATATCCGAATGGGTTTTTTTCTTTTTTTATACATCTTGCTTTTTTTGCCTTTTACTAACAGCGCATCCCATTCTCCGATTGAAAAAAATTCAACCACATTGACCTTTTGTATTTCCCCTGTTCTTGTGTTACTCTATAGACGAACACTTTAATGACGAGAGCATTAACGAATCCGTGGCCAAGTTCATGACCCTCTTCCATACCTGTCTCCCTGAGCTCTACTCGTACTTTGAAGAAGAGGAAGTCGATATTCGAGAATGGGCCGTGTCGGCGTTGCAATCGGTCTTGTCCAAGGAGATGACGCTCGACAATACAATGCGGTTGTGGGATACCTATTTTGCCATCCCAGATGGACATACCCTCTCTTCTTCTTCACCGCCACAGTTGCACTCTATTTCGATGCCAGCGAGTCCACCCTCGGCCCTATTGAGTAGCAGCTATAGCAGCAACAGTGGCATGAGCCTTCATGGGAACATCCATGGAGCACATGCAGGATCCTTGGTACGGTCCATGTCCGGGGACCGGAAAGGGCGGGGGCAAGGTTGGATTGAGTTTCATCCATTTTTTTGTCTAGCAGTCCTGAAGCATCTGAAGGAACGATTTGAGGAACTGGAACAATCCGAGATCCGAACGGTTCTGATGCGGTTGCCCTCGTTGGATATGGACTATTGTATCAACGAGGCGTTTAATATCCGACACGAGCTGTTGGAACGACAGATCTTGGACGATGACCTGTGAGCAAAAAAGAAAGAAAAAAAAAAAGGGGGGGAGGAGAGCGGGGATGACTTTTTATTATAGAGGGTGCAAATGGCAAATGATGTTTGTTGGGCGCCGATCGTTCTGTTCTTGCGAGTGCATGTGTGGTTTTGCTCGCTCTCAATTATATTTGTGTCTCTCTTTCTTTCCTTTCTCTCGAGACGTTTTTGCGAGCGCTGGAATCGAGCAAAAGCACAAAAAAGGAAAAAAAAAAAAAAGACAATTTCTGCGAGCAATTAGACCCGATGCGGTTGTATATACCATGTACCCCATTATCTAAAAAAGAGAATCTGAGACACACATTCACACACATACACACACACACACAGACACAGACACAGAACACACACACACACCACCACCACCACACCACAAAAAAAAAAAGTGGTACTTTTTTTTTATTTTCACAAGTAGACTAGAAGATTTAAACCAGTGTAAAACAGGTTTTTTTTTTTTTTTTTTTTTATTACGAAGATGGTATTATGGTACAGAGAGGGGGGATCCAACGCTAAAATTGGGAGAATCAAAAAAAAAAAAAACCTTTTTTTTTTTTTTTTCTCCCGAATCCTCAACCAAAACCAGCCTCGGGCTAGACCACAGAGTGAGAGAGAGAGAGAGAAGAGGCCCAACTAGAGAGCAGAAAAAGTCATGAGGAGGAAAGTGAAGAAATTGAGTGGAGAGAGGTAGATAGACAGAGAGAGAGAGAGAGAGAGAGAGAGATGGAAAGAGAAAAGGGGAGAGAGTCCTGGGCTGGAACGCTGTGGGAATATATGCAGATCACAGAAAAAAAAGGCGGAATGCGCGAAAACGAAAGAAGAAAAAAAAAGAGTCTGGCATGATGAAAAAAAAACGCTGCGGGAAAACGGAAAGAAACGAGAGAGAGAGAGAAAAAGAGGAGAGAGAGAGAGAGAGGAGAGAGAAAGTGTATATAAAAAAAAAAACATGAATAAAAGAAATGGGGAGTAAACATGAAAAAAAGAAAAAGAAAAGTCTTAATGCATCTCACGATCCCGGAGACTAGGATGAAGCCCCTCCGAGTGAGAATACGATGGGTGCTGCTGGTGATGCACATGATGTGGGTGATGGCCAGGATGATGCTGATGTGGGTGACCATGATGTTGTTGAGAAGGTGGATGTGGCATTGAGGGCAACGCATGGTGGTGATGCGCAGGAGGTGGAGGTCCATGGTGGCCATGTTCCTGACCTCGCTCCTGGCCACGCTCCTGACCCTTGGGATATGATCCTCCAGAAGTAGGGCCAGATCCCTGAGATGGCTCGTTCGGATACCGGTGTGAATGTGGTGACATGGGTGGACCCTGGGGCAATGGCTGCGATGGTGGGGGCTGGTGGGATGAAGACGAGGCCGAAAGAGGCGGCGTTGGGGGTGGACCCTGGGACAAATAAGGTCCATACCTCAAATGATGTTGCAATTGCGAGATCTGGTGTTGTTGTTGTTGAAGTTGGTGTTGCATCTTCTCGATCGTGTAGATCAACGTATTCTGTTTGTCCTTTTCAGAATGTCGGCGCTCATCCAACTGGGCAATAAAGTCCCGCATCGAGTGTAGTTCACTCATCAACTCGCGACACTGTTGGGCTGTCATAGGTGCCGTTGGTCCATGTCCTTGAGTCGTCATTTCACTCTCGCCCGAGGCTGCTCCACCTGCGACAAGGCCACTGTCAGTCGAACCGCTGCCATGGCTTCGTCCTCGTCGATCATAGGGTTCTCCTCCAATACGCGACGAGGGTGCTGAAGTCGGTGGAGGAAGAACTGGCTGCGAAGGATAATATCGTGGGCCACGCTCCTGATCACGCATCTGGGGTTCGGAAGATCCATGGGGTCCTGGCATTTCATACAGGCTTCGGCTGTCAGTACGTGCGTGCTTGGATGGGCGCATGTAGTCTCCACTGTCGTGGTACTCAGGACCACCCTGGCCATGAGAATACTGACGTGCATGGCCATGTCCCTGTCCCTGATCGCCTCGCAATGAGGTGGGTGAGGTCATGGCGACGGGAGATGAAAGTGGAGTCGAGTGTGCGCCATGAGTAGCTGTGGCAACAGCCACCATTGAACGCTCCTCGGGTCCACTGCTAGTCGGCTTCATCTGTCGTTGTTCCAGGCTAGCGTTCTCCCAGCCACGGTGTGGGTGCATCTCCATGTCCTGAGTAGATTGCGACGATAGCTTGGTCTGACTGTCGTTTGAAGGATTCTTATCTCGGTCCTCGGTTTGCTGACCTGGAGCAAAGCTTGGCGTCGCTGGCACGGGGTTTCTGGGTCTGCCTCTCTTGGCTGGGGTTGCAGCAGGAGCTGTAGCAGGTCCCGAGAGAGAAGGAGTCGACGAATGGCCCTGTCCCGCTCCAGTCGAGGCCGATGCGGACGAAGGAGAGGCAGGTGCAGAGCTGCTGGCACGAACACCGTTATCCTCGGACCGTTTGCGCTGTTGCGTCGATGCAGTCTCATCCCGACCAGCCATCTCCTCGTCTTCGTCATCCTCGAGCTCATCGTCTTCACGGTGATCCTGTTTTTCGGGAGAGTCCATGTCGGCATCTTCCTGGTCCTCCGAATCCGACATACCCGAGCCACTGTCTTCGCCGTTCGAGTCGCAGGCGTCGTCCAAGGAACTAGTCTGACCCGAGGAACGCATGAGTTGGATGACTTGTCGCACAAGGTCATCGTTCGCCTCTCGCATCTCGGGTGGGATGTTGCCTCGGTACATTCGCTCGCGGAGCAGATAGGGCTTCACCATCCGGTTGACTCGACGGATGCACTGTCTCGCATGGACCTTCATTCCAAGCGCATCTCGAACATCTTCCCAAGCCTTGGCAACTTGACCAACCTTTTGTGCAAATGGGTTCAGACGGATCGTTTCCATCAACAACTTTCTATCTGTGTCCTCGGAGCGATACCGTCTCTTCTTTTGCATCCGCTTGAGGGCTTGAGGCTGGTTCATCATCTCAAAGAGCTGTTCCAACAATCTCTTCTTGGTCGCCTGTTGTTCCTCTGTACCAACAGGTCTATCGCGCCCTGAAATACTGGCCTGGATAATGTTGTCGAACCGTCTAGAGCAAGTTCTGGCACGGATGCCTTGCTCGCGTGAGATCAACTCCCAGGCCTGGGTGGTCTTGCGGATAGCACAGTTGAAGGGGTCATGTTGAAGCACACTAGTCAAAAGACTGATCTGGACCTCGATCGGAAGGGGGCCTTTGGGTGTACCACGTGCTGACTGGATACGGAACGCTGAGGCAGAACCAGACTCTTTCTTGACCAGGACATTCTCGTCCGTCCGAGGTGGCCTTGGAGCAAGAGCAGGCAAATGCTCCGAATGGACCGACGGCGTGTTTGGAGCAACAGCAGTAGCAGGATTCGTGCCATAACCCATGCTCGTGGCCGAGGCATGATCCCGAAAGGACGAAAGACTACTGTGGCTACCATGACCACCATGGCCACCATGAGTGGCTGGGTAGTGATACGATGGCCCTGCATGGTACGAATCACGGTCGCGGTCTGGGCGGTAGTAAGGGTCGCTGCGAGGGTCCTGTGGGTGGAACCGCTGGAGCCGGTCCTGATCTGAGCAGCTCTCGGAATCCGAGTCTGGGTGACGCTTGTGCTGGAGCGTACCTGGTGAATGACCCGTGGGGGAGGGCGGCATGCGTGGATGGTGAACAGAACCGCCGTGGCCCGAGTCGCCATAAGGATGCAAGGGGGTGTCGGGCACAGCCGCTGATCCGTAGTATGGCGGAGATCTCGGACGCGGGAGTGAGCTGTGGCGAGTGTAGCCAAAATGACCCTGGGTAGAGTGAGGAGCAGGCGGCGAGATAGAGCGCTGCCAGCGTGGAGCCGGATAGTATGACGAGTCTTGAGGACGCGGGCTGTGCGTGCAGCGCGCGTAGTTATAGAGAGACAGAGCGAAGAAAAAAAAAAGAAGAGACAAAGCAAAAGGGAAGAGACAAAGCGAAAGAGAAGAGACCAAGCGTCATGGTGAGTAACGACCAATAGCTGCGGCAAAAAAAGAACATGACGGATGCATTGAAAGCGCACAGCTCGGCAGCACGGGGCATGCGTCGTCATCAACTGCAGTGCCCCGCTATTGTCCATCAAAAGGCAACGGATGCAGGAGAGAAGCGAACCCCTCACACACTCTCTCTTTCTCTCTTCCAGGCTGGACAATAGATGCGGGCAGTGAGTGCAAACGTCCCCGAGGTAGACCGGGCCGAGAGCGGGAATCGGACCATATGCGGGGGGAGCAGGGGTGAGGGGAGAGAAAGAAGTGGAACCCAGTGCAGATTGCCTAAGCATGGCCACGGTCTGACCATGCGCATGTCCTCGGCCTGTGGCTAATGGACAAGTAGACAGACAGCCAACGGAGAGAGAAGAGGGGGGAGGGAGAGAATGGGAGTGGGTGGCGGGGAGAAAGAATAGGGAGTACGAGAACAAAAAAAGTGCGATGCGGTGCGTGCGTGCCACTTGATTTGTAGTGGACTGAGCAACAGAATGTGTATGTATAGGTGTACAAGTGCGCAAAAAACTCGGGTATGGACTAAGCACTCGCAGTTGTGGGGCCATGCAGCGTTCCAGTTGGGCCGTTTCCTTCAACTCCAATTGTCCTGTTTGCACAATCACGATCTGCCAATTGCCTCGTTTGCTTTGCTAATGTTCGTTGGAAGCACCATAGCATTCCGATGGCTGCGTTTTGGAGCGAGGACGTCCATCCACCCGATCCCACCGTCATGCCCTCAAGTCGACATTGGTCCATCGAGAAAAAAAGACGGTGCGAGCGAG
This sequence comes from Mortierella sp. BCC40632, assembly GCA_011634665.1. Classification (NCBI taxonomy): domain Eukaryota; kingdom Fungi; phylum Mortierellomycota; class Mortierellomycetes; order Mortierellales; family Mortierellaceae; genus Mortierella; species Mortierella sp. BCC40632. The sequence goes on from WAEK01000023.1 coordinate 542,899, forward strand.
CGAACAGCAAGTCGAGGAGAAAAAGACAAGGGAGAGAAAAGAGGAGGGAGGAGGGGAGAGAGAGTGGGGGGGGGGTGCAAGTGGAAGGGTCAATGTACCTTTGAGGGGGATACCGATCTCGTGGATCTGTTGTGTACGTCATGTCGCGCTCTTGGCGGGGCGGCCATTGAGGGGCCACATCGTGCGTCAAAGGCGCAGAGTAGGGTCGGTCGTCGGACCTGTACCGCTCTGGAGCATAAGACGGCGACCTGGCCATTGATGGCGACGACGGCGATACAGGCTGCTGAGGCTGTGGCGGCTGTGGTGGGTGGACTGAGGGATAGCTGTGTGCAGAATCTTTTGAAAAGAGATGTCGCTCCTGCGAATTGTCAGAAAAAACGTGCTCGCGCTCGTGGTCCTTGGCCTGGGCCTGGGGCGGTGCCTGTTCCGAGGTCGTCGAAGGGATCGGTGAAGGGCTACCACGCGCGAGCTTGTTAGCAGTCATTGAAGGAGAGGGCGTTGCAGAGAGCGGGGCTGCAACGGACGATGTCGACCTCGGTTCCATGAGTGGACGTGTCGACAATGGGGCAATCCCGAGTCCGGGGTGTGAAGGGGTCCAGAATCACGGTTGTGGACGTGTGTTGCGGCGCGCCGGAAAAATCGATACAGTCAGAGGCAGCAACAGAACACAGGCACAAAGCTGTCGGGCAGGGCCTAGTGGACGTGGAGGAGAGAGAGGAAGAGAGAAAAAGAGAAAAAGGGAAAGGAGAAAGGAAAGGAGAGAGGGATTGAGAGAAACGCAGAGAGAGAGAGAGAGAGAGAGAGAGAGAGAGAGAGAGAGAGATATATATAGAGATATATATATAGAGAGAGAGAGAGAGAGAGAGAGAGAAAGAGAGGAGGTAGAGGCAGGGATGAGATCCAGGTTTTTTTTTGGCCAAGGCGGTTGGATGGAAAGAAAGCGAGTGAGCGAGTGAGCGACAGACAGAGAATGAAGGAAGAGAGAAGGAAAGAATCAGGAGGAACAGTCAGCAGCCGCGCACAACAGGTCGATGCGGCGCAACGCGTGAACAAACGTGCAACAGATTGGTAGGTGGATTAGGCAGGGCAAGAAAAAAAAAAAAAAAAAAAAAAAAAAACACAAAAAAAAACATAAAAAAAAAGAACTCGAGGTTGATAGCATAGGAGAGAGAAAGCGAGAGAAAGAGAGAAAGCGAGAGAAAGAGCACACAAGAAAAAGAGAACAAATAAGAGAGAACGAGAGAGCAGAGAAGGACCAGGGGAGTGCCCGATGTGGGGTGTGGCAGTTCAGGGTTGAGAGGGATATCTGGTTTGGAGAGTGTCCGGCAGACAGTCGAGCGTGAGTGGGAAGGACTGTGTTTGTACACTACAGTGAGACGAGTACACTGCCGCCATCATTTCTTTGCCTGGACGTCCACAGAGGACTTTTTTTTTTTTTTAACATGTGGGAAGGGCGGAGGCGGCTCGTAACAGGGCTACGAACACAGCACTACCCGATTCGCGATTCGGGGCAGATGGACGATCTAGAAGTGGTCCAATGGCGGTCTGAGTGGGTAAGGCGGGCCGAGTGAGCGGCCCAGTCCGTGGGCCTCGTCCGTGGCTCTGCTGGTCTGGCCGGCGAGAGGGGAAAGGAAGGAGAGGACGAGAGAACAGCGTTCCCCGCAGAAAGAGAGAGAAAGAGAGAGGCAGTAGGAAGGAGAGAAGGGGCCGACAAATAACCCATGGAGTGGGATGGACTTCGTCTGCCAATTTCTCCTGAGCCAAGTCCACACCCACGTCCTGCGTTGGACCAAACCAGACTCTAGCGAGAGACCGACCATGCGAGGGAGAAAGCAGGGGAAGGACATACAAAAGGTCCAGGTGGCAGGGAGCAGCGACAGAAGCAGCAGTATCGAGAGAGAGAGAGAGAGAGAGAGGGAGGGAGAGGGAGGGAGAGAAAAGAGAGGAGAGAGCACAGGTCTGTTTGGGTCATGGAACGAGGTTGGTGGTCATGACTAGATTTCGATCTGCTGCAAAAAGAACAATGCGCTGGTGGTGTGTATGCACCTCGCTGCACTCGCGCCCATACAACGGACAGACAGGCGCGATTGCCCCCATTGAGTTCTGTTCAATTCTATGAACATAAGACTCGATCCAGGCTGCACAGTCGAGTGTCTGCGCCTGAATGAATCGATGGTGCGAATCATGGGGTGTATGTGGTGTATGTCTGCAGCGTATGTGGAACAGTGGACCCAACTCTATCGGAGGATGTACTGCAAAACTACCCGACACGTCTCCCACCTTCTCGGCCCTTGGCCTCAAAATGAACCGACTCGGGTAGTCGCTGCAATGTAACAACAGCGGCTCTATACCCCCTCTCTGAGCATCCATCGCCCTGTTCCTGTGGCCAGCTTCCTCCCCCCTCCGCTCTCCAAAAAAACCGCCAGGACACAGGGGAGGAGCAAACATGAGCTCGTCCATAACAACAGTGTCGTCCGCTCTGTTGTGCGTGTTTGCCCAACAGACAATGGATGGGTTGCGGATAGGTTGCCTGTTGTTTGTGCATGTCTGTAATAAACTTGCATCTGGATATTCTTGCTGCACAACAAGACTCAACCATCTCACTTTCTCCCACCAAGACCACATGCCAACCTTCGACCACTGTACCTTTTTTTTTTTTTTTTTTTCTTCGTTCACCCGACAGCATGTGCAGACCTCGCTCTCTGTTTCCTTTTTTTTTTTTTTTTTTTTTCCTGATAAACAGAGATAGATCTCTCTTCCGTCTTTTCTTTTACCCACTCGACTCTTATTTCTTCCGCCACTGCAACTGTTTGTGTTTGCTCCAAAGGGAATGTGGAATAAAGTCAGCAAGTCAGCCTCATAACCCTCGCCTGACTGGGACTTCACCCCTTCTCTCCCTTTTCAACAGGACCGTACAGCAGTGACCCCGAGATGGACATAATCCGCCATTGATCGTCCTGCAAAAAAGAGGAGTCCATGACGCTGAAACCGACCCGAGTGTTTGCCGAGGGGTCCCTCCTTTTGAGCGGGCGAGTCTGGTTGGCCGAGATCCGACGGACGGATCGGTCGGGCCAAGCAAAAAGAGGCGTGGACTGCGACACTCGGTTGCAACGAGCGAGAGAAGGAAAGCCAGGAAAGGGAGGGGGTGGCGCGGGCAGGGGAGAGAGGAAGAATAGAAAGAAAGAACGAACGAGAGCGCTAAAAAAGCCATCTCACTCAACCCAACCCACAGAAACACGAAAGCGATGTCTGAATTACAAATGGAATTGTGGACTTTGTCGACCGATAAGGTCCCGGGGAGGGGAGAATCAAAGACGTTTGAAGATCCTCCCCTGTTTTTTACACTCAGCGGAGAACTCACACACACACACACTCTCTCTCTCCCTCTCTCCCTCTCTCGTTCATTCACTCATTCACTCCAATGGTAGCCCGCCCATGGCCTACAAGCGCACCTGGTCAGATCGCTGAGACACGTCCCGTTCAATAGGTGGTAGGCCAAAGAGTTTGAAATAGAGATTGAAGAAAGAAACATTGAAAGGAAAAAAAAAACAAAAAAAAAAAAAAAACGAGAAAGAGGGGAATGACGATCCCCTTTTTGAGGAGGAAAAACTTTGGGTAAAAACCAAAAACGAATGCCTCTCAAGACGAGAGGCATCACGTCATGAAAGGGGACAATAGATGACAGAAAAGGGCGTGATTTCAGCGCGGCCTAGGAGTGGCGAAAGCGATAGACGAGCGTAATTACCTTGATGCGAGACGAAACGCTTGGCCGGTAACAGACGTGGACGGACAGAGGGAGAGAGAGAAGAGAGGGTGAGAGGGGCCCTGGAAAAATAACCTTGATCGAGTCTCTACCAGTCGGAAGCTGCCTAGCTCGCGCGCAGCCTGTCGTGCACGATTCGATGTCGCCGAGAGTGGCAAGGCCAAGGATGGACAGGAAGAAGAACAATGATGAGACACGATGTCAGAGAGAGAGAGGGAGAGAGAGGGAGAATCCGTAAGAGTGTAGAGAGAAAGAGAAGGAGAGAAAGGGAGAAGGAATGAAGGATCGGTGAGCGATCAAGTCTAATGCTTCGGTACAAAAGGTCGCAGTTCAAACGGCCGATATGCAGGGGGTGGAGGATGCCAAGGTTGGACAGCCCAGTGTGACGAACAGGCGTAGTAATAGAGGAGGCAGAGTCCTTTCGGGGCAGGGACAAGGAAAGTACAAGGCAGGGTAGTGATCCAAATAAAATAGACAGGGGGAAGAGAGAGAGAAACGAGGAGAGAGAAAAGGGATCGGATCGAATGAGATTGCCAATGAATTGCAATGAGCCAGTTGACCAAGAAATGAGCGGAATGGAAGAGACAGTAACAGTGGGCAGTGTGGATCAATAAGAGCGAGAGCGGCAGCAGCGGAGCAAAAGTAGGAGATAGAAGAATTGCTAAAAAGATGGGAGAGAAGAGAGAAAGAGAGAGAAAGAGAAAGAGAAAGAGAGAAAGAAAAGACTGGGAGAGGGGAGAAAGTAGCAGGAGGACGTAAAAGACAACCCAGCGTTCGGCCAAAGAAGGGTGCCAGCGATTGGCTGTCCGCTCGGTCGTCGCCTGGCCAAGCCGTGGACCCAGAGGCGGTGCAGTCCCTGTGCTGCAGGGTCGGGATTGGCTCAGCAGCATCGCACGGCTGGTAGGTAGCCGCCTTTGGGGTGCTTGTCACGGCACTGCCTGCTTCTTACCGGGGCCGCGGCGAGGGCCCGCGGAAGGACAATCACGCCCAAGAGGACGAGAGTGAGGTAAAGATAGACAAGCAGTGCATTGTGTGTTGTGTGGATTGAGAGTGTGGCCCGGGATGTGCAACCAGCGAACGGATGATCGGTGCGGTTACGCTACCCTGGTCAAACGCAAATGAATGGGGGACAAGAAAATACATTATACAAAATGTATATATTTGAAAAAGAGAAAAAAGAGCAGGCACGGCACATCTGGAAAAATTATTGAGCGTCCACGAGTGTCGATCCAGGGGCTACAGACAAGCCAGCAACAGCAACAGCGGGGGATAGTGCCGTGCCGTGTGGGCGGAGGAGTGTGCGCAAAGGCTGTGGCATGACATTGGACACTCGCCCATTTTTTCCCCTCTCATTACTCGCTCTTTTCTCTCGTCCTCTCTTGTTCTCTCTCTCTCTCTTCTTTCTTCATACACGCTAAGCAGCTCCACACAGTCACTTGCGCACGCGCGGACCAAACTTGCACTACCACCCACTGTGAGAGGAGTGACATGCCATGGAAATAGGAGGAAAGGGGGACAAAGAAAAGAGCTGGTTGCACTTACAGTGAATAGGGTGCAGGGAGAAAGGGAGATGGTTGAGTTGGTGAGAGGACAGACAGTGATGGGCTGTGTTTTATATGCTGTTGTATGTGTGGAGGAGGGAGGCGGAGGAAAACGTGGGCAAAGGTAGAGGAAAAGGTCGAGAGGGGTACAGTGGGGTTGGAGCGCGGAGGGTTGGCCGTCGTGAAGGTAATAAGAGAGGGAACGGAGGGGGGGGGGGACAGAAGGAAAGGGAAAAGAAAGAGGAGGTAAGAAAAAGGCGAGACAGAGCAAGGTCGTTTGCCGGGGTGGAGCGGGCAGAGCAAGAAAGAGGGGAAAGGAGGAAAGAAGCGACCGGACAGGAAGACGGGTGCGCCGGATGAGGGAGACACAGGCTTTATATGTTTTTACACCCTCTCTATCTGAACAGACGAATAAATGAACGAGCCTGACCCTGGCACTGCAGAAGCATACTGACAAGGTGGCCCACTTCAAGGCGCCAACAGATGAGGACCAGGCCGAAAAGAGAGTTCAAAGAGCGGTGGCCGCCCGGCGAGCGTCGCTGACTTCGGATCTGTCCGCTCGACATGACTTATTGGCACGCCATCTCCATCCCTCCCCGCCCTCCTCCGCACCATACTACTGACTCGCCCGTCCAGCATCCTGGGTCCATACCATGCTTGTGCGCAGGCTGATCCCTTAGACTCTACTCTATTACCGGCGATCCCTTCGACTCTATTAGATCAGTGTCCTGTCTCGGCCGGAAGAGTCGCATCCCACGGTAGCAGACCCACTCAATGATGGGGCAATGGGGAAGGGGGCTATGACAATGGCCAGCAGCGCAGGTCTGAGCTGAGCATTGTTGAGCAGAGAGAAGAGAGCAGGATATGGTGACCTCCGATCCTCTCATTGACATGGGCAGCCACCAGAAGCCTCTTCTGGATGCAACCACCCTACCAGCAGTGGGGGAAGGGGGACGCTGCAAGAAAAATAAAAAAATAAAAAAAGGCTCTCTTGGTCCAATCCATGAATCAGAACAAAACGGGAGCCACTCGCCACTAAGGTTTATGTGCATTGTCAACAACGAGCGTCGAGCTGAACCTGTTCCTCGTCACTCGCCCTTACCATTCAAAGTCGTCGTCGTCTTGGGCTATCCGAGGCACAGGCACCAATGTGCATCCGCCAATTACACCGACCCTTGTTCCACAGCACATTCGTCCTTTTCTCTTTGTCCCTTCTTCACTTTTTTGTTCCTGCCGCCGAAACCTGTCAGTCCTTCAGAAACGCTCAAGCACAAGATCCTCTCCCCGCTTCCCCACGCAAACACTGCCCTACCTATAACTCTATAACTTTTGTACCAGGTTCTTGGAGATTGGAAGAGACCAAGAAACGAGGAGAGCAAAGAGGGTAGCTGGGTAGCTTCCTGGCTGCAACTGGGTGTGAGTGCGGCTTTGTGGAGATCGCTGCTGTGCTTGAGCCACTTCTGTCCGCACTATGATCGGAGCCGGTTGCCTTTTGTACAATGATGATCTGTCAGGACCCTCGGACAAAGTCGTCACCAATGAAGTCCGGACGAGTGAGAAAAAGAAAATAAAATAAGAAGGGTTGGGGGTTGGGTTTGCTGATCTGTTGGCAGCCTGGCACTGTTTCTACCCGCGGAGAGTGTCTCTCCCTCTCTTTTTTTATTTATCTTTTTTTTTATATATATATTCCAACGTGGCTGCATGCACGCCCTTCTCATCGCACCATAACCTCTCCGTGCTCAGCGCCGTAGCTCCCCTCACAGCACTGTAGCGGACTCGGTGCGCACCCTGCCGCCCCGACGACGAACGACGGTGATTTCCCCAGATTCGCGCAGGCGCTGAGGCCCCGACAACAGGCCGGTGACTGTGCCCCCACCCCCATGCTTCCCCTCCGTGAGCTTCCCCAGGCGATGTACTCTTGTACACATAGGCCAGCAGCCGTGCCCGACCTCCCCCGCGGGCCCCCTCCTGCTCGTTCGAGCTCTCTTTTTTGGTCAGGTCCGATCCCTTGCGCTTTCTTGTTCTCAACTCAGGATTGCCTAGTTTATCCAGTACCGCGTCTGTTTCAAGTGAGAAGAAAGAAGAGGAGATGAGGTACGATCTGCGAAGAGAGGAGGAGAGAGATGAAGAGGAGTAAGAACGTCAACACCCCGCCTCCCGACATGGAATGGATATTCTATCCGCTCTGGTCGAAAAGAGGAACAATACTGGCGGGGATGGTTCTTGGATGGAGATACATGGTTCAGAGTCGATATCGTCGCTATCCCCTTTTCTCCCTCTCACTCTTTCTTACTCGGCACCTCTGTCCGTCATGTGGGAAAAACGTGTCGAGGTTTTGACAGGGTTGATGTTGTGTGCCTTTTGACGAAGGATACACCGTTGTTGTACTGTGCATACACACCGTACTCTATTTGTTGCCACACGCTCATGGCTCATGGAACTGCAGGAACAAAAAGAGTCTATTTCGCACAAACACACAACACACGCAACACACACACATCACACACACACACACACACACACACACACACACACACACATCACAACACACACGCCCCATCCGAGAACAATAGAGGTGGGGGACAATGATGAATAGGGATCAATAACGGTGGGCGGACGGTAGGGGAGCAGCCAGCGGAGGAAAAAAATAAAAGAGACGAGTCGAGGCAGGCAAACCAGGCAGCGTATGGAGTAAAACTCCGAGAGTCAATGAGGCGCATTGCTGCTCTGTTAGGCCTTCCTCACTCCTACTCTCTCAATTCAGTCGAAAACTCACCCTCCCATCGAACACGCCAACTCTTTTTTTTTTTTTTTTTTTCATTCTTTACGATTCATTCACACACACCAACTCTCTTTAGCTTGACCTGTTCTCATTTCATTCCCCAACCCGTTGTGTCCTTTCGTTTCCTTTTCAGTCCTTCCTGGTTGCCCTCGACGTGGTGCCTTGCATTTAGATACCAAATGGTCCAACCAAGCTCCAACCGTACCCCATTGGAGACGTACTTTTTTTTTTTTTTTTTTTTTTATATTGTTATTCTATCCAGAGATTTGCTGAGCACGTTAACTGACCACCCACCAGGCAACCAGCATGTCCCCTGTGTCGCCTCGACTGACAAATGCTTTTTTTCATTTTTTTTTTTTTTTCTGTTTGTATCGACTCATTCTCCAAATCCAACGCGCGTGCCCCACTCAATGTTCTCACCCTTTTTGTGTTTTCTCTCACTTTTTTTGTGCTCTGCTCATTTAATACCTTGTATTTAAATCAATCAATCTTCCTCCCATACTCGCTTTCTCTCTCTCACTCACTCCCTTCCTCTCTCTCTCTCTCTCTCTCTCTCTCTCTCTCTCTCTCTCTCTCTCTCTCTCTCTCCCGTTCTCCACACATGGCCGCATCTACAGAGTCAATGAGCATATCGAGCCAAATGTATTCCTGGCGAGATAACAGGGAGCCAAACACCTTCCTGGATTTGCACCCTCTTACCTCCTCTCTCCTATTACCTTTCGACCATAAATCTTGTCCTGGCCCACACCATGGACAGACGGAGACACCAACGTGAAAGCTTCTTTTTTTTTTTTTTTTTTTTTTTTTTTTTTGCACACTCTGTTCGTCTAAACACCTTAAGCATGTCTGTGCCTCGACGAAGCAAGAATGCTCTGATGACTCAATTGTTTCCTTTGAGCTTGTCATCGGCTCGAAGGGTATAGAGAGAAACCCAAAGGATAACGTCGTTCCCTGAGCAACTGTTTGGCCTTCGCTTAGGACGTTCACTGTCGATGGCATATGAAAGGCGGGCAAGCCATGTGTGTATATGCAGATGTGTGGGTTGGTTTGCGTGGGAGAGGTAAGGTAAAGATGGAAGGGTGAAGCAGGTTAAGATAAGTGGAGGCACATTTCGATGTTTGTATGGCAGGGACGGGTGCATGTCTCTTTGAGACTATTGTTTACGAACAGGCGGGGAATGAGGAACGGATTGGCAGACCACGAAGATGAACATGGAAGGAGCAGAAGTACTTGTACCAAAGGAAGGATTCAAATGAGGGGACGCGAGGGAGAGAGCGAGTCAAGTCGAGAGAGGACCAAGCCAAGTTGAGAGAGCGTCGCTCCTACTTCGCCACAGCGACGCTCTCGCTCATCTGTCCCCTTTCTTTCCTCACTTTCTCCCTCCCTCCCTCTCTCTCTCCTCTTTCTTTCTTTCTTTCTTTTGTTTTCTCTTCACTTACCAACTCCATGTGCGCTATTCAATTAGACTCAGTCACATTCATTCGCATTCAGTCGCGTACCGAGGGCTCAGTGCTGGGTTGTGCAACCTTGTCCAATTGCAACCGCCCTCAAGCGCAACTTCTCTTGCTCACTTAGTCACTTAGTCACTCTCATTCACTCTCATTCACTCTCTCTTCTCTTTGACACATACACAGTCGAACGAGCGATCAACCCAAAGAAACGAGGGGTCGGCATACAGCGGCCCGCTCTGCTTCCGCTCTCCCTTGCCCTTCCCCTTCAGCATGCTTCTCTATGCTGCTTTTGGCTGTTCCCGAGGACAAACAGCCGTCTCGGTCCAGGAAAAGACGCTCACCCTATCCCTGTCCACTCAAGTTCAGTTTCCCCTACAAACTCACTATCCACCGTTCATTACTCTTGTTCCATATCCCCCACTCCCTATCTCTGTATCTCCTCCTCTCTACCCTGACATCCCTCCCCCTGCACGTGCCGATATTCTGATTGACAATCCAGGGCACCCAAGTTAGCATCTAATAAGAGCCCAAGCCACATACACCCTGAGGTTGCGCTCTTGTCCCCGCTCTACCTTCTCATTTAGTGGGTAAGGCAGAATTGCCAAGACGGCCCCAAAAGAGAGATGAACAGGGAAGAAAGAATAAAAAAGCGGGGGCAGAAGGGAGTGAGGCGGAGACATCCGCAGCAAGCACGCGTGATTGGTCAGGGCGGCTCAAGGTTCGAGCCACGGTGAGAAAATCCGAGGGCCAGTCGCAGGCACTGGATCGGTCGCCCATCTCTCTTCCATAGCCGTGTGGACAATCGTTGGCGCCGCCAATGCTCTTGTGGATAAGGCACCTAAATGGGGGCACAGAACAAAGGACAAGAGGAGCACATCCGAGCCATGGCCAATCGTTGCCCGTTCCCCCAGACGACACCCCACTGCGTCAGAGATAGAGATAGAAAATAGATAGAGGGAAGAGAGAGACAGCGATCGAGAGGGTATGCGTGGGGCTGCAGGAAGAGGAAAAATGACTACATTGCCGCTGAGCACCGAACGGGCGACCTCCGTTCGGCACAGACAGTGCATGTCATGAGGCCTTTTCACATCTTCTCGTCCTTCCGCCCCTCCTTCACTCTCTGCGGGCATTTGTTTTATCCAGAGACGCGACACCGGGTCAGGTCGACGCCCAGTGTCTCCCGGCTCCCCTCTTCGTTCCTCCTCCCCGGTCCTCCCGCTTTGCGCATCTCTGACCTTGCTGTCCAAAACTGCATTTGAGAGAGAGACAACTCGTTACCGCCACTTAGTCGGATCGACATTTCCTCCGCCTCTTGCTAACCTTTGGGGTCTTTCTCTACCCTTGTCTCTACATTCGCGCTCTCTCTCTCTTTCTCTTCCCCCGCAACATGAAATAGATTCAGAGACCAACTTTAAGGTTGACGGATGTTCCTTGTCATTTCTTTGGTGCGGGGCCTGACCATGCTCACCTCTCTTACTCCTCTTCCCCCGCAGTCGCGCGCCAATCCCGCTCGACCACGACCAGGATAAACAGGCTGTAGCAAGCGTTAGATCCCATGCCTCTTGTCTGAGAAAAGGTGCAAAGGAAGAATGTGCTATGAAGAACGAATGAGTATGAACAAGAGGAGCAATGAGATTGAGAAAATCGAGTTATTGAGAGGGAGAACTTAGAACGAGAGAATCAGCCAGCCCAACAGCCATCCAAGTCGGAGAGCGAGTGAGCGAGTCAAAGGGCGAGCTGAGTGGACGGGTAAAAGTGTAGAGTGGGTGGTCTCACATAGCGCCGATCTGCAGTCGCTCACTCGCCTATTCAGTAGGTAGACCCGGGAGAGGAGCGGAAGGCGACGATCCTGGTGTGGGAATCGTTGCCAAATCCGTAGTGAGGCTCGGTACCGGAGCCTGCAAGGCCTATGCATGTTAATTGTCGGCAGAGAAGAAAGATGCTCTCATACCCTTGTCCTCAGCTGGATGACACGCCAGTAGGCTGACGCATGCTCTACAGAAACTGCATTAAGCTATCCTCCCCTCCTTCCCCCACCACAACCACCACCGCCATACCATATAGTGGACTGCGCATTGTCAACCAGCCCGTGGGCGGAGAGAATGCCCTGGCTGGTCCCTGTCCCTGACTACCTATTCAATTTGCCCGTGGGTCCACTTCCAAGTACTCACTAGCTGCTCCTCGCGCGCGGGGATACATTCTCAACGATACATCCCTCTCAATGCAGCATTGACAGGTCTAACACACGAGTGGCGGCTATCACATAGCCCTATCCAGAGACGACAGCTGAGCGCAAAAGTCAAGAGAAAGTAAAAATAAAGGCCGACCAAACAATGTGTGTGTGGAGAGTGCAATAGTCCTCGCATCTCCTTTACCCTCTCAAAGTAATGCTGGCGGGGCTATGGCCCTGCTGTTAATGGTTCGATCCTTTGAGCCTCGCTGTGTCCGCGCCCCTCGCGCTCCTCGACGAGATCCGCGCGGGCGGACGGGTGCGTCTTCTGTGGTTGCTTGCATCATACGGCAGGGGAACGGCAGGCAAAAAAAATCTTGTCCTACGTAGTCATGGCAAAGTAGCGAACAGATGCAAAAATGAACTGAAGGCTGTGAGGAGGAGGAGGAGAGGATGAGAGGATGAGAGGGGGACGAAGCGCTTTTGCGTCCATGGGCCTTGCTCCCGGACAGGACCTGCACAAACGCATCTACACACACTCTCACACAAAGCACACACGCACGCACGCACGCACGCTGCTCTCAAACGCCTCTGACATCGCCTTGTCCGTCCTCGTATTCAGATTTGTACCCAATGCCTCATAAAATCCTAAATGACCTTAGTCTATCTCCGGTTTGCGGGTTCTCCTATTCCTCTAGAGTAAAAAAAAAAAAAAGAAAGAAGAAACGATTGAATTGACTGGTCAAGGGCCTTTAATAGCTGGGCCAGGGCCAGCTTTACACGATGACTCTTTTAAAAAACATCCCGAATGTTTCCGTCCCACGCGTGTGCTCTCTTTCTCTCACCCTCTTCTCTTTCCCTCTCCTTTCACCCCTTGGTTGCTCACCGCGCTTACCCAACCCTACGCGCCTGCAAGGTGACCAGTCGCCATGCCTGATCACAACCCCAGCAGGCAGACCATCTTTTCCTTCCTCCCCCTGTCACTCTCACTCTTTTCCAACAAGTTATTGTCTTCGTCTCTTTACCTCTTCTATCCTTGTGTTGCTACGAGAGGTTGCGACCAGACTCATTCCCCTTTGCAAAGCTGACTGTAATTCTTTTCTTTTCGCTTTGATCTTGTGGTCCTGATCTTGAGTCCAAACCTGTTGTTTGGTCCCCAATGATAGTCTGCAGAGGATGCGTTGAGCCAAAGAGAGCAAGAGCGAGAAAATAGATAGGCAAGTCCACAGCTAACATATACATCCACACAAACACCCACGCACACACTTCACACACACACACACACACACACACACGCTCACTCACTTACTCACTCGCTCACTCGCTCACTCACTCACTCACTTACTCACTCACTCACAAACATAAACACACATAGCATACACACATACACAAAGGACGCACACAACATAGACGTCTTCCTTTCAGTGGACGTGGTGTATTCGACTGGGCATTTTGACAGGCCTCATGACACAAGCATGGAGAATATGGTGTGTTCCTCTCCCCCATAACCTACTCCTCAATCGCCCGTTGCATTTGCAGTTGCAGTTGCAGCTGCTGTGAGATCCTTTTTGCTGCAGGACGCGCTCAACCATTCCCCTATTCTTCCCTCTCATCACACATACAAACAAGTAGCACTCAAACAAGCGTGCGCTTATCCAACCCAGCGAGCTAAAAAAACGACCGCAGCCTCTCTCTCCAAAGAAAGTTAACCCAGCGCCGATCCTTTTATTTTACTTCACTCTTCTTTCACACACATCCTCTCTCCGTCTCTGTCTCTTTGCTCTCCGGAAGAAGAGGAAGGAGATGGATAGGGAATGGGTAGCCAGTAGTCTCTCGTCCAGGTCACCTTCTTGAGTTCTTGAGTATTCGTCTTTACCTCTTCCTTTTGCTCCTATCACCGCTGTTGGCTGTACGCACATGGTCGTTGCTCATTGGTTGTAGGATACAAACTGGCGGCGCCTTCGAGGGGAGCCACTTGATTGCGCCAGAACCTTCGTTATTAGGATTGCTCCCGCCCTCTCCAGAGGAAGATCGTCGTCATAGCCTGATCCACTATGACTACTGAGCGGATCAGCAAAAAATTATCGAGACTGAAGACAGCACCTCTAGCTTTCACGGGGAATGCGACCATTGAGAGATGCCCCTTACCCTTTCTGGATATGTACACGCTGAAGAGTGTGGAAGGAGAGGAAGCAACATGCCCTTTCTACCAGTTAGGAGATTCCAAACCCCATAAGGTTCATTTCTTGGCGAATACAGTGTGTGTGGTAGAAAGTGAAGAGGCAGAGAGAGAGAGAGAGAGAGAGAGAGAGAGAGAGAGAGAGTTGCATCAATCGGGCAGGCGGGCGGACGGCATATCAATGATCCATGGAGGAACAGCCATAGGATATACAAAACACGGAGCGGGCTGCTTATTATAACTCGCATCTGCTCAAGGCACACACACATACACGCACCCCACCACATCTATGTCTCCCCCGGGAAACTACCGATGGACAAGGAGCAAATAGTACCGAGTAATGTATGACCAGTACTCTACTGGACTACAAATCAAGCAGGCGAGTTATTGCTAAGCTGGGGAAGAAATGGAAGAAAAACAAAGAGTAACGCTCACACTTTGTTGGTCGCATCGCTAGCGTGCGCTGCAGTGATCATTATAGTGTAGCACACCCAAGGAGATAAATAAAAAAAGAAGGCAAGAGAACTTCCAGGGTCATGGTCGACAAGCCTGTGTAATAATACATCCACTTTGACCACTTGCCGACGTTCTGGATGGGCCGGGGCCGGGGAGATGGAAGCGCAGGCATGCAGTTGAGCAGTCTCCAGAACTCCTTCCCCGATTGAGACATGGACACTTTCCTTCGTCGGACAGAAAAAAAAAAAAAAAAAAAAAGAAAAGAAAAAGAAAAAAATTGCGTAGTGGAGCAATTGAATTGTCCCAGTTCACTGCTGACTTGAAAGAGAGAAAGACAAGAGAGAGAGAGGGAGAGAGAGAGAGGGAGGGAGAGAGAAAGAGCTCTCTTGTACTCCATCTTGACGACGACCAAAAAGGTCGATGAAAAAAAAAAAGTCGATGGAGAAGAAGCGAGAGAAGGTCAATGTCCATAGCATAACCTTCGCCACAAGAGCGCATTTCTTTCTTTTCTTCTATCCTCTCGGTTATTATTGTTGGACGGACTGGACAAAACACCGGTCCTCGGCTCATCCGCTCGCGTTTGTCACACAGGGTGAAGGTTGCCTCGACCTTTTCCTTCTTCCTTTCCTTTTGCGTCTTACCCAATCTCTCTCTTCTTGCTTTTCTCCTCTTTCTCTCCCACTCTAGCCCTGCTACTCACCATTTGCCTTTAGATGCATGCACGCTCAACCTTCAGTCCTTGGTCTCTCTCTTTCTCTGCTCACTCGTACACACAGGTAGGCGCTCTTCTATTTCATTCACGCTCACTCTCTCTCTGTTCCAGAGCTGCATCCTCTCGCCCCCATTACTCCCAACTAACCAAGCGTTGAAGGAACCGCCCTCCCCTCCCCTACTCTCACTCCTCTTTGCTGCATAATTCTTTGTTAATCTTCCAGCAGTAGGGGTTCCTGAACTTCAATCTTTATCTGTTACACTACTCTTCTTTTTGTCCAACTCTCTCTCTCCCTCTCTCTCTCTCTCTCTTTTTTTTTTTCTTTCTTGCGCCCACTTTTTGGTCCATTGCTCTTGATCCTCGGACACGCGCACACACACAGGTACGCACGCGTGTAATTTTCACTTTTTCTTTTGGCGCTCTCTGTCCCACTGTCGCCCTTTTGGTCCTCTTGAAAAAAAAAATCGTTCAGCGACAACTCTTACCCCAAAAGACCGCTCGCTGCATGGCCTCTGTTTCTGATTGATGAGTGCGTTTGAGTGTAAAAAAAGGGCCAAAAGGGACTTGTCTTGCTTCTCCAGATCTTCTCAAGGGACCTTGGCTCTCTGGGGGAGGGGGAGCGAGGCGGAGGAAGAGGAGCGGTGGGGCAGCGCACAGTGCCCGATCAGACAATTACCGCTGGGCCACACTTGCGTTTCCGCGCTCTGCCCAACTGCCCCGTTCACCACTTTTCATTACCGCCCCTCGCTCACTCGTCCGCTCGCTCATTCATCTCTCCCTCTCTCTTTCTCCCTTTCTCGCTCTCACTCTCTTTCTCGTTCCCTTTCAAACACACACACACACACATCTCTCGTATCTCTTCATTAATAAAACTCTATCATTGAACGCGGTTGTGAACAAAGGGGGGACCCTCTTTTATGGGTACCGCTGGAGACAAATATATTAACAAAGGTTAAGTTATGTGTTGTGGTCTGGTGGTTTGAATGAGAGAGAAGAGGCGTAAGAGGAAGAGAGAAATCAAGAGTGAGCTACTTTTTTTTTTTTTTTTTTTTTTTTTATTTTTTTTTTTCTTCCTTTTTCATTCATTCGTTTTCATAGTCCTTGATTGACTAGAGGTGCCTCCAAAAAAAAAGCCTTGGCTTTTTTTTCCTTTCTCTCCTATCAGGTTTTAACAGTGAATCTTTGTCTAGCAGTTCTTCCTCTGGAAAAGGCTCAAGTTGAGTGGAGACGCCTCCTCTTTTCTCTTTCTGACCAAAAAAAAAAAAAAAAAAAGAGCGAATCTTATTGACTCAATCGGGGAACATGGGAGGCGAAGAGTGGAGAGGAAAGTTAGTCAGCTTTGAGTGGAGGGGAAAAAAAGAAAAAGAAAAGAAACCATCCGACACTGACGACAAATGTATTTCGACATTAGAAAAACAACTCAAAAAAAAAAAAAAAAAAAAAAAAAAAAAAAAGAAATAAAAATTGAAAACAAAACCTTGATCCCATCTTTACATTGTCCCTAGAGTTCATAGTCGGATGGATTGGAGCGCGGACAAAAATCTCAGCGCAAGGGAGAGAGGCGTGCACAAGGTGATGTCTTCCTCCTTTGGTTACACTTCATCGATAACGACTTCTTGGCGACGAACGTGGGAAGGGCGACGACGGGGAGAGGGAGGAGGGAGAAGCGCGTGCGAGTCGAACTTCCCTTCCTCTCTCCTTTCCTCATCCCTTTCCGTCTTCCCCATCCTCCATCCTTCCCCCTCCCCCCTTCTTTTTCCACTCTTCTTATCATCAGTTCTCTTTCTCTCATAAAGTCCTTTCCTCTCCATCTCCCCAAAGGTCTATGTCCTGTTTGTGTAGTTCTTTGTTGTCATTCATTCTTAATACATTTGGCTCTCAAAAGAGTTTTACCTCTGACTCTTTTTTTTTTTTTTTTTTTTTTTTTTTTTTTTTTTCTATCAGGGCCACTATCCTTTTGAGGTGTCAAACTCGGGTAGAATTCTCCCGCTCAGCTCAATCTCTAGAGTTTTTTTTCGGCAGGTGATTGGTACGTGACCGAAGGTTGTCCACTCCAAGCAAGGAGAGTTTGGACAGATATGAGAGGAGGAGATAGAAAGGGAGAGAAGAGGGAGAGGGAGAGCGAGAGAGAGGGAGAGAGGGAGAGAGCGAGGGAAGGAGAAAGAAGAAGAGGGTTCAGTCATTATCTCTCTTCGGGTATTGCTCTCGCTCCGCCATGACCTGGCGGAAGTACTCTATTCCTCCATGCCATGGTCCCCTGTTCGACCCCGGACGCGCGACACTAGAAGGAGACGAGCGGTCTAAATTGTTATTTTCTCTGTTTACAACATGATGCTGATGGGTTAAGCCGATCAATCTCTCCCCCTCTCTAAACTGCAAGTTCCCGTTTTTGATTTTTTTTTTTCAAAGGGCCCGGTCATGCATTTCTCGGGTACACAGGCGCAAAAAAAAAAAGGCCCAACAGAGGTCTATCGTAGGTTCAGTCCGCCTCTCCCCTCTCCATGCCCATCTGCTCTCTTTTTTTTTTTTTTTTTCTATCTCTATCTCACTTCTCTCCGTAGGAACACCCTCTCCTACTCTCCCACCCTCCAATTACCAATCTAGGCTAGTCGTCCGAAAGGGATAATTACAATGTACGCCGTTAGGCATAGTCAAGGCCTTGCTCGCACACACAACAAACAAAAAAGAAATAGCACAGGATCCGATGATCACTGCACGTACGGTTCCACCACATGAGATCCGAACACCTTTCTCCATATCCATCTCTGCATTTTTTTTTTCTGGTGAGTTGCAGAATGCAGAATCCACACTGCTTGATTCATCCGAACACGAGACCAACACAGAGGATTTAAAAAAACTAGTGGCATTGTATTATTAGCTGTAAAAATTGGTAGGTATTTGTCCATGTTCACTGATGTTCAGCCGATCCTGCTACACTTCTTTCCAGCAGGACAGGTACCACCTTGACAGTGAGTGGAGGGAGCAGAGGGAGAAGGAAGGAGGGTTCTGGACTTTCTTTCTTCGAGCACAGGTCGCTGTTGACTGGTGATCAGACAGCTGGTTGAAGGAGGCTCAGCCTTTTTTTTTTTTTTTTTTTTGTACGTAGGATCTCCCTTTCTCTCATATACTCCTTTTTTTTTTTTTTTTTCGCCATTCGGTTCATGTCTATTACCACCATCCACGGTAGAGTAGAGAGGATAATAACAACGACAGAAACGAAGGGACAAAACAAATGAGAGTGGGAAAGGGATGTTGTGTCTCTCTTTCTTTTCTTTTCTTTTTTTTTTTTCTTTCTTTTTTTCTCTTTTTCTGGAGAAAGGGTGGGGGGAGGGGGAGTATCGATTCTCTTCCTTTAGAGAATAAGGCATTTGCCTTTCTTGCTCTTCCGTTCACGCTCCCTTGCACTCTCTTTGCGTTGTTGGATCTTGCGCATCAAATCCGTGTAAACCGCATCGACATTTTGTCGCGTCTTGGCCGAGGTCTCGATATAAGGGCATCCCCAATCTGCTGCTTTGGCTGCCGCCTCGTCATAGTTCACTTTACGGAGCTGACCCAAATCTGCCTTATTGCCTACAAGGATAAATGGGATCTATATCCAGAGGGCGGGTAATTGAATATGCATTAGGAACCTGGACTAGGTGTAGCCAAGCGAAGCCTCATTCTTTCTCTTCCCCCTTTTTTTTTTTTTACTCCAGAAACCCCTCGCCCTCCCCTCGTGGTAGTGGAGAGAGCACACACATTGAGTCGTTGACTTTGTGCTCTCGTGCGCATATCTGACACCTGGTCAATGCATGCAACGTCGAACAAAAAAAAAAAGTATCAAAAGGGGGTACCTTGTCATCGTCCAGTACGCGTGAAATTTGATCCTTGAACTCTTGGGTATGTAGAAACGACTCGTATTCACAAATGGAGAATACGCAAAGGAAGCCCTCTCCCGACCGATAGTAATTGTCACGGATCTAGCCATCCCAACACACGAGGGTGATTAAAAAAAAAAAAAAAGACAAGGTCAGTTGAGATGTCTCCTTGGAGGGATAAAAAAAAAGGTCTTCCAAACCACACATGCTGATATCCATTCCTGGTCCAAAAATCTCCTGAGGAAAAATCGCATCCATAATAATAATAAAATCCCGGGGAAAGAACTCTTAGGAGTCTGACAAGGACGCGTTTGGCGACTGTTCCCTGCTGCAATGTCTGCATTGGATTCCTCTTCAGGCCGTAAAAATAAGGTCATTCCAGCAGCATATAAAAATAAATCAATAAGCCCAGGAATGCCTATTTTTTTTTTTTTTTTTTTCATTTCTTTTCATGCACTCTTCGTCTCCTGGGGGGGACCGAAACTGTGGTGGCAGACCACAACAGCAACAGTAGGCGGGTAGGCGGGCGGGTGGGCAAGCAGGAGCAGCAGGAGCAGCAGCAGCAGCATATCTCCTGGAAATTTCATGTTGGCCTAATTCCAGGAGCGAGGTCCGTGTCCTGAATTGCGTGTGTATGGGATCGCAAAATTATGAGAAAATGAGCGGGGAAAAGACGAGTGTCGCAGAAAAGCTGATTGCATGAGGTGTATCTGGTCCGTCGAGATCCCGTGGCCTGACTCCGAGTTCGGGTCGAGAAGGAGCAGCAACAGCAGCAGCAAAGAAGAGCCCTCCTCCGCATTGGGCTGTATTATGTATCCATGTGGTGTTTGTGGTTACGATCCATGGAGCCGTCGGGGTGCCATGGCTCCACTCTCACTCTCACTTTCTCTGCGTCCAAACGTGCTGATTGTCTCTGAGCGCCGATTGTTGGGTCCCTACCCCGTCCTATTGAGCAAAAGGTGAGAAAGAAAGAGAGAGAGAGAGAGAGAAAAGAGAGAGAGAGAGAGAGCAACGGTTTCCATGCAGCGCAGGGGAAGGAGACAGTCCCGTTACAGGTCCCTGACCTCCTGCCACAGCCGCAAACAAAGGCCATGACAAGACTCTCTCTTACTCTCTTGCGGCTCTCTCTCTCTCTCTATCTCTCTTGCTTTCTCTCTTTTGTAAGAAAAGAGGAAAAAGAAAGAAGAAAGAAAAGGGCACCTACAGCGGCGTATTCTTCCTGGCCTGCCGTGTCTAGAATATCGATTTGGCACTCCTTGTTGTCGAGAGTAATCTTTTTGCGGTACGAGTCAGCCTTGGTGGGGTCGTATTCCTCGACAAAGTCGCCATACATGTACTGGAGAGTGAGAGCGGATTTGCCAACACCACCAGAGCCGACCATGATGACCTTGTGAAGAGGCAAATCCTGTTTTGCTTTCTTGCCCATGATGGTGATCTTTAATGCTTTTATATTCCTTGAGTTGGATTTGGGTGGAGAATTAGAAAGGGCGGATGGTCGATGAATTTAAAAAATAGATTCCTTTTGGGCAAGCGGTGTTGATGAGAGAGATGAAAGGCGAGATGATTGTAGATTAGCCAAGAGATGACGAGCGAGATGAAGGAAGAGAAAGAGAGGAAAGAGAAAATGAGAGAGAGAAACGAGAGTGAGAGAGAGAAATGAGAGCAAGCAGCAGCAACAGCAACAGTCAGTGACAGCAGTAGTGAATGGCAGCAGTAGCAGGTGCAGCAGGAGAGAGAATGAGAATAGAGACAGACAGTCAGAGAGCCAGAACAGAGCAGAGAGGGCTCTCTCTCTCTCTCTCTCTCTCTCTCTCTCTCTCTCTCTCTCTCTCGTCAACGGCTGATTTGTGACTCCGTCTGCACGGTCTGTGACCTGAGAAGGCCAGGCCCGGACTTCTGTCTCTTCCTCTCTCTCTCTCTCTCTCTCTCTCTCTCTCTCTCTCTCTCTTTTTTCTCTCTGTTGCTGCCGGCCTCTAAGACTCCCTTCTTCCTCCAGGCTAGGTGGAGAGTACTCTCTATTTATTTTTTTTTACTCTCTTTCAAGTACTTTGCCGCTTATTGGCTTGTAAGGATATATACCTGCTCCCTGGTATTAGAGACAGCTAGAAAGGTACCAAAGAGGAGGTTCTACTATCCTTTCTCTCGCCTTCGCCCACTTTTGATTTTTTCCCCCCGAGGAGTGAAGTTTTTAGGAATGCACAGGCTGGTTTTTATATATATTTATGCGCGAATGTGTATTGTAAAGTGGCTAGAGGTTCGGATGGAGGAGGGGAGGTTGGACAGAGGAGAAAAGGAAGACAGACGAGAACAAAAAAAGACGCCGAAGATGCCAGCATGTTGAGAATAGTAGGATTAAGGGCCCGTTGTATTGTATGCTCTAACAGAACAGGGAATGGACAAGATAGGGTATGGACGAGGCAACCAGTCGTCGTCCACAATCTGTATCCTTTTACCCCATGTCCCAAAAGGAGGAGGAGGGGAGCCAGGACTACAAAATATCCTCAGTCTCCCCTATCCTCCTCCCTTCTTTCCCACCGCAGGGAGAGAATCTCGCGGCGGATTTACTTGCGGTACCAGGAGTTCTTGTTGGGCTGACCAAGGCACTCACCGACGGTCACGATCTTGAACTTGTAAAGCTTAGCAACCTTGATGGCCTCGGTGGCCAAAGTGGTGGCAGTGAGCTTGTTGGTGTCATGCTGAAGAGCAATATAACCCTTCTTAATGGCACCAGACTTGCTAAGGGCCTTGGTGTACTCAGCAACGCTCTTCTTCCAGTCAGTGGGGTGCTGCCAGTCATTGGTATCAATGTTCCAGTTGATAATCTTGTAGCCGTTCTTGTTCAACCAGTTCTCGGCTCTCGCGTTGGTGCTGCCATAGGGGGGACGCATGTAGATGGGGCGGACGCCGATCATACCCTTGACAGCATCATCCACTATTTGGTCAGAGAGAGAGAGAGAGAGAGAGAGAGAGAGAGAGAGAGAGAGAGAGAGAGAGAGAGAGAGAGAGAGAGAGAGGACGGTCAATAAAAAATAAAGTCAGCGGTGCTACTCAGTGCCTAAAAAAAAAAATCTGGCGGACTGGCCCGGGGCAGGTGCCTGAAACCTCCAAGTGACCCAGGACTGGGAACCTGGTTACTTACACTTGGTCATTTCGCTCTTAATCTTGCTTTCGCTAAGCGTGGCAAGGTCCTGGTGGCTCCAGGTGTGCGAGGCGAGCTGATGGCCTTCGTCATAGACACGCTTAACTACTTTCTTGTAGCTGGAGATCTTGCCATTGTTATCACCGTTAACAAAGAAGGTGGCCTTAACCTTTTCCTTCTTCAAGATGTTCAAAAGACCGTCAGTGTAGGCGGATGGACCATCGTCAAAAGTGATGGCAATGGTGCCAGGAACGCTGCAAGCAGTGACAATGTTGACAGGTGCGCGCTTGACCAGAGCAGGGCCAGTAGCGTCAGCCTGGGCGAGAGCAGGAGTGGGGTCCGAGGGGCCTGTGGGGGCAAGGACTGGGACGCCCTGGACGAAGATGGACGAGAAGAGGAGAAGGGCGGCAGCGACACGGGTGATTGGGGCCATGATGGTGGTGTTGTTGTTGTTAAATGTGTGGGGTCGTTGCTGGATTTGAGGCGAAGGAAGGAAAGGAAAAGGGGAGAGGTGAGTTAGAGAGGATTATAGAAGGAAGAAATTAGTGAACGGTTGGAAGGTACGAAGGATGTTGGCTGTGCCTTACCAGGAAGAAAGGAGGTAAGAGTTTGGAGAGGAGAGAAAGAGAGGAGCGATGAGCAAGAGTGGAGCAGGAGACAGAGAATGTGAGGAGACGAGATGTGAGGAAAAAAAAAGAGAAAAGAAATCGAGGAAACGAGGCCCTTTTAATACTGAGTCTGGAGCTGCCCTGATTGTCCGCAGCTCGTCCACTGAGGAGACGCGGCGGAGAAACCCCCACACACCTGGGGACTCTCTAGCAGTTCTTTCTTTTTTTAATTTTTAAAAAAAAAGGAACCGTTTTTCGGTGAATAAGAACCAGGGATCGGTTGGCTGTAGCAGTTGTCCGGCTATTCCTCCACGCTCCGACTTAAGGCCGTTCCCGCCATTCATATCAGCCTCGTTAGTCGATTGCTTGTTCACCTTGCCTCGTTAATCCCTTTTGAACAAACATATACAACCCCTCCCCCCTCATCACCCTACTTTCGGTTGTCATCAACAGGACACAACCTTTTGTTTGCTCGTCGCCTCTGAGTGAACGTTGTCTTAAAATAACAAAGTCTATGAAAATCAGGACAAGAGCAGGCTTGCCAGCATTGCTGAGAGCCTCAAACGCGGCTGTTCGTTTGTGTGTGTTACACGACCAATTATCCCCTCCAAAAGGGCGAAAGGTCCGCCGAGGTGCAAACTCGTGTTGTGATTTGGCCATACCCGATTTCTTTGTTGTCCATGGACGCAATCGGTTCTTGCAGTTCTCTGAGCGAGCCCACTTCCAGATTGTGCATATTGCTGATGTGAACGGTGTTCATGTTTGTATGTCGAATTGCATGGGACATTGTGTCGACGCACGCTCCAGACTTTCGCATCTCATCAGTGAACAGAAACAGTGCCTATTTTTTTTTTTTTTCGAGTCCGTTGATTGTGCTCTACACGCAACGGTAGGTGTTGAGCATTTTCTTTTTTTTTTCTTTTCTGCGCTTGTCCAGCTGGTAGAGAGCACTACCCCCAAAGGAATATCTTGACTCCTCTGATATTTTTACCCAGGAACCAATAAGGCCTCTACTGCTCACAAGGGCACGGTTCTCCATTTGCGCTCTCAGCCCTTCAATTGTAAGGCCCGGTTAAGAGCACGAGAACAGGTCCACAAAATGAAAAGCGCGAAAGGTGATAGAGTGGTAAAAATGAAGGAAAGGGATTCTTTGTGATGACGGCAACTCTTCGCCGCGGGCCAGATAATAATAACGATAACCGAGACCATCATTACCCCCTCTGGCTGCCTCAGGCCTACCAGGAAAAGACATATTTGTTTTTTTTCCCCGCCTGGTCGATGCTGGGAGGCTGGCGATTGGTGGTCTAGACAAGCCCGCTGAATATAGCAGGCAATCAGGTTCATGGGACTCCTGCTGATTGGCCACCAAATGGTCATCAATAGAAGGATTCGGCGTACAACAGGGGAAAAAGGGGAAGGGGTGTGGAAAGGCAATGGGGACGTATTTCTCTGCTCCAACTGGTCCTGTATGCCCACAGCGCAGTGGTCGATCGTTTAACTGTTGTTTCCAGATATCGTTGCTATTGTCGTAAAAAAAAAACGAGATACACCGCGGTACAACTTTGCTGACAATTTGGCACGCCAATCAGGGCGACACTAGAGCACAGACACTTCGCACCCGTATCCAGTCCGGACCTTCGGGGTCTGCACGTCCTTTTACTCGTTGCTATTCTTGTCTTTTCTCCTCACTTAGACAACCGAATTGCTCCGCTCTTTCAACGGCTATGTCGCGGCCAAAGTGGAATGTCCTTGACTCATGTGCACTTTTCTCTTTTCCTCCAGGGATGACATCTTTGACCTCCCTTTCAAAAAGTAGACGTTCTTTTAACGGAGCCAGACCTGACCTCTCTCTATTTGTTTGTATGATCCTTAGTGAATAAACAGACAGGGTCTGGGCTGTGCGCATCTGCAGCATTGCTTACTGCACAACATTTTTGTCTCAGAGCGGGAAATGTTTGTTCGTGTCCAGAGTCTCGGGCTAATTTCCTCCTTTGACTTGAGGGAAAGAGGAAAGGAGAAGATGCATCTGGTGTTGGGTGTAATTGCCAGGAATAGTCTAGGTGTTGGTGCGTAGAATCCAGGGATGTAAAAAGAAGAAGGATATGTAAGACTGTACAAATACGCACACCATAGTATTCTTGGTCATGTATGGTGTCTTCGAGGACAATTCTCTCCTCCCATAGGAGCCGACTGGTGCCAAGCCCTGGTGCGAGGTCCCACGCCTAATCTATGCCTATCTATCCCTTGCGCACCATCTCTGTCCCTTGTGCAAAGCCGTTTAGTGCATAGCCCATGTGCCGAGCCCATTTGCGCCGAGTTCTTGCGCCAAAGCACTCCGGCTTGTCAATGTTCCGAGGCTTTTGTGGCCCCAATAATAATATTGAACGCACAGTCTCCTCAGCAGGCGTCTGTGTAAGATTGGTGGCAAGGACTGGGTTTTGCTTGTAAAAAAAAAAAAAAAAAAAGATCAGCCCTTGAGAGCGGAAGAGAAAGAGAAGATAGTCCATACAGCCAGATTCGACTGGGTCTGCCAGGACTGGATCAGAAACAGGAAGGATGAGATCAATCGAATCCCTCGATTCCATGTGGCTCATGAAAAGGGATGGATGAATCGAGAAAAAGTGGAAGGCAAGACATTCCATCGAGCCCAGACTGCGGACAAAAGGAGAAGAAAGTATGTCCCGATATAGCATGACACGGGGGGACAAGACCCTACCCAGGCCCATCCCCTCCCTCTTCAGCCTGCTCTTGATTCATTTCATCGAATCCACATTCTAAATCTCATCCCAGTGGACAGTCATCATGTTCTCTCCATGCACCGTACCCTGTCTCTGATGACGGAGATCCTGGTAAGCTTTTGAGATCGCACTCGTCTCTTCTATTCTTAGTCTTTAACGGCCTGCTTCCTACTACTTACGGTACCAGACCGCGTTCCCCGTACACTCCCCGACTGTTGACAACGTAAAGTTCATAGACCTTGCATAGAGAATGACCTTCTCAGCCAACTTCGTCGCAGTTTCGATATGGGTATCATGCTCTAAACCAATAAACCCCTTCTCGATAGCACCAGCTGCTCCCAGATACTGCTTGTAGGTACCCAGGTTTTTATCAATGTCCTGTGGATGGGCCCAGTCGTATGTATTAATGTTCCAAAGAACAATCTTGTACTCCATGGACTTTAGATACTTTAGGACTCGGTAGTTCAAGTACCCAAAGGGTGGACGCATGAAGATTGGTCGGACCTGAATTATCTCTAAGAATGCCTCATCCACTGCAATATGAGTGGAAGGTGGGGCAATGCGAAATGAAAATAGAAAGAAGACATCGGTTAACATTGACAGGAAAAGCGCTACCCGGGGATCCTGGTTCCGAGACAAGATGATTTCAGACTTACGCTTAGTCATCTGGTCATATATTTGGGAATTGTTGAGAGTGGTCAGGTCTGGGTGTGTATCCGTATGGGAGCCAATCTGGTGTCCTTCATCATAGGCACGCTTGACCACCTTGCTATAGTCCCGGATGTTGCTCCAGTTGTGGCCATTCATGAAAAAGGTGGCCTTGACGTCGTATTTTTTCAAGATGTCAAGTAACGAGTCTGTAAATTTATAAGGCCCGTCGTCAAAAGTAATAGCGAGCGTCCCAGGTACGGTACAGTTGAGGATGACTCCAGATTGGACAAGGCCCTCGAGCTGAAGTTCACCTTCTTCAGAAGGCTGAGCATAGATATTATCGATATCAATCTTTTTGTTGGGCCTGAGAAAACTTGGAGGGTCATTGTCGAATACAGGGACAGTAGAAGCTGGTGCTTTTGTGGTCGATTGTGGAACAGCAATGGGTGATGCTTGGATGGCAACGGAGATGGTCCCAAGAAGCACAGTCATCAAACTAAATACGCAAACCATCCTGAGTAAAGCGGAGAAAATAAGGAAGAAAAGGCAGCAAGAACAAGACAAAAGAACCAAGGAAGCAACTAATGCGTTCCAGCCGGCGGCCAACATCATCGCCCCGTTGGTAATCTGCAATCCAAGACAGTTGATATGATATCTGGCTCTCTCCTGGAATTCTGGACACTGGTTACTTGACTCCCCTGACCCACCATCACGAGGGGGAAAGCTCTCTCCAGTCTGGTTGTTTTCAGGGAGTCAGGGAGAGTCGGATGCCTGGTGTCCAGAATTCCAGGAGAGAGCTAGATGTGACAGCGTAGAATAGACGAGCCTCTGACTGTTGGAAGAAGGTGCCGCTGAAAATTGAGGTGCGCCGTTTTTTCTGTCTACTAGGGGCGGACTACCCCTACTCCCGCACAATCCCTTCCTAGCTTAAGAAAAGTGTGTAGCTGGGTAGCTATCCTGTTCCTCGTGACTCGGGTAGTCAGGACGCGGGGCAGTCGCATAGGCAATCGCCAATAGAGTTCAGGGCATGCGCGCTCCGAGCTTTTTGTCGGAGGCAGTTTGCCCCTGTTGCCCCGATTGGGCAGGGGCAAAGGCGATCAAGGCGCAAAAAAGTCATCGCCAAAATGGTCTTCATGGAACGCGACCATTCGAGTCATGAACTCCATTCAGTCAACTTGTGGCCCTTTATGCACTAGGTCCATCTCCCGCATCCTTTTCTCTCTTTCTTTTCCTCGCATTTTTCATACTCCTCGCAGTAGTGACAATTTGGGTTCAACTGTTGCTCTCGCACACCCTCCCGCCTTCTCCCGTCCTGTTCTTGTCAGGCAAGACTATCCGCCACCATCCCCGCGCGACAATTGCTCCTAGTCCAGTCTCCATGGGAGAGAGAGAGAGAGAGAGAGAAAGAGAGAGGAAATAGGTAGTGCACGCAACTCGGCCCAGCTCCCTCGTCCTTCGTCCCCGTCTCCCTTCCTTCCCGCGCGCATTGTGCAACAACCCCCCCTCCACACACATTGACAAACTTCAAACCTCGAACCCACCCCTTACAAAATACACAAAAGCATACTGTGTTTTATGCGGGTCCTGGTCCTCTTTCAACGTGCAATCATTGGACCAATCTTCCTACTCCTGCTCCTGGGCCATGTCCCCCCCCACGCCATTTCCCCATATCAAATCAAAAAAAAAAAAAAAAAAAAAGAAAAAAAAAGGATAACGCCCAGTCTTTTTTTTTTTTATTCTATTCGCCATCGTATTCATTTCCTCGCAAGCATAAGCCGCGTACTTTTTCTCTCACTGAGGAACCGAGAAATAGGAAGCGAGAATAGCAGGAGCAAAGGGGAAGAAGATTAAGAAGGGAGTAACTCGCATTGGATGGTTGTGTATGGTTTATGTGTTGTGTGTCTGTGTGTGTTGTAAATGTGCCTGTTGGCGCAATATGGCCTTTCTGCCCCCCAATCTTTTTTGCCTTCGCTTCCACAACCTCCTCGCCCCTTAGGCCCGTCTCCCTCCCACTGTCTCTATATCCTGGTCCTCTGTGGACTCCTCTACATGCCCAATATCTCCGAGAATATTAATAGGAGGAAGCACCTCCATGGAGCATGTCTGGAGTAGATCCCAGTTCAATATTATTTTTTTTTTTTTTTTTAGGTGATCTTGGACCAAGACTGTGGGCGCGTACCTGTCAGGTCATTCTTGCTGAGATGACTATACTTTTTTCCCGGTCCACGGAGTTGCTACTCTGCGTTCAACGGGTTGCTGAGAAGCTAGAGTCGTCGTCGTCGCCGT
This sequence comes from Mortierella sp. BCC40632, assembly GCA_011634665.1. Classification (NCBI taxonomy): domain Eukaryota; kingdom Fungi; phylum Mortierellomycota; class Mortierellomycetes; order Mortierellales; family Mortierellaceae; genus Mortierella; species Mortierella sp. BCC40632. The sequence continues at coordinate 571,232 of WAEK01000023.1, forward strand.
CATCGTTTTAGGGTAGATTTCTCATACGGCAGTTTCTCATGAGCACCTAATTACATGCTGGAGCAAGTGCTCACGATTCTCATGCCTTCCAACTACGCGCACACCCACATACTCTCTTTCTTGTCCTTGGGACGTTCGATGTATTCTACTTTGACCTTGATAGGATGGTTGACTCCTCCATATTTTTTTTGTTTGACCAAGCGATTGCCCAATTTACACTCCTGACGATCGGAGCTGCGCCAAACAACGAGGCAGAGATACAACATATTTGTGGATGTAGATGTCAAGGCATGTACTACTTTTCGTACCCATGCTTTTCTCTCGCCTTTGAACAGGCATCGTACAACGGTAAGTAGACATATCTAGCATGTGCTCGAGAGAGCATGGGAGTGTGCGCCTATGCATGTATAACGGGTCTTGAAGACTAGGTTGCAAGGAGAGCCAACTCTTCCTGCAGTCTGCAAAAGGCAGTTGAACACAAGGGAAGGTAAGCAACCACGGCATCAGCCAGGAAATGAGGCGTTGCGACAGGGGCGGCAGACGGGAAGGGGAAGAGACTCTGGAGCAGGGTCGGACAGGAAGGAGGAGAGAGTGAGAGCAAGAACAGGAGCAAGAACAGGAGCAAGAACAGAAGTAAGAAAGAGGAAGAGTTTTTGGTCCAACATGGTCTGCGCGCATATGTCCCTCGAATGGTGCTCGGACGAAACTATTGTTTAGTGGCAATGAAGCGCAGGACTCCTTCGAACGGCCTAGGGCGATGGTGGCGATGGGTGTGTAAATGTGGATGGGTATCTGTGCCGTGACCACGAAACGCGGTCTAGCGGTCTACATCTCGTTACAGGATGCAGGATGCAGTGTGCATTGTTGTCCGCGCGTTCTCTCGCTACCATCGCAACGAACCAAACAGATGCATGGGCCAGCTTGACTCAGCCCTTCCTCCTTTTCCAAGGCTCTGTCTTGTCTCCTTGTCAACATATACAAATACACACAAATACACACATGTACACACCCCCGAACACCCCCATATTGCTCCCTCTCTTTCTGCGATTGAAAGAGAGAAAACAAGAGTGATAGAGAGAAGACTAGAAATAGAGAAATAGAACGATAGTAAGTGTATTTATGTGAAAGAGAGAAAATGACAAATGGATATATTGATAAGAGAGAGCGAGAGAGAAAGAGAAAAAAAAGAGAGAGAGAAAGAGAGGGAAAGAGAGAGGAAAAGAGAGAAAAAGAGAGAAAAGAGAAAAGAGAAAAGAAGAGAGAGAGAGAAAGAGAGAGAGAGAAAGAAAGAGAGAGAGAGAGAGAGAGAGAGAGAGAGAGAACCAAGAGAGAAAAGATAGAAAGAGAGAAATATCTTTTCTAGAGGGATTCTCTTCTCTTCTTCTCTTCCTTCTTATTCATCGTTCACCCGCTATTCATATTCAGACCCCTCTCCCAGCCCCCCATCCCACCCCCCACTCCTCTCACTGTCAGACTCAGTATCGTTCGCTCAGATCAGCAAAGCCCTTCTTGCTCCAGGCTCAATATGCCTAGCTCGCCCACTCTTGTGGACCAACCGCCCCCGCCCCCGCTCTCCAGAGGCAGCTCAATCATCTCGCTCTACCAGGCGTGTCTCGACCTCACCGAGCGATTCCGCGATGTGCCTGGCTTTGCCCAGTACTTGGATCCGGAGCTCCTCGCTTCCGCCCAGGCGAGCGGGGCTGCGTCCTCACCCACCTCCTCAACCCCAATCGACCCAGTGAACCAACTCTGGATGCTCTTCCGCCTGGGCACCCCTCTTCTGTGTCTTCTCAATGGCCTTCGTCCAAAAGAGCCCATGAGCGTCGACACGCCTGACCCCAACATCAGTAACGCGAATGCTGGCAAGGTTGCTGTGTATCGCTTTATCACTTCTTTCAGGAATGACCACCAGTTCTTAGAGGACGATATGTTCACCATCTCCGAGCTTTACCAAGACAACACCAACGGCTTTGTCAAGGTATTTTATAGCTCAACTTGGTTCTTCTTCCAAAAAAGGCACCAAAAAAGCGACCTCCCCCACGGTCCATACTCTTTTTACCTTCCCCCCTCCCGCCTCTCACCCCCCTCCCTTACCTCCCAATCCCTGCCTGGCAGCAACGCTCTCCGTCAACCACTTCAGTCTCGCCTATCCATCGGCTTGAGTTCTCTGTCCAATCTCTTTCACGCCATTTTTTTTTTTTTTTATTATTATTATTATTATTTTTTTTCTGTGTACGTCGCACCGCACCTCGACCTCGACCATTTAAGCGATGACTGCGTGCTGGAGAGGAACTTTTGCCGATGCAGGCCGGCGCCTTTCCCGTGCCCCCGTTGCTCCCTTCTGGTCTCCCGCATCGCCTCTTTTTATTTGCGCGGACACAACCCGTACACCATGTGGCGAACCTGAAGTGTGCAGAGCGCCGATGGTTGTGGAAGGAGTGTGCAGGAGTGTGTGAGGGATGAAAAGATGAAGAAGAGGAAGCAGAGGAAGCAGAAAAAAAGAGGAGCATGTTGGTGAATGGCCTGCAGTAGGGCAGGGTGGGATTCAAGAACGACGGATAGGAATAACACGCCCACTCTATGGGATTGGAACACTGTCAACTAGCTGGATGGGGGTTTGACCGCGTTCCGCTTGTCCCTTATCCCCCTGCCCCGACCCCTTCCACAATCACCCCTACTCCGCGCCTCATGCTTTTCGCTGATGCGACGACTGCTTTAATGGTGACTGTTGCTGCTGCTCTACCGCACGACGCGCTCCTGCTTTCCAGGAGTCCGTGGCGCGAGTGCCGAGCGGCCGTGGGCGCACCCGTGCAGTGGAACGAGTTGTGTCTGGCCGGTCCCTTTCGGTACCCATCAAAGCTCTGCCTTGCATACAGTCGTATCTTTTGCGGACCACAGCGGCAGACGCCCAAATTGCCTCCCCCGCTGGTGCATCCTTTCCCTGACATGAACGCCCGGCACTGGAGTCCCTGATCTCCATACGCCTGCGCATCCCTTACACGCTTCCCGCGCACCCAGACAGATGGGCAGACACACGACTGCCCCTCCTTGTTCTCCTTCGCATCTCTATGCTCCCCATTGCCCCTGTCGGGCGGCCCTTCCCACCCTCTGCCAGATTTGCTCCCCTCGTTTTTTTTTTCTTTTCTTTTTCTTTCTCTCTCTTTCTCTCTCTCTCTTTTTTTTTTTTTTTTTTTTTTTTTCTTCTTCTCTCTCTGTTGTCTCAGCAGTCCCGCTACAATGGCTGCGACAGCCCATCGGCAGTGCCAAAGGGCCAGACCAAGAGTACGAGACGAGTGGATGGCCAACCCCTATGCTGGGCCAAGACGACCTTTTGTGCCAAAAATGCATGGGTCCCTCTTTCTTTCTTTCCTTCTATCAATCTTCTTTCTTTCTTTCTTTCTCTCTCTTTCTCTTGGATGCCCCTTTCTTTGGAGTCCCCCGCCTATTGCCCCGCCCCTCGCCCATTGTCTGTCACACGCCGCTCTTTCTTTGCGTCCCCACATCTGTCTTTCCCCCTCCTATCCTTTCTCTCTTCTCTCTCTCTCTCACTCTCTCTCATTCTTTCACTTTCGCTTTCTTTTCCCCTCCTTCCCCATTGTCTCTGTCTCTGTCACTATGCTCCGAGTTCACTGCGTCCACTTATCCCACCGTATCGTGCCAGTGATAGCAAAGGAGTGTGCAAGAAACAAGACCGAATAAAAGCCGTTATAGTGTCCTAGAATACGATTTGGGCGTCCATGGCATGTGCGCTGGGAGAGGAGGGAAACGTGCGCACGCGTGGCTCTTGCAAATAATCCGCTGGGCTGGAAATTGGGTCCACCGTGCCCCTGTCCTACTGTCTCCTACATGTTTCTCTTCCCTTCCTTCTACTTCTCCTCCCCATCCCCTACCGCACGACAATGGTCGCGTCGACACATTCCATATGCGACTGCCTCCCCCCCCCCTCCGTGTGTGACATGCGCGTCAAGACACGATGTGTGTGTCTAGGCCAATTTCCTGTATATCTTTTTGTTCAAATGTTTTCCCACCAACCTCTCCTTTGCTTGGCAAGCATTGGAGGCGCATCTTTTCTCTCACCCCCGCTTTATGCCTTTTTCTCACCTCATCTCAACCACCATCTCTCTGATCATTTTTACCTATACCTAAATGCTTACACTCTGTTCCCACCACATTCACTCCTATCATCTCTGGCTTAGGTCATCCGTGTGGTCAGTGCGATTCTTGACCGTATGGAGGCTCAGGGAACGATCCCAGCGCGTCGGTCGAGGCGTGTCTCTGACCCAACCCCGCCGGGCGACAACCGTGCCAAGGTGGCCATCGAGATCCTAGAAACTGAGCGGAGCTATGTCCAAGATCTGGAAATTCTTCAAGCGTACATGCGCGCACTCCAGACTGACGGAACCGTCATCTCGCCCGAGACCATTCATTTGATCTTTGGCAACCTGAATGACCTGGTGGATTTCCAACGTCGGTTCTTGATCGCACTTGAGACTAATGCAGCTTTGCCAACTCAGGACCAGAACATCGGTCAAGTGTTTCTTCAGCACGAAGAGATGTTTTCCGTGTACGAGCTCTTTTGCGCCAACTTTAAGGATGCAAACACGCTGCTTGTTCAAGAGTTCGAGAAACTGCAGGTATTTGCCTTTTCCCAGAGAGGAAATTTGAAACATCCTTCTAAAATCGGCGCCCAATGTGGAACAAAGGCTCAATAGTTCTCTATCACTTCTCCTCTCTTCACCAGCGAATGAACCATCTCTTGGACGCGCAACATGGTATCAGCTCCATCTTGATCAAACCCGTGCAGCGAATCTGCAAGTACCCACTCTTGCTGCACGAGCTGATCAAGCACACGGACTCAGGACATGTTCACTACGCGGATCTTCTCAAAGGAGAGGCTGCTATTAAACGAGTCGCTGAGAACGTCAACGAGACCAACCGTCGACAAGAAAACCATGCTATGGCGCTCGCCCTTCAACACAAGGTCGCTTGGAAGGACGGTGAACTTGTCTCAGACTTTGGCGCCCTCTTACTCTACGACACCTTGTTGAACCCGCGTGGATCGCCTGATAAGGCATTGGAGGTCTATCTGTTTGAAAAGATCTTGGTCTGCTGCCAAAACATTGCTACACGCAAAAAGCCGACCAAGTCATTAGTCCGTGGCGGGAAACCAAAGCCGACGCTCCATCTCAATGGAAGGATCTACATCAGCAACATTAAGTCGATCCGCCCAATTTCGTCCGCAGGCTCCTATGTATTGCGTGTTGTCTGGAATGTCGCCGCGGAGGAATTTGAGCTTCGTTGTCGTTCTGAGGATCAGCTCAAAAAGTGGCACAGTGTTCTGGAACGCCTAGTCATGGAGGCTAACGCCGAGCGCATTGCTATCTCGCCCAATAACAGCAACATCAACAACAGTTTCAGCTACACTGGACTCTCTGCGGCTGTGACTCAAGTCCAGTCCTCGTTCTTTCGTGACGATGACATTGATCTTGAGGATGACTTTGACGGTGACGATCTCTTCGATGATCCGAAGAGTGCTCGTGGACATTCTTTGCCCTTTGCTCTTCCTGCTCACCCAGGTTTGATCAACACTCGCCCTCGTGCAAAGACTGAGGATGGATCGTTGCCTCCACCTACTTCATGGAACGCTCGCATTGGAGGATACAATGCTCACGCTTCTGCCAATGGTCGACCCACGCCACCAGGAATGTCCCTTCCACCTCTCCCGCGTACTTCCAGCAGCTCAAGCACCGCTATGGGTGTCACTTCACCTGGAGAATTTCCCTATTCTCCTCCATCCTCTTACCCGGCATCTCCAACTGTATCCAACGCTCGAGGACCAAGTCCCAATGGCTCCTGGCAGAGAAAGAGCCAAGGCGAAGGACAGGGCGCAGTGCAAGATACCGTCTCCAAGTTCATGTCGGATGGTTGTGATGAATACCGGGCTCAGCCACTGACCAGAAATGCATCTGCAGGATACTCATACAACACTTGCTCGACCTCAGGTACTTCCCTGCCTCCAGTGCCTGGTCCTCTCCGCGTCCGTGCTCAGAGCAGTCCCAACATCCACGCCTCGGGCAGTCCATCGTGGCAAAAGTCGAATCCGGAATTGTCGACACTGCACCATCGTCGACCTTCTGACTCGAGTGGCCCATCCTCGCCATCCGTGCTTTTCCCACCTGGTGGTCACTATATCCCTGCTGTGCCTGCGATCCCTTCTAAGCATGCTTCGCCCCGCATGGAGCACCGTCCCGTGCTTCGTCAACAGTCGTCGAGCAGCAACTTGTCGATCGCCGCCTCGGGAACGACCACGCCTACTGCGCCCCCTTCGCAACTGAGGGTCAAGGTCAACTTCCAAGAAGACTCATACTCGATCGTGGTGCCGATGCAAATCGGATATAGCGAGCTGATCGAACGAGTTGAAAAGAAGATTCGACTTTGTGGCTGCCGTCGTGCGGAATCTCAGCCCTTGCGACTCCGGTACAAGGATGAAGATAACGATTACATCATCATGAAAGATGACGATGACATTTCTTTGGCCATCGAGAGCTGCTCCGCTGATGGTTTAATGAACTTGCTCGTCAGCTAAGCACCGAGAGAGGGGAGAATTCTTTCTATTCTCGATCGGTTGTTTCTATCTGATGCGTGTGCGTTTGTGCGCGGGCTCGCCTATGACCCCTTCCTAGCTCTTGTCGAGCCAGCCACGACCCTACCTCGGCCAACTTGACCGCCTTGTCCACCCCCCTCCACCCTCTCTCGCCTTGCTGCGTCAGAAAGTGAGTGAAGGAAGTGCGGGAGGTCTTGTTTTGTCCAATGGTGTCTACATCCGGTCCTTGCCTTTTTTAATGTCGATGTCCTCGTCATGTTCGCCTCTCTTTTCGCCCTTCTCTCCTTTCCGATTCCTTCCCCCTCCCCTCTCAACGGCTCCTTTCATGAATTCCCTATTCTCGTCTTCTTCTTTCTCTTCTCTGGCCTCGCTCCTTTCTGGTCTTTTTCTTTTTTTTTTTTTTTTTTTTTTTTTTTTTTTTTTGTTAATTCCCTTTGTTCCCATCTGTACCCATCCTTTTTCCGCGCTATGGACACACTGTATCTTTCTCACGTGGTCGAGCGTTCCATTGGATGGGAAGGGGGACTAGAGAGGACCCGATCCAGATGATGCAGGAAGGAGCCAATTCCGCTCCCTCCCCCTTTCCCCTTTTCATAATGACTTGACGACCTATTTACGCGCGATTACGCCTGCAAGACCAAACCTGGAGCTTTCAAGAGTAACTACTGCATGGTGTACGGAGTGTTCAAAGCAATATTGGCTGAACTCTTTTTTCTTTCATTGCCAATTGCAGGAGAACATCCAACGACCTTACTTAATGCAAACATCCTTAACGACTTGACAGGATACGATCCGCCATGCAACTCTTTTCTACCTCCAGTTACGATCCAATGAAACGACTGATAACGACTCTCGATTTGGACTTTATATATATATAACGACCTCTCCTCTCTACGAGATGTTTTTTCCTGACTTTATGAACAGCGCTCATGGAAGAACAACACGAAGAATGATTCAATGGTCACGACAGCAAACTCAGGAAAGATACCCAATCCAATGTTCCCTAAAAAAAAAAAAAAAAAAAAAAAGGCGTCCGTTGCTTCCCTTCTCTCCTTCCACCCTTTGGCGATCTCGATCGTGTCCCTCTCCACTCAGGGAGCCTCAGGATTCCACGACTAACGACCCCCCAACCCACCTCAGGCGAAAGAAAAAATTCAAAAAAAAAAAGAAATCATCAACAATGACGACATGATCTCCTAGGATCGACATTTTTTTTACACTGCTCAAGGACCCGAACCTTGCGAGCGATTCTCCATGATCCAAGTGGACAGGAGAAGGACGGAAATGGAAAAAAAAGGTGGACGACAAGAAAAAAAAACAAGATTGCTCTTAGGACTTGTTTTTTCATGCCTTCCTATTTTGATCCGCTCAAGCTCTTGAGGAGATACCACACAAGTCTCTCTTTCTTTCCCTCTTTCAAAAGGGATAGTTCCTCTTTCTTTTTTTTTTTTCTTCTTTTTCAGTCCCTTGAGATATTTGCCTCCACCAGACAGTCGTAAGGCCTTAAATATTTTTTTTTGGATGTTGCAGGAGAATGCACCAGAAAAGGGCTCCTCCAAGGAACTGAGGAGACTAGGAACATTATCAGCGGGAGCTGGACATTTCACACCTTCAACAAGAGGAAAAGGAAGAGGAAGAATTGTCTTTTTTAGTCGTTCTTTTATCTTCACCTCTCCGCAGGTGTCGTCTATGCACCCCTCACTGGACCCAACCTTCCTAACGCCCCTTTCTTGTCGATCTCGCCATCCACCCAATGAAAAAGAAAAGAAAAAACGAAAAAAAAAGAAACCTCCCATCCAAGAGAGAGAGAGGCAGAGAGATTCCATTTCCTCTGGCCCTTTCTATTGTCGGATTCGTGTTCGTTGATGCCCTTCCTCTACCCTTCATAGTGGGGGAAACCTAGTCGCCGTTCTACCTCACCCTTCCCCCCTTTTTATTTCTTTCACTTGACACATTGGACCTTTTTTTTCCTCGTTCATCTTTCCTCTCTCATGTACATAATGTATATACCCGGCCTCGCATTCACTTTCTCTCACTTTCTCCCTATCTATCTCTCTTTTTTTTTTTTTTTCTGGTGCGCATTCCTCACCTTTTCCTTCGCTCCAGCTGCCCCTCTTTTTCTAATTCGTTGTGTACGTCTCAATACGAGGACAATGAATTGAAGAAAAAGGGGGAGGAGGAGGATACTACGAAAAAAAGAAGGACATTCTCTCTCCACATTCTTCCTTCAGGGAAGTAGCGGTCAAGAGGAAAAAGAAAGGAAGGAATGGATGCTCAGCCCTTCTCCTCTCTCCCCTATTCTGCCATGAAACGTACAACCTCTTTCTCTCTCACTCACTCACTCACAAAAGCCCCTGTTTCATCTCTTCGTTCCCTTCTCTCTTCAGCGCCGATACCTAATGTACTCATTGCTTAATACGTAATGCATCCATAGACACGGTTTAGACAACCTCTTACTCTTTACAATCACTATTACTTCTCTCTCTCTCCCCTTTTTTTTGAATATATATATATATAAAAAAAAGGTTCAGAGACGAACCATTCCAAACAGATCCTTTCTCTCTTTCTCTCTCTCTCTCTCTCTCTCTCTCTCTCTCTCTCTTGATCTTTTTTGTTTTTTTTCATTCAGTTCTATTCTTTTTGTATATTTACTAGACATGCGTGATTGTGTTCCACAGACGCGTCGAATGATTGATCTGAAAAAGATAAAAAGATAAAAAAGAGAGAATGTATCTGGAAAAAAAAAAAAAAAAAGATAGGCTAGCAGTAGAAGATGATGATGGGTCTAGACTCTGTTTTAAAAAGGACATACACAAAAAAAAAAAAAGAAGGAAAGAAAAGAAAAAGAAAAAAGTCATGATTCTCAAGGAAGGAATGGATGAAAGACCACCATCCCATCCAAAGATATGCCGTCTCGGGCTCCCTGTCCTCCCCGCGTGGATTGGCTACCAATGTTGCATGCACAATCAAAAAAAAGGGAGGGAGGGAAGGAGAAAAAGCTAAATCCTCCAACTCTTTGATCGTCCTTGTTTTGTCTTCTTAGGAAGAATGGGTTCCCACGTTTTTTTTTTTTTTTTTTTAACGCACACATTCTCTTTCTTTTTCTCTCTCTCTCTCTCTCTCTCTCTCTCTCTTTCGCATACTCATAGTTTCAAGGTTCCCATCATAAAAAAAAGTGTAAGCACAAAGTCAAATCAAGGTTCAGAACCAAATCGGCAATCGGATCATTCTTCCGCCCTGGACTTTAATGAGAAGGCTAAAGAGGTAGAAGGAAAAGGGAATGATGTAGCTAAAGGCAAAATAAGAAAACAATTTCATCGATTTTATAGGGAAGAGAGGAGGAGGGGAGTGTCAGTCATGGACTGCATGGAGCTCCATCCTTATCCTGCGTTCAGCATCGGGTTTTTAACAGAGTAACATTGTCATCGTCTTCATCATCGTCTTCATCATCACTACTACTGCCATGTGGGAAGGGGGGGGGGGAGGAAAGGGTCACAATCCAACGTCTCTTTTCTCCAAGTCAATCTACATTTAGAATAGTGTCGAGTTGGCTGCAGGCCAGAGCTTTTTTTTTAAGGTGTTTATAGAGGTTTTCTCGATTATCTGGGAATCTTTGAGCTCTCTCTCTCTCCCCCCATTTTTTTTATCCGCTCATCAATCTATGCATAGTTTAAGTCTGCTTCTGGGCTCTGATAGAGAGAGAGAGAGAGAGAGAGTGAAAGTGAGGGAGAGAAATAATTTTGTCCGCTGCAGGTCCTGCATGGTACTACACAGTCCAAAGATTGTTTGTTTTGTTCGAGCACAGCGGGCTCTCTCAACTCAACTCACCTTTTTTTTCTTCTTTCTCCAACAGTAACGACAAACAAACAACAACAACAACAGCAGCAACAGCAACAACCATAGTAGTACCGATGTAACCACTAATACAGGTGCGTCCATCAAAACGTTTTTCTCCTTGTCGTCGCTATATTGATTCAATAACTTCCGTCTCTTGGTCATCTCTCTTTCCCCGAGTCTTTACTCAAGAAGTGAAAGGAAAAAAGAAAAGACAAATGCAGAAATACTTGAGGGAGGTATCACAAGGCCTTCCTAGGCTCTCATACTGTTGTTGTTATTGTTTTCTTTTCTTTTCTTTTTTTTTTTTACTGTTACTTTTTCATTGCTCCTTATTCTCCATTACTCCATCCTCCCGCCCCTCCTCCCCATTCTTTATCTCTCTTCATTCATTCAATCTATCATTTTCTCTTCCTATTTTTATAGGGAAGCCTTGACAATTGTCTTTCTACGCTTCACCAACAAATCCTCCAAACAATTCTTGATCAATCCATTCAACTCATCTGGCTTCTCAGTTAGGACAAAATGACCTGATTGAATATTGACCACATCGAGGTTTGGCATGTATGATTTCATCCGCTGAATCATTCTTGGATGGAAAAAGATGTCGTTTTCCGCAAAGATCAACCAACAGGGAACATGCATCTCTTGACTCAATCCTCGTTCATCATCAAAGTTGATTTTGGTGGTTTTATAATAGTTGAGGGGTCCACGGAAGGTCGAGTGAATGAACTGCTCCGTAATGTATTTAATGTCCTGTTTTCGACATTCAGTGAGAGAAAAGCAAACAGAAGGGTTTAGTCACAAATCAGATAAAGCAGGAGGAGACGGACTATTGGCTACCATCACCTCCTTTGCAGTTTTCAAACAGAAAAGAATAGGCTGAAGGACTTACCTCTTCAAGCATGTCGCCCATAGCCAAGATATTACTCAAGAAGCCATGTGCCTAGAAGATAAGAGGAGAATTCAACAGCCACCATCATCCATACCAAATCGTGTGAATAAAATAGTATCGTCTTCTCAACTCAGCAGTTTATGCGGTTCTTCCTCCTCTCAGTCAATATCCTCTCCCTCCCCCAGTCTGTGAAGATATCTTACATTTTGGTCCATCTTGGCAGCGGTCTCTGGTTTAGCGAGGTTGAGCTGGTATTCGAATTCAGGTACCACTTTGACAACATCTATTGGTCCCGTCGCCACCAAAAAGAGAGAAGAAGAGAACAAAACGAGTAATTGTCGAACGTCGGAACACCGTTAGCCACAGGAGTCATCCTGACACACTCGCACTAAAAAAAAAAAGTGGCTACCTTCAAGAGATCGATACTCGCGTGCAGGCGGATGGCAAGGCGTGCAAATACTATGAAAAGGCATCAAGGACCCAGTAAAAGGTTCGTTGTCAGGGGGGCTCTCTTCCTCCTTAAAACGTGCACTCTTTATCGACAATGACCCTGAGGTCATTCAGATCCGTACCTGATAATGCCATTCAGACGGTCTGGGTGATAATAGCCAAATCTCCATACAATGGCTCCGCCCCTAATTCGTCCCGATGAATAGGTTTCATTCATGCGGTTAGTTCTGATTCCTTTTCATTTCTTTCCTTGCTCCATGATGCAATAATGCGGGCGATATCCTGAATCAGGGATGGATTACCAGTCATGACCAACAAGCTAAAAACAGCACAAGGAGATATGATCAGTTAGCAAATAGTGAGCAGAATCGCAAAAGAAAAAAAGAAAAAGAAAAAGAAAAAGAAAAAAAGAAAAAAGAAAAAAAGAAAAAGAAAAAGAAAGAGACACCGTACCGTGACCTTGGCAATGTCAAGAGCGTCTAGGATGCACACTATCTGTTTGCAGAGACTCTTCATTCCATACAACTGCAAGTCTTGAGGTGAATCCTATTTACGATCGCCGTGAATTAATGGAAGAGAAAAGGATAGTTTAATCTTCCAAAGAGTTGATATCGACTTCTTACAAAGAGAGAGAGAGAGAGAGACGAGAAGGAAAAAAAAAAAAAAAAAAAAAAAAAAAAAAAAAAAAAAAAAAAAAAAAAAAAGGCATACCGATTGACCATAGCCAAGGCAGTCGATCGCAATGACGCGGTATCCGAGTTTGGCAAGGTACCCAATTTGGTAGCGCCATCCGTACCAGATGTCCGGGAATCCATGGACCAAGAGCAATGGCTCACCCTTCGGGTCTCCTTCCTCAACATAATCTATTAAGGAAGACCACACGTGCATTGCAGTGGCGATGAGAAAGAGGGAGAGAGAGAAGACTGTATGTAAGCAGCTGAAAATGAAAGTTGTGCGTGTTTTTTCCCCTGTTTTCTCGCGAGCCGAGCAAGTACGTGGGCGAAACGGTTCAAAGCGTGCATGCAGCAAGCAAGCCCAAAAAAAAAAAAAAAAAAAAAAAGACGTGCCCTTCTTCGGACCCCTGCGCAAACGTTTGATCCCTGTTAGTCCAGCACTCTACTCTGCTCGTATTCTTCACATCGATCAAAATGTCCATTATCCTTTGTCCCTTGCTTCCATGCTTCTGCATTTCTGGAGTGCCTGTTGGGTGTTATTACATTTTTTTTTCCTATCTTTCCCTCTCTTATTCTCCCTCCCTCTCCTTGTGATATTATACTTACGGTACTTGAATCCGCAGTGGGTGGTCACAAACTTGTGATGGAAGCTAAATCCAATGCAGTGTTGCATCAATGCCGAATAAAAAAAAGAGAGAAGGTGGTCAGTGTGGTCAGAAAAGGTAGAGTTTTGAACAAAGAGTAGTGGCGAGGAGATAGAAAAATAGAGATAGAGGAGAGAGAGAGAGAGAGAGAGAGAGGAGAAAAGTACCTTGCAGGGTCGATGTGACGCAGAGAGGACATTTTGGATGTGGGCTGAGTGTTGAGTAGGAACGAGAGAGCAGGAGGGGTAGAGAGAGGTAGGAAGGACAGATCGGTTGGAAAGAGGGAGTCGAGAGTATGAGAAGTAGAAGAAGAAGAAGAAGAAAGAAAGAAAGAAGAAAGAAGGAGAAAGAGAGGAGGCGATGGTGGTGAAGGAGCGCCTTTAAAAAGCAGTCTGATCAAAAAAAAAAAAAAAAAAAAAAAATCAAATCAAATGACAACCCCCTTCCTTCCTTCCTCGATCACTTTCGGCCTGTGCACCGGTTCGATCACATACCTATCGTTGTTGTAAAGAGATAAAGGTATCTCGCTCTCTTCTCTCGGCTGGGGGAAAGAAGGAGTGAGGGGTCTGGTCCGTCTGTCCATCCAGGACGCGTCCAAAAAAAAAAAAAAAAAAGAGAGAGAGAGAGAGCAAAGTTGCAAGTGTCCTGAAGACATCTACCCCATCCCCCCGTGGGAATGGCTTTGTCTCATCATCCATGACTGCTCACCTCTTTTCTCTCATCATTAGATTCTCTCCACCATCCAACCAACTAATCATCTCATTTCCTTTTTACTCTGCTCTTGTATTCTCATTACGCCTTTGGTACCAAAAAAAGAAAAAGAGAGAGCGTGAGAGAGAGGACGTGCTTTAGTGCTTTATTCAGCCAGAGTTGGTGAATGGCTCTTTTTCTCTCTTTCCCTCGGAGCAGTAGAGGGACGTCAAGGAGAAAAAAGAACAAAGCCCGTCATTGCAGGGGGGTCCGGATTCCATCTTCCTCTTCCTCCTCCTCCGCCTCCTCCTCCTCCTCTTCCTCCTCTCTCTCTTCCTCCGCCTGCGCACTATATTCATCCAAAGACATGTCCATCGAAATCTCAGATTCAGTCCAGTAAGGGGTGGGCGGCAAGAACGCCTCGGCCTTATTCAGAGACATAGTTGAGCCGGAGGCAGTGTTGGTGGCGATAGTCTTGCGTCTTTTTCGGCCGGATTGGGAAAGCATATCCTCATCCTCATTGCGCTCTTCAGCTCGACTCTGCTTTTGTTTCTGCAGTTGTCGATGCTCCCCAAAGAGGTCTCGACGAAGCATCGAGAAGGGCTCCGATGGGGGTGAAGAAGCAGAAGACGAAGACGACGCAGAAGAGGAAGTCGCGATAGAAGACTGCAGGTCAGAGGACGGCTTGTGCATTGTTTGCGAAACTTCTTCCATTCTGGCCAGGGCATTGACTGTTTCCACCAGGTAATCATTTCGACGCACATGTCGATAGAGTTGATCGACCAGCTCCTTTGTTTTCACGACCTCATTCTGAACATGATACTGTCGACGCAAGGCAGGGGCCGTGATAATCTGAGAAAGCTGTTCACTTTGGACTCGGTATTCATTGGTCTTTTGTTCGAGAAATTGCAGAGCCGTTATCAGGAGATGATGGACCGAGGATTGACATTTCTGAGTCCCTTCGATGAGATCTTGGCTGGATGGCTGGTCTTGGTCTGGATCCATCTGAGGTCGCTTTCGAATGGATGCAAAAGGTGTAGATGAGACTTCCTTTTTAGTATTTGTCGAGACTCGACGGGCGCTGTGGATAGAAAAGAAAAGAGAGAGGGAAGGAGGCCAAGAAGGATGATATTGATGGTGTTTTTATAGTGTGAGGAAGTAGGTGAACAGCTGTAGAAAGGCTCGAGTCTGCGTATTGTTAGCCAAAACGGGGTTTGGAGAGAGAGAGGAAGAGTGAGGTGACCATGGGGATTCGCGTGGGGATAGGAAGATATTACCTTTTTGGAGCGTTTTAGAGCGACGTTTACCACCTGTAGACTATTCTAGGATCAAAGACAATAATAGCAAGACGCGTTAGTGTGCTTGCCTTTTTGTTTTGTCAACACGGCTTGGATAGTGCGGAACCAGTCTGTGCTTCCAAACAAACAGAGAGAGAGAGAGAGAGAGAGAAAAGGACAATGAACGTCAACGGTCGTTTGGTCTTTTTGATAACTTCGCCCAAAGAGACATCAATCACATTGCAGCAATACTTGAACACAGCTAATATTCCGTTTTTTGTGCTTGAATGCTCAAGGACTCGTGACGAACAGGGTCTCTGCACGACCTCAATGAGGTCCTGCAGTGCGGACAAAACCATTCAGGATCCCTGTCGTCCCTGCAGGCCACAGGGAAGGGACAGGGATGGTGGTACTTGGCCTATCTCAGCACTCCTCCTGCGCTCGTGGAAGAGTAATTTATGAGGGGAGAAAAGAAATAGATTGAGAGAGAAAGAGAAAGCTATGGGCATCTGATCCGAGCTCTTTTCCGTTCTCCTTTTAGTTGTACAACAGTAATCTCCTGGCTCAGACTTGTCGCATGGACACATCTCCAATATATGGGCGATGCTAGGTGGGCCGATCCATGATCGAACAAATGTTCTATTTTGCAGGTGATAAAAGCTTTTGGTAGGTGTTCCAAATCAGGGGTAGGGTAGCCCGTTTGGACAAGAGAAACACAAATGAGATCTGATGTGTCTCGACTCTGGCCCCGGTGGATCACTCTAACTGTTGTCCATAGTTGTTGGGGGGAGGTGTTGATCATCTATCTGGGAGCGGGTCATTTGAGGGGCTGTGTGTGTGTGTGTGTGTGTGTGTGTGTGTGTGTGTGTGTGTGAATGTGTCCAGTCGGCGGGTGTATGTGTTGTTGTTGCTGTTGTTTTATTATGAGAAGCATCGGAACAGATCGTTTTCGGGAAGCGGAGGATACGATACGTGAGAGAATGAAACATGAGCAGAGAAGAACGAGAGAAAGAGGAGGGGAGGTGTTGAATGATGAGGTGGAGTGGGAATGGTATTCCCGAATGAGCATGGTGCAGACTGTCGAGCACTGACCAGACTGGGCGATTTTTTCCTCTCTCTCTCTCACTCTCTCACTCTCTCTCCTCGGACGGTTTCTCTTTCCTCTTCTCCGCCACAGTTGTTCGGCCGCTTTTATCGTCATTCTCTGTTCTCCTATGCGGGCCATCGCTTCCTCATTCGGCTGATCACACACTTGTCCATCCTTTCTTTCTTTTTCTTTTCCTCTTTCTCTCTCTTCTTCTTCTACATCTTCTCTTTCTTTCTCTCTTATCTTCTCTTTCCTTCTTCCCTCACGCGCGTCTCTCTTTCTCTTTCTCTCTTCATCGCTCATTCCTCCCCACCCATTTCCCTCTCACCCTCCCCCAGCTCATTTCCTCTTTTCCTTTCGTTAGGCCTCATAAGCAACATCTGTATTCACATCTGCAGGCCCAACAATGACGAGCTACAAGAGCTCTCATGCCTTTGAGGCCGCTTTCTCCGCGGAACGGCCATCTCTGCCCAGGAACACCACCTCCACTTCCACCTATGCACCTTCGTCGCCGTCCCAACAACAACTCCACGTTTCTTTCGGATCCGAGCCTCAGAACGTTTCCACCACCACTCGTCGTGGTCGAAGGCGGTCTGATTCTACCAACTCGGCTTTGATCGACCAACCTCTTTCTCAACCTCACTCGCTTGCTCACTCTTCCGCCATCCAACCGTTCTCGACTTCTTTTGTTCGTGAGCAATCCTTGGCCCTGGGTGATCTTGAACGGCAACAGTCTTTTGACCCAACCATCTCTCCCAACCAAGGCTCGCATGGCTTTGGCGCAGGTCATGGCAGTAACAACCCTGGGAGCAGCAACCACGGTGGGAATGTTCACAGCACAAGCTCCTGGTCGACAGGAACCCTGGACACACCCGAAGGCTCGGGGAATGAACTCGGTGGCAAGATTGATGGTCAGAGCACGAGCGAGACTTCACAGCAGAACCCAGGGACCCAGGCTGGAAAACAAGACAAGCAGCCCAGTCCTCCTTCTGGCCTCAGTCTCTTGCTCAAGACCATGAAAGATCGCCGATCGAAATCAGATCCTGCACAGGATGCTACAGCGACAGCGAATGATGCAACTACAACAGCAACAACTTCAGGACCCACAGGATCAGGATCAGCCAAGAGGCACAGCAACAACGCTCTCTCGCCTCCGCCCAGTCGTATCGACCCGTCCTCGGTCGGAGTGGCCGGTGCGAACGACCACAGCAACTCGAACGGCACTGGATACGGAACAATGGCGCCATCGGGCTCTTTGGCAGCATCATCGTCATCTCCTTCTCCCTCCCCACTTGCTCTCCCCACTAATGCCGTTGGGACCACAGAGACGGATCGTCTATTGGGACCAGGTCATGCCAAACCGATAAGATCGAATAGTGATCATGGCAACATCCTGCCCAGTCTCAACGATGACGAGCCCGAGGATGAAGGGTTTATGTCGCTTATGAGAGAGCTTCGTCGGACCAAATGGACTCGCAAGGTTGTTGTTCAAAAGTGTGTCGTGGAGCCGATTAGTTTTATCCCTGCTGTGATTTTGGGTCTTTTATTGAACTTGCTCGACGCTGTCTCGTATGGTAAGGTCAATGCTTCTATCGATCTCTTTTGACTCTCGATCTTTACTCATCTCACATCGCACAGGCGGAGGATAGGAAGGGTGGGAGACTCCCGGGGTGGTGGGTTCAAAAGGTGCCTTGCATATGCTTGTACGAGTGTGATACAGTCGTTCCTTTTTTTTTTTTTTTTTTTTTTTTTTTTTGTACCATGGAAAGAAGAACGTCGTCGGCATGGTTGAAGACGGGGGGGGACGGTATAAGCAACCAAAAAAAAAAAAAAAAAAAAAAAAAGAAAAAGGCCAAAGGGTTTGAAGCCCACCTGAGCGAACCAGGCGTGCAAACAGACGACCAGGCCCAGTCCCAGCCCAGACCAGGGAAGTACAGACAGCAAAAACAACATTCACACACAAGCACATACACACACACACACACACACATTTTCACATATACACACGCTAAGAGCAAGTTGGATGGATACGCCGAAGGAATATGTTCCGGTGCGGAGAAATCTCTCTTTTTCTCTTTGTGTGAGTGAGTGAGAGTGAATGTGTGGTGTGTGTCAACGCTTTCTTTCTTTTAAGGTTTCCTCGCTGGAACTGGATTCCCACTCGGTCGACTCGCGGGCCCCCTCTCGCGATTTCCGCCCCGCCCCCGCCCCGCCCCTGTCTCTCTTCCTCCTCCCCGCTTCCTCTCCTTTCTCTCTCTCTCTATCCCTCTTTCTCTCATTGTCTCTGGCTACGGTTGACAATTGATAGGACTAGGGATTATCTTTCTCTCCACACAGGACAGGACAGGCGGAGCGGAATCTCGAATTGTGGATTAGCTTCATAGGAGGAGATGGATGTGTCACCGTTGATGGGGGCATGACGAGGATAGGATGTGGTTCATGCTGGACAACAGAGACGACAAGAGGAGAGAGATCCATCAAGAAGATTGGCTAGGGAGTGTGTATGTGAGAGAGTGAGAGAGAATGGGAGAGCAAGAGAAAAAGTCGTCAAAGGGGGAGAGATAGCGTAGGATCGTCAAGATGGCCTTTCCTTCCTCCCTTTCCCTCTCCCTCCCTTTCGAGGCAAAAGGGACAAGCAAGGGCCATGCACCCCATGCAGGGAAAAAAAGAAAAAGAGATTGATAGAGAAGGAAAGAAAGCAGGCACAGACATACGGCGAAGAGCTTCCCGACATTTGCCTTGTCTGCATCCGTGGCCAAAGGATTGAGTTTCTATCATGGATGGACGACGACGACGACGACGACGATTTTTTTGCTCCCGTGCGGACCTGACCATGTCTCTCTTTTCTTTCTTTCTGTTCATTAGGAATGATCATCTTCCCGCTGAACACCGCGCCTTTCCAGGCATTGGGTCCTGACGGCATTTCGATGTTCTTTGTCAGCTGCGTGGTATCGCAGCTTGTGTACTCGCTTGGAGGTAGCGCATTCCGGGGCGGGAATGGCAGTATGATGATTGAGGTCGTACCGTTCCTGCATCTGATGTAAGCAACAGAAAAAAAAAAAGAACCGAGCTCTTTCCTCCTCTTCTCCCTCCCCCTCCCCCTCCTCCTCTCTCCCTCGTACTCTGTATGCCCACGCATACTTACTTGGTCATCCTTCATGGGATCGAGATACTCAGCCCCAACCTTGAGCTTTTTCGCTCAATCCTCGTATGCGAAAAGAAAAAGAGAAAAGGGCATAGCTCGAAACTCAAGAAAAGAGTCACGCTTGCTTCATGTCACCATATCTGACTGAGTTGGGCTCTCTTGGAGGAGGAACAGAAAGGACGAGTGAGAAAGAAGAAGAACCGTTTCCCCATCTGTGTGTCCAACCATGGGAGCAAAAACAATAGCAACATAACATCAACATCAGCATCAGTCAAAAAAAAAAGGGTCTAAACATGTGTTTTCTTTACTTTTTTCCTTACTGATAGGGCCGAAACGGTCGTGGCAAGGGTAGGCGCGGAGAACAAGGCCGAGGTCCTTGCAACGACCATCCTCGCCTATGCTCTCAGTACCCTTATGACAGGTGCCGTTTTTCTTGCGCTTGGCTACTTCAAGGTAAGCAAATCCTGGGAGAAGAAAAACCTTTTTTTTTTTTTTTTTTTTTTTTTTTTTTACTTCCCGCACAAAACGAGAACAGGATATCACAACGCTAACTCTGTCTCTCTTTTTTTCATTCACTCACTCTCCTTCTCTTTTCGAATCACACGATCCTACTTTGTGTTCTAGTTGGGTTCACTCATCGCCTTCTTCCCACGGCACATCCTCGTTGGCTGCATCGGCGGTGTAGGCTGGTTCCTGATCATCACTGGCCTCGAGGTCTCATCTCGGATGACCCGAGAATTGACTTATTCTTGGGAAACCTTCAAATTTCTTTTCTTGGACAGTCATGTGTTTGCACTCTGGGCGAGTGCCTTTGGGTTGGCTCTGTTGTTGCGAGGATTGCAATACCGGATCAAGCATCCATTCCTGGTGCCTATCTTTTTCATGGTGATTCCTTCCATGTTTTATGCGATTGTGGGGATGGCTGGATTTGATTATGGAATGCTTCGGGAGAAGGGATGGGTCTTCCCTATGCCTGAGGGTGATGTTCCTGGTTGGCAATTCTACACGTACTTTGGTAAGAGACATCTTTTCTTTTTTCTTTTTCTTTTCCCCAGAATTTTTTTTTTTTTTTTTTTTTTTTTTGCGATAACCAGATCTCAATCGGGACTTGAAAAAAAAATTCACCCTGACTAACACATCTTTCCATTTTACTTGCTCTGGGCAATACATAACATCCTTTACCTACCTTATGCCGCGTAGATCTCTCCAAGACGGATTGGGGTGCAGTGTTAGAGACGGTTCCGGCTATGATGGCCTTGACATTCTTTGGAATCCTTCACGTCCCCATCAACGTTCCTGCACTTGGAGTCTCGACTGGAATGGACAATGTCGATACCAATCGGGAATTGGTCGCACATGGATGGTCTAACCTTCTGAGCGGAGCTGTCGGCACTGTACAGAGTAAGTTTCTCTCTATCTTTTTTTTTGTCTTGTGACAAAAAAAAAAAAAAAAAAAAAAGACCCTTTAGGTTGGTTTGGAGTAAGGAGGAGCACTGATGATGAATTCCTTATCCCCTCCCCTTCTATATTGCTCCCCCTCTAGATTACCTCGTATACACCAACTCGCTGCTGTTCATCAAGTCAGGAGGTGATAGTCGTGTGGCAGGAGTCATGTTGGCCGCAGCATCGTTTGCCATCTTTTTGATCGGACCATGGATCGTCGGTTACATTCCCGTGATGGTTGTCGGTTCCTTGATCTTCCATCTGGGTCTTGATCTTGTCAAGGAAGCTCTCTGGGATACTTGGGGACTCGTCCATCCTCTTGAATACCTCACCATTGCCTTGATTGTCGTTGTCATGGCGGGCTTTGGATTTGTTGAGGGTATCTTTTTCGGTATCCTTCTTGCCTGTGTCTTTTTCGTGGTCTCCAATTCTCGCAAGGAAGGTGTTCGGTACTCTTGTACGGGTGAGGGTGCCAAGAGTACGGTCCGCCGTGTGTACCGTCAACAAAAGTTCTTGAGACAAGTTGGTCGTCAGATTTATATTTTCAAACTTCAGGGTGACATGTTCTTTGGAACGATCAACAAGGTCGAGAAGGAGATTCAAGAAGTCTTTTCAAGACGACGATGGGAAACCAATCCGATCCAGTTCCTGATCTTGGACTTTTCTCTGGTTCGAGGAGTCGATTTTTCGGCTGCAGAAGGCTTTGGAAGAATCCGACGAGCTGTTCGAGCCAAGAATGTTTACTTGATCTTGTCAGGATTGGACATTGATGGTGAAGTAGGCAAGGCCTTGCAGATGGTTGGAGTCTGGGGCGCAGGCGCAGGAGCCGGACTTGGACAAGGCCATGGTCATGGTGCTGCGTTCGAGAACGATGGATATGACACGCGTTGTTTCTCTGGATTGAGTGAAGCGCTCGAGTCATGTGAGAATCGACTGTTGGAGAGATATTACCTTGCTCGAGATACACTCGAGCAAGCCAAGCGACAGCGGTTGTTGGAGGCGGCTCGACGACAAGGGGAGCAATCACCAGCACGGGGTGGGAATGGGGCGACCTCGTCTTCAATGGCTTCGTCCTCGGGCATGTTGTCTCCAGATTCGGAATCGACAAAGTTCTTTTCAGAACAACTCCAAAATTCGCCTCGAAAGAACCATCTCTTTGCTGCTGCCCAGGATACGCTCCATGGTGAGAATTCTTGTTTGTTTGTTTACTTGTTTGCTTAGATTATGAAAAGAGGGGACAGACCGATGTTTCCTTGTGTTTACTCATTCCTCGTTTGTACATTGTGTTTGTTGGTATCACTTTACTCAATAGCCAATAGCCGCCCCATGCCACACCCCATCAACTTGCAGCAACCTATCCCGACGCTACTTGCTGCCTTTCATGATACGCGTGAAAATTCGATCGACTTTTTCTTGCGATTAAGCATGTACTTTGTCCGACGACATGTCTTGTCTGGCACGATTCTTTGGAGACAAGGCGAGTCTGCAGTGGATGGAATGTATCTTGTGGAAGAAGGCACGGTACGATGTGTTCAAGAGTTCCAGGACAGTGGCGCGATTCAACGCTCTGTCGAGGTGATTCTTCCAGGCACGATCACTGGCGAGATGGGACTGTTTACGGGCAACCAACGGTCTTCGACAGTGGTGATGGAGACAGATGGTGTACTTTGGAAATTGAGTCAGGATCAATTCCAAAAGATGGTCAAGGAAGATCCAGCCTTGGCGGTCGAGTTTATGCGCGTTGCCATGAGTTACTCAGCGGGTGAGTTTTTTTTTTTTTTTTTAATCTTGTTACTATGTTGGCCGTCGTTTTTGATTGAGGAGGGCGAAGAGAGGTGTTGTTGTACACAAGTGGACAACCCACAGTCTAGGATCTTGTGATAGGACAGGGATCACCTTGCCAAATAGGAGAAGGAGAGGGTTGCGGAGCAAATTGTACTGACGTCTGTTTTTTTTTTTTTGTCTATGATCCAATAGAACGCCTCAATACACTTGCGGCCTACGCCTTTAGTCTTACTTAAAAGCAACACGAGACACACACACACACACACACACACACACACTCACGCATTCACACACTTTCGGCCTGAGGTGTTATACATAGTCATTGTGCAGGATAAGTTAGGGGGGGGAGAAAGAAGGGAGAGAAGGGAGAGAAGGAAAGAATGGTAGGACGAGAGCCAGGAGGAGAGAGGGAAGGAGGGAGAGATACCTGGTGAAGAAAACATAAAAAAAAAAAAAAAAAACTCTACATCTATCCCATTCTCCTACCCAAGCTCCTCGTCATCGTCATCAATATCATCTCTTCCTCTTCCCCTTCCTTTTTTTTTTTTTTTTCGCTCTCGTTCTTGTTCTCAATTTCCTTTCTTTCTTTACCTTTCTTTCCTTTCCTTTCTTTCTATTGTACAGAAATCTTTCTTTTGATGAATTGTAGCGATGCGCCTCCCTACCCTCCAACTCCTTAGTTTTACGAATAAAAGTGGCTATAGATGAATGCGCAGCTTGCCTAGTTCGAGGGATTTTTTTTTTTACAAAAAAAAAAAAAAAAAAACCGCTAATCGTCTTTGCTTCTGACAAATCAAAATCCTCCCAGAGAGAGAAGATGCCGTTGGAACACCACATATGTTCACATGCATACAACGCTTGATTTTTTTTTTCAGGGGAAAGAAGAGGGGGAAGGAAGAGGAAGAGTAGGAGAGACATTTTTTAGGGGGGGGGGGAAGAGGAGATGATGATGAAGAGAGGGGTGGTCCTGACCTCATTCAATCATTCTTTTGCTTTATAAATTATGAAGAAGAAGAAGAAGAAAAAAGTGTATAGTACAGGTTCTGGTGGTGAGAGAGAAAGAGACTCGAGGGGAAATCGAGCACCACCATCCAGCAGTAAGACGAGTCAACAGCAACAACAACAACAACAACAAAGAGGGAAAAAAAAAAAGGAGAATCATCATTGGCAAGAGAGAAAACATCGAAGCTGGGTAAGGCGTGTCGGTGCGTGTGTGATGTGAGCTCGAGGTTTGGGATGGTGCGATGTGTGCAAAAAAAAAAAAAAAAAAAAAAAAAAAAAAAAGGAACGATTGATAGAAAGTGAGAAGTTTGGTGGTACATCAGACATCAGCTCAAACCACGATTAGACGATGGGCTGTATCTGTTTCCAAAAAAATAAATAAATGGAGGATGTTTTTTGAAAAAAAGAAAAAAAAAGAGGTGGAGAGAGAGAAAAAAAAAAAGGGGGTGGGGCAATAATCCACAGACCAAAAAAAAAAAAAAAAAGAAAAAAAGAAAAGAAAAGAAAAGAAAAAAGAAAATGGAGAATTACAGCTGTAGCCATGGCCTCAACAGACATTAAGGGGGTTGAGAAAAAAAAGGTCAAAGAGGCCGAGTGTTTCGACTTGGTAAAACTGTCGATTATCCTCGATGGCTGACATTGTTGCTCCAACAACAAGGACAGAGACGGCAGTGAGATGGGTTTCTAAAAGGATACAAAGCAGTGAAGAAAAAAGTCAGTCTCTGCAAATTCATGCTAATCGGCATGCCTGAACATGCTGGAGAAAAAAAAATGCAGAGAACTTCAACATACCACCATGACATCGTCAAATCCTTCGCTAATGACTTTTTCACGGTCTTCACCCGTCTCGGCCGCTCCGTCGGCCGTCACAGCAATGATTGTCGCCCCATGATCAGAGGCCACCTGCGTTTCATGACGCGACTTGATACCCTTTACACCCTTCTTCAACTCCTCCAAAGTAACCCCCTTCATGATCTCATGACGGCCATTCACCATCACAGGCGTCGAAGGTCCATTCTCAGACAAAGGAGTGCGCAACTCTATGGCAGAACCATTCTCGATAGTAGAGGAAGAAGGGTCAGTGGTTGTCCCATTCATGTCCTGAACCAGTTTTTCCTTTTCTCGGATCAAGTGTGTGGCCTGAAGTCCATTCATGGTCGGCATGTTCAAATCCATCAGAATCAAGCAGTGCACCCCAGGTACAAACCGCTCGATCGCCTCTTGACCCGACCCGGCTTGGTCCACCTTGGACACTCCTAACTTGGCCAACTGTTGAAGGAGCAACATCCGGTTACAGGAATTGTCATCGACGACCAAAACTCGCTTCTCCGTAGCATTGAGATCTTGGATACTCTTTTGAGACGAGATCGAGACACAGTGCTTCAACAGTCCCTTGCCTCGACGGGGCTCCTGTGCAGCAGGGGAAGTGCATCCCATGTTAGGATCCATCGATAGCGCACGCTGACTCGAGGTCGTAGTCGCGGTCGTGGTTGTAGTCACAACAGAACTAGACGATCCACTCCGTTTGGCAAACCGCACATGTGTGGCTGTGGTCGTGGCCGTTGTCGAGCCCGTTGTCGGGGAAGCAGTCGTATTGGGTTGCAGTTGTTGCTGTTGCTGCTGAGGAGGGGATTGTGAAGGACTGGTCTTTTCCTTGTTTGGCTTGTCCAAGACATTGTTACGACCTAACTTCATGTTTTGACTCTTTTTCCGACTTCCTATTCTTAATCCTTCCTGTGGCAAGGTCAGTTTAAAGTCGTCCATTGAAGTACCCATGCCTTGCTCCGACGTGAAGCCTGAACCGATCGACATTGGGGATTCCGTCTTGGCCATGGTCTCTTCCTCCATGAGCTTGCCTTCTTGAGCACCACCCCCAACTGAACTCTGGGAGGTCATCGACTCAATCGAGTTTTGACGCCCTTGTTCCGAAGAAAGAGTTGACCCCGAGATTGATGAATCACTCCGATAAGCAGTTGTATTCCCCATCTTTTCCAGCGTAGGTCGCTGAATGTTCGAGACTTGAGCATTCAAGAAATGACCTGGGCCTGGAAAGGAATAGATGGGACTCGGAGGTGAAATGGTATCCACATTCTGGATGGTCACAATCTGCCGCTTGACGATCGATCCCAGAGCTCTTTCCGAAACTGGTTTGCGACAGAGTGATATCTGGTAATAAGTTGCCAACTCGATAAAAGGTTCCTGGGCCAACGATGGTGGGTGACCAAAAGGATAAAAGAGAATCAAGGATGCCTGACGAACCTTGCCCACTCGGGACTTGGCAGCCTTAATCAAATGGCGGGCCAACTTGATCAAGAACTGTTGCACAAGTTCCTGATCCGTCAACTCGTTCGTAGACCGAGGTCGATTCGTAGCAGGACTAAGATCAATCAGGAAAACATCACCAAAGTAGGCAAGTGGTTTCTCGGGAATGGGTTCAGCCTTGAATCCACGAGCACATTCATCATAGGAGAGTCGTCGTGAATCCATCGCATTCCAGGTCCCAGCCGTCGTCTTCCATAGGAAGCTTTCGAAATAGTCACACTGTGAGTGGATATAATACTGACGGTTGGAGAGGAAGGCGTTATCACGGGTCCGGAGAGTAATGTTATTGGCGTTGGCACGGGTCTCTTCAGACGGCTGTAGGTTGAAGTAATCCTTGGGCTGACTAGGATCCGAGTCGGAAGACTTTTCATTGGTTGCGGTTGTGGTGGTGGTAGTGGTCGAGCCAAATCTCGTACCGTCATTGGCAATGGGCATTGGGGTCGTGCTACGGGCAAGACCAGGAGTGACGGGGAGCATGGGGGAGGCTGGGTCGAGGGGAGGGGCGAGGCCAGCTTGGAAGGCGGACGAGACGGTGACGACGTGGTCATAACCAGGCGTACGGAAGGCAAGATACTGCTTCTCCATTTTGATAATGAATCCAAAGGTGGAACCGACACCAAGTTCGCTCGAGACAAAAACGGATCCGTCCATGAGCTCGACCAAATTCTTGACTAGGAAGAGACCTAGACCTGTTCCAGCCTCGTGTGATTTGCATTTGCCGCCCTCGACCTGATAGTATTCCATGAAGAGGTTATCCTTTTGCTCCTCAGAGATGCCTCTTCCTGTGTCCTGTACTACAAACTGGACCGTTACTGTGTCGTCGTCCTCATCCTTGAGCGACACACCTACGTTGACGTATCCGGCATCAGTGAACTAGAAAGAAAAAGAAGTTGGTTGGTTGGTTGGTTAGGTATCCATGATTGTTTTTGTAAACCAGCGAAAAAGGGAACACCCTTCTCCTTTTCATTTAATTTCTTTCCCTTTCACTTTGTCTCTTCTGCCAACCAAGAGAGAGAGAGAGAGAGAGGGAGGGAGAGAGAGAGACTAAAACAAAAGAGTGATCATTGACCCTCTGTCTGTCCTATCCGGTTATTGCTGTAATTGTTGATCGTAATCAACTGTCTCAGTCTCTCTTGTCTCATTTCTCTCTTCCTTTCTTCCCTTCTTCCTTCCTTGTGATCCGTGTAAATGTCCATGTCCAGGTCTTTTTGTCCTTAGCTCCTTTGATCCTGACATTAACAAAAAGTCAACCAAATACTCTATTAAAATAAAGCCTTTTTTCCCTTTCTTTTTTCTTCTCTTTTACCTTAATGGCATTCGAAACAAGGTTGCCCAAGACCTGCTTGATCAACCCCGAGTCTGCGCGAACCAGTTCTGGGACCTCAGCGCTGAAATCCACTAATAGTTCCACGGATCGAGTCCCCGAAAGACCTGTCATCATCCGGGCCGTGTCAAGGACAAGGTCGTGAAGGTTAAAGTTTTGATTGCAGGTCGTCATTTTAGCTGCCGAAACCTTGGACACATCCAAGAGGGCATTGAGAATGGTCAGAAGAGAAAGCGTCGAGGAGTGGAGCATGGAGACTGTGGAGCGTGCACTAGCACTGAGTGAGTGGTCGCTCAACAGGAGTTCCGTCCAGCCGATCAAAGCAGCGAGAGGCGTTCTAAGAAGGGAGAAAGAGAGGGGAAGGATAAGCATTTATATCACACGGACATTTAGAGAGAGCAAGAGAGAGAGAGAGATAGGATGGGTCCAAAGGACAGATGGGTCGACGAATGGTATGTCCATGCCATCCAGGGGAGCGGGGAAGGGAGAGAAAGGGGTGCGGGTTAGAATGCTGATGCACGACATCAACACACACGCACAGAGAGAGAGAGAGAGAGAGAGAGAGAAAGAGAAAGAGAGAAAGAAAGAAAAAGAGAAAAAGAAAGAGAGACAAAACAAAAGTAGAGTAAAGAAATGGTCCGAATATAGGGCTAGTGAGAGTCCAAGTCTGTGAGCAGTTCACTGGGCGTCATTTTTATCTGTGGCATGCAGGATGGGTAAAGGATAGACTGCAGGGAGAGGAACTGAGGCCAATCGGTTGAGCAGGCGGTAGGAAATGGGCCAGGTTGGGTAAGTGAGCGGATTGGAAGAGGGACTGGCGTGCTTGGGAGGAGATGGCATAGGTCTTTGGGTGGATCGAGAGAGAGCGTGGAACTCGGGGAAGGGACTTGGAGGGGGTAGAGGGTAGATTAAAGAAAGTGGGAAAGAGAAAGAGAGAGAGGGGGGAAGAGAGAGTGTATGAGAATGAACGAGAGAAGAAAGACTTACCGGAGTTCATGCGATACGGAAGAGACGACGCCATCCTTGGACTTTGCATTGGCAACGGCAATGTCCTTGAAGAGATTGGCATCCTTGACACAAACCTCGACGCACCACTGATAAAGACAAGTGAGGGTGCTAAAGAACAGAAGAGAGACCCAGTAGGCTCCATACCCAGCCCATAGTCTCGCGGCTTCGTCTCTAGTCAATACACCCGTCTGTCAAGAGCGGTTAACAAGAGTAAGAATAAAGAAAGAGTGAGAGAAAGAAAAGAAAAGGGAAATGATCAAGAGCAAGCCAACAAAAATGAGATTGAAAGAAGAAAGAGAGAGAGAGATCGAAAGAAGAGTAGAGAGAAAGGAAGGAGAGCAACACCAGATCCCAGATATGGAGCAGATCAACAGACAGAATAGACGGTCGGTCAGTAGCCATGTTTACGAGAGAGCTGGTGCCTCTGCTGCGGCTTTGGAGGCCCATTCTGTGGCGGTGTGTTTCTGATGGAGAAGAAAGAGGAGGAGAGAAGGAAGGGGTCCCCAGTTGCTGTGGAGGACTAGCTGGGTAATGTCGGAAAGAGTGTCTGTGTGTGTGTCTTTGTGTGTGTGTGTGCGAAAGAGA